>CM052097.1:12849307-12974355 GCA_028453745.1 Agapostemon virescens
TATACATTTTATACTGCTACGTCTACTTCGATGCTTAAATACTGATTGCAAATGGCCGTCGACTACTTCACTTAACCCCTTGCCACGCCATCTTCTTTGTAATTAAAACGATTTAACATTTTCATCATTAAAAACGTTACAGTAGAGAATAGGCAATTTATACATTTTATACTGCTACGTCTACTTCGATGCTTAAATACTGATTACAAATGGCCGTCGGCTACTTCACTTAACTCCTTGCCACACCATCTTCTTTGTAACGAAAGTTATTATAACGTCTTCATCGCTAAAAATGTTACAGAAGAGAAAAGACAATTTATACATTTTATACTGCTTATAAGTATCGAAATTCTGTAGAGAATATTTAACCCTTTGCACTCCAAGCAATTTTAATTCCTAACTGGGACATTTTTTTATCCTAGAATAATTCCATCGTACGTGGTTCATTTCCTTTCGTGCATATCACATTTGTAACTATTAATCGTACGTACAACACTTCAATTTTTACTAGCTTCTTAAGTAGAAACATTGTAATGTAAAAATTGTTTTGAATAATATTTTGCCAATTTTGAATGTCGCCTCAGAGGACCTATTGGAGTTCTAAGGGTTAAGACCTAACAGAATATTTAAATCTTGCTGCGTTTTGTAATTTATATAGTTGAAACTAGACCGCGAATTTAAAGCATTTACAAAAAGAATGAACTTTGCTTAGAAACAGCGGGACCATTTAAAGAATTTAAGAATAGAAGCAAATGACTATGGAAATTCATTATCTTGCAATCTATCGATGAAAAGTCTGAGCATAGCCTGATAGATATGTATGTTACCAGTTTCTTTATAACGGAATCAAATTCTATTTTGTTGTTGTCAATGTACAACCATTGGAAAACATACAGTTATGCAATAGATACACGTTTTTGTCTTCTTCTAAAAAGTGAGGAACTATAAAAATTGAACAAAAGGCTGATCTAGACAATTTTTATTTTGTCCGAAAATGCATAGTTTGGTTAGACTCGCATTAAAATCGCAAGTCTTTGTAATCGTCTTACAATTTCTAACACTTGTCTTTAACACTATAAACGACAGGGCGAGTCAAAATGACTCGTTACTGACTTTTTATTTGACAGTCGTTGAAATTATAATAAGAATGTCCTCACGAAAATTTTACATAAACTTTTTCATTAAAACGAATATTAACATAAATGTCATAGAAACATTGAATAATAGCAACCTTGTCATTATTATAAAGCAGCGTATATTAGTATAGTTTAGTGTTCCCTCATTCCAATGATAAACAATATTATGGCAATTTTTAGCGAAGCCTTAGAATCGCCATTCGAACGCTAAGGGTTGACACATTGTTTCGAGCGTTTGTCCCGTACGAATTGCCGCTGTTTCAAGACAATAATGCTCTAATTTACGACAATTGATTAACGTATTTTGCATTCGCAAATATACATCTATTAACATAAAAATTGTACAAATTTTGAATAATTGCAACCTTGTCAATAAATCGAAATTTATATTTGAAATAAATCGAATTGAACAATAAATCCAACAACATACGTTGCTTTGTAATAATAACGAAACTCTTTCTATTCGAACTTGATACAATTTTTATCGTAATATATGGTTTCGTCAAAAAAGCACATCCGACAATTTCTGATAAAAACATTCTTATAACCTCAACAATTGCAAAAGAAAAAATTGGAGACCAGTGATTTTGACTGGTTTGGTAGTTCTAGTATTAATGCTCCGTCGTGCCCAATGTTAACACATTGAGCGCCGGCGACATATGAGCCATTTAATTAATTATGAGCTCATTTGCTTGTTTCTGAACAATGAGTACCTAAAGAAAATATTTAAAACCTTATAAATTTTCGTAAAATAGTGTATTTTGATTGAATGTTCGTCATGCACAATTTAATAGAAACAAAATCATTCAAGTTTTCGGATTTAATTGTAGTGACAGACTTACAAAACCCGTATTATCGCGAGGCTGGCGCTCAATGTGTTAAGAAAGTGGAGCGTCAGGTAGGTTTTGCAATCGTGGATTGTTGAGAATGCGGTGATTTTTTATTTGATAAAAAGCGAGGAGTGTGACAGAGTGCAGACCGACGGATCGACGGTTTTTGTAGCGACCTGTAGCCGAGGAAACAGGAGAGGAACGCAATTACGTGGGCCACACACTGCCGTGTGTGGCAGCGCGGTGCGGTGGCGACCGCAAAAGCCGTCGACATATTCATGCGTGCGTTATTATGCGAGGGAGCCGTGAGTGCACTCGAGAGATACGCGCACGCGTTCCACGACGTCCAATTAACCGCACGCATTTCGACACCCGAGGAATTTCGCGCCGCGACTTTCGCGATTTCAATGATCTTTAATTCACAACGTTGCCGAAAACTTGGTCATTCGTTTCTCGCAGACCGACGTTTCTAGACACGCGTATCCTCCATAAATCTGTGTGAAACCTGACTGATATGTTCGATAATCTGTCAATGGTGGTCTCCGGTGACCGTCACTGCTTCGCTTAACCCCTTTCCACTCCATTGTCTTTGTAACTAAAGTTATTATAACGTCTTCATCAGTAAAAATGTTACAGAAGAGAAAAGACAATTTATACATTTTATACTGTTTCATCTACTTCGATGCTTAAATACTAATTACAAATGGCCGTCACTACTTCAATTAACCCCTTGCCACCCCATTTTCTTTGTAACTAAAACGATTTAACATTTTCATCACTAAAAACGTTGCAGAAGAGAAAAGACAATTTATACCTTTTATGCTGCTTCGTCTACTTCGATGCTACGTGTACGTCTTTCCAATAGAATAAAACAGAAATGTCTATTTCGTTCTCTTCGATTTGTACAGAAAACGTTTATTGTGCACAAAGATCGGTAATCTAGAGACCAACTTAACAGTGGAAGCGTTAACGGCGAGCAACAAAATAAGGAGCCGGAGAAAACGGGCATTTCTGAAAATTTGTGAACTACATTTTGTCATTTTTATAAGAGCATACGCGCTAGCCAATTTTAATTCTTGATAAGTCAATGACAATGTTCGATCTCGAGAGTGATGGTTCGATCGCGATCATTGAATTCCCGAAATTTTGAGACCGTGGAAGAAGGAAGATTTCCAGGCTTAGCAGTTCAAAAGAAGATAGAGGGAGGGAGAAAGAGAGTTAATAACTGTGGGCGTCGTCGATTCTATCACAAGTCGAAATAGGAGACCTTCGACCTCGAGAGAGATAATTCGATGGCGATCATTGAATCCCGATACCGATCGGCAGTTCGAAATTTTGAGACCGTGGAAGAAGGAAGATTTCCAGACTTAGTAATTCAAAAAGAGGTAGAGAGAGAGAGAAAGAGAGAGAGAGAGAGAGAGAGAGAGAGAGAGAGAAGGAGAGGAGGCGGGCCAGAGAGGCAGTGTAATTTGCCTCTAATGCGGCACTCGACGGAGCAGCTGGCTCTCCTCTTCTCCATTCGCCGGTCGGCCGCAACCGGTAACAGTAGCGATAATAATAACAATACCGGCAACAATGCCAGGAGTGGCCAGCCATTGTAACAATGGGGAGAGAGACTGCACTTGGAGTAACAATGCGAGAGCAAAATGGAGGGACGCATCTGTGTGTCCCGTGCCAAAAGGGACACGGGGCAAGGGCGAGGGATGCGTCGGGGTGAGAGATAGCGAGTCAGGGACCAAAGACACACATAAACGCACACGGCCGTAGAAAAGCGTGAAACTCGTCGTATAGAAGCGATTCCGGCATCGATGCGCCGATCTATCGAACCGGTTCAATTCCTCCGCCCCTCCGTTCATCCCCAAACTGTGAGACGAAAATTTCCGTCGTTTGCTTCCCGTGGAAACCGACACGTGCGACGGATTTTGCAATCGCTGTTGACATTTCAACAACGTCCTACACGTATATACATACACCGTACATATATACATATATATAGTATGTAGTGTGACTGATTAGTAGACTGCCGATTTTATGTATTGGGTTGTTCTGAAAGTAATTTCGTTTCTTCCCGACAGAGGATATAATTGTATTTTTTTGCACCCAACTTCACACTTAAGCCGCATAATCATTATATGTTCTGAGAGCTGATATAGCAAGGCTTGTGTGTGAAAAAGTCCAATTGATTCTACGCAACAGTTTTTGGTTGGTGCCCTTTTAAATATGGAGAGCAATAAGCAGCATTTTCGTCATATTTTACTTGTTTACTATAGAAAAGGTAAAAATGCTGTTTAAGCCAGAAAGAAATTAACCGATGTGTATGGAGAAGATGTGTTGACAGTACGCCAGTGCCAGAACTGGTTTGCAAATTTTCGATACGACAATTTTGATATCGAAGATGCACCACGTTTTGGAAGGCCGGTTGAAGCTGATAAAGACACGATAAAGGCATTAGTTGATGCAAACCGATGAATAACAACACGTGAGATCGGTGAGAAGTTAAATTTATCAAATTCAACTGTTTATGATCACTTGAAAGGCCTGGGTTTAACCTCGAAGCTCGATATATGGCATCCTCATGTTCTCACAGAGAGAAATTTGTGTCGTCGCGTTGACGTCTGTGATTCGCTTCTCAAACGTCACGAAAATGATCCAGTTTTGAAGCGCATCATTACTGGGGACGAAAAACGGGTTGTATAAAACAATGTCAAACACAAGAGACCATGGAGCAAAAAAGATGAACCGGATCAAAGCATTTCCAAAGCCAATATCCATCAAAAAAAGGTGATGCTGTCTGTTTGGTGGGATTTTAAAGGAATCGTTTTTTGAGCTTTTACCGGATAACACAACAATTAATTCAGAAGTCTACTGTCATCAGCTGGACAAACTGAATGATGCACTTCAACAGAAAAGGCCAAAATTAATCAAACAGAAAAGGTGTAGTGTTCCACCAAGATAATGCGAGACCTCATACAAGTTTGGTCACTCGCCAGAAGCTTTTATAGCTTGAATGGGATACAATGCCACACCCACCATATTCTATAGATCTGGCACCTTCGGATTATTATTTGTTCCGGTCACTGCAAAATTTTTTAGACAGTAAAACCTTCACTTTAAATGAGGAGGTCAAAACCACCTCGATCAGTTTTTTGCCAGCAAAGACCAAAAATTTTATAAGCGTGGAATCATGCTATTACCAGAAAGATGGCAAAAGGTATTGGACCAGAATGGCCAATATATAATTGAATAAAATATTTATTCATTATACGAAAATTGTTTTTTATTTTCACAAAAAAAAAAGGAATTACTTTCCGAACAACCCAATAAAATTATAAATATGTTCGCATCAGAAATTTTTGAACGGACATTTCTTGCGAAATTGCAATTTCTTATAATTTTTTCTAATTTTGCAAATGGCACGCCCGCAACTTTCGATACTCTTCCCAATTGCGATTCTTTCAAAAAATTATTTACGCACCACCTAGTAAATGAGCCAGTGTAAAAATTTACTCGACAAGTTACTCGTTTTTAAAGGGTGAACGAATACTATTTACGCCGACCGTATATTTATTCTGATAACGACAAGTTTACGCAGTCTGTATAAATATTCGACAACTTCATCGACCGAGAGTCATGTAGAGAGGCTTAATATAGCTTTCATTATTTTCTTTATCGACGCCAAGGCTCGAGGATTATTTATAGTGTAAGATTTTTGGTGGAAGAAAATTTGCGCGCAGGGAGAAAAGACGGTTCGCAAGAGGGTGGAAGAAAGAAGGGTAAGTTGTCAGGAAGCGCGTCAAATTAAAAGCGCGCGTTCTAGGATTCGGATACGAGGGATGATCGTAATAATGGGGTTTGCTTACCACCGAAACCACCCTCTCCGACGTCACGCTGCGTCGGGATAAGGGAAGAGTAGTGAAAGGTGCCGTGGTAGGTCAATCCCGTGTAAATATGCATCTATAGATTTCGAAGAACGCAATCAAATTGGATCTGCCGGTCGTCTTTAGTCTGGTGGCGCGATTTAGGTATCCGACTCGACGATCAGTCCTCTGAAAAGGGGTAGATGACGAGGAGGTAGAATATGAAAAGAACCCTAGGATTGTTCGGTACGATCTCGTCACCCTTATTCAGTCGTTATTTGCCTTTTAGAAAAAACACAGAGATAATTTCACTTTGCTTCTTCGTTTAAAGAACATCGTCGTTCTACAATCGTTCTACAATCGTTGTACAATCGTTCTTCGCAGCCGAAGCTACTTTTTTTTTACTAATTCTCGAACGCAGATATTTCTTCTGAAGAACATTTTACGTTCTACGGTAAACTTGTTTCAGCTTTTAGTAAACGGTGAGTGAGAAAAGGAATTGTTTGAAAGAAAATAATCATTAATAAATTTTTGCGTATCAGACCATTCCTCGTTTCTAATGCAAAATCTATCGTCTTCGAATTAACACTACAAAATGACTGGTCCCTACTTCTTTACCTTTCGGAATTACTGAAGTTATAAAAATGTTTTCTTTAGTAATTTTCCGATGTACCTCTTTAACACGTTAAGCGCCACGTCAGTCACCGGTGACTGACGCGGTTTAGTTAAATAAAGTTTAGCTAATTAGCTGAATTTTTAGTGAAAATGTTTTTATTATTTCAATAATTGTAAACGAAAAAATCAGGCACTAGTCATTCTTGCTGGTTCGGTAGTTCTGGTGTTAACAGTGTCCGAATATTAATGTTAGCGACGTCTCAGAATCGCGATGAATTATCACTTTGACTACCATGTCACCCATATATAGGTGACGGAATTATTTACATCGTTTCTAAATTAATTTTAACGTTGATATATACATTGTATCAAAGTCGATGGTGATCTAGAAAGTGCAACAAGATGGCAGGAGTACTTCTACATTAGATATTTTATTTTTTCAATTTTTATTTCACTCAACATCTCATTTCGATTTTGTAGAATTTTCGTGGCTGTTAGCTTGGCAGTCAAAGTGTTAATAAAACAAACGTGAACGGTCAAGACACGGTTCAAAAGTCTTTCGGAAGAGGAGAACAGCTTCCGTCGCAGAAATGGAACGCGAGATCGTTCCGCATAAGCAATAGCTACGACTAAATCGGCGTCTGCATCCATAATTAATGGCTCGCCGCGAGGGCGGACAAATTAAACGAGCCATTTGGGGCTTGAAATCGATCGCAACAATTTAATCGGCGAGAAACCGTCTCGCGGTAAATTATGCCCGGCGAGTTACAACGCGTTCAAAGCTCGTTAAAAGCTGCGAAAGGCCGGGGAATCGTGGCGTGTGCGCGCGCGCGTGCGCTGGAGAGAGAGGGAGGAGACAAGCAGAGAGAGAGTAAGAGAGAGAGAGAGAGAGAGAGAGAGAGAGAGAGAGAGAGAGAGAGAGCTGGGGGGTTAATTAGAAGGAGGAGAGGAAAAACGAACGTGACGGAAAAGGAAGCAAAATGAAAAGAAAGAAAAAACAAAAAATATATCAAGGGGAATTTAGACTGGAACGTGGGTGGGGGTTGAAAGGGGGAAAGGGAGAGACATTAATTAATGTGGAAAAGCACCCGACGGGCCTGATCAAAAGTCAAATAATTAATAGAAAGCCCGGAGGTTCGGGCGAGATCGCGATTAACAAAAATCACCGAAGTGCAGCGACTCGCGGCCAAGTGTGCCAGCTCCGAGAAGAAACAACTCGCGATTCCCGCCATTGTTTCCGGCTGGAACAATAATGATCACTAGACTGCGGATTTCGTGCAATTTATGGTTAAACTGGACCGATCAAATGCAAAACGCTGTAGGGACATTAGAAAATTTGAACGGTGTTTATAAATTTGTTTCTCCCCTTAATGGATTTATTAGAAGCGGAAATGCATTATTATTTAATTCCTGTTTCTTAAAGTTTGCCACTCAGTCGAATCGTCTGGCGAACTTTTTAAGTGATCGTTATGGTTCGTCGAAATGCAGTTCTCTTTTCTTCAAAAAACTGTCGTAAGAAATATTTTTATTTAACGTTTCATTGGCGATATTCAATGTTTTTACTGGCTACTTGTTCACGTAGCGGATTTTCAATAAATAGTTTGTTTCACACTTTAATTATTCGAACAACTTAACACTTTACCGACCGGAAGCCTATTAACACTTTGGCTGCCATGTCACCCACATAAGGGTGACGCAATTATTTGTGCGATTTTTAAATGAATTTTCACGTTAATATATTCATTACATCCAATCTGACGGTGGTCCAGCAAATGCAAGGAGGTTGGAGAACTACTCGGTATCATAGATTTGTTCTTTCAATTTTTATTTCACTCGATAACTTGCTCCGACTTTATGCAATTTTTGTGGCTGCTGGTTTGGCAGTCAATGTGTTAATAAGATTTTCAATAATTGCACTTAGAATGAAGCTTAAAAAACTACTTTTACATTGTGGTTTGTAACGAAATTATTAGATAACATTACCGAGGATGCCTCGTGGATTCTCAATAAAAATTCCTGTCAGCTTTGAATGATCGGTTAAAATGTTTTCAATCATGGACTGTGGATCTTAAAAAATTCTGAAACAATCGCCGGTCAGTAAAGTGTTAAGAATTGAACACCGGTTAAAAATTTTCCTATGGCTTTGTACTTCATCTACTATTACCTCGCCTAAGTAATAGCAAGTGTGAAAGAAAAAGCAGTCGTTTCGACTAGCTGTGTAGTTAAAACGTTAATAAACAGCGAATTTGATGCATTTGTGTTAAAAGTGCATAGGCGAAACATGAAAAGGTAGTAAGATAAATGAGATTTAAAAGGATCTGTACATTATCATCGACTCGATGAAATGATTAAAGGAAGCACAAGCTTTTTATTTGGTCCAAGTACCGTGGAAACAATTCCGGGCATTTTGACTTTGCATAAAAATCCGTAGTCCAGTAATTTATTTCCTGACCTTTGAATATAGCAACGACGAGGAATGCGTTGACAAGCGACGACGGGTAGACAAAGGGACGGGATATTTTCAAAGAAGTCTTCTCGGCAAACTTTGCTCGCTATTACACGATACCGGTAGGCAATGCGTTTATCTTCGAGTAGCCTGCACAAACATTCTACGCTCGGCCCTTAGACCACCGGGGTAATATTAGGTGGTTCAATATGCACGCTCAAAGGGGTGGAGATCCGGGCATCGAGTGAAGCTCGCAACAAATTTGCTCATCGTTGCCGGGCGTGGGAGGAAGGATCCTTTAATGCTGTTTGCAGAAGGCTGCTGCGTTTAAAGGTTTTTATCTTGTCCTTGTGTAAATTGTTTCTCCCTGATGCAGAAGTCGATTGGCGCTTGTTGCATAGAATATTTTTAGATCGATCAGATTAGTCGACGAAACACTATACGAGAATCAAAATATCCGTTGTTTACTTCTTTCTGCGATTTTACACATTTTATACTTGTCACTGTGACGTTAGAATGACGCGAGAGAGTCTATCGTAACCCTTTGACGAACGAACGGCGTGAAATTCGACGTGACCGAGACTAGTTTATTATTAATATTAACATTTGCACTTGAAGCAATTTCATTCCAAAATCGAAACCATATTTTTAACTATAATAGCTCCGTTGTACGTAGTTGATTTCCTTCCGTGCATATGAAATTAATTACTGTTACTCGCACTTAGAGCATTCAAATTTTTATCGATTTCTTAACTGTAAACCTAGCGATGTAAAAGTTGTTTAAATAATAGTGTGACAATTTTTAGTGGCGCTTTGGAGGCGCCATTCGAGTGCAAAGGGTTAAGCAATATTTTACAACGATGTACACAATGATACGAGATACTTACGAGATACGTACATCGAGCGACGTCGATTATCAAGATTGCAAATCTTTATACGAAGTAACAATTGTATGCATTAATTGGAAGGCAAAGGGTCAGATAGGAGTTTATTTCTCCCTTCGGTAACTTTATCAAATTAGGAAGAAATATGCTAATCCTTCAGACGATTGCCCGTCCATTTCTGCCATAAATTCATGAAATCCGTAGACTGGTCGTCGACAAAACAATTGGATGGTACAAGACAAGAGTGTTGCGATTAGAGCATCCAAATTAACAGACCACGGGCGAACCCTCACCGGACCCACCGATTTTTCTCTAAACGACGGATAATTGATGTTCTCGAGCCACTTGCGGTTCCATCGAACAATCGGAGAGAATCATGGAGGTAGCGGAGGATGGAGATAATCCCGCCAATAGAAAATCGGCGGCGCTGCCCCGCGATATTTTGATCGGGAATGGCATCATCCATCATCGGCCTCGACGAGCCAGAAAGAAATCGGTGCTATCGATATGCCGGCGCGCCTCGAGAGGTCTCGTTACCCCGAATCGGGGTCGATTTTGCGTGACGTTCACCCGGAAACGGTCGATGCAGCACTCTGCCTCGATCCGATTCAGCCGAAACGATAGACGGGAAAAATTCTTTTTTTCTCCCCCGGCCCCACCAAATCGTTCGCCCTCTCCCCCCAGTCCCGTTTCACCCTCCCCTCTTCCGCCCCACTATTTTCTTCTCTCTTTTTTTTTTCGAACGTCTCTCGATCCTTTACAAGCCCTCGAAAGTGCGCTCGCGTCGAACTCGAAGCTCGAGTGTCTTGGAGAGCGCCGATCGGTGTATCTTCTCTCCCGGGAGTCGTTACGTCGTTCGACTCGTTAATTCAGTATCGATTCTCGATCGTTCCGCGTCCCCCGCCGTCGCCGCCGTCGCCCCAAAGAATTTTCCTCGAGGACCGTCGAGCCCGCAACAGCCTTTTCCCGCGATCGAAAAACCCCTGCCTGTCCTTCCGCGTTTAATGGAGACCCTCGATCGGCAACATCCGATCCCGTTCCGTCCACGTATTCCTTCGCGAATCCTCCTACCACCGCCTCGATCCTCTCCTGTTTCCACCCCCGTTGACGTGTTCCCCTGCTACCCTCTCCGCAACCCCCGTGCGAACATCCACGGCTGATTGCGATCGTTTCTCCCGAGACGGACGAGTCAATCGATTCGCGTATCAATTAATGGGGAACGGCTCGAGGAGCTCGGTTCTCTCGACTGCTGCTGCTGCTCCTTTCTGGTACTCCGGCGACCATTTTTACCCGACGGATGAGCAACTTTTAACGGAAATACATGAACTATTCGGGGAAATAAAATAGACGCGATTGAGCACTTACGAATCGAGAAGATCGTTGCTGCTGGGCTGTGCATCGGAGGGGGGAGTTTATCCTCCCTTCGTCGTTCGCAGATGCTCTTCAGCGGTTGCGTATCGTCCCGCCAATTTATATTAGATTTATTTCGTACGAGCACGTAGGAACACTCTGTGTTACGACATGATCGGTAAACACTACCGAACATTGGCTGATCGCGGATTTTATAAGCTTTCTTTTTTATTTCAAGGTTTTACCACGTATCGAAGACTTTCGGTTTTGTTAATTAATTTAAGAATGTCTTATATTTCATCTTTGTCAAGGTTAGCTTTCATCTTTGTCAAGGTTATCTTTCATCTTTGTCAAGATTGTCTTTCAGTATGTTCCCGTATGCTTTTGTATGTTTCAGTATGTTGGTTGCGACGAGAATATGTATCATTACAGTATAACATTCAGAATTTCGGTTTCGTTAACACTAGAACTACCAAACCAGTCATTTTGACTGCTCCCTAGCTTTTTCTTTCGCAATTATTGAAGTTATAAAAACGTTTTCATCAGAAATGTTTGGATGAACTTCTTTAATAACGTACATGTTACAATAAGAATTATATGAAGTTTTAATAGATGCAGTCTCGTTGTCATTACAAAGCAGTGTATATTGTTGGATTTATTATTCGGTAGTTCTAGTGTTAATAAATTTGAGAAAGTCTAATATTTCATTTATGTCAACGTTGTCTTTCAGTATGTTTCCTTATTGTATTTTTAATGTTGTACACAATGAAATGAGATAATCGATTTACAATATACCGGAATCTCGCATGTATCGTATACATTTCTAAAAACGAGTAAATATAATTTATGAGCTGTTTGCAAAGACTTCGAATCATCGGATCACCATTCGTTCCGTTATCTTCGACTCTCTTGAAGTGGCGTAAATTTCATCTAAAGCAAAGTCATCAATGTAACTCAACTTGTCATTAAGAAACAGCCGTTTCTACCAGAAAGATAACAAAAAGTCGTAAAACAAAATGGCCACTAAACATCTAAAAAGGCCAAAGTTATCTTGCGAACATCCTAATAGATAGGGTAGCTAAGATTCGCAATTGCCAAGGTACTCGCATAGCAATTCGTCGTCGTCCTGCCGGCAGCAGGTAATCGTGAGCATCCACGTGTCGCGGGGCACAGCCGCGAGATCCGTATCGTTCTCTGGGGCAGCTAAGATTCCCGATCTCCAGGGTACTCGCATAATGATTCGTTAGTCTCCCCGTAGCAGGGCTACCTAGAGAGCACGACTTCGTACGGAGACTTCGAGTGGCTATAAGTGGATGGTACCGCAGGGTGGCGGTGTGCTCGCGAGCTCAGAGCTCAGAGAACACAGGCGCAAAGTCGCGCGGGGACACAGGCGCGCGTTGCAACATCGTGCCCGGGAAGCTCGTTTGGTCTCTATTTGTCCCCAGAAGTTCAAGAGTCCGCGATGCACACGAACGCACGCCTTCCCCTCCCCACGTGAACATGCACAAAACGATCAACTGCTGGTTTGGTCGTGTATGTGAGTTTCCCTCTCACTCTCACTCTCTCTCTCTCTCTCTCTCTTGGTTTCTCTGTTCTCCCTTTCTCGTCCCCGAAACCTCTCTTTTCTGCGTCCCGCTTCCGAGACCCGGCCTTCGTGGCCAGCATTCACGGCTCCCGAGTGCCATCGAGCCTGAAACTCGTTATCGAAACTTATGTGCCGCCTCCGCAAGCTCGCCCCTGGCGAGCCACGACGAAAATCCGCGGCTGATTGCAATCAGACCTCTTTGCGGACTTCCGCGCCCGGCTCCGACGTCCCCGAGACGCTGGGGGAGCGACGACTTCCGGTTTAGGGAGCGCGAGATACCGTTTTCCGCCTCGAACCGGTCCTGAACCAAGTCCGACGACCACCTACTCCCCTCCCCGTGTTGTTTCTCAATTCTTCTAAAATTTTTGAATTCTGCCGAGCACTCGGAATCGTGTTTGAATTTTGTACAGTCGTAGACGAAAATACAAAGTTACTATACATATTCGAACAGTCGAAACAAATAAACATATATTGCTACGTTCCGCATGTTATTTACGATCTTCCGAACGAATTTGTAAAATTCTATAAATTTTTTAAATTGTGAAAATAAAAAAAAAATCGTTCATAGAGCAAACAGAGAAACAAACGGAATGTAAATATGATATTACTTTACTACATCCAGCAATCGTTTTCGCATTGTCGTATAGAATTGTTTTAGCGAGTCTCGATTCGTATTAAATTTTCTTTCCCACTAGGAAATGATTAAAAACGAAGAATATTAGAAGATATTGAATCGCGCCTAATCGTTCATGAACGCCGAAAATCCGCAAATTGATGGCAGATAAGAAGAAAGGAAAATCTGTTTGAAAGCGAAACGCAGTCTACTTCACCCGCGATTCGTCGCAATAGTAACCTAACGGCATAGTATTCGAACGAGCACGCATTATTTGCAGAGCGAATTGTGAACGGACTAGTTGTACGTCGAGCGGATTGAACGGAGAGACGCGTTGCAGACGGGACAGCAGACTGAACGAGGGGACGAGCGACCAGGATGCGACCAATGAGCTGCGCAACAATTATTTATTGTTGCCAGACTGCAACGTCCAGCCGGCAGACCTGTCTGTCCAATGAAGATTGCTCGTTAAAATCCGATCCGGACCGGACTGTTTTAAATGGCCACCGCCGAAACGGTGGACGCTTGAACCGATCGAACCCGCCACTGCATTATAATTCTTCAGCTAATGGACGAACCGCTCGATTGCAATATTCAGGCCGACGGACACCTACGATCTGTTCTAAAGGATATCGGTAATCAGGAATTTCTATATACGTGCATCTAAAGGTAAAGGAACGGACTAATTTATTTGTTTATGACTTCTCCGTGATGTACACCGAGTCGCAAAAATGTTCGATCGCCGTTCACATAATTTTATGAAATTTGCAGGGGGTCGAAAGACACACCGAAGCTAGCTACAATGCTTACGAAATTTTGGCAAAATAATTCCACAAGGATATTGCTAATATACAAAAGCCTCGGTAAGAACTGTATAACGACAAGCCGTGAAAGCCTCGAATTCCCAAATCAGAACTTTGTTCAAATTGAACCGAACACACACTTAACTTTCTTGTGGAAAAATATAAACGGTAGTTTCTGCAATTTTTTTTTCATTTAAACCCATAATAAAAATACAGAATATGTGACTCGTAGATCTACGGTTAGTTGCACGCATGGTGAATATTTTGTCGAAATCGATTAATGCAGAGAAATGCAACGCGCATCGAAGGATGCAAGAATCTGCGGACTATAAGCAAAAAATTGACTAAAACTCGTGGAAAACTAACATTTTCATAATTCTTGAGTGCTTAATATAAATTTTCATTACATTACATCCTGAGAGGGAAAAATTTCGATCAAAAAATTTAGTTTCCCAGATTCTTTTCTAAGTCTGGCTACAAGTAACTGGATGCATAGGAAGGGTGTATTTAAATTCCCGGGTCAATTGGAAGTGAATTGCTGCCGCGGCGCGATTTTGAAATTTTGGGGCTGGTGAAAATCGCGAAGATGGGCAAAATGGGGTTGCTAAAAGGTAGCTTCCTGCAGTCCCCTGAAATGCTAGCCTCATCGGGAGGTAAATGCTTAAAGAGGAAGGTTTGGGGATGTACTGAAATACTCTATTATTCGTTTTCTAGAGTGTGATTTTTATTTTGTCATATAACATACTTGCGAATCGGAATTTTTGTAAAATGTTTTCAATTGCTCGGAAAGGGTCAAACCGTTTGTTGCAATTTTAAAGAAGTTGTTCAGACTCGAAGGGAATTCGAATATTTGTATAGCTCACTGTGTATTTTAGCTTTACGTAATAAATTGACGAGTGTATACGAAAACCCAGAACTACGAAGTACGTCTTGAATTTTAGAGCTACGGTCACGCCGTTTGGATACTTGAACAATGGATAAAAAAAGAATGCTTAAGTAATATTTTTCTTTTTTCGTGAGCAGCGTAAGAAGCCAATTATGCCACTCAACATAGCTTCGTTCGATCGCTGTCGATCGATACATAGGTGAATTTCGGGCTGTTGAAATAATATTTGCGTGTCGCTCGGTCTGGGTGACGATTCGCGCCTCCTGGTCGAATTCCGTCCATCGTGTCTCGAACAAACATAGCCTCCTCTCGAGAGCTTTCCCTAACGCAACGAACATCGTGGTTCGCGATTTGCTTAACACTTTTAGTATTAGCCTGTTTCGAGGACGCCTCAGATTGCGTGGTTACCAAAAATGGCTCATGACACCTTTCCATCGGTGAACGCAAAGTACATACGGACCTCCTCCGGGACATCAACAACATTTTTAGCCAAATTTCACAGGTCTTAACCCTTTGCACTCGAAATAATTCCATTCCAAAATCGAAACAATATTTTTACATTTTCATTTGCATTTACAATTTCCATTGTACATCGTTTATGTCCTTCCCTGCATATGAAGTTAATTACCATTCTACTGTCTTACCAAATGTAAAGTTTCACGGTCTGTGCCCCGAATAATTTCCTTCTGACAGCAACGTTAACCCTTTGCACTCCAAGCAATTCTATTCCAAAATCGAAACAATATTTTTACCTACAATAGTTTCGTTCTATATAGTTTATTTCCTTTCCTGCGTATCAAGGTAATTACCATTCGAACCTACTTTCTTATCAAATTTGATGTTTCGAAGTCTGTGCACGGAATAATTTGCTTTTAATAGCAATATTAACCCTTTACACTCGAAGAAATTCCATTCCAAAATCGAAACAATATTTTTACCTATATTATTACCACTGTACTTCATTGTAGCTCCATTGAAACTAATTACCATTACTCGTACATGTAACACCAAAATTTTTATCTATTTCTTAATTGCAACCTTACTAATCTACAAGATTTTATGAATAATAATTGAATGGATATTTTCAATGAAGCACATATTCTAATAATAACAAAATCTAAATTAATTAATTTCTTATCATTTTTATAAAGCGACACGTATCGGTTACTTTTATTTTAAATTCAGAATTCTTTTCTGCTATACTATATATTCTAAGTTCTATGGAAATGCAATGAAAATTTGTGGCATTCTTAGTTGCTGTTTCTAAGGACTTTGAAAGTTTCCAAAGATTTTAACGTTAGGTGAGATTCTTGATTCTATCTCAAAAATTACGCTCGCAGAGCAAAGTCTTGAACACCTAAGCATCCGGTGAACCACGGAAAACTTCGAGTAAACTATCTAAACGAATTGTTTACCGATGTCTGCGACGAAGCGTTTGTTACAGGACACGGTAAAATTTTTCGCGGAGAACGTTTGTCGCCAGAGAAATTCCGCAGCCGTTGTTCAAACCTTGCAGACTCGTCGAGGACGTTTGATATTTGCAAAATCTCGCGTACTCAGCGATAATCGAAGGTCTACGCGTCGACATTGCCGGCTAACAACTCCGAGGCAACCAACGCCCCTGAGGTCGATCGATCCGATTGGCCGAGAGATGTAGATACACCCACGCGTACACCCACCACCTGCTCCCTGCAATTAATCTCCTCTCAGCAATTAATCCTCGTCATGCACGGTCGTGTACGTGTGCGCTTCTGACCACTATGTGTACGTACGTTCGCGCATAATCTCGAGCACCGTGTTTCCTTCGCAGCCGGAGCAAGCTAGATGGACGACGATTACGTCGTTGCTACCTTGTAATTAGCCCTGCTACCCCCATCTAGCTATCGTCGGGAATATCGAGTGAAGAAATGTCGACGATTGAGAATGAATCGGGTCGAGAGTGAATCTCGATTTACGTGGAAATTCTGCGTTATGCGTTGCCACACCAGGCTTTGCACTAAAATCGTTCAATTTCTTACGACTAAACTTTCTGCATTTATTATAATTGTAGACGTTAGATAGATGAAAAGTATTTCATCTACCGACGATTATATCACAATTTTTAATAGTCCACGATCATAGCTTAACAAGCCACTTTCAGTAACGAAATTTAATCATTTCCTCGACCTGCAGTCAACTTTGTCGACTGGCATCAGCTTCGCATTATACAATTCGATTGGTGCTTACATTCTCGAACACGCATCGGTCTTCTAATAAAAGATAGTCAGTAGTATTATTTACTTACTATCTCCCTTAGTATCTCAAATGTCGCTGAAGATATACGATATCCGATATTAACGCATTGGTGACCGATGATGAGTTAACCCATTGACTGCCAACTACGAGATATCTCGTAGTAAGCGTCTGTACCAAAACTGCCAGCTACGAGATATCTCGTAGTGGGTGCTGCAAGTTTAGATTGGCTACAAATGGCTATTTGAGTTAGAAATTATTAGAAAGGATGAATGAAAAATGTATATAGTGTAGAGAACATATTGATTATCAATTTTTATTATTAAAATTATTATGAAAACTATATATTAAATTAATTATATTAAAATAAAACAATGACTGTCAATGGGTTAATTTGTCTTTTCATGCCAAAAACGTTGTTGACCGATGGCGAGTTAACTCGTCATTGCACTTGCATTATCTATTTAAATTTATGAAACCCAGGGCGATATACAATATTGCAAAAGCTCTGCGCAATGTTTTAAAAGTTATGTAAAAAATATGTCGAAAGTTTAATTTCATTTCATTCAGTATAAAGAAAAATTTATTTGAGTTTATTTAGAATGTTTTACTTTACTTCCATATTCAATTACAAAATAATAGCCAGTGACATGGCATAGTCTCTGTGTAAAATTGCCGATCAGCAAAGTGTTAAATGACCGCTCGATAGCGAGCTAGAATTATCATGGAGTCTAGACCCTAGTCATTAGAACCTATCGAATCGCGATTGTCTGTGCATACACGGTATTGCATTTGTATACTTTTTTATTTGTATTTGTATACATATTGTATACTTCGTTGTGGCCCTTGGTCCCCTATAAGAACCCCAAGATCGAAGAACTTTTGAAGCTGTTAACTTTGTCAAACGTAGACGATCATCTTCGACTCATCTTTAACGATATTTTGGGACTGTCGTTGCGTGGCTCGCCTTTGCTCTGATCTGAACTTCCGATAGATAATACGATCGTTTGACGAGCACGCTAGAGAATAGGATGCTGCTTCGTCTATAGAAAGTAAAGAACGTTCAAACATACCTGAGTAGGCGTGAGGTGTATCAGGGATGCTAGGTGTTCCCGTTCAGGTGCGCTCAGGTATCTCTGCTGCTTGAACCGCCTCTCAAGCTCGTGAACCTGCTGCTGCGTGAACAGAACACGACGCTTTCGTCTCTGGGGAAGGTGGGGAAATTGCATCGCGCCGACGCCCATGCCGACACCGACGCCGACGCCGACGCCCATTCCCATGCCCGACGATTTCGTCACGTCGCCCATTGACTGGCCCACCGAACAGCCGGCCATGTTGGTCCCGGCACCAGCTCCCGCCGCGCTCATCAGCCGCGAGACTGCAAAACATATTGAACAGATACGAATTAGTACGATCATACTGCTCGACGCATCACGGGCCTACTTGTATCGGATAGTCGGAAAAGTATTGAGGCATTTGTATCACTAGATGTTGTTTGGTCGTCATACATCGGGCAACATTAACCACTTGCACTACGCTGAAACTCGGAAAAAGCCGTGCCAAACTCGTACCGTCAATAATGGTCGAGGAAGGAGCTAAACGGCGGGGCCCGAGGGTCGGAATTTTAAACAATATCTTACGACCGAGTGCGACATAGCCGCGCTCGTATTTACTTCAAATTCAAATGAATTATGAATAAAAAAATTTGTTGAAGAAATATTTTAACACGGTGAATGCCACAGGAGGCAAAATATGAATTATTTAATTAATTGTTTAATTAAATATCAACAGGCTGTCAAATCGAAAAATACTTACGAGTCTAAAATTAATAATCCTGCATGGGAATACCCGATCCTATTCGAGATATTCATACTTGGTCTGAGATTAAGACCACGAGTCAGACTCGTGATGGTGGTCAAGTTTGGCCCGAAATGTCGATCACGAGTCAGACTCGTGGTAGTCAACTTGCCAATCTTTGCGGAGCTGCCACGGCGAGATTATCAACGCTATCGACACGATTCCAACGCTAAAACCTGCGTTCATCCTTCCGCAAAAAGACAAGCACTCGGCCAATAGGCTAGCACTTTAGGGGAACTCAGAATAAATCATTATAGCAAGGCAATTTTGCTCATTTTCGCGATTTTGACGTCACGAAACTTTAAAGTCGCGTCACGGCTGCAGTTCGATTCCGATCGACCTGGGATTTGACATACACACTGCCTACGTGTCTAGGTACCTGTAGAAAGAGTTAAGTCTAAAAGTCTAATAAGTCTAATAAAGAGTATAGTCGGAAAAGTATTGAGAGATTTTTGTCACTTGTTGTTCGGTGTCATACCGATACCAGTTAACTCGTGGTTTCATTTCAACATTACCGATCGCTACGCGATTCGTGTTTGAATCTATGCGAATTAATCCATCGTGCCCCGATTTATTTTTATTTTGAATAACTATGTACCAAAATTTAAATGCGTCGCGTTTCAATCTTCCGTCAAAATCGGCACAAACTTTCCGGACAAATCCAATAATTTGAAATGTTTTAAAATCTCGGAAATGAGGTCACACATTGAAAGCGAGGAATCAGCTGACCATTGTGCTCGTTGAAATATATAAAAGATTTTTTTACGATTTTTATTGTTACACGTATCCAAGAAAATGCATTTATTGAATAATCATAAATTGAGAAATTTGGAAGTAATAGATTCGTTGACACGGTATTGCGTGTAAGGTAGAAACGAGTATAAATTGTTCTAGTGTTTAACATTATTTTGCGATTAACCTAACCCAGACCAAGTAGATGATGTGTTTCTTTCATTCTTTTGAATGAAAGGATGCTTCGTCTTATCCTGATACTCTGAAATCCCATTTTATAATATCCTACATACTTTCAACGTTATTAAATATTGTTAATAAGAATGACTAATTATACAATAGCTTTTTCGACTTGCAGAATTGCAATGCAGGAGCACCAATCATTAATATCGATAAGGAATAAATACGTAGCAATTCTGTGGGGGTCAAGCAAAAAAGGTATAAATCAGAATTACACTTAAAACGAAATATAAAATAGATTTTGAACATGACAGTTGACAACGTATTTTTTGACTCATTCTACTTGCAAAATATACATACATTGTATTCAATTTAAAGACATTTTTGTACTTTAAAAATATTGACTTATATCATCCTAACAAACATTTTTCTTATACTCTTTCATCCTTCTACTAGAAAATGATTAAACTGTACACACGTAGAACTTTCCAGTTCAATTCATAAAACTTCATTTCGTTTCTATTAACGCTTGAACTACCGAACCAGTAATTTTGACTGGCCCCTAGTGTTTTCTTTCGCAATCATTGAAGTGATAAAAATGTTTTTATCAAAAATTTTCAGATGTACTTCTTTAAATAATACCTTACAATAAGAATTGTATGAAGTTTTAATACATGCAATCTCGTTATTATTACAAAGCAAAGTACATCAATGTACATCGTTGGATTTATTGTTCGCTAGTTCTACTATGAAAACAACATAATGTATATAAATTCCTTCCATTCTAAAAAGAAAGGAATATGAACTTTTGCACCATCATCATCATAATCATCATCATCATCATCATCTGGAATCTAGTATCAACGATAATAAAAACCCGAGAACCCGAAACCTTCAAGAATTTAAAAACATTCCTCTCTTGAGGATGCAACCCCGGTAAATACACGACTTGTCCAATCATTTGCAAGTCGACTATCGTCCGCGTTCCTCAAGACATTCCCCCCCGTTCCCCTTCTTCGGGAATCATGCTGCCCGAGGGTTCTCGAACGTGTTGTACAGAGAAAGAGAGAGAAAAGGAATGGGAATGATGCAAGAAGAGGAGGACAACCGAGAAAAGTGGAATAGCAATCCGGCAGGCGAGATGGCAACATCGACGGCGAGGAAAGCGAGAGAGAGCGCCGAAAATCGAGGCCTCCGTATTTGAGCTACTGAAACCCGACTAGTGGAGAGTCCAGAGTCCATCCCTTGTCAGTTGGCGGAGGGCTGTCAAGAACTGACGCCGTCGGACTCGGACAAAAGAAGCGATTTAGCCACGGCGAACTGCTACGTCATCGAGCACGGGAGGTCCCCGATGATGAAGTTCCGAATTATTATTATGTCTGTGAGAACGCGGTACTCCGGCCCGGCCGGTCGAGTCTGTCAGCCAGCTCTCTACGCGAGAAAGACACACCACTCGAGACACCGGGAGCAAACACCGCCGAATTTGCTTACCCCCGTCCAGGATATTCCTCGGAAAATTGATCGGAATTCTTCTGGAATCCTCGAGCCAGCCCTGGGACCACCCAAACGACCAGCCGGAGAACACTGGAATTAGGGAAATGATTGTTTGCGAAAGAACCGTGTCCTCCGATCAACCATTCTCAAGACGAACGATGGGCCAAACAGATTTTCAACGTGACGATCAAACGAGCAGATATGGAATAACTTTTGCTGATAGACACGTTAATGGCTCGTGCGACATCGACGATTATAGCAAATTACGAATTGCAGATACAGTGAATCACTTTAATATTCGGACACTGTACCATTTTCACTTTCGTGTATTGTAATTTTGTTCACGATGAAGAAACAGAGAAATTAATACTAAATTGCATTACTGTATAGGGTCTAATTAATAAAAGCATAATTTTTATTTATATATTAGGTTGTTCGGAAAGTATTTTCGTTTTAAACCCATATGTCGAGGTTTGAGATTAAACCTAGGCGTTTCAAATGATCATGAACGGTCGAAGCCGATAAATTTAATCTCTCAGCGATCTCACGAGTTGTTATTCGCAGGTTTGCATAAATTAATTACTTTATTGTGTCTTTACCAGCTTCACCTGGCCTCCAGAACGTGGCGCATCTTCAACATCAAAATTGACGGATCGAAATTTTGCAAACCAGTTTTGGCACTGACATTCTGTCAATACATCTCCATACAAATCGGATACATTTTTTTTGCTTGAACAGCATTTCTTCCTTTTCGATAGTAAAAAATAAAATATACCGAAAATGCTGCTTTTCACTTTGCATATTTAATAGGGTACCAACCAAGAACTACTGTATAGAATCAATCAAACTTTTTCACAAACAAGCCTTGCTATATCACCTGTCAAAATATATAATGATTATGCGGCGTAGGTGTGAAGTTGGCTGTGAAAAAATACAATTAACCCTTTGCATTCGAATGCCACCTCTAAGGCGACACTAAAACTTGCCATACTATTATTCAAACAATTTTTACGTCGCTAGGTTTGCAGTTGAGAAATCAATAAGAATGTTAATGTTTTATGTACGAGTCGTAGTAATTAATTTTATATGAACGAAAGGAAATGAACTATCTACAATGGAACTATTATAGAGAGAAGTATTGTTTCGATTTTGGAGTAGAATTGCTTCGAGTGCAAAGGGTTAAGTCATCTGTTGGGAAAAAACGAAATTATTTTCCGAACAACCTAATAATTACTAACGTTTACTAAGTATTCTATTTTAAACGAAACAATGTCTAGTTTTAACGTGACAATAATATTCGGACATTTCGGAATGTAACAATTTGCGTGAACTAGTGTGATATTTAATGCGATTGTGAGATATGTTTACAATCATTACAGTCCGTGTAAACTATCTCGAGCCTCAGAAAATCAGTTATGTTTAGACATTCAGTAAGTTCACTGGTAATAATCGAACGTAAGAGAAACACTTCATACAACATTAGCCAACTTGTCATTTTTTACAATGCAAAAGGTGAATCGTAAAGGAAAATTGCAGCAATGCTTAAAATTAGTAAAAGTACAGTGTGAGATATTATTAAAAGATTTAAATATAAAGACCGAATACAATCTATTCCGTAAAGAGGCCAACCAAAAATTTTGGACACGCGAGATAAAAGAAAAATTATAAGAAAAATAAAGGAAGATCCTACGTGCACCAAAGTGCACTACTTAAGTGCACCAAAATTAGCTGCCGAATTATTAGAAGAGACTGGAAAGAAAATGCACCCCCAAAACAATACACAGAGCATTAAAAGAATGTGGTTATAATGGACGAGTTGCTCGGAAAAAATTGTATGCGAATGAAACTGATAGGAAGAAAAGATTAAACTTTGCGAGAGAATTTGTTTTATACGAAGATACGTAGTGGAATGACGTTATTTTTAGCGATGAGAGTAAATTCAACATTTTTGGATCGGATGGGCGAAGAATGGTGTGGCGAAAGAAAAATGAAGAATTCAAAATTAAAAATACGAAGCCGACTATAAAGCACGGAGGTGGATATGTACTTGTATGGGGATGTATCTCAATGTTTGGAACGGGTGAATTAATTTTTATTGATAACATAATGGACGAAAATATATACCTGAACATTTTAAAAAATAATTTACGTAAAAGTGCAATAAAAATGGAGATTCGAAATACATTTAAGTATTATCAAGATAATGACCCCAAGCATGAGGCACGTATCGTACAGGAATATTTGCTGTATAGTTGTCCAAAATTATTACAACCGCCACCTCAGTCCCCACATCTGAATCCTATAGTGAATTTATGGGATGAACTAGACCGACGAATTAGAACAACTGCAATAACATCTAAAGAAATGTTAAAAGAACGACCGAAAGAGGAATGGAATAATATTAGTACAGAATATTTGAAAAAAATAATTTGCAATATGCCTGAACTATTAACCCTTAGTACTCCAATGGCTCCTCTCAGGAGACACTAAAAATTGTCAAACTAATTTTTACATCACTGTTTTGCATTTAATAAATCGGTAAAAATTCAAGTGTTACATTTATGAATTGCTATAATTATCTGTATATGCACGAAAAGAAAGGAACCATGTATAATGGAACTATTTTAGGTGAAAAAGTGTCGCGATTTTGGAATTACAATTGCTTGGAGTGCAAAGGGTTAAAAGAGGTCATTCGTCAAGAAGGATATCCTACACGATATTGAATTACTTTTCGTTTCTAAAAATTACTACAAAAACTATCAATCTTTAAAAGTGTCCGAATATTATCGTAACGTTAAAACCAGACACTGTTTCGTTTAAAATAGAACATTTAATAAACGCTAGGAATTATATAAATAAAATGTATACTTTTATTAACTGGACATTCTGTAGGAATGTAATTTAGAATTAATTTTTATTTTCTTCATCGTGAACAAAATTATAATGCGACAAAGTGAAAATTTTATAGTGTCCGAATATTAAAGTTACTCGCTGTAGGTCTTCGCCGCGAATACTTGCCGATAGAAGAGACTCGGGTATATAAACCCGTGGCTAAGAATGTAAAAATAAAGAACAGTCTCCTACCGTTTCTTCCAGTCGCGAAAGAAAGGATACGTTTCGGTGAAGCCTAGTTCTGGCCGATGCCTACCAACAAATATCTCAATCAATGTAGCACATCAGGTGACGAGATCCGAAATCCCCTAGCCACGATCCTCCCTCATCAATGAAATCTATCCTTAGACAACGTTTCAATCTCCCCGTCCGTGAGACTGGTCCAGGACAATAGAGGCTGGTGGGAAGACTGACGGGTTTAGAATTTCCGAGTGACTTCTGCGAACGCGAGGACGGGCCAGGCTAGTCCGGACTCGCGTGCAGAGGTCTCATTAAGGAAATTGACGTTCGTAAAAGACGTCTACCTGGCCACCGACGTCGAAATCCCCGCGTTAGCAAAGGACCGTGGAATCCTCGTCAACCGGATAATTACACGGTATCGCGAGTGATAGACAAACTGCTTTATTCTGTTCGCCTTCTCGTCCATTTGTAAAACGACAGACTCTCTCCTTCTTCTTTCTATCTTGTTCTTCTTCTTTATTTTTTACATTTCGTTCGACTTCATTCCAACTGTGGAAGAAACACTTCGTTCTTTTTTCTTTTTCTCCGTTGAACGACGAACAAGCGACGACGGATCTTTCAGAGTTCCGTTCCGATCGAAATGTTCCGTCGCCGAACCCCTCGCTGCCTAGGAATTGTATTTCGGTAAAGGTAGGACGGTTGAATACGGTTCGAGTTAAGCTGCCGCGACGAGGGTCCAGACTTATTTGTTTAACTAAAATCTCCGACGGTGTCCAGTAGCCACGCATTTCTCGAACCCAGAGGATCGATACGTTTCCCTGACGGTGACCAAGAGTGGCGCGTGCGACCGACAGAAATCCAAGGAAACCTACCGAACGCGACGACGTGTTGACACAAGTCCCAAGGACGAGGAGGGCTCTGTTGGCCCACAATCGTTTCTCGGCAGCCCGGACCTAGCGAATCCGCCAGCAACTCGTGTGCTCGCATCGATTCAATCGGCCAGTTAGAAAATTACGCGGCAAAGTTGCATCGACGGTCAAGAATTTTCTCGGGAAATTCGGAAATAGATCTATAGCTTTTGGCTTGTGTCTGGGAATTAGAAGCTTGACGGTGGTGACACGAATGCGAGAAATAGCGAAGCGAACCTTCGATCGAGTACCTCAAGTTTTTGCGTTCGAAAGTCTTGGAAGCATCAAGCTCGGCGATAAGAAATATTAACCCTGAAGATTTGCTTTCGAAGGTTTTGGAAGCATCAAGCTTGGCAATAGCAAACATTAGCTCTCAAGTTTTAGTATTCGAAGATCTTGAAAGCATCAAGCTCGACAACAGGAAATATCAACTTGAACGAGAACAGTTGAAAAATCTGAGATCGCCATTATATTTCTGGGTGTTGAATCTAGGAGACGCTTAAAATTTCGCTTTAAAATGGTGAAAGAATTTAGGAATTGTAAGATATCGAAGAACTGGAAGACAATTTGAAAATACCGATGATATTTTTTAAATAATGCTCGCCTCCTATAGACTTTTCAACATGCAGATACAGATAGGAGCTTCGAAGGATGACGTTAGGGATATAAGTGCATGTAGCGGCGGAGGAATTCATGCGACGGGTTGAGCACTGCTAGTACGACTTGTATCACGGACTTTGTTGTGGACTTTGAAACACGACTCCGTCGCTTTATCGATACCTAAATGGACCTAAGCAACGGATATTCTGCGACAGACGGCAAGCAAAAAGGGGACAGACGTGCTTCTTCGAAGACGAAAGGGATGAACTATCAAAGAGTATTTACTCGACGGGTCGTTGCGTTACTTTCTCTCGTCGAGCAACCAATGGGCCATTTCTCCTGTTTCATCGGTGAACAAAATATTCTCACCGAGTATCAAAAAGCTAACTGATAGGAATCCAACTTTTCAGCTGCGAAAAGCATAACTAGCAATCCATAAAATCGATAGATACAATCCATTAGACGATGTACAGTGTATGGCACTTTATAAATTCATTATACTTTTCGTTTCGAACAAGTGTCAATATGTTATTGTCTAAAGAAAGATGATGATCGAATACTATAATTTTTATTACATTAATTTCAACGTTTTGCTTTGAAATGACAGAAATGAATTTCGAACACCATACTTAATTCTTTTTCACTTTCTATTATTAATTGAAATAGGTACCAGCAACCTAGTAATTTTGTATTGCTTTTAAGACAATACAGACAATACAGAATCGGTCTACTCGAAATCTGAAGCTCCGTAATTAAATCGCAAGGCATCTGGCCGATGTCACGAAATAAGAAGAACACGTACAGCAGCGCACGAAAGTATTCGTACACTCTTCAAACCTAAATAACTTTTTCAATATTGAACCAAACGACTTGACTTTTCTGGAGCAACTAGCAGCATTGATTTACTAAATGATATGTAAAAATAGTTTTGAAATAATTCTAATTGGTAGAAATTACGTGGGAAAGTAGAAAAGACATTTTTTAAAACATTTTTATTTCAACTCGTAATGAAAATTTAAAATATGCGTTTTTCAGAACTATGTTAGTTATACACATGCTGAAAATCTCACCGAAATCGATTGACGCGGGAAAAAATGGCACGCGTAGAAAGATGTAAGAATTTCTGTAGTTTAAGCTGAAACTGATCAAGAATCGTGAAAAATTACGATTTTCACCATTTTCAATGGCACGTAGCTCGTGTGTACGTCGATCGATTTTAATGAATTTTTCTGCATGCGTATAACTATCATAGATCTACCAGATGCGTCTTTCAAATTTTTTGTGCGTGGCTCAAATAAAAAATATTTAAAAAGTTCCTTTTTTTATTGGTCATGTAATTCACATCAGTTCCAATATTTACAAAATTTATTTTGTATATCATTTATTAAATCAATGCAACTAATTGCTCAAGAAAAGTCAAGACGTTTGGTGCAATCTTAAAAAAGTTACTTAGGTATGTTATTTCCGCTAAAAAAAAAATTAAGGAAACACATGTTTAGAAGATTGTGCTCGAAATCATGACCACGAGTCTGACTCGTCGTTGTAGGGCAAGTGGTTAAGGGTTTAACCCATTGACTGCCACGCAAATTTAGCGCGTCTTGCCCTGGGTTCCACGGTTTTATTTTAATATAATTAATTGAACCCTTTGCACTCGAAGCAATTACACTCCAAAATCGAAACAATATTTTTATCTATAAAAGCCCCACTGTACATAGTTAATTTGCCTTTCGTTCATACGAAATTAATTACTATAACACGTACTTAGAATTTTAACATTTTTATCAATTTCTCAACTGCAAATCTATCAATGTAAAAGTTGTTTAAATAATGGTATGGCAAGTTTTAGTGTCGCCTTAGAGGCGCCATTCGAGTGCAAAGGGTTAGTACATAGTTTTAATAATAAAAATTGATAATCAATATGTTCTCTACACTATATACATTTTTCATTCATCCTTTCGAATAGTTCCTCACTCAAATAGCCATTTGTAGCCAATCTAAAATTGCAGTACCCACTACGAGATATATCTGGCAGTTTTGGTACAGACGCTTACTACGAGATATCTCGTAGTTGGCAGTCAATGGGTTAACATGTACGGCAAACGACACAGAACCTTCTGGACGATTTCCCGTAACAATCTGTGCACAATGTAGTATATCGTGGTCCCTCGCGATTCGCACTCCCGGTTCCTGTTTGAAAGGGGGTGGTCAGACTCTCGGCGGAAGAGAAGAAAGCTTATACACTCCCAGACAAAAAGATAGCACACCCGTGCTATCTTTAATTTCTCGTGTTAAGATTGTGCTAGCGTGGAAGATCTGAGTTACATGTAAAACGTACCTTCTACGAATACGTAAACGTAACATAGAGTGGCTTTACTTCATTGAGTTCTCTTAGTTGGAAGAGAAACACGTAATCCGACGCAGACGAAATGATAGCACACTTGGACTATGTTTACATATTCTTCAGTGTTTCGTGAACTTGCACAGAGTTATTACGTTCAATTTCTGTCTAGAGTTTTGTTATATCGCTATCCTCATAATGGGTCGTGGCAAAAAGCTTAGCGAAAGCAAAATTAGTACAATTTTAGCTCTGCGGAAAGAAAAGTTGTGTATTATTCAAATTGCAAAAGAAGTTAGTCGCAGTCGAAAAGTTATATATAATTTGCTGAAAGATACAAAGTGCATACGGAAAGAAGAAAAGTACAGGAAGGCCAGCAGCATTATCTGAACGCGATACACGGGCAATAATACGTGCCGCTTCCAATTCTTGTGCCACTGCGAGAGATATCGCTAAGAAAGCTGGAGTGGAAACAAATGTACAAAATGTTCGTCGTGTACTCCAGATTAGCAACATTGTAAATCGGACCAGATTAATGGCAAAACCATCGCTAAACGCAAGACATAAAGAGGCACGTTTGTTATTTGCAAATGCACATGTACATTGGAAAAAGACTTGGAGAAAAGTAATCTTTACGGATGAAAAGAGGTTCAACCTTGATGGCCCAGATGTATGTACGTATTATTATCGTGATGTTCGTAAACAACCACTAACAAACATTCGTCGTCAAATGCGTGGAGGTGGAGTAATGGTCCGGGCTGGTATCGGATATAAAGGGAAAACAGAAATTAAGTTTATTCAGCGCACAATGAATAGCGTCCGTTATCTCGAGCTAATAAAAAATCAAATGTATACATATGCAGAACGCATTGCTGTTACACCATATACATTCCAGCAAGATAATACTGCAGTGCATACTGCTAAAATTGTTAAGGACTATTTTTTAAAGGAGAATATTTCCACTCTTCAATGGCCGGCGTGCTCACCCGACCTTAATATCATAGAAAATTGCTGGGCAATGCTTCCGCAAGCAGTATATACTGAAGGCCGACAATTTTCAAACATAAATGAATTAAAAACTTGCATTATGATCGAATGGGAAAATTTAGCACAAATAAAAATTAAACAACTATATAAGTCTATACCTAAAAGGATGGTGGAACTCGTAGAAAACAAAGGAGGATCTACACATTATTAGAAAAATATAGTTTTGTACACATATTATTATAAGAAATACGTATACTTTTGTTATATAAAATATATATCTTTATTCTTTAAATGTGCTATCATTTTGTCCGCGTCGGATTATGTGTTTCTGTTCCAACTAAGAGAACTCAATGAAGTAAAGTCGCTCTATGTTACGTTTACATATTCGTAGAAGGTACGTTTTACATATAACTCAGAGTTTCCACGCTAGCATAATCTTACACGAAAAATTAAAGATAGCACGGGCGTGCTATCTTCTTGTCTGGGAGTGTAATCGCGGAGGACTAAAATCACTATACTCACTGGCGAATCGGGGGTCGTTGGTGGCCGGCGGGGCCGGCGCGTACCACGGATGATGGGGCCTCATCGGGTCGGTCGCGGTGGCTCCTCCGCCGACCGCTGGCCCCGCGTGATGATACGACGACAATTCGGCCGCACAGTATTGATATTGGGAGGTGAGCTGCATGGTGGCGTAAGGATTGCCCATGGCGGTCATGCCGGCCCCGGCGGCGCTGCTGCCTCCAGCGGCGGCGTCGTTTGCACCGGAAACCGGTCCGGGAGTGCCGCCACCGGGCGTCGATCCTCCGTGAAGCGGCGGACTGCCGCTGCTCGCGCTCGAGCTACCGGTATTACCGCCCACTCGACCGCCGCACGCGTTCCCGTAAGGCGAGACTTGAGGATGCGTGACCACGCCGACGCCGATCGCCAGCTCCAGCTTCCGGTACGATTCGTCGATGGGGGACAGGATGTCGGTGACACTGAACGGTGTCGTGTGAGCGCCGCCAGCCGCTTGTACGTGGGACGAGTGCTGTTTAGGCGACAAGCTCATCGCCAGGTCAATCCCATTTAAATCTGGCAGCAAGCTAGCCTGCTCCAGCTGTGTTTGTTGTTGTTGTTGCTGTTGCTGCTGTTGTTGTTGTTGCTGTTGCTGCTGCTGTTGTTGTTGCTGTTGTTGTTGATGCTGATGGTAACTAGTAGCATTGCCGTTCCCTTGATTCCCGGCGTTGTTTCCGCCGCCGCCGCCGCTGCCACCGCTCATCTCGGCGAGGCCAGCGCCGTCGAAATACTTGAAGCTCGCGCTTCGCGGAATCCTGAGGCCGGCGCTAACCGCGAGATAACGACATGACGGCCCTGCCACCACGGACGAACAAGGTATACCGGAGGTTGCTTCGGACAGCTCGACGAGCAGCTCGTCTATACCCCTCGAGGCAGACTCCACGTACGATTTAATGATTGTGTCTTGTAATGGAAACAGTCTGCGGTCGAATCCGTACGATTCTCATCTATAGTTCCGTCGTCTGGAGATCATCGGCGGTCACCGTTGATGATGCACTGATTGTTTCTATCACGGTCACACTTCTCCCATACATTCATAAGGACACTGAATAATAATCCTCGGTAATTCCACGTGATCGTTGCTCGCACTGTGTGATTCGGTGACGGATCCGGATCCGTTTGATCGATCCTTTAATCTCGTTGGATTAACCGACATGACAGAGTCCGCGAGTAGAATCGTCGATTGTCACCACGGTGTTTAACGATTCGGGGGTTGTCGTTGCTGGTCGCGTCCAGCGACGAGACCGCGCGATCCGTCGCATGTCTCTCTTTTTTAGTTTGCACAGCGGAAGCAGGCCGGGTCGGCCGCGCGTATGGACAACCACAGGTCAAAGACGCGAACAGAGCCGGGGTTAGGGTGTCTCGACACTGAATCCACCTTTGTCGAGTCCACGGTCAAGGACAAGCAGCGGGAACCGGGACGACGACGCTCGGCTAGCACCGGACACTGGGAACACCGGGTGCGCAGATAAACCAGCTGACGGCACGGGCACTTCGGTCGCGGCAGTCTCCGGCACTTTTAGTCACGGTGACGCGTGGACCGCGCCGACACGACACCGTCGCGAGACACGACAACGACACACCCTTCGACGACGACGGCGACAGCGACGACAGCGACGACGACGATAATAATAACGCGAGCACGACGGAACAGTTGGTACACACGTGGTCGAGGATAGTGGCCGGCCAGAGCCGGCCGGCGGCCGACTGAAATCACCCGGGGGGTCTTCGAGTCCTTGGACTCTGCCGATAGAGAGACGATGGTAGATGTACCACTCTACGGGTTCGCCTCCACCTTCGTCGAGGATACACTCTCTCTCCGTGGGAGAGGAGAGAGTGTCTATGGATGGTTGGCTGGCCTCTCTGGCTGGCTCTCCGGGCTGGCTGGATAGATGGATGGATGGATGGATGGATGGATGGATGGATGGATGGTTGGATGGATGGATGCTTGGTTGGATGGATGGATAGATGGATGGCTGAATGAATGGAGAGAGAGAGGACTGTCGGGTACTCCTGGAGAGGTCCTCACGGCCGCTTAGACCCACTCGACCAGCGGTCGCTCGCGCTCGCTCGCTCGGGCTTGGGCCCCACAGCCTCTCGCGGAGAACCCGTACGACGACACGATGAGTGGAGTGCCCACTACGGAGAAGTGCCTGCTACCAAGAGTCGTGATGAGATGTCCCCTTTTGCGTGTGAGAGAACGCCTAGCTTAGAGGGGGTTGCGGGGCTACCCGGATCGACCCCTCCGACCGGATCTAGTCTACCCGAACGGACCTGCCATTGGCCGAACCTCGCCAATGGAAGGCCAGGTCTACTCTTATTGGCCGACCACCGTGCCAGCTCCCCGGTTCATTGGGGTCGCTCCGTACTCGGCGCTGCGACGCCGTTGGCGGGGGATGCGAAACCGACGAACCACGTCCGCCTATCCCGCGTCGTTTCCTGGCTCGCTCGCAGGGGCAAAACAACCGCACCGTCCTACCCATCTCATGGCCACCACGGCTGGACCAACCATTCCGTTCGCCCCACCCTTACGAATCCCCTACCAGTTCGCGGCGTCGTAGTCCCGTCTCTCTTGGTTTCCAGACTACGGCGGTGCACGGTATAAACGGTCTCTCCCCGTTCTACAGAAGCGTCCTGAAGATTCGCCGCACAGTCTCTCTCGTCAACCTCCTACCGACCACCTCACCGAGGCTCCCATCTTAGATCGCAGCCGCGTCGACGCCGACCTCCGATCACACCAATCCCGCGGACTCTCTCTGCTCTTTTCGTAACGCAACGTGACGCCGGATGACCCGCCGCCGCGATCGTTTCTCTTTTCCTTTTGTTAGGGACGCTGAGACCGCGCGCGTGTTCTTACCGTCGGTGATACAAGCATAGTGACCTTCTTGCAACCCTTGAAAAGTGGTCCTGTAAGCGAATAAGGGATGTTCGTGCGGAGAACGGATAGAAGGTTGCGGTTTCTTACTGCCGGAGAGTTTCGTCCGCTCGCTTGCAGGGCCGTCGATCCGTGGGTCCGTAGGACCTGTTCTCACCTGTATCTTCCGATTTCGACTTTCGTCCATGTACTGTTTGTCGGTCAGACATGTCGAGGGGACGACTTGGTTACACACCGGTTTCTTTGAAACATTGTGGGAAGGTGATGAACTCATTGCCTGAAAACTATGAAACGTATAAAGAAAAACGTATGTAAGGAGACGTTGTTGAAATTGTAGCCTACGGTCTCTTTCGTTTTCATCGAAATCGGTGTGCACCATGTAACTTTGCAAGCGACGATGCTCGTATGGGATCTCAGCCTCGCTACAGAAATGTGATTCTGTGGTATTCAAAAGTGCTTCCTAATCCAGTTACAGTATTTTCGAGGAATCACAGCGTAAACGAAAATAATGTAATCGAACTGTTGCTGCGACTAGCGTATTCCGTGGTGATTGTACGGTTATTTACGACATTGTTTACAATTTATAAATAATATGTAATAATAAATGTTCGAATAAAGTAGAACGATTTGTATGGACAAGTCACTGTTGTTACCATGGATGTAATGCTCTGTGCAAACTCCGATAAGATTTATCAGTTTTGTAAATCTGCAAGTTAACAGATGTTAGATGTCTACTTTACCTGCTTGCCAGTCTGCCCATTTTACCGATTCACTATATTTTTTACAAACCAGTCGATCGCGATTTTGTATTATATTTATTTATAATTTTTAATTATAAATACGTTTATAATTTATATGTTAATATAAATTAATACGTTATAATTTTTAATTATAAATAAAATTATAATTTACGATTTTGTATTATATGTATTTATATATCGTTTTGTATTTGGAAAAAAATATTTGTGGGACGAATTCTTGGCGGTTCGTAAAAGAATTGTGTGTCAGTTTAATATCGTTTCTGATTATATTAACACGATGTAGTGTAATAGGCGGAACCTTTTGAACCACATAACCTTAAGAGCTAATCCAAGACTACAAACTTCGATCATTGCGATTTCTATCATCTAACGCATATTTTTCTATTTTATTTTTGCAGTCCCCAATTTTCCATTCACCCAAGAACGGTGCTTATTCGTTTTAAAATATTCCTCCTGCAGATTTAGACTGTGTAGTCTTTCATTTCGTCTGCGGTTCTGTTTAATTCAATGACAATTAATTTATATTAGGTCTACCGGAAAGTTCTGTCCGTTTCTATCACAAGTCTCGACACGTAAGCGCATGTTTATTTTGCGCATGTGTGCCTCTCTATTTTTATCACTTAATGTATACATACTGACGTAGCAAATTAACTAAAATAAAGTTTTTTCAATTAATTGATTAATTAATTTTAATAGATTAACTAAAATAAAAGCAAAGAACATCATACTGCATCATGATAATGCCAAGCCACATGCAGCTTTGGGGACTCGTCAAAAAATTGCAGAACTAGGCTGGGAAATTCTGTCGCATTCACCATATTCCCCGGACATAGCATCCTCCGACTATCACTTGTTTCTGTCCTTACAAAATTTTTTGAGGGGCAAAAAATTAAAAAATGAAGAAGATATTAAACAAGCTCTGGTTCAATTTTTCCCATCAAAAGATAAAACATTTTTCGAAAATGGGATATACAAGTTGCCCTCACGCTGGCAATAAATCATTAATAATAATGGCAATTACATTATTTAATAAAGTGTATTTTGTTTTATTTAAAAAACGGACAGAACTTTCCGGTAGACCTAATATACATATGTATTTCTTAGGAGATGTCACCGTGTATCTAGTCTTGACGAAAGCCACGGTGTTTCAGAAACTCATGGTGCCATCTGAAGCAGAGCGCTAGAACTTCTCTCGCAATTGATATTGATAAGTTAACAGCAGTCGGGGTTGTGTCATCGATTTCTGTAACGATATCTTATCACAGCAATGATATAGAAATAGTCCAATCACCTTATGGGGTTTCATTTCACGAAATCTGGAATGCGAACATCGACTATTGATGTTGGCCATCGATTGACCTTTTACTACCAACATTGTTTCTAGTGAAATTGTCTATTAACTTTTGCGTGATTAAATTGACTATCGAAGACGACACGTTGATACAGACTCCGATTATTTTGGAATTATTTGGTTGTCCGAAAAGTTCGTGCGGATTTTTTATTTCTGGCATACAGACAGGTATGAATATATTAGAATGATTGAAAACAAATTACATGCGTACATATTCTAACAGACGGTACTTCAGACATATGTGGAAAAAATTTTTGTTACATTAAGTTAATTTTTGTCAGTTTTATGCGTTGCACTTCAATCTTCCGTCAAAATCGTAACGAACAGCATCACCTAAGACATTTTTTGAAAATATCTCGAAATCTAATCATTTTTTTGCCATGGTATCATTTTTTACATAGAATGAACAGAAGAATCGATCTGTGTAAAAAAAAAATATGCATTTCTATTTAAAGAAATGATGCAATTGTTAATTGCACATGTACTGCAGCATCTAACAGAAATATAAAGACCTACAGATGTAGTGCTCTTCGAACCATTTATCTTTCTCCTTTGGCATTTTTTCGTAAATGCAATTATAACGGAGTTATGACTTGAAACAATTGCGTGGACCACCCTGTATAGAGTATATTTATATGAACGCTCTTACCATGTAGCGGTAAATCGACATAGCAACACTTTGATTGTATGCGATGTACTTATTAGTGTACGTTTAATATTGTAATTTATTTGGCAAACTTATTTATCACCTCCTTTCCCGGCATATTCTCCCAGTAAAATTAAGAAAATAGGTAAATTAAGTAAAATTAAGTAAAATTAAGAAAATTTAGAAAATCTGGACAATTTTTCGAAAGTTTCGAAAATGCGCACTTTGCATTAGGAGATTATAATCTTAAAGGTCTCGCAAAAATTTAAAATTTTGTGCGACCTCTTTTACTATCATATTCTCCTAGTAAAAAGGCCAAAATTGGGCACTCGAGAATATTTGGCTGCAAAGTGGTACGACTCAGCGTAGAGTCAGACGTTCGAAAATTTTTCGATAATTCAGTAGTACATGTCGCCCACGTGCGCGACTGGGTAAGTATCGTGCGACCCCCTTTGCTATCATATTCTCCTAGTAAACGGGCCAAAAAAGGGCACTCGAGAATATTTGGCTGCAAAGTGGTACGACTCACAATAGGCGTGACGCTTCGACGCGCCATTTTCGCAATTCGATTGCGAATGTCATTTTTGAGACAGAAATCTCTTCTCTAGGTATTCTGCAAGGTATTCAGTCCTTCGTGGTCCCCGGAAAATGCCATTTCGGAAAAGGGCATGTCTCAACGTCCAAACCGACGACAACCCCCGAGATCTCTGGGTCCAACATTAGGGCAAACGTAAAGAGCACCCTTAATGAAACCATTTTCAAAAAATTCTCAAGTAAACTATGAATATCTGGCATGATCATGCCGTTAGCGAAACCTTAAAAATCTCAAAGGGAGCATCACAAAAAAATCGAAGGTTGAACCCACCTCCAAAACTCGGTATCGCCACCTCGATCGAGGTGTACTTAGGCATGATGCTGCGACCGCAATTCGATTGCGAATTTTACTTTTGAGACACAAATCTCTTCCGTATACATTCTGCAAGGTACTTAGTCATTCGTGATCCCCGGAAAATGACATTTTGAAAAAGGGCAGCCCTCAACGTCCAAACCGAGGACAACCCCCGAGATCTCTGGGTCATACGCTAGTCCAAACTTACTGTGCACCCGTAATGATAGCATTTTGACAAAATTCGCACGTTAACTGTGAACATTTAGCTTGACGAGGCCGTTGGCAGAACCTTAAAAATCTCAAAGGGAGCAGCACCAAAAATCGAAGGGTGAACCCACCTCCAAAACCCGGTGTCGCCAACTAGGGCGGTAGTACTTAGGCGTGACGCTTCGAGGCGCCTTTTTCGCAATTCGATTGCGAATGTCCGTTTTGGGACAGAAATCTCTTCTCTAGGTATTCTGCAAGATATTCAGCCCTTCGTGGTCCCCGGAAAATGCCATTTCGGAAAAGGGCATGCCTCAACGTCCAAACCGACGACAACATCCGAGATCACTGGGTCCAACATTAGGGCAAACTTAAAGAGCACCCACAATGATTTTTTTCTAAGTCCCCTGAAACAATATAGAGATGAGACCACACTTATCGTCAAGCTCATTGATCATAGTTTACGTGGGAATTTTGCTATGAAGGTATCGTTACCGGTTCGGCCAAAACTTGTCGAAATGTCAGGCCATGGAGCTTGTGGGTGGTCGTCGATTTCGGTTCTCATGATTGCCATTTTTACAAATCTCATTTTTGTGAGATTACGGTGGGCCAGATTGTCGACGGACTTGTTATAGTACCGGTCATATATATTAACCAGAAAGGGACAAAAGATTTATCAGTGAATCGTGTTCATTAATGCGCGGGAATATTCACGACTGAAAAGTATCTCTGTACTTCGACTACTATTAGTAATTTTTATTAAAAAACGATGTAGTCAGATAGTAAAAAGTGTGCTGATCGACTGGCTAGCAAAAATGAATTGTTATAAACGTTATACAGCCCGAAATAATAAATCAATCGATAATCTGGATCGCGACGCTCGAGATCTATCAAATCCATACTTGGTTGCGGAGCATCACACTTTGGTCGGGCAGCGTCACGCTTGGTTGGGCATCGTCACACTTGACTGGGCATCCTCACGCTTAGTTGGGCATCGTCACACTTGGTCGGTCAGCATCACACTTTGGTTAGGCAGCGTGTACCTTGGTTACGAAGCACCACGCTTGGTTGGGCATCGTCACACTTGGTTGCGCAGCGCTGATGGGGTACCCCAGGTCCGCGCGCGGTATCAGTACAGTAGTGCGCGGCTCCCCAAAGGGAGTAGTCGGGCCCCGGGGCCAGAAGTGAATGTCCAGTGTTGAGGGTCTCCAGGCCGGGGTGTCCGGTGCAGGTGGTGACCAGTGGTTGTTCCTGAGATGTTTCATGCTGCCTGCAGGGGACAAGTCCCTTCCCACTGTCTTCCATCGTCAACGGTATTATTTCAATGATTATTATTGTGTGTGATATTACTGTATGATTACGTCCGTCAATTATCGGATGTTCAAATATGTATTTATGTATGTACAGCTAGCATCGATACTGCAGTATCCAGGTTCCAATTTCTCAACGGTTGGAATTTCTGCGATCAGCAGTCCCCAGGGACTTGCTCACGGTTGAGGACCGTGAGCGAGTACGAGTGTCGCGCCCCCGGGGTGCCTCAGTTGCCTATAGTTTCTTCCACATTCAATTAGAGTGCTTTGGGCTTGTTCTATCGCTTTTGCTAGCTAGGCCGCACTCGCGTGCGGGGTGGTTAGCTTGGCTCTCGTGAGCTGGTAGCACTCGTGTGCGGGGTTAGCTTGGCTCTCGCGAGCTGGTTAGATATTTGCACTGGTGTGACAATTAGAGATCTGAAAAATTAGTAATTATTCTTGAGACATTCTGAAATAAGAATGAACAACGTTTTTCTTAAAATTATTATCGTCGCGTAGTAAAAAAATTCGGAAAGTTCGCGCTCTCTGACTTATTCTTTCACTTCTCGCGCGCCTGGCCGGCGGACAGTCGAGCACGCTCAACCAAGAACGTGTTAGTTCGCGCGCTTCTCTCTCAGTGGCCAGTAATTTTTCGTTCATAACTCGTTAACGAAGCCGCAGATTGAATTTTCGCTAAGGAAAAAGTTGCTTTAAATTGCCTCAGGAATCACTCATTTCCCACTGTTATGATACTTTTGGGACACCGTGTATAGTGAGTGGTTGGTCTAATAACGTACTTTGTCTGTGGTTAAGAGAATGGCATTATACTCCAGCGCCAAGAGTGATAGGAATTCAAATCAAAAGCTATTCAACTTCAGACAATTTTATGGCATAAACGCGATATTGTCTGTATACGAAAGACCGCCACATGTACTTCACTACCAATGAACACAATCGAAGTAAATCATAGCAATCATAACCCCTATAAAGGGGTTTATAATTGTTAAAGTTTTCAGTTATAATTATCAACGTATGACACGTCAAGTTTACTCAAATCACAAGAGTTGAATCAGCTTTGACGATGGCCGTGCCTCCTTCTTTCGCTGTTGCTGATATCGTACACTTAAATGTCGGAGGAACAAGGTATAGAAAGAGAAAGTTTTGTTTAATTTCCCTCATCAATTACTTGCATATTTTATTTTTTTACTCATTTGTTCGCCCTCTCGCATTAACGGTGTTCAGAAACTGTGCAACAGAGAATTATTAATATTGTAGTTTTCAATTAGATATAACTTTTCCAAGTGATATTTTTATGCCTTGTAAGCTTTTTATACATTATTAATGATTTATTATGAATTGGTTAAATAATGATTATCGTGTTTAACATTTATCAAAATCAACTGTTATGCTTTCAGAATGATTGTTTTTAGAAACTGATTCATGTAAATCTCATAAATGTCAAAAGAAAAATATAAAATTTGTTTTACCTCTGCCTCATGTTTTTTAATATAGACAATAGAGCACAGTAATTTAAGACTAATGTGATTATGTTCTGTAGGTTTTCAACGTCAAAGCAAACATTAACATGGGTACCAGATTCATTCTTCACTACGTTATTAAGCAACCGTATTCCCAGCCACAGAGACGAAGATGGAGCTCTATTTATAGACAGAGATCCAAAGCTGTTCTCTATTATATTGAATTATTTGAGAACAAAAGACATTGACCTAAAGAATATAGATATTCGTACCTTAAGACACGAAGCTGAATATTATGGTATATTACCATTAGTTAAACGATTGATGTTATGTGAAGATTTGTCACAATCTTCGTGTGGAGATGTCTTGTTTTATGGCTATTTGCCACCTCCAAGTAAGTTTTGATGCAATCTTATGAAAATCAATGAAATTATAAATATAAATATACAAATATCTACTCTGATTTCAAGGTATACCATTGCAAGAGCCTACCACCTCAATACCAAATGTAGCAGATGTGTCTGTTCATAACAGAACTACTACTACTACTACTACTACTACTACTACTGCTACTACTTCTACTACTACTACTACTACTACTACTACTACTACCACTACTACTACCACTACTACTAGTACTGCTACTGCTACTACTAGTACTACTACTGCAACTGCTACTACTACTACTAAATCTGTTACAAACCCCAGAGTAGATGCACCATCAACTTCTCAATGTTCAGCTCTAGCAAACTACAATTCAGCTCAGAATAGTAGTGGTAATAAACCAATTTTATTTAAAAATATTAGGATGTTATCATATATGTTATTATATGTATTGTTTTTATTACATTTCGAAAACCAATAAGCGATTCTTAAAATTTAGATGCACTAATTTCAATGTATTTCAAAAAGATTTAGAAAAAAAATTAAGTCATATCATATGACAGGACAGACACTCTTCTTTTCGAAACCAGCATAGAAAACTAGAGTCAATGTAAAAAATATTCGTACACCCTATGAAAACGAATAATTTCTTTAAATTGCGACCAATAGCAGTTTTGCAAGTTTAGCAAGTTATTCGATTTTTAAAGATGTATAAATACGGTTTATACTGATTGTACATTTGAATACTATATTTTTATTTATTTTTATTATTTAATATGTAATTATTTTAGGACAACAAACCCAGAAAGATACAGTTGGAACACATGTAAACAATACTTCATTGGATTACAGAAGTAGTACCCTAGATTTAAGGCACATTAGGCACAATTCAGCAGACTTAAACAAGTTGCATAAGAACGATATTGGTTCAGTATATGGACCCCAGCAAGGTAAATGATTGAAAACTTTCTCTCTAAACATTAGAATAAAATATTACTAACACTAACATTATTCATACAGTGTCTTCCTGGGTGGACCCTTTAAGTGTTCGAATCATAAAGGCTCATCACAATTGGATTGCGATCGCTTATGCCCATTTTATAACGTGTTATTGGTTAAAAGACTCGTCTGGATGGCAACATGTATTTACTAGTCCCCAGATTGAATCTGTAATTGAAAGGGTAGCAATAACATCCGTAGCAAACATTAATTTAGCTGTTAATATGCTTGCCTTTTCTTATGGGAATCAAGTTACACTATGGAGCGTTGCAGCAAAAGATGTAACCGATGTAAACGTCGGCACATTCAATTTAAATGTTCGTATCGAACATATATTTTTTATTGGGAGAAGTTTAGTTGCCTTGTCTTCTACTGACAAAATTGGCGTATGGCATTCTATGACACTTCATTGGCAAATACAAGATGTTGTGCCTATATTGTCATTTGATACAGCTAGCTCTTTTCTTCTCTTGGGATGCAACAACGGATCCATTTATTACATTGGTAAGAAAACTGAAAACATTTCAAATAATTGAACTAAATCTTCTAATAAAAGTTATATGCTTCTGATTTTCAGACATGGAAAAGTTTCCTTTGCGAATGAAGGACAATGATCTACTCGTAACTGAATTGTACCGTGATCCAAATTATGATCCCATTACAGCCATATCCGTTTATTTAACACCAAAGACATGTAAGTTTTCATGAACACTCCTTACATAACACAGTATTATTTCGATAAATTGCTTAAAACGAAAATCGACAGGTAAATAATAACTAATTGATGGTTCATAACATTGAGTATTATAGTACCTCTATTGCAGAAACATCTTTTCACGTGTCGTACAAATAAATGGACTAAAATATAATTGTTTAATCTGCTTATATTGAGGAATGTAATAACAAACGTCACTTTAACGATAAATGCTTTTCTTGTTTTTCGACATTATAATTTTATTAAGTATACTGTTATTACACTTTTAGCTAGAATTTGACTGCACAAATATAAATCTGTCCGAATATATTTTATCTTTTACGAAGAAAGTAAATCTTTACTGGTAGATTGACACACGAGAAAAAAAAATGCTCAAGAAAAACAAATTATGTAATGAAATATTTGTGAACGTTCTAGTGTCTTTCCATACCAAAGTGTAGTACTATTCTTTGAATATTAATGAGAGTTTATTATTATATTCTTTGCTTCATGATTTCGTACAACTGGATATATAGCACAAGGCAAGTATGGGTCGATATAACAATGTTTTACAATATTCTTACATTTCAGTCACGGTCCGAAGTAACATATGTTTCTCTACATTTTGTATCACATTGATTTGAATACATGTAACCATCCCTTCCTCTTCAGATATAGTACAACGTTCTGCACTTTTTAATCAATATTCCTCTGATACACATACATATTTACATATGTCAATTGCGTGCTTTAATTCACAAATTACTTTGAATACAATACAAAGCATGTAATATATAGATTTTTCATTTTATCTTAATTAAAGTACATATGCACAAAGAACGTTCTTTCCATTTTTCTAATTTCCAGTACATGTGATATTTACATTGTATTGTTTACAGTTTTATTAACAAATCACATTGATGACATAGGTTTCGCTTTAAAGTAGAATAGTCTTGTATAAAATATTACTCTTTATACAGCTGCGTCTGGTAACTGGATCGAAATTGCATATGGCACCAAATCCGGCAGTGTTAGAGTTATTATACAACATCCTGAAACTGTAGGACACGGGCCACAATTATTCCAGACATTTACAGTACATCAAAGCAGTGTGACGAAAGTATGTCCATAGTGGCATAATTTTTCCATTCACTTATTTGTCCATTTCATCGGAAATGAAAATAAAATTCATCCTTGCAGGTAACATTATCAAAAAAATATTTGGTATCAGTTTGTTCCGAGTATAATCACGTTAGAAGCTGGGCTGTAAAAAGATTTCGTGGAATGATCTCTACTCAACCTGGATCTACGCCTGAAGCGAGTTTCAAAATTGTGTCTTTGGAAGCGATCGAACCTTGCATTAGCTACAATGCTGGCAATGATTTTGGTAAATTATTATTATATTTATTATAGTATTATTTATTATATAAAAATAATTTACGTAGAAGTAGAATAAAAAGATTAATTTAATATCATTGACATCAAGGAAATTTAATTGACTATATATTACCATACAGGACCGTTTGGGGAGCAGGACGATGAACAAGTATTTGTTCAAAAAGTTGTACCTGAGACTGATCAGTTGTTTGTACGCTTAGCATCAAATGGCAAAAGAGTGTGTGTGATCAAATCGATAGATGGTAGTATCATTACTTCATTTTATGTAAATGAATGCGAAGGGTCTAGCCGTATGGGTTCAAGACCAAGGCGTTTCATATTTACTGGTCACCCTAATGGCACCATACAAATGTGGGATCTGACGACAGCCCTGGAGCCGACGTTTTCTTCTACGCAAAGTAATTCGTTATATCTGAAAAATATATTTGGTATCTTGTACTAATTTATGCTAACTACTAACTATATGGGTTACAGATGTTTCTGGTGGACCTACGCCTGAAGAACTTTGGAAGCTATTAGATCAGTGTGATCTGAGCAACAGTTACTGCTCCACACCATGTATTAGCCCGTGTCCAGAACCTTGAAGCTTGAACAACCATAACATTGAAGCCACTCCTGGAACTAGCAAGACCTGAAGGTAGCGTGAAAAAAAATATTTTTTACATTGTTTTATGTTATTCAATGTGATTGATTTTTCATCGCTAGCATCTGCATTTAATTATTTAATTTATTTATTTATTACGGGTCATTTGCACGTATAAGTCTGCAGTTAGAGTTCCTAGTAAAAGATCCTCTTCATATATCTGAATGTAATGTAATTAATACGTGATATAGTTAACAGAGTATGTACACACTAAATATAAAGATTGTATGATAGTATAATAATAAATTGATGTTTGATGAGAAAAATTTACTTTGTTTTACGTTCTAAAATGTTTTTATAGTAAAAAAAGTTTAATGTAACAAATGAGTTACCACATACAATTATTTATATTATTCTAATGTCAAGTTGTAGGAGTTCTTTGAAATTGATCATTGGTATATAATACAAGTTAAAAGTTTATTTATATTTACATATTCTATATTAATATGTTACAAAATGAATGAATCCATCCACGTTGTAAATCCGTTCTTTAATACAATTAAAATGTAACAGTAAATTTTGTTGAAAAAATGTACAGTTTAACATAATGTATGTATTTATATAAATATATCATTCAACACTTCAAATATCCCTTTTTACAAGGAAAGCTTACAATATTATCGACAAATCATTGTGATTAGTATTTGCGCTTCAATTGTACGAGATCAAACGTGTAATTTATAGGAAGCACACAACAGTGTATTGCACAACGATCTGTTGCGAATAACAGGATGTTATTAAAAAATTTAAACTCTTTATATTTTTTTTGTAACTACATAAAACATTTATAACAAACATATTTCAATAATGTTGTAATTGTTATCTCTGTGATTCGAATAAACAATTAGTATACGTATTATGATGTTAATTTTTGTACATAAGTTGACATGTGACACATAGACTGACCGTACCAGTAAGTAACTGAGCACCAGTGAGTGATTGTTCTCAAAGAAATAGTAAAAAAGATTCTTTCTACTGTACAATTATTTACAGTTGAAAATGATGTGGTTTTGGTCCGAACTTCAAACCTTTTAGAGACTTACGTCTATGACATGCATTAGCTGTTGAGAGCATTCAGAGATTTTAAAATGACTAAAATCTAAAATTGTAAGATTATGGAGAGAAAGGCTATGGCCGGGTTTGGAAGTGATTTTCGTCACCAACGGTATTTTGATCGAGCTTGGAATATGTGATAACCTACCCAAAAAGACCCCCGTCTGCAAAGTTTCAGCCCCATCTCATCTGTAAGGGTAGTTATTGAGAAAAATCAAAAAGTACTTTCTGTCTCTAGTCATTTACGGCCTGTAGTACAATCCTATTTAGCATTTTTTACAATGGATTGTGCATCAACTTGACTCTTAAGTCTTTTATCTTTACTGGGTGTCTTTAATACTTATCTGTAATAATTGTAGGCGGATTGGTGTGTGATCGAATCATGCGTGGCGTTTTCAGTCTTCATCGCTGTCTTCATTAACTGTCTTCTTACTTGATCAGTATTAAATATTTTAGTGAGTATCTCTGCTGGCCGAACTATGTCTATATCAAATCGAGCATAAGAGAAATAATAAATAATAACAGCAATATGTCAGCAACATCCAATAGTATAATCTATGCAACGTTTATAAGTTTTGCTGTTAATATGTCGCAATTTTACTTCGAATTTAGCAATATTATTTTCTCTTAAATAATAGATGTTAATATGATTATCATGTACATTCATTATTTCAGCCAAATACGAAATAGCTTGCGATGATTGATAAGATCCTGTAAAAATTAGTTTTAAATCATCTTTCGTCATTTTCGGAAAATCAAGAATCTCTCTGAAAGATATGGTTTTCAATGGCGTTTTTCGTGAGCAAATGTTTTTCGTGTTTTTCGTTGTTTACAACCAGAGTTTGCAACGGAAAAATCTGAAAATAATACCTAACATGTGGCATAGTATCCGAAATGTGTCAGAATTTTTAATTAATTAGTTAATTAATAAATAGGGAAAATGGGCCAAGAACTCGTTTTTTGATTTTTCTCAATAACTACCCTTACAGATGAGACATGGGGCTGAAACTTTGCAGACGGGGGTCTTTTTGGGTAGGTTATCACATATTCCAAGCTCGATCAAAATACCGTCAGGGGCGAAAATCACCTCCAAACCCGGCCATAGCCTTTCCTCAAGAACAGCTGTTATGACTTGTGCATCATAAATGTATCAGATATCTGCAAATTACAGTATTTAATTCGGACCATTATGCTTATGAAAGAAGTGTGGAGAAGCGTATTATGCGTTGGAATAGTCATAATCAGTGATGCCAGAAAATGTCTTTACTGTAAGGTGGTGTGTTGTCACACAGATCTATATACATTAATGTAATACATTATGGTACTTATTCTCTAACATCAGTATATGACACCATCGTGAATAAGTACCTACTGACTACATGATTGTTAAAAATGTTAACATTTCTCATGAATAAACTGCAAATTTTCATACAAAATAAATATTATTTGCATTAATTACGAGACATCAGAAGTATTTATTTTTTCTGTTAACAATGGTGACATCTCCCGAATCTCTTACACAAACAACTATACATACCATTATTATCGCCTTTAATACTCCCCTATTACCTACTTTATTATTATCCTTGAGTGCCCATGTTTCTTTTGCATCTGACATCACTGGTTATAGTTAATATAAAATATTTTACTATCTATATATCTAATGCACTAATCACTTTCATACAAAGATGTGGTGCATGTACTGTATATTGTTATTTACTGTAATATTGATCATTTACAGTGTACCACGAATAAAAGCATTGGTTTGTTGTATTTGGAAAGGTTTTACTTTATTCGAGACGATTACGTACTAGTACATCTACTTTGATTACAATTTCAGCATTTGAATAATTTCTAATTGATAGCAAAAGTAAAATATTAACTGTATATGAGAAAAGAAGTTGCAAGATCAGTCTGACAATCGTTATTTATTTAATAATATCAAAAGACAACAAATTATAAATAATTCTAGCATTATCTCACTACTAACTGGTCACTTACTGGTACATTTACAGTACACCTCATTGAGTAACTTAATAGTAAATGTGAACTATTTAAATTACTTGAAAACTAAAAAGGTGAATTTACACATTACATAAAAAAAATTAACAAAAAAATGAACTTGTATAAAAATTAATTCAAAATACGCTATTTATACACTAGGTCATATTATCTTCAAGTATACAATCTTTTATCAACATTTTTGTTTGAAGAGAAACTTCACTTAAATTGTAATTTATGTTCATAATTACAACTATTGGGTTGTCCGGAAAGTTCGTCCCGATTTTGACGGAAGATTGAAACGCAACGCATTTAAGTTTTGGTATATATTTATTAAAAGTAAAAATAAATCGGCACGGACTTTCCGGACAACCCAATATATAAGTTCAATTAGAATCGAGGTACTATAGTAATCTCTTGTTAATTCTAGATCGCTCATTTAATTTGTAACTGTATAAAACATTTGTCGTATAAAACTTCATTTGAGACTGTTATACTTTCTTAAAAATTATTATCAAAAATTATATTTACCTCGTATCTTATAAGAGTGTACAATCATACAATATTAATTATAAAAACGATGTTAATAGTTTTTAATTATCTTTAACATTAGTGACATTGTTGCAAATGAAACTTCTCTCATACAAATTGCATATGCCAAAACAAATCATTGCCGAATAACCTCGGATCCGTCATTGGCTTTAACAATACAAAAAAGAAAACTAATCCAGTGAAAAATAGAGTAAACTTTCTCAATGAACCATTAAATGCCGTTCTAAAATCAGGCAATTCCAAGATATTACATAAAGAATGTGCTGTTAGTGGTGCTACAAAATGTCCTATTTACAAGAAATACAAATTATTGCATAATTTTATATTAAAAGAAATGAAGGAAAAGAAGGAAATAGTGTTGACATACCTGTTTGAATAAACAGAAATGCTGCATATACTCCAAACGCTGTTGTGTATGCAACATGGCTACCTGGTTAACACAGTAGAATTACCAGTTTGACACACAATTACTATGGGTGTACAAAGGATTTGTACATATTTTAAAAATGAATTATTCTATTAGAATTGGACTAAACTAGTAAACTAATCCTTCTAATATTTAAAAAAATCTCAAGTTATTTAGTCAAATTCTAATCTAAACTAAAAAGTTATTTCTTTTTAAAAGGTGTACAAATATTTTACACCCACTATATGTTTTATCTAAATTGTAAATGGTACTTACATGATATACAGAGAGCACTTTTAAGTGCAGCACCCCCTTTTAGACTAGTTAATATATGATGAAAGTGAGCTATTCCAAAAAATAATGCGCATACAAATATTGCAGTAATTGGCGCAAAACATTGCAAAAGTAATGGCAACATACAAGCTCTAAATGTCCATTCTTCGGTTAAAGGTGCAACAATATAACCTCTCCACCATCCTAACGTCTTTAAATTTTCAAGTTTATACACGGACTCTGAAACAAGTAGATTTCAAGTCCTATAGTTGTTAACCATCCCTACAATCAATACTGAATTAATCTATAAAAAAATAAAAATGTGCTTAAGGCATCAGAAGAATTGGGATGCTATAGAAATTTTCTAAATTTTACATCTTTTTGATAGTTTATAGTGAAATTATAGAAATTGTGTAAGGAACCATATAGGTTTATCCTGCATTGTGTTCAAGTGATCTCATATAAGGTACCTCAACATAGTATACACTATTATATACTATTTAAAAAGAATTTAACAATATTAAAGAAAAGAAAATATGTAAAGTACTCACGGGCAAATATTTTTTTAAACCCACTGAAATCTTCTATGCATAATGGTCCAAAATATAGTGTCATTGTTAACAATAATGGCATCACAATTGCTTGTATTAAACCTGACCATCTTAAACCTAGTAACTCCAAAAATGATGCCTGTAACAATAGCTTATAATTAAAAATAACCACGTGCAAAGGAATATTATGTGACTATGAAAAATTACCTTTTCAAGGTACTTTTCATTCAGTCCAAAATATAATATTGTAGGAGATATAAGGCATACTATGAAAACACTCAAAAATCTTTTTTTTATAGTTGTGGGATGGTCCCTGTAAGTAAAAACAATAAGAATAAATATTTCAAAGGGACATGCAAAAGGATTAAAATGTTTAAAATAAGAGCTTTGTCATTTGGATCTTCTTGTTATCTAACTCATTATCATTTTTATTTGTGTCATTATCTTGTTACTCTATTATATCGAAAAATACTAAAAACTGAAAATGAAACTTTCGTATTGTATTCAATTTTATAAAGAGAAATAATTTGAATGGATTCTGGGTTAAACAGAATTATTTTGTTTTTTAAATGAAGCGTGCTGCAAGTTTTAAACGTGATGCTGGATAAAGAAGAATTCGAGGGTGAAGATCTTTATGATTGCACGAATGGGAGAACTTGAGAAAGAGCGGCATTCGTGTTCACGGAACAACGTGAACCAGTTACACTTTGTTCGTAGTTCCCGGTAGTTCAACGTTAACAGAACCGAAAGACCGTGTTACACGTTCACACGAGAAATGCTCATTTAAAAAAGATGATCGGCATTCGTCGCCGGTCAATTTTCCTTTACCTATCGTACGGATTTCTCCATATATAGAGGCTTGAAACGTACAAAGCGGAGATACAAAAACTTATTAAAATTACGGACAGACAGCACATATTGGTATTTTGATCCGCGGTCTCCATAATCACAGAATACTTGGCCGGGCATAGAGTACAATATCAGAGGCGAAACTGTAGCGTTTTTCAGGAAGAATTTCGCGTGTGTAAGTTGTGTTTCGTGAATGCAGCCTCAGATCTTCGCGGCATTAACTACACATGCGTATGGAATTGTGTTCCATGAATATGCAGGTTTTTAAATTATAAGTGCGCTTGCGTATGGAAATTATGTCAGGATAATTTCTTAATATAATATTAACATTTATATTATTTATGAATAAGAGCTGAGAGTAGAGTTTCTTTATATGTAATGAGACATGCAATGTGATCATTAATATTTTATTATATCTTGATGTTTCATCGAGATAATCAAGATGGCCTTGAGTTTTTGTATTGTAAAATGTGATATTTAACTAAGCGATTGAAGAGAATATTGAGAAGAAAAAATAGAATATTTAGAGTGAAAAAATAATAGTTACTGACATATTCTTTGGTGAAAGTTTATAGAACCTTCGGTATACGTTTAATCAAATTCAATGATAGTTTCTTTGTTTTTAATTATTTTCAGCATTCGGTACCTCAAACTGCATATTTAAATGTTACACGTTATTAATAAAGAACTTTAGATCGCCTTCATATTTCGATAAAAAGTGAAATAAAAAGAATAATTAAATCATAGCATGTATCGGTAAATGTCTAACAACTTTTGTTGAAGAAATTTTTGTGATGCAACAAGTAAACTATGATCAGAAATACCAAACCGACTTGTATTCCCCTCAAAATTCTTCCCCTTCTACCATTAAACGTGACTTAATTTTCCTCGTAGTAGGAATAACGTAATGTCACGTATCCTGTCGTACCACTGATATGTGCCACCGTCGCCAGATTAAGACATATCTCCCACTCTATCTTTCCTCTTCCACGATGCCATTCCCCTATCCCCCCGCGCTGGACATCATCGCGATTCTGTCGTGGACTAGTCACGTGATGTAATGTGTGCTTCCAATTCGCGGTGCCTCTGCGTCTGCGTCGCGACTAACCCGGTAACGACAGAGAGAGAGGGTAATTGTATTCCCCTCGATTACCCCTGTCTAGCGACACTGATATTCGCTTCATGCAGAGAGAGGAATGAGAGAGAGAGAGAGAGAGAGAGAGAGGGAGAGATAGCGTAAGAGGGGAATTTAATAATGGAATAGGAAAATGTGCAGACTGTACGATCTTTCTTTGGTTATGAGTAATTTCAGGTGATACACCACTGACTCAGCCAGTATACATGAAATATTTTCATCGCTAATGATTTTGAAGCCAACTATGCAGTTTCGAAGTTATATTCATGGTGTATAAATTTGTGCGCGCATGTGCAATCGAACGCCAAGTTGTGAGGCTATATTCATGAAGGAGTCTACTTTCGGACGCGAGCGCACGATGGAGATCGGTTATCGAAAAAACGGTGGGGTTTCGCATCTGTAAGAATCTTGTCTATGGTTGAAGTACTCTGTGCCGTAACTCCATACTGATGTTGGTCGCTTGTGTCGCGATCCACTGTGGAAGAGGGGATCGGTGTGAGGGGGTAGCAGGCAAGTGAGAGCAAGTGAGAAAAGGATCGCTTTCTGGCAGGGTAGTAGGGTGGTCGGTGCGGAAAGAGGGGAAGAGCAGAAATTCATCCGATTGGCGGTCTGGCACCAGTCGGCAGTCCTACCGTCAATGAGAAGATGGCCGCTGGGCTCGGTGGAAGTGTCGCCATTGTTTAGTGTTTAGTTGTTTCACCCGTTTCTCGCATAATTTTCGTCGGGAAGCACGTTAAAAATGCCAAGCGCCTCGTTCACATCGTCGCGCCACTACGTGCGAAGATCCCGGAGAAAAGGCGCGAACAGGATCCCTCTGCCTTCGAGAACCACCTCGGGTAAGAGAGCCCTGCATCCAGACCCTCGGTTCACTGCTCACCTGTCGTCTCTCGGCTCTTTTTCTTTTCCCTTCACCTACTTCGTTATTTGACGGGCCAAGCCCGATTCCGTTCGATTCTCTATGCTAATTCCGACCGACCGACGTCCTTCCTTATCATTACTCGTGTTTTTCGTTTACCATTCCGGACATCGCGTAGAGAGAGAGAGCAAGACAGAGACGACAGTTAAACCTTACGCTGCCCACGTCTCTTCTCTCGCATGATTTTCTCGCGGTTCGGGGATGCCCGAAAAATGCAACTGCGATGACGTTTGTTCCCGGTCTCGCTGCAACTTGCACCAGCCCTTTCTTTCGGGGACATCGATCACCGTATCGCATACACTTCGCGATTGTCAATTTTTACCGTGGAATGTCGGCTCAAAGTCTACACTCTTCACCCCACCTCCCTTATTCTTTTTTTCGTTTCTTTTCATGTAATACCGATTTATTAAACATCCAGCTGCGGGACCATAAACGCGACGGTTCTCTTCGTGTGATTCGGAAAAACGATCGGCCCACGATCTCGGGGACATGATGCATTTTACAATCTGATATTCCACCAGCTATAGACTTTGTGTTAAATTAGTATAATGCTCCACTTTCCCAAATCACTTTCTGTGCATTGGAGATGCAACTGTAACTGCCACTGTTCTTTTGAAAATGTGATTATGAAACTTCTCCTTTTTGAAATATTATTTGATAATTGATTGTGCACATATATTGAATGAATAATGCAAACATGTTCTAATTTCTTTGTTAGCATCCCTTATATCTAGTTTATCTTCTATTTATATTTTTTGTTCTCTTTGTACATCGATTCCCATATGTAAACTTTGTTATGCGTTGTAGCTTGTAAGTAGTACTTTGTGTACTTGACAGATGTTTGTTTTTATTTCATTTATAGCCTCTTAAGTACCTAATGATTACTCTGAATGATTTATTAAAATTTTTATATTGTCAAAAGTTCAATTGTTCAAATATGCACTTGTAATAGATATTTTACACATTAGTTGTAATTATTTTAATATTTTAGCCGAGCCATGCGATTTGCCATGTTCAGCATCGAATCAGATACCTCCTGGTGGTGGAGTTGGCGGAGGAGGAGGAGGTGGAGGTGGGGGTGGAAGCGGTGGAAGAGGATCATCTCCCAGTGTTTCTGGTGTTGCCGCACCATCACCTTCCCCGTCACATTCACATTCTTCCCCTTACGACTTAAGGCGTAAAAGTCCACCTCATCCAGATCCAGCACCGGGTACCAGCTCTGCTTTACCCCCCTCGGGTGGCAGTAGTATTGGAGCAACTTTAGGTTCTTCCTCCTTACCAGCAAGAAAACGACCTAGACGGACATGTTCATTATCCACAGATGGTATGCTTGCTTAAAATCTAATACGCGTCATAGATGTTGTTCGATAGTTTCTTAAATTGTCGTTAATTGCTTTTGTAGGTACAACCACAAACGCTGCAGCACATTACCTTCAGTACGAGTTACCGGACGAAGTGCTGCTCACTATATTTAATTATCTAATGGAACAAGATCTGTGTAGAGTTTCTCAAGTTTGCAAACGTTTTCAAGCGATCGCGAACGACACTGAACTATGGAAGTCCCTATACCAGCAAGTCTATGAATACGACTTACCACTATTTAATCCTGCACCATGTAAATTCGAGTTCGTGTCTCCAGACGAATCGGATTATCACAATCCATGGAAGGAGAGCTTTAGACAATTATACAGAGGAGTGCACGTCAGGCCAGGATTTCAGGATCTGAAGTTCAAAGGACGGAATTTGCCATACTTTAATACTGTTCAGGCAGCGTTAGACTATGTAGACGAATATAGAAGCAATAGCGGTTCCTCGTCGAACAATAGCACAAGCACAACCGGCCAGGGGAATTGCTGTGGTAGCAATTCCCAATCGGAAGAAGGAGCACCTCAACATTTAGTTTTCTTACATGCTGGCATATACAGGGGCGAATTTCTTGTAATAGATAGTGACGTCGCATTGATAGGAGCGGCACCGGGGAACGTGGCAGAATCGGTTATACTCGAGCGAGAAAGCGAATCTACAGTTATGTTTGTAGAAGGAGCAAAACGAGCTTATGCCGGTCATCTCACGTTAAAGTTCACCCCAGATGTTACCAGTACGGTGCCACACCATAAACATTACTGTTTAGAAGTTGGCGAAAACTGCAGTCCCACAGTGGACCATTGCATTATTAGGAGTTCAAGTGTTGGTAAGTTATTAGGAAGTTCTAAGGAAGCTTTCTAATTTCTTGAATCATAAAACATTGCAAGTATTTGTCAAACACTGTACAAACTATTTTCATATCAATGTTTAGTCTGTGGAATTTCAATTACAGCCTATAAAATCTCCAAATATTTAGAAAATTCAAACTTTTAATAGAATTTTTATCAAACCTCGGGTCCTCGGTGTTTGCAAACATCCCCCCGCAGTCTAATTAATGATTTCGGGTACATAATTGCCAATATATGCATATATATACATTCTCGGCAGTTGGAGCAGCTGTTTGCGTGTCGGGCGTAGGAGCGAATCCCGTGGTGAAAAATTGTGACATATCGGATTGCGAGAACGTTGGACTTTACGTGACTGACTACGCGCAAGGAACGTACGAGGACAACGAGATATCTAGAAACGCGTTAGCCGGCATCTGGGTGAAGAATTATGCGAACCCGATCATGCGAAGAAACCACATCCATCACGGAAGAGACGTCGGTATATTCACGTTTGACAATGGTCTCGGTTATTTCGAGGCCAACGACATCCACAACAATCGGATAGCCGGTTTCGAAGTGAAGGCTGGTGCTAATCCGACGGTGGTGCACTGCGAGATTCACCATGGGCAGACAGGCGGGATCTACGTGCACGAGAACGGTTTAGGTCAATTCATCGACAACAAGATCCATTCGAATAACTTCGCTGGCGTTTGGATCACCTCCAACTCGAACCCGACCATACGTAGAAACGAGATCTACAATGGTCATCAAGGGGGCGTATACATATTCGGCGAGGGACGAGGCTTGATAGAACACAATAATATTTACGGAAATGCTCTAGCCGGCATCCAAATCAGAACGAACTCCGATCCCATTGTTCGACACAATAAGATACATCACGGTCAGCACGGCGGCATATACGTGCACGAAAAGGGACAAGGTCTGATCGAAGAGAACGAGGTGTATGCCAACACGTTGGCAGGTGTATGGATAACTACCGGGTCCACGCCAGTGCTCAGAAGGAACCGTATCCATAGTGGCAAACAGGTCGGCGTTTATTTTTATGACAATGGACATGGTAAATTAGAAGACAATGATATTTTCAATCATTTGTATTCGGGAGTACAAATAAGGTAAGACTGGGTTTCTGATGGGTGCATAACATCATTGGATCTTGTGAGTTTAACTGTGTTTCTATGATACTGCAGGACTGGAAGCAATCCAGTGATACGTGGGAATAAGATATGGGGTGGACAGAACGGCGGTGTTCTTGTGTATAATAGCGGATTAGGTTTACTCGAACAAAATGAGATTTTTGATAACGCGATGGCGGGAGTATGGATTAAAACCGATAGCAACCCTACGTTAAAAAGGAACAAGATATTTGACGGTCGAGATGGTGGTATTTGTATATTTAATGGTGGTAAAGGTATGCCGTTGTTTTCACTTTTATTGTCTGGTTTTCGCGTAAAAAGTTTGCAAGATTGTTGATCATATTTGTTTCTTTCTTCACGTTCGACAGGTGTGCTAGAAGAGAATGATATATTTCGTAACGCGCAAGCAGGAGTGCTTATTTCTACACAGTCTCATCCTGTACTGAGGAGAAATCGAATCTTCGATGGATTTGCAGCCGGCGTTGAAATTACAAACAACGCGACCGCCACGCTAGAATTTAATCAAATTTTCAATAACAAATTCGGTGGTCTTTGCTTAGCGAGCGGAGTCCAACCGACGACTAGAGGTTCATATTTTTATTATTGTTTTGTAAACTGTAGTTCTTAAGTAAGCAGGTGCATTCTGACGGGACATATTTTCTTTGTTACACTTAGCTCGTATTCATTCATGAAATTTCATTTCTCTCGCTATTGCAGGCAATAAGATATTTAATAATCAAGATGCAGTTGAGAAAGCAGTTGGTAACGGCCAATGTTTATACAAAATTTCGTCGTACACTTCCTTCCCTATGCACGATTTCTACCGCTGCCAGACATGCAACACGACAGATCGTAACGCAATTTGTGTGAATTGTATAAAAACTTGCCATGCTGGACACGATGTAGAATTTATCAGACACGATCGGTGAGTAACCGCAATAATTTAACTCAAATTATTAAGAAACTTATATTGTTACATATACATATAGGTCTAACGTTACATACACAGAGTATGAGGATTAATATTTTAACTATAAATTTGTAGACAACACAAAGGTTTCTACGAGATTTTATATTTTTTTTATAATTTAAAAATTTATATTCACATGTTGTACTTGTAGGATATCTACGTACATAGAATATACATATATATATTTCTCTTTTTTCTAATAGTCATCCACACAGTAGTACTAGTAACAAGGTATCTGTTAGGTGAATCTATAAACGAAGCAAGAATTGTTAGGATAACCACAGAGAAGCAACAAATACTACTTTTATTTTTGTTACGAAATTTATTTGTATTTTAACATGCATTGGACTCGGTTCTAGTTGAGTCTCTTTTTTTAGATTCTTTTGTGACTGTGGTGCTGGAACATTAAGTAATCAGTGTCAACTTCAGGGCGAGCCTACGCAGGACACAGACACGTTGTACGACAGTGCAGCACCAATGGAGTCGCACACGCTTATGGTCAACTAGGAACTAACCTAAACTAAATAAAACAATCAAACGACACTGAGACAGCCTGTAAGTCCAACACATTGCAAAACACGGAGTAATTTGTTGCTGAGTTCTTTATTATGGCACTTGTTCCTTCGCGTCCCCGTTGTGATTGTTATATTTCTTTTTTAAAAACTATAGTTATTGTTAATGTGTTCCAATTAACGGCAATTTCATCGTCATCGTTATCACCATCATCATCACCATCGTCATTACCATCGTCATTATTATCATCGTTATTTAGAAATAGATAATAGATTATCATTTGACCATCCATCTCACTGTCATCGTCATTTTCATCGTCATCGCGGTGGTCAAAATCTATCATTTATTACATCAGATTATATGAGCCCGTGAATCATCGTCACTAAGAGATATTATATTTTTTATTAATAAATTAGTGTCCCATCTCGACGTGTAATTTAACGGAAGACGGATGTTCGTTGCAAAATAAGATAATTAATTGATGAAGATCCGATCTTTTCCAATACAAATGCAAGTATTATCCGAATGTAGCAAACCGTATCTTCGATTATCCCGTGAATCACGTAATAAAGAACTCCGCAACGAAACGAGCCATCGACGTTTAAAAATCAAGTGACAAAAAAAACCACCACGGGACTTCCTCTGTAAAATGAAAAAAAAAATCCTAACAATTATAACGTCAAATTTATTTAAAACGTGTTAACCGAAGCGACGAAAAATAAAAATAAGAGTACGCGATAATAAACAAAAAAAAACCGGAATCTCCAACTTCCGGTGTTCTACTTCTAAGTTCGCACTTTAAAAAAAGAAAAAAAAAACAGGAAAAAAATAAAAACAAAAGAGTGAAGTGTAAGTCTGTGTAGGGAAATGAAAAGAAGTAAACGAAAATCAGAAGCAAACCCGAAGGAAAAGGGGTCATCTGTGTATACGTTTGGTAAAGAGAACACGTGACGGCCGTGAGACGTTTTAATACTAAACAAACGAGAAACGAAAAAAAAAAACAAAATAACAAACTGTCTTTAAACAAAGAATTTAAAGGGACATTCGTGCAATGCGACAGCATTGATTATAAATCGAAAAAAAAAAATATCAATTTAAACAAACAAAACAAAAATATGCAAGAAGAATGAAAGAAAAGAAAAAGTTTAATGTTTAAGCCCATACGATATAAAACACAGTGTCGCGAAATGTAAATTGTGTATATCGTAATTAAATGAATGCGATCAAGCGGTGAATTTCAACCACGAGACACCGACGACGTGTCCGCGCAAATAATGTTCGCTCGCTCGAGACTTTCTTATTGAAGAAAGAAAAATTGTTTAAATAAGTAACCAACAAAACGGAAAGAACTAGCCAGTGTTAATCGCAGCGTACTACGAGGATAAAGGACGATCATGGGGAACGAGTGAAGCATTGTGTATTTATGAACGATGGGGAGTTGCTGGGCTGCGGATGACCGGTCTCTTCAAGGACAGATCGACGGGGACAGTTGCAGAAGGAGAATCGTACGTACGAACGAGAAAGAGAGGAAAAAAAAGAGCAGAGCCTGTTGCGACTTTGGTAAATAAACACGTCTGCGAGAATTGACGGCAATGGGGGAACGATCGTGGATAAAGAAGCGAAAAGATGTTCGAGAACAACGGGGGAAAACCAGAGACGCGAGATGAAGACGACACCCAATGAACAACATGCTGGAACAAATGTCTAAAAAATGTGATATTGTAAAATTCACACAATCGGGGAAAAAAAAGAAATAATCAAAATGGAACAAGAAGCAAAGAAAACGTCTATAACGCGATTCGAAGTAATTCTTTTCTTTCTTTTTGCTTTCCTTTTCTTTTCTCGTTTTTCTATTGTATAAGAGTGTACCTATGTAGGCACATGCGTGCGCGCATACATACACGCATTCATGTATACAGTTCTTCGATTGTATCCTGCGCATTGTGAATAGTGATGGCCCTAATCGCCGTACCGGGGAGGGGGAGGGGGGTAAAGTGCATATATAATAATACTGAGAAAGACACAAAGAGTTCTAAACGGGAATGAAAAATGTTTTCGAATGTTCACGGAGTATTTACACGATTAATCACGTGCGGTCGGGGTATATACCAGTGAGAAAAGCGAAAAAGTATTTAAAACGATGCAAAACAGAAACAAAAAAAACAACAACAAAAAAGATATAAAAGAAAGAGGAAAGAAAGAGAACGCGAAAGCGGAAAAGCGATGTATACTGTCGCTGAGGAACAGTTTTTAAACACGGATATTGGGGAGGATGATAATGAAAGCAAAGTAATCTCGAATTTTTAACAAAAATAATCCGACTTTTTTTAATTATTACGTTAGCGGTAAACAAAAGAAGTCTAATCGTATTATTGTAATTGTGTATCGGCGGAAACGGTGCGGCGTCGCCGTCGCCGTCGTGAAAACGGACAGAAAAGAAAAAGAGAAAGAGAAAACGCAAAATGAACGAAGCGCCTATTAGCGATAATTTTAGAAGCGCGGCCCGCATCCTCTTGAAATGAGACACGAACGTTTGCGATGCGTGCGGTTAGGTTGATCGCTTGATTGATATAATAGGAAATCGTCGATTGCGCGTAACAGGGCGAGAAAGGAGAGAAGAAGAAAAAAAAAAGGAAAAATGTTCGCGCGACGAGATATTTGCCTGCGAATAGAAAAAACGGAATGAAAGCAAATGAAAAAACGAAAATCAATCTCTCTCTCGTGATTCATTGATCGTGTATTTGTACGTGTTGTGTACTTTTGTAAAGGTTGTTGCTCTTGTCTCTGTATTTACGTTTCTCTTTTTTCTGTTTCTTTTTGCAGAGCGGGTGAACGGTGAGAATTGCCTTTGAACGCGATTACTGACCTAAGGTCCGTAGTATTATTACACCGCAGTGTCATATTATATATATAGTGTAACTATATAGAATTGTTTAACACGTTATATATGCGTATTGAGAGTGAACAAGACACGCAGATAGTACATGGCAGAGTCAAAGGCATTTTTCATGTCGCGTGGCACACACACACACACACACACACACACACACAGAGATCACATGAGAATGGGAACGTGAGCATGCTTCGCGTTCCCCGTGCGAGATACATGTTTTATTTTATCCTTAACTGCGCTCCGTTGATTCTTTTTTTCTATTCGAACAATACGCCACCACTTTTCAAATTTATGCTCTTCCGTTCGTCGAATATTTTTTTTATTCTTTTTTCTCGAACGTCTCGTTTGAAACTTGGACCAGAGGAAGTAAAGAAAGAATTGTCATTGGAAAGTATTCGAAAAAAGTATATGCACAAAACGAAAGATCCGAATTAAGGGAAGAAAAAGAAACGAAAAGTAAAGGGATAACGTTCTAGAAGTTATCAGGCGAATGAAAACCGGAAGTCCTTCTTTCGCGCGCTCTCTATACAAGTTGTAATTACGATTAGCAAAACCTTTTTTTTCTTTTTTCTTCTTTTTTTATACTTTCTCGTGTATTGTTTACAAATTGTTGAATATGTTTATTGTAACTGGGAAGTTAACATTATAAGATAGACGATTGCGATCAATTTTGTGGCCCTTTTTATAATTTTGTTCTTTTTAATAAGTATTTCTTTTTTGTCTCTACTGTTTCTATATATTTACTTTTCTGTGTAAACGACGAGAGTCTATCGGTCATTTTGGAAGCTGAAAGGAGGAACGAACGTTTTTTCTGCGATTTCTATCCTCTCGCGGTTTCAAAGCGTATTGAATAATTCGTATCCGGCGAACATTGATCTTCACCGCAGCCGTGTTTCATATTTATTATTGTTTAAACTTATTCAGTATCCGAGAAAGCTTTAACTGTGCGCGAATAGCAATCAAATCGTTCAATTCTCAGATGCGCGATTTAGATTCGAAAAATACACAACGTAAACAGATATAGATTCGTTTAATGCTACGAGAAAATAATGGAATATTGAAACATAGAGAATGGTATAATGAAAATAAAAAATGGCACTCGAGTCACGGCTGTGGTACGATTATCAACGGTTCCCCGGTGTTGTTGATTGTATTTACATAGGTGTAAGCTTTGATGGGCAATAGAGGTCTGTTGTGTTTTGTTTGAATTCATGTAGCTACGTGTGCAAAAGGAAAGGTCGGCCGACACTCTTTGAACAGAGTTCCTGAGCAAGAATCGAAAGAAAACAAATACCAGTGTCTAGGAAGCATCAGAAATCATTTACGGTCTGTTACTGTTTATACACTCTTCCAACCCTCGCTATACTCATCGTTCTGTGGGAAAGTAATATTAAGTTCGATTCGTACAGTCTGTAAAACGAAGTTTCAGGCGTAACAATGATGTTCTCATTTTCTGCAATTAATGTTAAACTTATATTCTTCGAAAATTGTTACTGTCTTACATCTCATGCATTCATTTTTATATACACAGATGTGTAAAATTTACAGTTCAATGATAATTTATAGGATGCTTTAGTTAAAAGGAAATTGATTGGATTGATTGAAAGGTATTGACAAAAACTCTGAGGTTGTATTTCTCATGTGATTGTAAGGCGATTGGTTATTATTTCTATGGAAAATATCTTTAATTAATTATTGTACTGTGCGTTTCAGACATTTTGAAAGTTGGACCATTCAATTGTATGACTTTGAATCATTCAAAACGTGAGAAACAACGTCTTTCGTGCTGCATCACATTTGTTTAAACAGAGGATAATAGACTCAATTGTATTTTTAATTATTTTTAGTGCTACCAATGTATATGCCATATTTATCTTCGTGTTCCCAGTTTTGTTAAAATTAAATCAAGAAATTCATTCATTTTCTAGAGATATCAAGATTCTCGTTCATCGAGAAAAAGAATGTCGTAATTAAAAATGCATGATATGATGTAACAAAAAATATCGATGGCCTTGAAAATTTCATACGGAAGCTACATGGAAGGAAAATTTGTCAATACAAACCTGCACCAGAAAATAATTTTACACGAAGATTATTTACACTAATAATTGTAATTTAGGAAGTTTTCATACAACGGGTGAATAACAGAGATACACATATTTACTTCTCTAATGTAAAGACCAGGAAGTTCAATCAAATTCAAGGTTTAAACGATCCCAGTGCAGTATGGCGAGGGTAACCATGCATTTCGCATTTATGTAAAAACGAAAAGCTTCGTGCGCAACAACTGTATATTCTGTCGTATGTTTTTCTTCGTTCACGAAGGAACACAGCCGAATGAGATCCAACAAACGGGCACACCATCCGAGTATCCGCGATCGCACATGAATGAATATATATCCAAGTTGTCCAAGTTATTCCTGCAAAACGCAGAAAGAGATAGAGAGAGAGAGAGAGAGAGAGAGAGAAAGAGACACGCATGTCTCCCAATCTTCGTTTTAATTACGTTGCAATCTGTATTACGTTTTAGAGTTTTGTTTCCCTTACTTCTGTTCTTTCCTCTCCACGCTTCGTTCGTTCGCGTCGTCCGTATATCGTGTATCCGGTGTGTGTATTCTTGTTCCGCTTCAGCTCGACGCTTTGACGGCCTTCAACGCGTTTTAATCGCGCGTCCGATTGCGACTAAAATTAAGATTGTATCGTAGAGCCGAGCTCTCTGACCGTCCAGGCGGATTCTGACCGGTATTTATCTTTGCTCTCGCGTTTTGTGCCATGCCACATTGAAACGTTTATCAGCGATAGAATGTGCAGCCTGCGTACCTTAAAAATTCCAATTACGATTTCACGATTATATTTTCAATTTAGCGAAGCTCATCGATCTTCTCTTTTGGAATTCGTCAAATTACAACGACCTCGTTACCGTAAAGCAACATTCGTGCTGGCGATACTCGTGTTGAATTTCAATTCGTTTCAATGTGTAGGCGTATTCGGCGCACAGAACATTGGATTTCCAAGTACATTCATCTTTGCAAGTTATTATTATAATTATACAGCGAGAAATGGTCCGCTGATCTATTTAAAAAATTTGTTAGACTCCGCCTCGACAGTCGTGGGTTTAAACGATTTCGATATTTCTCTCGTCGAGTATGCTACCGATTATGCTATATACCACAGCAGAAAGAATAGCCTACGGCGTATGCGAGCGCGTGAGAGCGAGTATGCGAGGTTCTCTACTTGAGGCCGTCAAAGCGTTGTTGTCCATGAGCGCGCAGAGTGTCTCGATCTTCGTCGCACTCCTCGTCGTTAGTTGTATTTTCTTTCTTTCTTTTTTGTTTGTCATTATTATTATTATTATTTATCGGATATCTTCCCGCGTCGATCGTCTCCTCTTCGTCACCCTCGTGTTTTTCTGGACAGCATTCTCTTTTCTTTCCCAAGTCGCAAACGATCACCCCCCATCTCTTTTACTCATCGTTTCATTCCATTCGCGTCACGAAAACGTAGCGCACCGATTCCCTTTTTGTTTTTTTTTTCATCAGCAACAAACTTGCCATTTATTACGTTAGTTGCCATAGGTTCTCTCGGATTCAACCCTTTTTTTTTCTTTTTTTTTTTTGTTTTTGCGGTGGAGCATAGATAGAATTAGATAGTTTAGAAAACGGTCCTTTTAAAAATATTCGTAAAGTAGTAACGAAACAGCACACGAGCCACGTGCAGATGAAAGGAGGGAAAGAAAGAGGCGGAACCCACGTGCCCGCGAAAACTAATACCACAACGTATTCTGTACATATTAATTTGCTTATTATATATATATATATATTATATATATATTATATATATATATAATTATACATAAATATATATATATATAAACCTATTGATTATACTATTATTAAGAAAAAAAATATATATATTATTACAAATTGTAACTTTTATTTTTTATTTTTTTCGTATCCTTGTCGTACCGTTCGCGATGCAACGCAATCTGTGTTTCCGTTGAGATATCTTTGGTTTCGCTTCGTTGTATGATTCGATCATTCCCCATGATCCTCAGACAAGTCCAGCCTTCTTCCTCTTTTTAGTTTATTACTTTCGTTTGTGTTTTTCGTTGAAACGATATTCGCGTTCCGTTCTGGATCCTCGTGCGACGCCGTTTGTACAGCGAAAAGAATATCGGTCGCGCGTCCACGTCGATGAGGAGTCACAAGACGTTATTTGTGAAACAGTTCTACGGCGCCACGTAGCTATACTACGATGTACAGTATGCTTGTTCACGGATATGGAAGTTTAACAGTTAAGAGACTATACACGATCATTGTAAATAGAGGACAGCCGTTAAAACCTTCTCGTTTCGACACGGAGGAGCGATCGCGTACGCCATGGCCTTAACACGTACACCTAAATGCTCTAGCATGCTTGCAACGGTGTCCGACCGATGCGCAGCGACTTGCATACGAGATCTCAAATTTTTCGGTAACCTCTTCGATGCAGGATTCTTCCGATACTAGAATAACGTACTTTCAGATGGCCAACGGAATGACAAACTTAAAAGCGTCCATGGTTACTTTTCTCTGGGCGTCTTTGAAAATTCACGATGCCGTTGTTACTTCTATTTGGGAGGAGGGGGGAGGAGAAACGAAATAGTTAGACAACGTGATTCATTCATGCCTTCTATAATCGGAATTTCATTTTCAAGTCTGATCGTGAAAATATTAGCGCATTTGAAAAAGCTGCATAATCGCGATAATGGGATTGTTTTGGTTACAATGAGATCTGAAGGGACAATGAAACGCTATGCTGAATTGTAGCAATAAAATGAAACGAGACTTGAAAAATCGCGAGTAACAAGTGTGTGACTTTAAAATTGCACGGCGCAACAGAGGGCGAAAAGAGAAGAGAGGAGAAGAGAAATGTGTTAACAGACGGAACAAAAGATAAGCAATAGCTGCATTCTTTCTTGCAAAACTACGGGCAAATGCGAGAGAGTTACTGTAACAGTATTTCCCCCGTAACGTCACGCAAACGAACGTTTCAGTGAGCTATTTTGTCTTTGTCTCTTCGTGTATTGATTGCGCTACGAGACGGTAGAGAAGCGCGACGCTACGGAGAAAATACTGTACTCGCACACGTGTACGCTGTTACCGGAAGCTCCATCTCGTCCATTACGGTTCTAGAAGATCGTTGGATTTATCGGCAATCATTATTATTGCTAAACGAAAGCAATCGATGTACGTTATAAATAGAATTCTCTATAAATGAAATACCCGTTGACGCCATTGTACTCGATTTAAATGTCGTATCGACGAGTATTCTTGACATTTAAGTATCGACCGAGTTTTAATATAGTTTCTGTATTAAATATTTTCAGCCAGTCGATGATCGTGCAAGCAAGAATGAAATTCTGTAAAACTTTCGATTTCATTATTTTCTTTTTCGATTATTCGTGTAACACTATTTATCGGTGAATTCAATGGATTATTGTACATCTTCGAGCAACAGCGTGCAAACGCATACTACTAATTGATTATTTCCACGGTGTTTTTCCGGGTTAAATCTTGATTGATCGACACATTGGAACGGACGACACGTTTGTTATATTCGCTTACCATCGTCTAGAATGTGCCCCTGATTTTTCATTTATAAAATCAACTATTTGCGCATCTTCAACTTTCAAAGCACTTTCGGCATATTGCCCGATGTGAAATATTATACAGTAGCGCAAGAAAGTATTCGGACACTCTTCAAACCTAAATAACTTTTTCAAAATTGAACGAAACGACTTGACTTTTCTGGAGCAACTAGCAGCATTGATTTACTAAATGATATGCAAAAATAATTTTGAAATAATTCTAATTGGTAGAAATTACGTAGGAACGTAGAAAAGACATTTTTTAAAACATTTTTATTTCAACTCGTAATGAAAATTTAAAATATGCGTTTTTCAGAACTGTGTTAGTTATACACATGCTGAAAATCTCACCGAAATCGATTGACGCGGGAAAAAATGGCACGCGTAGAAAGATGTAAGAATTTCTGTAGTTTAAGCAGAAACTGATCAAGCACATAGCTCGTGTGTACGTCGATCGATTTTAATGAATTTTTCTGCATGCGTATAACTATCATAGATCTACCAGATGCGTTTTTCAAATTTTTTGTGCGTGGCTCAAATAAAAAATATTTAAAAAGTTCCTTTTTTTATTGGTCATGTAATTCACATCAGTTCCAATATTTACAAAATTTATTTTGTATATCATTTATTAAATCAATGCAACTGACTGCTCAAGAAAAGTCAAGACGTTTGGTCTAATCTTAAGAAAGTTATTTAGGTTTGAAGAGTGTCCGAATACTTTCGTGCGCTACTGTAGGCACGTTGCATCCCAGTGGATACGATACTTTGATTGTCACACGGCTCATAAAAATTTATCCGTACAATAACTCGTTAAACGTTAAACTCAAGCTCCTAGACGGTTAAACTTGAATATAGAAAACTGGACTTCTTCCTTCTCGATTCTCAGACGAATTTTCAGTCTCTCTTTAACAACAACAAAAGAAAACGCAAGCGTAATGAGGAAATAATTCATTTAGGCGATCGCTCACGGTAACGAACGAAGCAATCAATGCAAATGTTTTCTTGCGTTTTGCGAATTGTGCAAATGCCGCAAACTCATATAAAGATTGTCATAGTTGAATGAACGGCGGTCGGACTTGAAAAGTAGAGAACCCGGTGGATTGCAGATTATCATCGCGTAATCTCGAATATAAACGACGAGTTAACTCGTTATCCCCAGTTGCCAGGATAAAGGAAATGGAAAAATATGCTTCGACGCTATAAAATCTTTATGAGTCCGGCAGTCAAAGTGTTAAGGCAACAAGCCGGGCGTAGTTGAGTTGCAATCTCGCAGATGGGAAACATAAACGCAGCCTTACACTGTATTTTCATATAGTACAAGATGATACGGCGAAGTTGCTTATAGTTAAGAGTTTAATCCGATAAGTTCGCCGTTTTTGTATCTCGGGTCCTGCTATACCCCTTGCAGAGAGTGTTCAATCGAAACTGTTAACGTTATCACCCGCCGAATTATTTGCATACACGCTTGAAAAATGAAAAACGGCGTCGTTCGCAATTCGAGGAAACGGAACAGAGAAACATCGAGAAATATAAAACGTATTCGTGTCACAAGATAAATATAAAACTCTTGAAATATAATTAACGCTAGAACTACCGAACCAAATTGAATCGAACTGATCTGATCGCTAATTTTATCTTTCACAATTATTTAAAATTATAAAAGTATTCCGATCAGAATGTTTCGAATGAACTTATTCATTGAAACAGACGTTACGATGAAAATTGCGCGAGGTCTTAATAAATGCAGTCTTGTTGTTATTATAAATTAATATACATCAGCAGCATTTATTACTCGGTAGTTCTAGTGTTAGATCATCATCGATAGGCAAAGACGTTTCCTCGAGCCAACGTTTGTTCTTGTGTTTCTTACGGTTACGTTTCTATTTTGATTTTTTAATTGAGGAAGAACGAAGATAAATTATGTCCGAGAAATTCTAAGAAATGCGTTGCAGACTTACGATAGACTCCGGTAAATAGCTAACAGTATAAGTCAACGACTGAAGACGAGCAGTTAGGGGAAGCCATTGAAACGCAAAGGGGTTAAAAGTCTTTCCACGTCAAACGCGTGAATCGTTTCTAAAACGTACAGTTTCTCGAACACGTTTTGCCAGATGTGGTGACAGGATTAGTCAGAGCTGGAAAATTGGCCTATCGAAATAAATCTATAACGATCCACGCGCATAACAATTCCCACCTAATGGTTGAACATTGATAACCGGACCGTGGACGTTCGTACAAAACTCCAATTTTTATAATCGAATTTCGTAAAAAAAAAAACGTGGTCAAGTAAGTTCTCATCTTCCATGACAGCAGCTTCACACAAACGGTGTATCAAATCTCCCTGAACAAGAATATCTGTTTGTTGTACAGTTTCTTCGATTCGCGCGTTGAAGCGTTTCCAGAACTAGTTTCACATTAGACATTGTTCGCGTAGACAGAAAAAAATTGGCATTGCGAAAACAATCAAAGAGTCGGACGATGCGACAGACTGTGTCGTGGGTGTCGAGCTTTCTGTCGGTCTGTTTCCGTCAATAAGATGTCCGACATGCGAACTTGCCAGCTCTGAACGGCGATAGATCGTCTGGAAAAAGGGCGATCGCGCTTGTCTCGATGCAAAGAAGGCGAAAAAGGGCATGTTTTCAAGTGCTTCCGTGCCGAACGAAGACGAAATCGTTCCCTGATATCCGAATGCGTCGCTGTTCGTCGGTGATGTAGTGTCTTAACGTCTGAGCGACGCGGCACCGTTGAAGGCGAATAATTATTCGATTAATTAATCGTGCGAGCCGCAAAGAGAAAACGAGAAAATTAACAGAGAGGAGAGATTGATAGGAAAGAGACACAGTGCGAGTGTAAAAAGGGCCGTGAAATAGAGAGAGAGAGAGAGAGAGAGAGAGAGAGAGAGAGAGAGAGAGAGAGAGAACGGTGCGAATGTAAAGAAGATCACGAGAGAAAAAGGGAGAGTGAGTGAGAGAGAGAGAGGAAAAAATATGTTTATTTCTCATGAGGCCGTACGATCGCGAAAACCTGTACAATAAGCTACCTGTAAATACGTCACGCTTTAAATTATCGTATACAGAGTCGGAAGCATGCTTGTCGCGGTCGAAGATTTTCGAGGCACACGTTTCTTCGAGAAAAAAAAAGGGGCTAAGGGATGGGATCCGAGTCGATGTCAACGAACAAGCTTCTGTCTTTCTGCATTTTCAATAGCACTCTCGAATTTCAAGGAGTATTTGTTACCAGAAAGGTTTCGTCGGTTGTCGGTAAACTGCGGATCTTTGTGCAAAATAAAAATATTGTGCATCAATTCTAAAAAAAAAAAACGAGAGCCGAGTAAAACGTTCTTTCATTCTTTTCTTAATCATGCGAGGGACGAATACTTCCGGTGGAAGCAGTCCGCGTGGACGACACGCGCTCACCGGTTGCGATCGTCGATGAATATGCTGATTAAATACGCAAAGCGCAACCAAGTTATAATTGTAGTTCATGTGTGCGCGAAATTGTATGCGCATATACGCGTCCGCAGAACTTAAAGGGTTAATAACTTCGGTGTGCTCCAAATAATATATTGACATTTCGACATTGGACGAATTTTTTTGTGACGAACGCACAACATTTGTAATTCGATCATCAGAGACGGATATACATACCGTAGAAGGTAATATAATTTTGTATTTTATTATTAGTCTGTTGAACTCGTTGAAATGGGAAAAACCGTATTTTATAGTTTGCAGAAAACTCCACAGTCTATCGCGTTTGTTTGCAGTGCAATTAGTCAGTATGCGAAATGATTGTCTTTTTTTTTTCTCAAGTATCGACGAGTACTTGCAATGTGTTGGATCTCATCTCTGGACTCCATGCAGATTCTCTTTTTCCCTCGACGAGGCGAGCTTGATCTCTCTCCGCGTTTTACAATTGCGATGAACGATTACGCGACCGGAAGTGCGTACGAATGCGCCGAAGAGCCCAAGTCGAGAAAGAGGCGAGAATAATTAATCACGACTTTTTTCTACGAGAAAATCAATCCGATTGATCCTTCCCATGCGATTCCCTAGATCGTAAGACTGTAGCGACGTTTTGAGAAGAAGAGACGAAGAAGAACGGATCGCGAGAACCGCAAAATGGCGGCTGGTAGAACACTCGGAGCCCAAAGTGTCCGATTTCAGGGATTGAACATGGTTTTGATATCGGTTTCAATTCTTCGAATCACGATTACGATAACCAACGCATTTTCTGTTCGATGTTCTTCTCAAGATCACACTGATCTCTATTCTTAACGATGCCGATCCCTTTTAATTGCAGATTACAAACCTTGCATTCAAATAGTTTTCTTCAAATTTTTTTAAAGAAATCTAACACGTTCGCTGTTAGCGATAGTCCGCCTGATTACGTTGCTTGTTAGAATGCTTCACTAAATTTAACGTATCTTCTTCGTAAAATATTAACGCGATTTAATAAAAGAAAATCACGGCTTCTCTGAATGCGACGCTGTGCAGTTGCAAACAGAATATACAGGGTGGTTGGTAACTGGTGGTACAAGCGAAAAGGGGGTGATTCTACATAAAAAAATAAGTCGGAAATATAGAATAGAAATTTTTCGTTTGAGGCTTTGTTTTCGAGAAAATCGACTTTGAATTTTCGTAAAGTACGCGTGCACTTGATCATGTCTCGTTATAACGGATCTCACTGTAGACCGTTGTCTCCATGGGACACGTAAATTACGAAGTAATCACAAAGTTTATTATTACAAAAATTGCTGAAAATGTTGCCCATTCTGCCGAACACATACTTCTGCTCTTCTAATTAAATTTCTATGAACACTTTCTAACGTATTCGATTGTTTTAAAGTATGAAATGAAAAATTCAAAGTCGATTTTCTCGAAAACAAAGCCTCAAACGAAAAATTTTTATTCTTTATCAACCCATAATTTTTATTTTATTCAACCAACCACCCTGTATATACAGAGTGTCCCGTAACTGGTGGTACAACCGAACAGGGGATGATTCTACATGAAAAACTGACTCGAAAATATAGAATAAAATTTTTTTATACGAGGCTTCGTTTTCGAGAAAAATGAATTTGAAAATTTGTCTGAAAATGATGTTTGAAAATCGAGAGTATACCGATATGATTTTTGCGTTGAATGCATGTAATGGTAGTGCTTTAGCAGCGGCTACTTATTACAGAGATCGGTACCCTAATCGTCGACACCCTCGAAAACCATTGCGAAAAAAGGTTGAGGTAACTCAGAATAAAGTCCGTTGAGCTGCAAGTAAGCCGAGTGCACGCGCACTAGACAAATTTTCAAACTCGTTTTTCTCGAAAACAAAGCCTTGTATCAAAAAATTTTATTCTATATTTTCGACTCAGTTTTTACCACCAGTTACGGGACACCCTGTATATCAGTTAGCTATTTCTGTGTGCGCGGCGAACGTGTCGATAAAAGAAAGTTATTTTATTTCCGTGAAAAGAAAGGTTATTTTTATTCCGGTATCGGCGAGAAGCTAGCAAATTCGAAAATACACGTTGCCTCCTAAGAACATTAACGAACCGGAGCAAGCTCGAAAACACCTTGAAATCTACGAACAGAAAATTCGATTAAACCGTCACACTTGCTTCTTCCACTTCAGTGACATTTAGCTGTTCCATTTCTTGCGAATCGCTCTCCGTTGCTTTCGGAAACCGTTTCAACTCCGAGGAGAACGAATGGCCTACAGACAGAGAAATGTCCTTTGATTTCCGATTTCGTTGGCCGATTTTCATTAGGCGAGAACCGGCGGATTGTATAGACTGTGTAGACTGTTACACTTAGCCGAAAACCCGGCGACACTCGAATCGTTTGCTACGAAGCAATGAGAACGGCTGTATAGCATCCGCGCGCTCTGCGGCCGTATTCTTCAAAGAAAAGAGAGAGAGAGAAAGAGTGAGAGAGAGAGAGATGTTAGTCTCGCGCACCCGCACGATTGTTTTTGTTTCCGAGTAAAGATTTCCCGCGGTGGCGATTGTATCATTGTATAATAGAATCCTAGCCCGTAAGCCGATCGACGTTCCATCCAAGGCGGCGCAGTCAACTTTATTTTTCTAGAAGCTCGTCCTGAGAGATCCAGCGGACAGATCCAGAGGGATCCGTCGATCCCACCAACCACGGTCGACAGGATATCGGTTTCCGATACGGATCACGGCAGAGACAAACGCGAGTTTCTCGTTGCGATCCTCGCGAAAAACTCGCGTGTCGTCGCTTTTATCGACAGTATCGACTATTAGGCGAAATCCTCCTCGACGCGTTCATCGCCGGAACGCCGACCAGAAAGATCAAAAGGGACGTCGGTCGGGCGACGCGAGTCGGCCCGATGCGTTTTTGATACGATACACCTCTCGAAAGAGCACCTGTAATTATACATAGTTTAGTTCCCCGGATACTTGATCGAACTTGTTTTACAATAACCACGCTGCGAAAATCGGCGAGCGTCGCTCGATCGATCGTCCTCTTTATTTTCTAACAGACGCGACTCCGTGAACCGAGACTCGTCAGGGTACTTGTCTTTCAACTTCGGTCGAATCTCTTTTATTCACACATACATACAAACGCGCGCGCGCGGTGAATGTGCACGAGGATCAGAAAAAAAAGTGATTGGCTCGCAAAACGCGAGAGGATGGTTCCGCGTTGATCATTTTTCGACTGCGGATGCTTGCGAGCTTGTACAGACATATGCTGTATCGTTTTCTTACAGTTTTCATGCTTTGACTGCGTCGAGAGAGAGAGAGAGAGAGAGAGAGAGAGAAAGTTAATTTTTGTAGCGAATAATTTAGCGAGAAACCGTCAACGAATTTTCAAGCTCATCGTTCAATGGAACTTTCCGCTGTTCCGCAGTTTAACTTTAATTCAATGGAGACGTTCGCGAAGGATAACGAATTTCTCGTGACTCGATTTGTTTTATGGTTTTGCCGAACGTGAAAGCGAACGCAAAACGATTTTACCAGACGAAAAAGTATCTTAGATCGAAGCTTTCTACCTCGAACAAGCATTTCTCCGTTCAGAATTGTCTCTCCGGTTGAACATCATTCAACGGCATTTTCTACAAACACGCGAGACCATTCGCAGTTCGGCGATGTAAGATTAAATGACGATTAACACACGACTGCGTGGTAATAATGTCTCGCGCCGTACGAATGGCTGCGGCCCCGTTCGAATCGAAACCGGAAGTCGCGAACTTAGTCGAGAACTCGAGAAAGAACAGGAAAAACGATGCCGGTCGGATGTGTGCCGATAAACTTTCGACAAAATTGTTAATTTCATCCTGAGGTATATTTACAACGAGAAACACGAGTTACGGGTTAAGTTCGTTTACCGAGAAACCAGCTGAACGAAAAATTCGCATAATAATCCGCAGTCCGGTGATTAAATAATCCTGCAAGGGTTCTCTTTCGAAACTGGTGGAGAACGAACGCGACATCGACGAATATTCGTGACTGCTCCAAAGCTGGAAAAATATTCAAGAGCTTCCTCGAGGTGTTCGTCTCTTGGACGAAGCGTGTCCGATCAAAGAAACCGTCTCGTCCCGCGAGCTCGCGAAAGTAAATTGACTGTGTCACCTTGCGCACGCCTGTACCATACTGAAACGCACGAATTACCATGTGTCATATAAGTATATATATATATATATATATATACTTATTAATACAAAAGCATTATATATATATATAAATATCGAGACGGTGAAAAAAAAAACAATTGATTTATATATATATATGTATGAGTATATATATATATATATATATATAAATATGAATATACATACATTATAAATAACAATAACGATAATAATTAAGTACCTTACACGTGTAAGAGCAGTATCCAAGGAATCCGAAAAAAAAACTAGTTGCACCAAGTGCCATAGCCCATAGGTCACAGTACGTTTAAAAGCATAAGCGGGAGGGACGCGTAGCCGTCGCTAGACGGCGGAACGGGAGAAGAAAAACCGTGTTGACAAACAAGAAAAAGGGGAAAAAAAATAAAAGCGCGATACGAAAAGAACAGAATTGGGTCGAACGCGCGTGATTCGACGGTGACGGCTGAGTCGCGTTCTCGTCGCTCATTGTTCACGTGGAACGCACACGCGCGCGCGAGAGAGAGAGAGAGAGAGAGAGAGCCAGAGAGAGAAAGAGAGAGAGAGAATGGAAAAAATGAGTCTAAGTATAATGATCGGCTAGAGAACGCGAATGACAGAGTGAGAGAGTGAGACAGAGCGAGCGAGAGAGAGAGAGAGAGAGAGAGAAGAGAGAAAGAGGTTCACGGAGTCCATGGGTCCTGAGATTTCCGGTGGGCCCAATTTCGCCCGTCACGAACAACGTTTTAGAAGTTACAGACACCAACATGACAATATTGATTGTATGAAATTGATTTCCGGTCTTGTTGCTCGGTTATAACGATCCCTTTTTTCCCAGACAACCCTTTAGAAAGAGATTGAAAAGGGGATGAGAACACCGGACATCCGTTAAACTGTACATTTTCGCTATTGTTTATTTTTCGACACGTTAGTAATGCGATTAGACGTGGTCCCGGCTCGCGAGAGATCTGTGCATTTTCCGTTTAATTTTTGAAAGTGAGGCGAGAGTGAGAGAGAGAGAGAGAGAGAGAGAGAGAGAGAGAGAGAGAGAGAAAGAGAGAGTAAGTATGAAAATGTTTTGTGACACATGGCCGAGGATTGATCGAACGCGGTGTGATGAGTGTGACCTTTGCGAGATATTATCAATTACCTTAAACGAAAAATAAGACAAAAAAATGAATAAATAAATAAATACTGTAGTAACGTCGCAATTGTATGTTGTAAACATTACTATTTCAAATATACTGTCATTATTAACAGGAGAGAGTTTGTCACTTTCGCCACACACGGGGATTTTTCACGGGGTGGAACGTTCAAATGAGAAACACGTGTCGTTTTTATTGCAGTTTCGACTTTTATTAAAAATTGGAAACGAGTCTTTTCACGTTCAGAATCGAACAAATTCATTTTTCCTCTTTGAAACAAGAATTATTTTATATTTAAAGTCATGTTGATCTTCGGAAATAAATCTCGAGACATACGAGATTCAATGTGTACGGGAAATATGGGCATAGATTGCCTTTTGGGACACTGTCTTGGCTTCGTCGGAATTGAGAGCAACGAAGCCACGCCCACATTCGACGTACCTAAAGAAACCACCATTCCTAAAGGATCCCTTAAAGAATCGCAATTGTTTTCAATACATTGTTTTCGGGAAATATGAAATTTAGATCGTACAAATTACTCTTTGGAACACTACCTTGACTGTCAAAATCGAGAGCAATGAAACCATATCCACCCGGAACGCTGAGCGCAGGAAAAGCGAGGACAAAGTAGCTTTGCATTAATGAAAACGAAAATTCAAATAAAAGTGTTTTAGTAGTATTAGAAAATGTTTAAATCTAATAAATTACTCTTTTCATAAAACTAACTTAATTACCGTTAAAACGAAGAGCAGTGAAACCACGCCCATGGTCAAGATAATCAAAACAGAAAGATAATTATAGACAGTCGTCGATAAAAAGAATAATTGAGTGTAAAGGATCACGTTCACTTTCAGAATAAGATTGTTGGTTCTCTCTGAAAATCATTAGCAATATATCGCAATATAATAGTTCGGAAGATTACAAATACCCCACTTGTGATGATTCTGACGTCATTTGGCCCCAGAGACTGTCCAAGGCTCCCAGAACAGATTTCCTTAGGCTCGCATTGTGTACCTCTGACAAATTAAAATTTTCAAACGAAACACGCAATACAAACAATCTTGACAAGTTGCGCACCGAGTTTTTCGTTGTTGGTTTGTTTAATAAAAATAATTAAGCAACGATAAGATTTTTCATTAACCGAAGAACCAGGCCGTATCTCGGAAATGATTCGCGCGCTAAAAACTCGGAATATTGCTGTTTGAAATACGCTACTGATGAGCGAAAAAGGGATTCTCTACGGGGTGTTCCTGAAATAGACGCGTTTTAAAAGTACAGCACGGTGACGTGGAAGTGAATAGGCCGAGTGTACACGTGAGTCTGGACACCTTTTTTCACCCCTGTCGGCATACAAGCGTTCATTGTTTACGGAGATTGAATGTGACACTTCCTTTTATCTCTAAGGTGAGTAGAACACGGCCCTGGAGCCCAACTACTGCTGGAACACTGTGTACGTTGCAACCGAGCAGTCTGGCTACGGAAAATTATCGACTAGAATCACACTCGGTATTTCCACAATAGAGAAAGTTTATTGGCGTGACTCCAGGACAATTCTTTGGGAGATTCGAGCTGCTTCCCAACCTTACAGTCTGTCGTAAAGAGTCCGAAATATTGTCCATTGAACGGGTCTAATAATTATTTCGCTACCTTCGTCATATTTATACACTACCAGTCATCCTTCGATCCTGGAACCTATCGTGTAACGTTTCAAATAATCTTCACTAAAAAATAAAATTGTACAATTCTTCGGTGAAACTCATTGTAAACATTTTGTAGGATCGCGAATGTTTGAATATTTACAAGAAATGAACAAAATAGGTAAAAGATCACAAAAACTGGTGATTTTTCACACTATTTATTAGTAATCCTTAACATTTGTTCTTAAGCTTTAAAAAAATTGCAAATTTTTCTTGAAACTCTTTTCGTAATCAATTATTTGATAGATTTATACGTGCATGATACATATTGCCGAAATATTGTCCATTGAATGGGTCTGATAATTATTTCACTACCTTCGTCATATTTATACACTACCAACCACCCTTAAATCTTGAAACCTATCGTGTAACGTTTCAAATAGTGTATGTTAAATAACAATTTTATAATTTTTAGGCAAAAGTCATCGTAATAAACGATTCACATGCAGAAATCTATCCAATGGTGGAATGATTGTAACTCTTTTTCGTAATCAATTATTGGATAGATGTATATATGTTCACGGTAGATATTGCCGAATCGCTAGGTTCGATAATTGTCAATTAACTTTTTCAACGAAAGTCCATTAGCGGTTGTTTTCACGGTAGTATTAGTATCAAATAGCACTTTATCTGCCACATTCGCGCATTCAGTAAGTGAAATATCCAGTACGCTAAAAACAATCCCCGATTAATAGATGTGCTAATTAGGAAAGCCAGATTTCACGTATTCAAGTGTATCTAAATCAAGTAGCAAACGCAGCATGATTATTGAAAAATCTATATTCAATAAATGAATAATACAGGATTATCGATGTTGCAATTACCCACGCTGTCTCATCGCGTACCGCTTGATCAACCCTTTATTCGCATTCGACAAAATAACTAAAATAAAACTTAGGCAATTTCCGTGAGATAAGGCAGCAAGCGTCGGTCGCACTTTCTACGCAGATGTTTGGCAGTTTATGACGTGCAAGCCAATATACGATCATTTTTTGTGGAAATATAAGCTGGTCTTCAAACCGGATCATATTCGTGTACTTTGCTTTGCTTCGACCAAGTCGCACCGCGCGCTAGGGCTTTCCTATCTTTGTGGAAAATAGCACAGTTAATGACGTGAATGGCGGACTAAAGTTTTGTATAGATAATACACGTTTATTCGAAGTATTGCCGGTATCTATCGGTAGCTATACATTTTTCCTATCTCTCTGACAATTTGTGGATGCCTGGCCAGAAACTGTTCTTCTTTTAAGGCAAACCAGTCATCCAGCCATTTTCGTATATTTTTACAGCCTCATCCATTGTTCTCCTTCACAGAAATCTTTAGTAAAAGTCGCAAGATTTACGCGTGTTTTGAAGAGAAATCAGAGTAGCTATACTTTATCCCATTTCTCTGACAATTTCTGGATGAATCGCCAAAAAACTATTCCTCTTTTGAGACCAACCAGTCCTCCAGCCATTTTCGTACATTTTTACAGATTCATCCATCGTTCTCCTTCACGCAAATCTTTAGTAAAAGGCGCAAGATTTACGCGTGTTTTGAAGGGAAATCAGAGTAGCTATACATTTCTCCCATCTCTCTGACAATTTCTGGATGCATCGCCAGAAAAACTGTTCCTTTTTTGGGACAAACCAGTCATCCAGCCATTTTCGTACATTTTCGTAAGATGCGAAGCGCTGTTCGGCAAGTGCTTGCCCTATCGATGCAAGTAAGAAATAATCGGATGAAGCCAAATCTTGTGAGTAAGCCGCATGCAAATGTATTTCCCAACTAAACGCCTCGGTCGTTTCTTTGATCGGTTTTGTTGTACGCGATAGTGCATTATCATGAAGCAAAATCGCTTTGTGCTGCCTTTTTTGATATTCCAGTCGTCTTCTGGATCTTTTCCATAGCTTTCAAACGTATGGAGACGGATTCTCATGTCTCATTTAACACTTTGATTGCCATGTCACCTACACGTGGGTGACAGAATTATTTGTCCATGTTTAAAAATAAATTTGTACATTAATACATTTGTTGCGCTAAATTTAGTTGAAATCTGGAGAATACGAGAAGATTGAAGGATAACTATGTGCTATACATTTAAAATTTTTAATTGTTGCTTCGTCAAATAAATAACTTTGGTTTTGTGGAATTTTTGAGGTTGCTGATCGGGCAGTTAAAGTGTTAATTGACCCGCGAATTGTTTTTGCGTTCGAGCGCCATCCTCGTTCAACGACGCTTGCAATTCGTTGTCTTCAAACTTTGTCGGTGGTCTTCCATGTTCTTCGTTTCTCGCACGAAAATCGTCACTTTTGAATTTTGCAAACTACTCGAAGCACCGTGATTTACCAAGAGCATGCTCGCCGTAAGCTTCGACAAGCATTCGATACGATTCCGCGGCGGTTTTCTTCGAATGATAACAGAAAATCAATGCTGCCCGCAAATCGTAGTTGACCGGCACAAAATTCGACATGTTCGACGCTATTAAACGCCGTGCTGTTGTATGAAACTTGTATGTTTGCGAGTTGAAAATCTTTATCGGATGTCGAAACAAGAAAATGGCGTCAATGATGCGGTTCGACGGTAACTGCATTGACAGCTAGCGCCACTTATGGACAAATTTTGGTTTCATATTTACAGGCCTGGTATATATTCAAAATGCGATATACCGGGTGTTTTAGCGAGTGTGGAGGTTGATTGTCTACTGACTCCTTTCGTACAGTTTTCCCAGAAGGGAAATTGTGAAAGCCAGAGTTTAGGATGATTGGGTGACGAAGTTAGCCAATTAGACGTGTTTTCTTGAAACGCTGACCTATCCATATTGACCTAAGTGCAATCCTCGTGGTCAGTGCCGTTATGGAGGAAGGATTAGGCAAAGTCGTGGAATCTCCGCTGGGTCTGGTACCTTTTCTTTTTATTAGGGGATGGAAGAAATGCATTTACGCAATATCCATTAAAATTCCCACCCCGAGGCATAAATGCCCCTTCTCTAACCGATGCCATGTGTGTACGCCAATGGTCCCCCTTTCAGCCATTATACATTGGGCCTCCTGACGTGACGCTTCCATTAACGCTAGAACTACCGAACGATAAATCCAACGATATACATTGCTGTGTAATAATAACGAAACTGCATCTATTAAAATTTCGTGCAATACTTATTGTAAGGATACGTCATTAACCTCTTGCCCTACGATTTATTTTCTGGTAACAGTGAGCAGATGTTCTTCGTCATTCAAAAGACGACGGAAAGAAAAGAAAATTTTGTAGTTGCCGCTGACGTAGCTATTCTCCAATGACTGTATACAAGCAATAAGTAGATTACATTTTATTTCGATTTATAGAAAATTAAGGACATACATATTGAGAAAATTCTGTTCGAAATCTTCATCGCGAGTGTGACTCGTTGTTGTAGGGCAAGGGGTTAAAGATGTATGTCCGAAAATTTCTGATGAAAACATTTTTATAACTTCAATAATTGCGAAAGAAAAAACTAGGGACCAGTCAAAATGACTGGTTTGGCAGTTCTAGCGTTAAACTCTTTTCTTACCAGCTTTTACCAGGAAATTGACCGTTTGGTAAGTTAGATCCTGGCAGCCTTGTCTCATAGAAATTGACTGTTTTATTCTATAGTTGTCGTGTCCAATGTGGATAAAAGGCAATGAATCGGTACGCGACGGAACACATGCAGTTAAAGAGACTGCATCGTAAATTGTCCTAAAAATGACAAGAAAACTTTCTATTCATATAGTAGAGAGGCATAAACTCGTTTAATAGTTTCTCCTAAAAGCACCCTCGCGAATTTACAAACGAAACAAAAAAAAAATGAAAAATAGGTCACTCCGACTCGTCCAGTAGTTTCAACATTAAGAGAAACTGGGGAACAGACGAAGGTTAAGCACGTCCACCTGCAAATCAAACAACTTTTCCTATCTCAATTTGTCAAAGCAACCGGCGACGAATACTGAAACTACCGAGCAATTAAAATAACCTTTTAGAATTGCTGAAAAGTATGTGAAACTGAAACCGGCAAATAAAAACGAAGAAAAATAAACACTTAAATGGGTCATTTCATTAAACAACTCTAGAATCGAGCATGGAAAGTAAAGAGCACGTGAAAGTTAAGTATTTACATCCATTTCCAAATGAAACAACATTTTTTATCCCAATCGATAGAAACGCTGGAACTGTGAAACAATTAAAACGAGTTCTTCGTAATAGACAAGAGAGAAATTATAGAAATAAATTTCTTTCCATACGACGCAGAGAAACAACCCCCATTAAAATCGTTGTCGCAATCGCGACCAAAACAATCCAGTAAAAAGTCCTAAATAGGTCATTTCGCATCAATCAAAGTGCACTCGAAGGTTAATTAAATCTATTAGCGAATAGAAAACTTCTCTTATCGCAGTTTCGAATAATAACGGTTATAATTGTTGAAAGAAATTTTAATTGTTCTCGGAATCCAAATAAAGTTCTAAATGGGTCACTTGGGCGAGCTGCTTCAGAATCGAACATGGAAAACGAAGTGCAGCCGAAGGTTAAGCAGATCCACCTCCAAATAAAATCATTTCCTACATCAATGTTGAAATATAACTTAGAGCCGTTAACAAAATACGATACGATTTAATTTCTTTCAATGCAAAGAAACAAAACATCCAAAATGGTTCTCGCAATTCTGCATGAAATAAACCAAAATAAAATCGTAAGTGGGTCATTTGGACAAGCAGCTCTAGAATCGAACATGGAGAACCAAGCGCAGCCAAAGGTTAAGCAGATCCAACTCCAAATAAAATCACTTTTTATTCCAATGTCCAATATAATGGTTACAATTTATTAACGAAAACTACACACATGCTCTCGTTTCCATTCAATAAAAAAAAAAAACGACTTCTCTAAAATGCTTCTGATAATTCCAAATTAAATAAATCAAAAGAAACTCCTAAGTGGGTCATTTGGACAAGCAACTGCAAAACGAAACATAGAAAACCAACTGCAGACTTATCACCAAATAAAATACTTCCTATGTCCACTGCTTTGCAATAACAATTACGATTGCTACAAATCCATTTCCGCGCGTCCGATGCAAAGAAACAACTTTCTTAAAATTGTTCTCGCGGATCCCAGCAGAGATATCCGAAAATAAACTGGTAAATGGGTCATTTGGACAAACAGCCCCAGAATCGAACACGAGGAACAAAGAACGGACGAAGGTTAAACAGGTCTGCCAGCAAACGGAGCGACTTTTCACGCGTTGCTCTCGAAATCTATTTCTCTAAACAGCTAGGAGGCCAGCCTCGGAAAGGCGATGCGCGAGACGTTCAAGGAAAACCGTAACGACGGTGCTCGATTCTTCGGGATCGGCGGGTAAACCGTCATCGTCGGGTCAAAGAGGATTTTCACCCCCGTTGGAAGATAGTTTAATAGTTCGCGTCTCGCGACCCCTAACAGTGAATAGTAGCGTCGAGCTGCGTGGAGCGGGGCATAGCGGGACGACGGGGGTTCGAAGCGGGACGCAGTAGGGATGAAGCGGGACGGAGCGGGATCGAGGAAGAAAGAGGATCGGGAAGAGAAAAGGACAGGTACAGGGGGTTGGAGGGAGAAACGAGGAACCCCGAAGGGGTGTCGGGACGTGGTGAACGGTTCGTCGTGAAGGTTCGTCGCAGTTCGCGGGTGGTCGCGTGTGTGCGTTGCGCCGAGCACGCTCTCGCCGCCGCGCGGGGGCTATATATTGTGCGGGAATCGAGAGCGTCGAAACACGAACCGAGATCAGACTGACTTTACGAAAATCGATCGGCGCTCATCGTCGTCGGGTTAGCGACGCCTGCAAACCAGCGTGTGTCCATTCGGGAGCGCGGTTCACGGCAGAAACGACCGCCGGCGGCCGGTCTCTCACCCTCGGGGCTTTTCTCTCTCTCTGTTCTTGTCTGTCTCCTTTTCTTTCTTTCTCTCTCTCACACACACACGCACACACACACACTCTATCGGACGGTACACGCATACGGCACACATTCTCCTTTCTTCTCCAAATGTCGAGGGTGGCCTGGTGTCCCCCGAAGTACAGGAATGTACCTTCTTGCCACGGCTCGAGTGTAGATTCTCGTTGGTGCATCGGTCGCAAGAAGGTGATCGACTAGTGGGCAGGTTCGTTTTCTCGGTTGTCAGTGTGCGTGTGGGTGCGTGAGAGTGACTAGACTCGGATCCGGTTCCGAGCGAGCAAGAGGCCTGACAAAACGGTTAAACGGAAAGTGAAAATAGTCTTGGAGCAGCTACGCGACAAACAAGAGAAAAGGAGACGTATCGTCTGTTTCGCGAATTTTCTTTCGAAACCGGTCCGAAAGAGAAGCGCGGATCTCGTTCGACGAAGGTCCTCGACGAAGCACGAGGCACCCCTAACCGTGTCCTTTACGTGATCGCCATTGACGAACAGGCGTTTTAGCTGGCCCGAGAACACGGCCGCTTCCGACGGATAATCGGAACAGGGCGCACTGGCCGCCCGTTTCTACATGACCCAGTAACTGCTCGAAGGAACCCGTTTCCTTCCACGGGCAATACCGCGTTTTCGCCTGTGGTCCCGTAAGTACAATAAATCGAAATCGAACGGCGGATGCACGCTCCTCGGAGGCTAGCATAGCAGCACCGCCGTTAGGCTAGGCAGGCGAGAGAACGGGGAATCGAATTGATTCGGCCCGGAGGTGGTCGGTTCGCGAAGGACCCGTTGGCCGATCGGTTCTCTGGCGCACACAGGGGTCGTCCTCGATGCAGGATCGAGAGGAAGCGGGCAGCAGCGGTTTGCTCGAAACGTTCTTTCTGCGCCGGATTAATCGGTGAGCGTGTCCTGCGCCCTTTCCCTTGCCCCTCGAGGGGGGTATCCTACAGAGGACATCGCACGAGGAAGCGGTGGGAGGAGGAGGCTGGGGAGGAAGAGGAGGAAGAGAAGGAGGAGGAGGGGGAGGAGGAGGACGTCTACCTCTTGACGTGGAATGATAATAAAGGAGAGCCACAGGACAGGCCGGTGCGGGGCGACATTATGCAAGCAGTGGATTTGAACGGAACGAACTCACCCCTCAGACCATCCCCCTTTGGGATGGCAATTGGGGCGCTCGCCGGGGTCGCGATCAAGCTCGTCATCAGCGGGTACATACTCGCCGTGGTTGTCTACGTGAACGCCACCGGCAACTGGGACAAGGACGATGACTTGGGTACGTTGCTTCCTGGTAGACGATGATTTCTCTCTCCCATTCTTCCCCCTCATCCACCCACCCCACCCCACCCCATCCTTTCGTAACCCGCGAAAATTATTCCTGACAAGTAGCTTGTGTACACCGCGGTCAGACACGTGTCTCGGTCTCGAACTGCACGCTCGAATAAGTCGGCCCTGCAGCGTGTAAATACAGAGAGGGAGCGCGCTAATTATCGAGTAGCTTCGTTTGCGTGGTCATTGTCTGAAACAAACGCGAGGGCTTGTCTGTTTTCGCGAAGCAGCGTGTTGAATCGGTGCATCGCGCACATGCACGTCGTCGCGTGTTTCTACCTTTCGTTTTTTTTCGGCACGGTGCATGTATGGTTCGACTGCGGGGGTGGGTAGAGTTTTTCGGTCGAGTCAAAGGCTACCGGTCGGACACGTGTTCGACTGTGAAAACATTACACGCTTGCACCTGTGACGTCAACACTCTACAAATAGCAAAGACGAAGTAATTATTGACCAACTTGCCTGCGAGGGGTGTCCGAACTAAAGGTTAACTCTGACTTCATGAATGGAGAATGATTCCGTTGGCCAATACTGCGAATTTCCTGATCTGCAGATTTTCTGGAACTCGAGGAACACGATTCCACGTTGATAACTGCGTTTTGATTTTATTCCAACCACGAATCTTTTAGTATTAGCTGCTAGAAAATTTCGGGTAAACTGAAATTCGCGAAATGGTTAAATTTATGAAAAAAGGGATCGACTATTGTATTAATCAATCTTACTAAACAAACGGATATATATTACTACGAACGATATCGTCTTCCCGACGAAGAGAAATTGTAGAAAATTATAGAAATTTGTCTCGGAGTAGATTGCAGCCAACGATGATCGTGCACGGTTGTATCTAATGACGGAATGCCATCGGTTGGGCGGAACGCAAACAATGCGCAATAGAAACTAATTCTCGGACAGTCACTTAGCGTGCATGTACGTCGGTCTGAGCAGCGGCAGACCTTATCTAGCGAAGGGAGCGCGGATGTTAGCCGGGTCGAGGGGAATTAATCGTTTGTTGTTAAGTATTTCGTGTTCCTGGTGATCACACATTTGCCTGACAAATGATACACCCTTTCTACTCGAGTAGATACGGACCTGCACGAAGCAGAGCCACCCGTAGAATCAACATCAACGCACACATTACGTCGTAAGTAGTTTGTACACGCATTGGTCAGACACCCGACCGAACGTAAACTCGCTGATACCGCCTCTACGACGGATCGACGTTTCTACATGCGATCTTGATATTTATTGGTGGGTGAGAGGTAATCGGTCTTGTGTACATACGTTTGATTAAACACACCAGCCCGGCTACTTACATAACTGCCGACCTATGTAGGTCATTGGATAATTAGCAATTGAAGAACGATCGGAAGGTAAATTCGAAATATTCCTCAGAAATTGTTACCCAGATTCCTCGGAGAAGCTAGCGGAAATACTAGGACGTGGTATGATCAGGCGCATGCAACATCTATTTAAATAGACAGTGACATAGTTGCATCGACAAGCATTCGACGATCGAAATGCATTTTAACGGTGGCACCGACCGGCCAGTCGACGCGAACCATCTTCACTATTTGATTTTTCAATCGTCGAAAGTACGAAACCGATGAAATAGAATATTTTCCGTACGATTCGTTGAAACGCAGCATTGCACCATTTCGAACGCGATCCGTTCAAACTAATCGCGAACAAACCAATGTCCGATTTCTCTGTCTACACAATTTATATTTTGTCCACGTAAATTCCCATAAAACTGCTTTGTCTAATAATTATCACGTATAATTGCGTTCGACACCCATCGACAGTGATTTCATCAGCTTTTTACTAGAAATGCAGAATCTCCGACGCTTCTACTCTGCGAAATCTTTCTTGTCGAACTACGTGACACGTCTCCATAAAGAATTGCTAATTTTCTTGCATACGTTTACGATTTTTCAGAAAATCGTAGTAGTAGATCTAAAATTGTAATTGTTCTTCGACGAAACGCGACGCATGCTCCGCAGTGTCATCTGAAAAAAAAAATATTCCTTGGGTTGAAGGGAACCATTTTAAGAAACGGTAAACATCTTTGTACATAGTTTTGCCATTTGCCCGGGACCATCGTACGGGAAATACATGGTTTACGTGCTTTGGAGGTCGACTGCTGAAACTAAACCTACTTTAACGATTCAAAGATAATTTATTCATAGAATATCCTGCAGTGGTTTGCTTCCTCGGGGAACAACTGTTACAATTTTGACGAGTGGAACGTAGGAAAGGTCACAAACGTGGATCAACCTTATGCTAAATAAGTTCGCCCAAGTTCCGCGAAGCTATGTTTTATATTGTAATGAAAAGAAAAGAAAAATACTCTCAAGGCACAGGCTGTTTCTGGACACGCACATTCGTCGGTCGAGATAATTCTTCGTCACCACGAGTTTCATTGTTTTCAGTCGCAACGTTCGAAGTCAGTGCCGTTCTAGGGCGTAATGCTAGTTTGCCTTGTGACATTGAACCGTCCACGCGAGAGGATCGCGTAAACATGGTGCTTTGGTTCCGCGATGACGCGGTGAAACCGATCTACAGGTAAATCATGAGTCGCGCAGGTACGATCGGGTGGATCGCGGACGGGGACAATGAATATTGAAAGGTCAACTGGTTTTCAGCTTCGACGTGCGGGGAAGGGCGTTCAACAAAGCCCTGAACTGGTCAGACAGCACCGTCGTCGGGCCGAGGGCTTACTTCGAGACCGGCACGAAACCGGCCGCCCTTTCCCTAGAAGCGGTTCAACTGGACGACGAAGGGATCTACCGGTGTAGGGTGGACTTCAAGAACTCGCCGACCAAGAACTTTCAAGTGAATCTCACTGTGATCGGTATTGGAACTTCTTCTCGCCGCTTTGCACCCAATAAAGGGTTATATACACTCGTGGATACTTAGACAATCGGTTTTCTTCGGAATTCGCAGTATATTTATTAGATAAATATAGTAAGGGACAGTCGGTTTCTTTTCCTTGTAAATTCAAAGCCATTTACAGTGACTCTTATTAACCAGTTAACTGTGGCGATCTCTTTTCAAAGCGTGCATCTACAGTAGCGCACGAAAGTATTCGGACACTCTTTAAATCTAAATAACTTTTTCAAAATTGAACGAAACGACTTGACTTTTCTGGAGCAACTAGCAGCATTGATTTACTAAATGATATGCAAAAATAATTTTGAAATAATTCTAATTGGTAGAAATTACGTGGGAAAGTAGAAAAGACATTTTTTAAAACATTTTTATTTCAACTCGTAATGAAAATTTAAAATATGCGTTTTTCAGAACTGTATTAGTTATACACATGCTGAAAATCTCACCGAAATCGATTGACACGGGAAAAAATGGCACGCGTAGAAAGATGTAAGAATTTCTGTAGTTTAAGCAGAAACTGATCAAGCACATAGCTCGTATGTACGTCGATCGATTTTAATGAATTTTTCTGCATGCGTATAACTATCATAGATCTACCAGATGCGTTTTTCAAATTTTTTGTGCGTGACTCAAATAAAAAATATTTAAAAAGTTCCTTTTTTGTTGGTCATATAATTCACATCAGTTCCAATATTTACAAAATTTATTTTGTATATCATTTATTAAATCAATGCAACTAATTGCTCAAGAAAAGTCAAGACGTTTGGTTCAATCTTAAAAAAGTTGTACTACTGTATGTGTGTCGCGAAAATCAAGAGTTCTAGCCAGAGCGTACAGAGATGCATGAATCTATGTAAAATTATTTATAATTTCCATTTGTTTATTTCATTTCGTCATGACCTTGAAACATTTCAAACATATTAAAATTTACGAATATAATTTAGTTTTCGCCAGAATTACAATTTAAATATCAAATTGTAACAAAATTTTACGCATGACGGATATAATCGTCATGAGACAAAATTCTGCCACATCTCTATGATGGATATAGTCGTCAAACACACTTAACTGATTAATATTCGGACATTATGCTATTCAAAAAATTGTTGCTAGTTTCGATCGTTCGCAATAGTAAATTTGGAATTATTGCTTTATAATATAACAGAACATTCATTGTAGTTTGTAATAACATAAATTTTATTTGTTTCTTGCACGTATGTTTCTTAATACCAAACAGTAAACTAAATTATGTCGAAATTTATCGTCGCAAAAACATTCGGACGCTTGACAAACTATAACATTTAAACATGAAAATTATTAACATAAGCAATAATTAATATTTCGTTGGATAGCCTTTAGCTTTAATTACGTGTCGCAACCGCTTAGGCATATTGGTTATAACTTTTTGTAAGTAACTTAGCGGTATACGTCTCTATTCTTCAATTAATCGGTTTTTTATACTTCCTTCGATCTTATCGGTGTTGTTCGAATTTTCCTCTCCAAAAAATCCCATACATTTTCAATGGGATTCACAGTCTGGTGACTGTGGTGGTGGATGTTTTCTCTTTTTCTCTGTAAAAATTACTAATTGTCGTACGTCAAATGAAGTATTTTTACTTTTTCGTCCCATATTTAGAATTTCTAACTGATCCTAACGGCTTTCGAATAGTAACTGATATCGTGAAGCATGTTCTTCATCTTGCTCGACATTATGTTTTTAAACAAACGGCAAAGATGTGTCGTTATTCCCAAGACATGCGAGAATAAGTTATGTGTCCGAATATTTTTGCGACGATAAATTTCGACATAATTTAGTTCACTGTTTGGTATTAAAAAAAGTATGTGCAACAAACAGATTAAAATGATGTTATTACAAACTACAATGAATGTTCTGTTATTTTACAAATTTACTATTGCAAACGATCGAAACTAGCAACATTTTTTTGAATAGCACAATGTCCAAATATTAATAAGAGTTACTGTAATTGCGCGGTATAATAATGTCGTTTGGTGAACTCGAAGCATATTTGTAATATCGATAGACTATTTCAGTTTAAATTGTTTTAATAAATTATTTTAAATCTTTCATTTATATTATTACTTTGTACTATTTATTATTATTTTAATCTTTATTTTTCAATTCTATTGGGTTGTCCGGAAAGTTCGTGCCGATTTATTTATATTTTTCGTAAATGTATACCAAAACTTAACTGCGTTGCGTTTCAATCTTCCGTAAAAATCGGCACGAACTTTTCGGACAATCCAATATGTTTAATTAATTGTTTTTGAAGTTATTTACTATTTCACTTTCCTACAATATACAGTGGAATAGATTGCTATCTGATAGTAACAGCTTACTGAACTAAGTTCTGCGATATCCTCGAAACATAATATATGAGCACCAGAAAATTGCTTCTAATATCACCTTCTAGAGCTTCCGTGAACTTTAGTTTGATCGAATTAAACTTTTTGCAGATTATATTTGTGATGACATACATTTCAAAAGAATTTAGAATTATTTATAGAATTAGAATTTAGATTATTTAGATTTCGTGCTTGATTATAAAATATTCTTGAATAAACGAATGTGTATAATTATTTTCAATTCTTTATAATTTTAATAATTGCAAACTAAAGAATCCGGTGTTGAAAATCGATTTTTTTCAACATTGAAAAGTGTATATAACCCTATAAGAACGTTTATTTATTTATAAGAGCGAAAGGGACCGACGTTTCATTGAAACACGAATTGTTTTACAGTTCCTCCGCACCAGCTTTTAATTTACGATAGTTCCGGGGTGGAAGTGAAGAACACCGCGGGACCGTTTCCAGTCGGCGTCGAGTTCGAACTGTCTTGCGAAGTCAGAGGAGGTGATCTGTCATCTTTTTTTTCTCTCGATTTAAATAAGTAAAGAAGAATTAAGAAGGAAAAAATATTTGTGATTGCGTTTGAACATTTTGCTTCGAGACTTTCGCGGTTTCAATGATGTTTCAACGAAATCTTTGTGTTCAGGCAAACCAACGCCGGAAGTCAGTTGGTTGGTCAACGAAAAAGAAGTGGACGGCAGCCTGGAGGAAACTGGACGGAACATAGTGGTCAGTAAATTGAGGATACCTCAGCTGAGGAGAGAGCATAGGAACACCACGTACAAATGCAGGGCTTCGAATACGAATCATATATCTCCCTTGGAGAAAATGATCCTCTTGGACGTCTATCGTAAGTGCACCTCCGAATCGTTGACTATCGATCCGGCAGCCACAGTAACTTCCTAAAAACGGAATACCTTACGGTTAACTATCACTTGGCTGTAGAAAATGCAAAATTTTAATAATAGTAGAGTTCTCTTACCAGGTATGTAAATACAAAACCGGAATTCTCTGTATAGAAAATACATGTCCATTATATGAAAATGATATAAACTATTTAATTACAATGGGCGAGGACTTTAACCCTTAGCGATCCAATGGCGCCTCTGAGGCGACACTGAAAATTTCCTTATTATTATTTAAAACAGCTTTTACATCGCTATGTTCGCGTTTAACACTAGAACTGCCGAATAATAAATCCAACGATATACGTTGTTTTGTAACAATAACAAGACTGCATCTATTAAAATTTCATAGAATTCTTATTGTAAGGTGTACGTCATTGGAGAAGTGCATCCGAAAATTTCTGATGAAAACATTTTTATAACATCAATAATTGCGAAAGACAAAACTAGGGACCAGTCAAAATGACTGGTTTGGTAGTTCTAGTGTTAAGAAGTCGGTGAGAGTTGAGATGTTACAGTATGTAATAAACTTTGTATTCACGAAATGAAATGAACCATCTACAATGAAACTATTTTAGGTGAAAAAGATGTTTCGATGTTGAAAATAAAATTGCTTGGAGTGCTAAGGGTTAATTAGCAGTAGTTTGAGACACTAACTTGGACAGACTGATCAGGTAAACCGCAATCGTTTGAACGTTCCGTGGATGTACGACTAATCTGTACGCATTGGGTATTAACATCTAAGCTTCGTCTGTTCAATCAAATGACGTTTTAAGAAAATGACAAACAGTACCAAATACGTAAATCACAAACCGGAATGTTTGTATAGAAAATATACGTTTATCGTATCAGAATGATACAAAATATTTTATTCGAAATATTGGTCATCGGTAGTTGTACATTTCTCCCATCTCTCTGACAATTTCTGGATGCATCGCCAGAAAAACTGTTCCTCTTTTGAGACAAACCAGTCATCCAGTCATTTTCGTACATTTTTACAGATTCATCCATCGTTCTCCTCCACGGAAATCTTTAGTAAAAGTCGCAAAATTTACACGTGTTTTGAAGGGAAATCAGAGTAGCTATACACTTTCCCATCTCTTTGACAATTTCTGGATGCCTCACCAAAAAAACTGTTCCTCTTTTGAGACAAACCAGTCATCCAGCCATTTTCGTACAGTTTTACAGACTCATACATCGTTCTCCTCCACGGAAATCTTTAGTGAAAGGCGCAAGATTTACGCGTGTTTTGAAGGGAAATCAGAGTAGCTATACATTTTCCCATCTCTCTGACAATTTCTGGATACCTCACCAAAAAAACTGTTCCTCTTTTGAGACAAATCAGTCATCCAGCCATTTTCGTACATTTTCGTAAGATGCGAAGCGCTGGTCGGCAAGTGCTTGTCCTATCGATGCAAGTAAGAAATAATCGGATGAAGCCAAATCTTGTGAGTAAGCCGCATGCGAATGTATTTCCCAACTAAACGCCTCGGTCGTTTCTTTGATCGGTTTTGTTGTACGCGATAGTGCATTATCATGAAGCAAAATCGCTTTGTGCTGCCTTTTTTGATATTTCAGTCGTCTTCTGGATCTTTCCCATGGCTTTCAAACGTATGGAGACGGCTTCTCGTGTCGCATTTAACACTTTGACTGCCATGTCACCTACATGTGGGTGACAGAAGTATTTGTCCATGTTTAAAAATAAATTTGTACATTAATACATTTGTTGCGCTAAATTTAGTTGAAATCTGGAGAATACGAGAAGATCGAAGGATAACTATGACAATTAACTAATTAAATCGAAGGATAACTAATTAAAATTTTCAATTGTTGCTTCGTTAAATAAATAACTTTGGTTTTGTGGAATTTTTGAGGTTGCTGATCGGGCAGTTAAAGTGTTAATTGATCCGCGATTTGTTGTTGCGTTCGAGCGTCATCCTCGTCCAACGACGCTTGCAATTCGTTGTCTTCAAACTTTTTCAGTGGTCTTCCACGTTCTTCGTATTTCGCGCGAAAATCGTCACTTTTGAATTTTTCAAACCACTCGAAGCACCGTGATTTACCAAGAGCATGCTCGCCGTAAGCTTCGACAAGTATTCGTTGCGATTCCGCAGCAGTTTTCTTCAAGTGGTAACAGAAAATCAATGCTGCCCGCAAATCGTAGTTTCCCGGCACAAACTTCGACATGTTCGACGCTATTAAACACCGTGCTGTTGTATGAAACTTGTATGGTTGTGAGTTTGAAAATCTTTATCGGATATCGAAACAAGAAAATAGCGTGAACGATGCGGTTCGACAGTAAGTACATCGACAGTTGGTGCGACGTATGGGCAAATTCCGGTTTCATATTTGCAGATCTGGTATATTTTATTTTGTGAAGCGATCGTCGATAATGTAGAAGCATCGTTAGAAGGAACGGATGATTTCAGTGAAACCGTTGTCGGTGAAGATCCAGTCGAAACCGCCGATTCTCGAGACAGAGAAGGACTATTCGATCACCTGCGAGACCGCGGGGTCACATCCTCGAGCTCGGATCACCTGGTTGGAGGGGAATAACGTTTACCAAAAGGGCAAAGTAAATAATCCGACGACGATAGAACCATGGAATATTTTCTGACCTGCTCAAATAAGACGATGCCTGTGCAGGTACTCGACGGTGGTAACATCACGGTGGTTCTAAGCACGTTGATCATCTCGCCGGTCTCGGACGACCACGGGAAGATCCTGAAATGTCGAGGGGAGAACCCAGCACTGCCAGACGCGTACTTAGAAGACTTCTTTCAATTAAATGTAGTTTGTGAGTAACTTTAATTAAGTCGATATGAACACACGGAAATTGCTAACCGGGCGGAAGTGCATTACCGTTTGTTCCGGCCGTGTTTAACCCGTTGGCACTCCAACGGCTCCTCCGAGGCGGCACTTAAAATTACAATACTATTCATTCGAAGCAATTTTTATATCTCTGTGATTCGATTTAACGCTAGAACTGTCGAACAATAAATCCAACGATATTGTAAGGTATACGTCATTAAAGAAGTGCATCCGACAGACTTCTGATGAAAACATTTTTGTAACTTCGATAATTGCGAAAGAAAAAACTAGGGACCCGTCAAAATGACTGGTTTTGGTAGTGCTAGTGTCAAGCAATAGGTAAAAATTCAATTGTTGCACGCGGGAGTAGTGATGATAAACTTTCTTTGCACGAAAGGAAATTAATCATGTGGAAATGAACTATTTTGAATGGACAAATGTCTCGATTTTGGAATTAAAATTATTTGGAGCGCAAAGGGTTAACAGAGCTGCGAACAATATTTCAAATGGTCGTGTTTAACTTGTCGATTCGATACACTTGGCATTTTTCATCTGAGTTGCTACCTCGGGGATATATTATGTCATTATTAACAAATACTATAGTTTATTTTATACTATATTATATAAATAACGACAATGCGTCTATCGCAATTTTTTTAATAATAACGTGTGCTCAAAGAAGTGAATCTTTTTACTTATTCTTTGCGGATGCATTTTCGCAATATTAAGCCTTTGCACTCGAAACTGTTTTAACTCCAACCACAAGACATTTTTTTTTTACCTAAAATATTTTCATTCTAAATTTGTTTACTATTACTCGTCCTTGCAACGATTACATTTTTACGAATTTTTTTGGCACAAGCATAGCGATGTAAAGATTGTTTTAAACAGTGCTGCAGCTATTTTCAGTGGTACCTGAGAGTCACCGTTCTAGTGCAAAGGGTTAATAATAATAAATAATGATATTAGAACGCGTCCGGTAAATCTAGTGTTAAAAAACATTTTTTTAAGTCTGCCAAGTTCGAAATTTCGAACTATCCTCTGAGTTGCATAGTAGGGAGACCAGGGCAAGTTGATACAATGCAATTGTCTAGGCACTGTAGATATTTAGCACAATTATGGTTGGATATTGGATATTCGGTGATTTACTGTTTCTTATGGTGGAATCTGCATACTCAGACGTGGGTGGCTGTTATTCAACTTTTTCGCTTTTATAGAATAGTGAGATCAATACTTTTGTTATTTTTGTTCTCATATAGCCAGGCACATTGGTACAGTTTCTTCTATTTCAAGAAAATTGGAGCGACATTTTATGAAGAAAATGGAACATAACATAAAGTCTCAAGATTATGTTAAGAACGTTTATGCCTCAATGAAAGAATATTCGTTGGCACTGGGGCAACGCACAAACATGATATAGTATGGATAAAATTACAATATTAAGATATATTAATAAAAACGATATTACAAAACATTATTGATGAAAGATAGTGATGTATCAAAATTAACAAATTTAAGTCGTGAAAATAGAAAACTGAAAAATGTATCAACTTGCCTCGGTCTTCACTATAGTTTCAAGGTAGTCGATAATTGGAACTCATTCTAACTGTGTTCGATGTTTAGTTCCACCGAAAGTACAATTACACCTGGGTAGCACTCTAAACGCGGAGAAGATCAAAGAAGGGGACGACGTTTACTTCGAGTGCAAGGTCCGGGCTAATCCGGAACACCATAAAATCACATGGAGACATAACGTGAGCAAACGTGTAATCGCTGGGACAAATCCATTGACTTTCCTGAAGGGTAAATCGACGATCGTTTATCGGAAGACTGTGAAAATTCTTCAACTATATACAACGTTGCTAATACCTGGTCGCATCGGTACTTTTAGGAGAGTCATTCTATTGGTTTCACCGAAAGCGTTTAAATGACGGATCGCGGATTGAAAGGTCAGAATTTGAAATAGGTAATTGTTACAGGACGGCGTGTTGACGCAAAACTACTCGGCTGGAATAATCATGAGTACTCAGAGTCTGGTGCTGCAGAAGATCGGTCGGGACAATGCGGGCAATTATACTTGTCGCGCGAGCAACGATCGCGGAGAGACGACGAGTCCTGCGGTTACTTTGCGTGTACAGTGTAAGTACCTAAATCCTTTCACTAATTAATTAACGCTAAATCCAACGTGCGTTAATTCTCTATTCTATATTCTATATTTTTTATATTCTATATTCTGTATTTTCTAAATTCTATATTCTATATTTCCTATATTCTATATTTTCTATATTCTATATTTTCTATATTCTATATTTTCTATATTCTATGTTTTCTATATTTTATGTTTTCTATATTCTACATTTTCTATATTCTATGTTTTCTATATTCTATGTTTTCTATATTCTATGTTTTCTATATTCTATATTTTATGTATTCTATATTCTATTTTCCATATTTTCTATATTTTCTATATTTCCTATATTGTCTACATTTTCAATAATTTCTATATTTTCTACATATTCTATATTCTATATTCTATATTCTATTTTCCATATTTTCTATATTTTCTATATTTCCTATATTGTCTACATTTTCAATACTTTCTATATTTTCTATATATTCTACATTCAATATTCTATATAATTGTAATTATTTCATTAAAATGACAAGACTTAATTAATTTGGAATTTATGCGATTTTTGCTACTCAGTGTCTACTATCCCTACCTTTTAACATTTTGACTGCCATGTCACCCATATATGGGTGACAGAATTATTTGTCCATGGTTAAAAATAAATTTGTACATTAATAAATTCGTTGCATTCCATTTAGTCGATATCTGAAGAATACATTAAGGTTGATAGACAACTATATGCCCTACATTGAATGTTAGCCATTGCTGCTTCATTAAATAAATTAATTTGATTTTATAGAATTTTTGAGGTCGTCAGTTGGCCAGTTAACACTTTGACTGCCATGTCACACATATATGGGCGACAGAATTATTAGTACATGTTTAAAAATAAATTTGTACGTTCATGTATTCGTTGCATTCAATTTAGTTGATATCTGAAGAATGCAAGAAGATTGATAGATAACTATATGTCATACATTAAAAATTTTCAATCGCTGCTTCATTAAATAAATTAATTTGATTTTATGGAATTTTTGAGATCGTCAGTTGGGCAGTTAATGTGTTAAACGAATCGTAGGGAACCGCGTGATAAGAAAACGAAACGCGGATTAACAAATGCGATGAAATTTCGGATGTTTCTACTGTTTTAAAACGATTACAGTTGCCCCAGTGTGCAAAGCAAAAGAGGTGGCGATAATCGGCGCCTCGTTGGAGGAATCCGTGAAAGTACGCTGCGAGGTGGATGCAGATCCAAACGAGGTGGAGTTCGTCTGGGAGTTCAATAACAGTGGAGAGAACTTCGAGGTCGCGCCAGCGAAGTTCGACGGCAATAATGGAACAATGAGCGAGTTAGTGTACACACCGGTGTCTGAGAGGGACTATGGTGCTCTAACTTGTTGGGGTAGAAACATGATCGGGAAGCAGGAAGCGCCTTGCATCTATCAGATCATTCCCGCAGGTAAGCGAAAAGATATGCAATTCTTGCAATTAGACCAACACGGATGTTCGCACGAACAGATACAGTGGCCGGCGTTAATATTCGAACGCCATTGATACTCAAGAAGTTCTTCCTGTATATCTCCACTGTTGATGATCTCAAAAAATTTGTCCTTTTGTAATGATAAAAAATACTTATTTTAAATGCTAGAAATATAGTTTTTATTTATTTAATTTCTACACTTTTCGCGTTAATCAATGTTAAAGAAAATAATGCTTGATTTTGACATCGCAAAAATATTCGGACACTTCGCCAATTATAATTTTGTAATTAAAAATGTGGATATACTTTAACAAAAGGATATCGATTTTAGTACTTTGTTGGATTATCCTGTTGTTTAATTATACGGCTCGATCGTTTGGGCACACTAGAAATAACTTTATTTAAATATTCTAGCGGAATACGTGACCATTTTTCGCTCGATCGTAATTTTAATTCTTCCTTCAACCTTATCGGTGATATTCTGATTCCACGATCTAAATAATCCCATAAATTTTCGATTGGATTTACACTCTTGACACTCTTTAAAAATTCTTAAACAACGATTATTTATTATTAAATTAGGTTTGCGAATCGTTCGTTGAATTATGTTCGGACACAGAATTATTTAAATTAAAATATCGTTTACGTATTTCGACGGGGTTACTTATTGTTTATCTTCACAGTACATGTGGTACGCGTGAGGTGTCATCCATACCAGACAATTAAAACGGCCGACACGGCTAAATTGTTTATTATTCCGGGTCTGAAAAATTAGTTATTATTCTTTAGAAATTCTGAAATAAGAATGAACAGCGTTTTTTTTAAATTATTATCTTCGCGTAGTAAAAAAAATTGGGAGAGTTCGCGCTCTCTGACTTGTTCTTTCACTTTTGATTCACTGGCCGGCGGACGTTTCGACCGCGTGTTAGTTCGCGCGATTTTCTCTCATTGGCCAGTGATTTTTCGTTAATAATTTGTAAACGAAGCCGCAGATTGAATATTCGCAAAGGAAAAAATTGCTTGAAATGACCTCACGATACTTTTGGGACACCCTGTATAAATATTAACAGTCCTCACTATTATTATTTCAGTTTGCTTTATATTGCGTTTCAATAGCATTTAGATTGTGGTCAGCTTTTACGTGAATCGGTCATTGGAATTTTTCCATGGCAATGATTAAATTGCGATCAGGTTCCTTTTGCCAGTTTGTTCCGTTCGATGATGATCAGAAGAGTTTATTTCTTATTTAATTGTAAAAATCGTGGTATACTTCCCACGCGGTCTGAAGGGAAAGTCTTCCGAAAACCGGCACGGTTAATTTTCAAAAAGTCGTCGAAGGATAACGTCGCGGCAAGATTTTTCGGCAGGTCTTCGTCGACCCGAAGATACATAATTCTCCCACGATAGGCAAATACAATATTTTTCTATACTTTATCTACACCGCGTTTCGGAACGTTTCAATAATTGTTTGAAATCACGCAGTGAAACCAAACCCGCTGAACAACTGTACGATAAAGGCGTCGTTGAATCAAAGTTCCGAGATCCTGGAGGTCGAGTGTGTACCAGGATACGATGGCGGCCTCAGGCAAGAGTTCCGATTAGAGGCTTACGAGGTCCAGACAGGCAATCTAAGGGTGAACGCGTCCAGCATATCCGCGGACGTACCATTATTTCGTATCGCCGTGGCGGATTTACTTCCGGCCACCCATTTTTACCTTGTCACGTATGCCGTAAACGCTAAAGGAAGAAGCGAAGTCAGTCTGCTCGACGATATAATGCTGCGAGATTCGGAGAAACATACAGGTAGCCTTAACCCCTTGACGTACAAATAAAATGGAATTTGACGCGACCGCAGAATACTATTTAACTGGCTCAATTGAACAGTTATATGCACGCTTGGAAACAGAATATTTGTGCCTATAATTATGAAAGTGGTCTAAGTCACATATTTCTTATTTCGAGATATTTGGATCGTTTATTTTGAAAGTGGTACAAGACCATTTTTTTCTGTTTCGAGAAAATTAAATGTTAGCAGATCTGACAATTAAAAAGTATAGGTTAATTATGTGAAGTCTGGGAATGTTTGTACTAATTTATCAATATGTAATTTGATTATATAAATTTCTTTTAGGCGAATTTAACTAAAATAATATATATTTCCAGGCTGCAAATGGACTTACACCATTTTCATAATTAATCTATTGTAAATATCATTTAATTTCAATTTTGAAATAACAAATATCACTTAAAATATATTTCATATTAATCCAATTTTGTTTATAAATAATAATAAGAAATAAAATAGAATTAGTATTTTTTATTTTGAACGTTAATTATATTTATATATTGTTAAACTTAACACAAGATATTGGTATTATTAATTATTTATGCTCTTCACGTGGCAGTGTTTTGAAATATTCATAATGCATAGGAGGTATATAAGGTAATAGCTGCTGCATATTCTTATATTTTTCGTATGTAATAGGCCTGACATCCTGATACAAAGGCGCCAGGGCGATTTTTTCAAATTTTGGTAGTCTTCCCCGACATGTAGGTGGTAAATTTAGAATCTTAAATTCTATGTCCTCCATTGATGGTTTATATAAAATAGTATACGGTGCACTTTTGCAAAATCTCATCCAACATATTTGCAACCAATTTACTTTTTCTCCATTAGTGTTTCTTCTTATGTGTTTTTTAATTGCGTTTTGCAGATTTTTTGTTGAAACGAAATTCTCTCGTTTCATTTCGTGTAAAATAAATTTATTATGTTGTCTACATTGAAATTCTTTTTTCGTAATGCCATTTTTTTCTGTCTATGGAAATTGGACTTACACCACTTTCATAATCAAATGGTTACGCAATTTCTTTTACCGGCCAATTTTAAATTCAACAAAGCATAGGCATTTTTTAAGATATTAAATACTAACTAGTTATGAACAAAAAGTTTACACTAAATTAAGCATAAATTACGTCACATTTCATTTTTTAAAAAAAGGACTTCCACCACTTTCAAAATAAACGGTCCATTTAATCACCGTGAAATTCGCGGTATAAACGACACTCTGCCTTAATTCTATCTGTAATACGATCGTTTCCGTCCACAGATAGCGGAATCAGTATGGTGCCTCTCATCTTACTTTTGATCGGCTGTTTGATGGCATTCGTCGTCACCGTTGTCTCGGTGATGTTGATGATGTATCGTCGACGTGGCACCACTTCTCCGGTACACATCGAACCGTACATGAAGCAACCGATCATCACACCCCCGGATTCGAGGAACAACTCGATGCTCGACGTCACACACGGCGATCACACTTACTTCGTAGAGTACACATTGAAACAGGTGACGGATTACGCGCTCAACAATCAACCGGACATCATCCAGTCGCCCCAAGGTATACATTTATACTGTCGCCCCGTTACGTTGACCAACAAATATTGACTAATGCTAGTAGTCGTTTCAGATCAAGAGAAGATCAAACGAGAACCGCAACTGTTTCTGCCTGTAAGACCGGACACCCTATTCGCGCCGTACGAAATCCATAAACAGGGACTTCAGACGAACAGATGCAGCGTGAGTTATTTTACATTCGGAATCACCTGCCAACGACAGCAATCCTATTCTTATTCGTATTAGACTGAAGCAAGCTAGAAAAAAAAGGTCACGGTAAATTAATTCGGTTGAAGAACTAAGGGTTAATTATTTTAATATGGTTAACGCATTACCCATCGGTGGTTGCTTCAAGTCTTTGAATCACAACTGAAGATTTCCTAATCGATTCTTCCTTTTAGTCATCCTCGGTAACGTCATTTGTTAATTTTTTAAGCTCTCCTCTTAGGATAAGATGAGTGTTAATTTCAAAGATTATACTGAGACCTAGTTCCAAGGCTTGCAACTCGCTCGTGATATCTTTCGAAGACAATGACGTTACTAGGAATAGTAACAGTTTCCGCAATAGTGTTTGCAGCCAACGCACCGTGTTATGAAGCTCTCCGAATTTTTGTTTGCAGTTAAATCCATTCTCCGCGAAGTCATGGGAGCCTATCAGCTTCAAAACTGACCGTAACTTGATGAAGGAGATCATAATCGCCAACTCTATACCAGGTCCAGAAAGTTGCGTGTAAAAAGAGCCGGATGCGTAATGGAAGAACACGAGCAAACATATCAGAAGGACCGATCTCAAAGCCTAAAAACAATCGTACGTTAATCGCCGCCGGTGCAAGGAGAACGGGAAGAACTTAACGAATTGCAACTGGTCCTATCCGATCGGGTTTCGTTGTACGAACAAGATTCCGTGATCGGTGACGCTACGGATTGCCGGCAACGACCTAGGAATCATCAAGGCGACTAGTTGCATACTAACTAAACGCTACACATGGTGTATTATTCCAAGTTTAATATATTTTGTGTCAAGTCTTAGACCATTCACTTATTTCGAGTGTCGAACATCCCCTTTAGCTTTCTTCCGAATCGGTTGAACAGGTACGACCGACCTTACGTCGACAGGACTCTGCGCATTTTGTACGTTTTCGGAAAGGCGAAATACGAAACAGTAAAACACAAGGAGAATTCAGGAATACTGCAGCTCGAGGAAAGGAGTAAGCTTCGATCGAACATTAGTTCTTTGCAGTTGACGCAACAGCTTTTACTTATGTCTCAACATCCGCTGTATCTAATAACAGCAGCAACGGCTAAGACCAACAGAAAAGTCCTCTTATATAACCGTTATACGCTCCTTAAGGGGGGAATACACTTTAGAGTGCCTAAAAATAGTGATTTTTAGGAATTTTCTTCTCAATAACTACAAAGCGGATCATTCTCAAACTTTCATGATATTATGTTCTATATTTAAACAATACAAAAAACTTTCAATTTTAATGACTAATGTATTTTTTTTCACAATATTTATAAATCTTCACAGTTCCGCGCCACGCGCATCGTCAGTTTGTGTGTATCCTGGATGCCTCTAATTTTCATCTGAAACAGGAAAACAAAAGTTTTTTATAAAATTATCAAATTATTTCATCGGTGAACTAAAATAATTCCAACAAAAAGTACAAAAATGCAAAAATTTTGAGCTCTATTGAAAAAGTTACGATTTTTTTTTAGTTCATCGACGACATTTTATCATTACCTAACGAAAAATCGCCTTAGAAGCTCAATTGGTCTAATAGATCGTTCTGTATCTTTTATACATGATTCAGAAATATGATATTGAGAAAAACGCGTTTAAAGTTTTTTGACTATTAGAGTAGTAGTTATTGAATACTTACTTCTGGAGGAAACTAATCCGCTATACCAGGGCCATATAGTAAGCCTTCTGTGGCTTAAAAAAATTCATTTTGCTCCATTTGGTGCATCCTACGAGAGATTCATGCATCTTTTGTGCTGCATTGTCTGCGGCGTTCCTGTCTCGTTATGCGCTGCGCGTCATACGTATCGGCAAAGAATTTGCATTGTTGCCCGATATTAATATTTAATACATTCATTAGTTTTAATATAGCTGAGTAGCCCTCGTTAAAAATGCCAGCCGCAATAAAGACGGAGGTTTCGATAATTTTTGCTCCGGAATTTAGATGCTTTGGATCTAGGCGCCAAACCGTTGAATTGAAACTTTCATTGCAATTCTGTGTGTGTCCACCTAGACACCTGGTTAATAAATCCTCTTTTGAAAGTTCTTCATATATCGGTTTTAAATGTTTAAGGACATCTGGATGAAGTAGACTAGGATGATTAAAATTATCTAATTGACCTTTCGCTTCAGCTTTGCGTCACTTGCACCTGACGCTTACCTGTTCGGCTAGCTGTATCTCCCAAAATACATAAAATTTTGCTCCGTAACTTTACACACGTATTATAGACACATACTGCAATCAATTTCAAACAAAACAAAAAATCGAAAATTTTCATCTTATAAAGTGTATTCCCCCCTTAAATAAAAATTCGTTAACTTTTTGTTTTATATATTGTAAAAGTTTGTCCGCCTCGTGGTCGTTCAAACCATAAGATTATGAATAGAATATAATCGCTGAGATTGAAGAAGATTGAGAATAGCTGAAAACTATAGTTACGAGGAGCGTGTGAGGGTTAAAATAACGCGTGTTTAGCGTGCGTGTATTGAAAGGTCGTGACACAAGGCTGACCCCTGTTACAGAGGTACCCCCGAAACAAGAAGAAGTGCATTGCAACTATAGTTGCAACGAGTGCAACGATTAGAAAGATTATATTGCACAAGAGTCGACGCGAGTTTCTTAATGGCGGCGCAAAACTTGTTTCACGAGTCGACGTTGGACTTTCTACCGGTGTTACACCTAATTTGATCACATTTTCTTTCAAGTTCGTCTCGTTCAGCGTGAAAACCTCGGACAATTTTCTTTCCAACGGGTATGCAGTCTGCGATTCCATTGTGCAAGAGTATGCGCACTGGAGAAAACATAGGGTGGTTTTATCTCTTCAGGGATTTGTTGAAATTTACGTTATACCAGACGCATAAGTTTACTTGTTTTTCGCTAGATTTCTGCACCTGATCGCGGACCAGCCGGATCAATCTACATTTCACGTGTTTCAGACTCTTGATGAAATTATCCTCTTCCTCCTGCTCGTACAGCAACGTCTTCAAATATTCTGTGTCACACGTGCTTGCGTCACAAATCATTATCTTTCAATACCTGATAAATGAAACATTTTATTTTCAATATTATTGGAACCACTCGTAAATAAAATGAGATCTTATTCAACCCTTACACACACACATTTAAAGGTGCACGATTTTTATTAATATATTGACGTTAATTTAAATATTCGAATAGCTATACAGCAATATACATTAAACAATTATCAGTATATATTTAAATAGAACGGTCTCAATAGTCCATTTGAGTATTAATTTCGGTTTCCTTTAATTCGTTTGTGAAAATATGCGCATACGCGAAATCCTCATTTACAATTACTTATGATTTGTCTGAAGCAAAAGAAATTCAAGCTGCATTGGTACAACTGAATAGCTCAAGAAAAAAAAGACTGAAATATTAACCTACATTGACACATAAAAACCTTTCGTATCTATAATTGTTCCATACAAATTTTAAAGTGTAATAACATATTTTAATAGTGCAGAGGTGTTATCTAGTACCGAAATGTTCACCCGATACCTTAAGAACAAAGAATGGGTTATTTGTCATATTCCATCCTACGTAGAAAACAATATGAAAGTTTGTAGTAGATTGCTTCTTATAATTTCATTTTGGTAGCATTCGATTACCATTTGCAGATTACAATGAATACAAGTTCTCTCCCATTTCTTCTATTTCGGTCGTTAAAACACAAAGGCAACTTGCGATGTCCGATATCGAAGTGCCCCCCATCTAAACGTCAAGAGAACTTGCAGCACGGATCGAACAATTCGAAGAAGGATCAGAGGAAACAAGATTTACCGAAAAATATTGATCTCGATTGTCCATGGTGTAAGAAAAAATGACGATTAAGTAAAAAATATTTGGCTGGTTTTTAATTTTACGTCAGTGTTGACTCTTTGTCGCTATGTACATTGGTTTTTACAATACAGCAGGAAGTATAATTAATTTAATCGGTTAAATGCTTATAAAGTTGTGAAAATTTAGACAATACGTAATACAAGCTTAAATCTACGTTCTTAATATATGCTATCGTAGATTTTATTATAAATTTTCATTAATTAACTTTTGGCTTCTTCTCCGGTGGTGGTTTCATGTCTTTTTTCTCAACTTTTACTTCTTGTTTAATCTCTATGGCTGGAAATGGAAAAAGATACGTTATTTTCATTGTTGCTACATAATTAGCTTTCGGTTTTTGAAAAACATACAAGACTCTATGGGCTGATGTACAGGCTTCGGAACAGGCAATGGAAATTTACGAGTAAGCTCGGCCAGCAACATGTCTACTCTTTGACGTTGGAACAAGGAGCTAGGTTCCTCACGAACGGGAGTTTCCTTCTTTGCTGCTAGTGCTTTGCCATTCTTGAAATCCCAATAATATCCTTTGCTGGGATGATATCGAGAACACGAGCTAGCTTCTTCAAAGGCAGATTGCAGATGGTGTACCGTGGACAACTGCAAAATATTATTTATGAACTTAGAATTCATTTACTAAGAGAATTTTAGAAGTTGTTTATAATTATTAGTAAATAAAAAGTACCAATCTAGAGCTGACAACAGATGTCAAATCAGGTGCTTGGTATACGACACCAGCGATAATGTAATAGTCGGCTAGTGGTGCTGCTAATGTTGGAGAATGTCGATGTTGCTTTCTTATTACATACAGAATGGGTTCTTGAACGTGTAAAAGAATATATTCCAGACCTGTCATGTTCCTGAAATATACTAAATAATTATTAGCTGTACTATTCGGTATGTAACGTCTTGGAACTTTAACACGAAGAATACTCACTGCAGTTGGTCAGGGCTGGCACGTTGCATTTTAACAATTTCATTATTGCATGTTCTGTCGTAAAAAGGATTACTTCTTTCGGAAAAGTAATCCATTATGTTGCTTGGATTTAACACAGGAATCCATGCGCTATCATGCCAAGAAAGTCCCAACGGATTCTCTGTGAATTCAATATAACGAAAAAGTAGAGGTTATATTCGGAACACACGACTTAATTTAGTTAATATGCTTTTTATAATTAAAATTAAAGTTTGTATGATATTACCTGTAACAGGAGGCCTGCCTGATAACATTTTGATTTTGAACAGTATCACCACATCAAAAATTTAAATGTCCTTTTCGTTTACACGCTAAGGTAAGATCTTTTACGGTGGTTACGTTAAATATTTTGTGTTCATACAAATATAAATAAGTATTAAGTATATTCTACCCACTGATCTATATAACCGAATAACGTATCGCAGTATAGCAGATCAGTGTGATCTTTCGAAATCGCCATTTTTGAAAATCTTTCCTTTCGCCATCTAGTGAAAGACACTGGTACTAAGGTTTTCTTACTTATTTAGTGAATTTTCTTCACTATATGCGTTAAATCAATGGTTTTCATAGTTAAATATGAACAGAAATTTGACGATCAGGCACTGTATAGACTAACGCGCCGATGTCTACACTACAAATTGTAATTTGTAATTTAAACTATCTTATTAATAATTTGATGTTGAATAATTCTCCACATGTTCAAATGTTATTTACATTTTCATAGGTTTCTAACACTATTATTAATACGCAACTCTTTTGAATATATCTTGAACTAAATTTAAAAATGAAATTAAATTAAAATGTATTATAACGTTCTTTGGCGCAGGAGACGTTGATTTTATAGGTTATTGGACATGATCAAAAAATATAGGAATGGATGTTAATGTATTTTTCTGTCCCACGACCTAGGGTTTCTACCTACTACTAATATTAAATTTCCAAATTGAATGACCAAAATGAGCTCGATATAATGATTTTTTCTGCCGATCCTTAAAATGACCCCTAAAGTGACCCTCTTGTGACTTTGCCTTAATGGATGTTTGGAGCAGGATCAGATATTTTTTCAAATCGGTAACGTAGATTGGCCGCGGCAAATAATTATAGCATCATTAATTTTATAGGGGGTTCGCCTGGAGGGAAATTGCAAAATGTCCAATAAAATTTAGGTCTCCAATTCTTCTGTAACTCCGCATATATGTTTCAAGATGGGTGCCCAGTGCACCTCTAACATTAATGTTACACAAATTCAAAAAATACCGCCCTTCTATTCTGCCATCTAGAGAGGCAATGTACAAGTAATGCTCTTTGTATACGTCCTATTCAATATAAAAAAACTTACAACATTTTCTGAACTGAAAAATTAGAATCATCTTGATTTTTCAATTAACGGTATTTTCTGCTTAACAGTATCTCGTCTATGGTCTTCACTATAGTTTTAATCCATGTAAGTGTGGGTTCTATTCCATACTACCGAGAAATTAGTTGGGTTTTAGTCCACTCGGGTGCAGCACTATCTCAAAATCGTGAAGATAGTTGCGATCACTGGCACAGTTCAAATGGCGGTATGTTCTTAAAATTGAATGCCAATAAAAAGCTATTAACCCTTTGCACTCGAGAGGGTGACTCTCACTCACCACATTATTCGATGCCGCAACTCGAAAGGTGATTCTCGCTCACCAGAACGTTATCTCGCCTTAAACGTTTCTTGTGGCGCTTTTAGAAAAACAAGCGGCGTGTGAATAAGATCCTAATCTTAATAAATAGGAAGCATCTGCCAAATCAAATAAAAAAAGTAAAATTTCCCGAGAAATCTACAGTAACATACCGAAAAAGAAATACCTTAGTTTTAGCATGGAAGGACGCGAGGGAAACAAGCAAATGAGCTCATAATTAATTAAATGGTTCATACGTCGCCGGCGCTCAATGTGTTAATTACGAACATATGTAATGTACAAATTGTTTTGAATAATAGTCTGACAATTTTCAGTGTCGCCTCAGAGAAGCCATTGGAGGTGCTAAGGGTTAACACGGTGAATGTCGAGGGAATTTTCTGTACTTCAGACAAGTGTAATTTATTTGATTCATAGAAGTGATCAATATTATTAAAAAGAATTGCTAGTTACTGTATAACGAAGCTCTCGCCTCGTACTACAATCCGGTTAACTTCCACAATGAAAAATCAATGTTGAATGCCGTTGATTTAACAACAATTATTCTTAATCGACGCGATGGCGCCGATCACCGGTGACCACCGTGGCATTCAAAGTATTAACAATAAAAATAAATATAACATATTTAATTTTTGCTTTTCATTGCACGTTCTTACACCAGCTAAATTCATATCAATTCCCCAGGTATAAACATGTAAAAATTGTTTGAAATGATAGTTTAACGATTTTTAGCAATGCCTCGGAGTCACCATTCGAGTGCTAATAGTTAATATCAGAACTACCAAACCACTCATTTTGACTGGCCCTTAGTTTATTCTTTCGCAATGATTGAAGTTATAAAAATATTTTCATCAGAAATTTTCGGATGTACTTCTTTAACACTTTAATGGCCGCTCACACAAGATGTGTGTGATAGCCGGAACAACTGTTATTGTTACATGTAGGTGATTTGCTTTAATAATTATTACACAACGGAAAATGATTAAATTTGTTGTTAAATTGTTATTGTTCTTTGTTTTATGCGTCTGTTCGCACACGTTGTATTATTTCGTGAATTTAATAAAGTTGTTTTATATTAATTCTTCAAAAACATTGCCGGCCCCTGGCAACGTCTGACTGCGTAAACGTGCGTCCATTAAAGTGTTAATAACGTATACTTTACAATAAGAATTCTATGAAGTCTTAATAGATACAGCCTCGTTATTATTACAAAGCAATGTATATCGTTCGATTTATTGCTCGGTAGATCTAGTGTTAAACGTGTTAATTCCAAGATTCCAATTCCAATTTCATTCCAAAACTCCAATTTATTGCAAAATGCGCAGTCCATTGATTAGCGTACTCGGAGTTTCATTAACTAAAATTCATTCCGTCCAGAATACTTTACAAACAAGACAAAAATGAAAATGAGTCTATTTGCTCATGTCGCGGTTAAATATCGAGCAATGTATTAAGTTGCAAGCTACTTTTGTAATGAAAAATTGCTTCAACTGGCGGTCTAAAGGCGAAACGACGCAGCTAAGAACGGAGCCGCATCCGACACCGAATTAACACATTTCTCGCGTTACGACGCGACTATAAGCAGACGTTATCGATTGATAATTTGATACGGAAGAATGGCATGCGATAATCGCACCTATGCCAATCGATATGCAATAGCCATTCGAAGAGAACGAGAAGGGGTACGGTTTGAGGCATATAAAAGTCTTGTTCGAACGTTCGTCTTTCGACTGTGATCTTGCGAGTTAATGGTTCGCCGAAATCGTGATCGCTATGGATCGATCCCTATACTTTGTGCTCTTCTTCGTCGTTTCTTCATTCACCCTGTAACAATCGCCTTGCATTATTTTATTATTATTGCATTCACTTCGTGCTGCTTCTGAACGCAAACGTTATCGATACATACGACGTGAACACTTTGTATAACATCTTTTTTGCTTGACTTACCATGAATTTTTACTTACGTTTCATTGATTCGTATCAATATTAACCCTTTGCACTCGAAGCTGTTTCAACTGGTAAACATTTCTTCTGACGTAGGGTATCTTCATTCTACATGAATTATTTTATCTTCCATAAAAAGGGGTTTTTACCGTTACTCGTCCTTTCAACCGTTAAATTTTTTATCAATCTTTTCGATATCAAGATTGCAATGTTAAAATTGTTTTAAATAACAGTGTGGCAATTCTTCATTGTGACTCACCGAATCACCACTCGAATGCTAAGGGTTAAGTTTCAGTCATTTCACGATTTTGATTCGATTCATCGCGTTAGTCGTTCGCGGAACACTGGTCGCTGTTAAGAAGAGCCGAATAATTTGTTTACGGTATACCAGGTATGTAAGTATGAAACCGGAAGCTTTAAATAAAGAAGTTATACATTTCTCCCATCTCTCTGACAATTTCTGGATGCCTCGCCAGAAAAACTGTTCCTCTTTTGAGACAAACCAGTCATCCAGTCATTTTCGTACATTTTTACAGACTCATCCATCGTTCTCCTCCACGGAAATCTTTAGTAAAAGTCGCAAGATTTACGCGTGTTTTGAAGGGAAATCAGAGTAGCTATACATTTTTCCCATTTCTCTGACAATTTCTGGATGCCTCGCCAGGAAACTATTCCTCTTTTGAGACAAACCAGTCATCCAGCCATTTTCGTACATTTTCGTAAGATGCGAAGCTTTGGTCGCCAAGTGTATTCTGTCGATGCAAGTAAAAAATAATCGGATGAAGCCAAATCTTGTGAGTAAGCCGCATGCGAATGTATTTCCCAACTAAACGCCTCGGTCGTTTCTTTGATCGGTTTTGTTGTACGCGATAGTGCATTATCATGAAGCAAAATCGCTTTGTGTTGCCTTTTTTGATATTTCAGTCGTCTTCTGGATCTTTCCCATGGCTTTCAAACGTATGGAGACGGCTTCTCGTGTCGCATTTAACACTTTGACTGCCATGTCACCTACATGTGGGTGACACAAGTATTTGTCCATGTTTAAAAATAAATTTGTACATTAATACATTTGTTGCGTTAAATTTAGTTGAAATCTGGAGAATACGAGAAGATCGAAGGATAACTATGTGCTATACATTTAAAATTTTCAATTGTTGCTTCGTCAAATAAATAACTTTGGTTTTGTGGAATTTTTGAGGTTGCTGATCGGGCAGTTAAAGTGTTAATTGATCCGCGATTTGTTGTTGCATCCTCGTCCAACGACGCTTGCAATTCGTTGTCTTCAAACTTTGTCGGTGGTCTTCCACGTTCTTCGTTTCTCGCGCAAAAATCGTCATTTTTAAATTCTTCAAACCACTCGAAGCACCGTGATTTACTAAGAGCATGCTCGCCGTAAGCTTCGACAAGCATTCGATGCGATTCCGCGGCGGTTTTCTTCTAATGGTAATAGAAGATTAATGTTGTCTGCAAATCGTAGTTTCCCGGCACAAAATTCGACATGTTCAACGCTATTAAAAATTATGCTGTTGAATGAAACTTGTATGGTTGCGAGTTGAAAGTCTTTATCGGATGTCGAAATAAGAAAATGTAAATGACGCGGTTTGGCTGTAACTACATTCATAGCTAATTCCGGTTTCATATTTATAGACCTGGCCAGTGCTGTCTGAATCACTTCCGATTAATAGTTTCATTAATTGTCCAGGTCAGCAACGATTGAGAAGGGACCGTGCAAATGCGGCGTGTTTCCAATCACGGCGATGTCGAAGTCAATCATCGAACGGTCGCTTCAACTGAACGTCACGTGCGACATCGAAGGGGAGAGTAACTGTCTTACATTGTGCGTCGCTCTGGTACGTTAATGATCCAGGTAAATGCATTAAACAATTTTTTAACTCATTTACAAGAAAATGAAAATTCTGTGCAGGCCGAGAGCGTGCAGAAGAAAGCACCGGAAATGATCTGCGAGAAGTTCAGCACGCACGTGGAAAATATGCGAGTGAGTACTTTTGATCTCTTCCTTGGTTTCCGAGATTCCATACGATATTCTTCCGATGCTCCATTGAAAATTAAATTGGTCGCTTATTTAACCTGTTAACTGGGTATGACAAAATATTATATTTCGTCATACACGGACTACTACTGCCGTAGGCATCACGACATTTTTCGTCATGGAAATTTACCGTAATATTTTTAACACATTACATTTTATCTAGTTCTTATCCAAGTAAATCAATTATATAAACAATAAGTATTAGTCTAATACATACAGGGTGTCCCAAAAGTATCGTGACAGCGGGAAATGAGGGGTATCTGAGATCATTTGAAGCAATTTTTTCCTTAGCGAAAATTCAATAACTAACGATTTTGTTCAATAACGCTGATAATTTCTATAAATGAAACAAATGAAACTTGTTCGAAGCATGCAAAATTCGCGTGGCATTCAACGTGCTAAAACAGATTTGTAAATCGATGGGGATAAGAATACGCTTATCGAATGTTCGACTAGAACACGATATTTCAGACTGACCTTGGCATTCATTTCACCAGATTTATAAGAGGTTTTTAGAATCGGTTTATAGACATACGTAACTGTTTTTGTTAGGTTGCTGTGTACGCGAAAATCTGCGATGGTACTGCCTGGAAGTTCACCGGAATGAAGAGCGAAGGGCCACTTTGTTGTCACGATGGGAAATCGGTACCTTGCAGAGACCCGTTGCCGATGATCGCTGATTAAATCTATCGATCTTTAATCGCGCTGTTGAATAAATTGTGACGTATTTCTTATCCTCCATCTCGATAGCATTTACCTCAACTTGCGGTTGCTCGTGTGTTTATGCAGCTTAGAATTCGATGACGCGCGAAGTTGAGTAGATCGATGACTGTTTAGAACGTAATGAATTCGTGAATAAATCAGCATCGTTTGGAATTTTAATCCACAGAAGTCTGCATCGGCGACAAGACCCTATTTATCACTTTCTCGGTAATCGATGAATTTGTTCGATTCGTAATAAATTTGTATTTTTTTTACGAAAAAAAAAATGCATTTCTATTTAAAGAAATGATGCAATTGTTAATTGCACATGCACTGCTGCATCTAATAAAAATTTAAAGGCCTACAGATGTAGTGCTTTTCGAACCATTTATCTTTCTCCTTTGGCATTTTTTCGTAAATGCAATTATAACGGAGTTATGATTTGAAACAATTGCGTGGACTATCCTGTATAATTACTATTCAATAGAATACTTTCTAATATCTTTCGATACACTGTGATTTTATTTTAAAAGAGCGAATAAGGCACGTCTGCACTCTTCGAAAGAAACGTCTAGAATAAATGTTAAAACGCATCCGGTAAAAATTTTAAGAATGCATTTGGAAGATGATACTTGTATGTGCAGAATATAAAATCCAATATTATACAGGGTAAATTTACGTTTCGAAGCGATTACATATATCCGTTGTTTCTCACAATCGCTACAGGACTTTTTCATTACGCACGGCTACTCGTAGATCACCTGTTCTTTTACAACTCGACACATAGGTGGCGTGACGCATCCGACCAGCACACCGTTTTCTGCTACTCTGTGATGCATCCGACCACACCGTTCTCAGTTACACCATGACACATCACGTACTACCGCATCCAAAACAACACCACGTCATTGCATCCTAAAAACTATCCACCACACCCCTGGCCTAAGAAAATTGTACATAAATATTACCCTTCACCAAAATAAATCAGTCTATATCTCTGCCTCGAGAGGAACGTATCGGATATTTCTAGTTTCGTAGCCAATAGCTCGTTATGACTCTCGATTTACAATCTTTTCTGAGCAAAATTGCTGAGCATAATTTACTTATAAATTTGGTATGAATTTTTGTTTATTTGAGTACAGCTGAAGTATGGGAATAAATCCCTATTTCGACGGGGTTATTGTTTATCTTCACAGTACGTATCGTATAAAAATTTCATGTGGTACGCGTGAGATGTAATGCATACCAGAAAATTAAAACGTCTGACACGGCTAAATTGTTTATTATTTCGGATCTGAAAAATTAGTAATTATTCTTTAGACATTCTGAAATAAGAATGAACAGCGTTTTTCTGAAAATCATTATCGCCGCTTAGTAAAAAGAATTCGGAAAGTTCGTGTTCTCTGATTTGTTCTTGCACTTGAACGCAGCTCGATGCCCCGCTTCTGATCGCGCGTCTGGCCGTCGGACAGTTCAAGCGCGCTCGACAGAGCACATGTTCGCGCGCTTTTCTCTCATTGGCCAGTGATTTTTCATTCATAACTCGTTAACAAAGCCGCAGATTGAATTTTCGTTACGGAAAAAGTTGCTTCAAATTACCGCAAGAACCCCTCATTTCCCGCTGTTACGATACTTTTGAGACACCCTGTATACTCTACGAGCTACAATATCTTAGAAATAACGAATAATATCGATTGCCCAGGTCTCACCACGAGGAGGTTGCTTCACAAGAGACCCGAAAAAGAGTCAGGAGGAAGTTGGAATTCTTTTTTTTCACAGTTAACACCAGAATTGTCGTGAAGGGGTATCATTTCGGGTGCATAAAAAATTTGAAGAATTGAGTGGTGTACCAAGAGGTCCGTCGCCGAGGTGGGAACATCGGGTTTTCGAGGTGGGATCAGATAATGATTTCGTTTGACGATGCAGTTGGTCTGGGTTAGGTTTGGGTTATGTAGGCGATCAACCCTTGCAAGTATTGCAGCCCTTCTTCGTTTGGGCACATTTGGCGGCCAAATGTCCTGGACGATGTCCTCCGCCTAACGGTCTTCTCGACCATGCCATGAATGCCTCTAAAGGGAACACGGTGTTCCCGAACAACATACATTTTTCGATTTCCGTCGTGAATTTAACCATGTCGCGAAAAACATTTCGCGAGAGACTTCCGCAATAAAGCTTTCTAAGTATATGTGCAGCATAGTTTCGCCGGCGGTCCATTGCTCGGGACGATAAAAAAATTGTTCCGGCGCGGCGCGGGCTTAATGCCTCGAACTTGGCAACAATCGAATCGGCCATAAATTCTGACGGAAAAGTTTCGGTATAGGAAAGTTATCGTTTCTATTACTTTCGGCGTGTGGCGCGCACGGCACGGCACGGCTCGGCTCCTTCAACTTTCTCACACCGCTGATACTCCTGTCTCCGCACCATCCGGCCGGTAAAAAATGAAATTACGTGGCCATCGAGAATTGCGTCCTTGTTTGCTGGCGACAGAGACGACCGATAATTGAGCAAGTCGCGAGCGAAATGTTTTGTGCAATAGTGTCGACTCGCCAACGCTCGCAATCAGACATATTGGACTTGTCTTAATGTATTTTGCCACCGGAAGTTCTTCGGCATCGAATAAAGTTCCGACGCCAGGACACAAGGTCTCTTTCTTGCACGGAAAGTTTAACCGTTCTCGCGTTGTTAACACCAGATGGGAGAACTAGTAAATATTGGATAGTCGGAAAGGTATTGAGAGATTTTCGTAATTTTTCGATTAAATGCTTTTCTCATTCGAAACGAATTTTATTCAAGTACACTTCCGGGACAAAAAGATAGGACACCTTATATTTTCCCATATTTTGTATTAAAAGCTGGTCAAGATACATATTTTCTTTTACCGATAACTCAGAGCATGTCTGTATATACAATTTAGGAAATATCGTTCACAACATATGGCAAATGGGAGGTGGTGGTGCGATGATTTGGTGCGGTATCCGAATACTATGGTAAAATGGAAATTAAATTTATAATAGGAAAAATGAATAGCAAAATGTCGTTGAAATAGATTGAGGAACAAATAAACACGTGTGCCACCAGAATTGCTGGAGAGAACTTTATTTTTCAACAGGATAATGCCGCAGTACACGCTGCGAAAGTAGTAAAAGAGTACTTTTCTCGAGACAAAAATTCGCGCTTTGGATTGGACGACCTTAAAACTATTGAAAATTGTAGGGAAAATCTTGCCCGAGCTGTAAATGGAAATGCCAGACAACTTGAAAATATTGCCGAATTAAAAAAATGTTTTCAAGTTGAGTGGGAACGATTACAGCAAAAAACTATTAAAAAACTCTACAGCTGCTACAGTCGTCATTCAGCATAACGTTTTCCTTATACAGGATTTAACCTTGAAATGTACGAGCTCCCGCGAAAAAAGAGGAGACGAATTCTCGTAGAAAATTAACGAATGGAGGTTTAACCCTTTTACACTTCCAAGTAAATTTTAATTTCAAAATCGAGACATCTTTTTTATCTAGAATAGTTCAACACTTTTCAAGAGTTGCAACACTTCAATTTTTACAGATTCATTAAATGCAAACATATCGACGATTAAAACGTTAAAACGTTAAAACGATGTTAAAAGAAACGCACTGGCAATTATGAGAACGGAAAAGACAGCAACGAAATGGTTTCGCATCGAATCATCAAACTGCGGGAACTATTTCTGCACCTTCCAACGAGTGCAAACACGAAGCCGAACAAAGTGAAACAAAAACCGGTAATCCCTGGCAAACATAAGGAACGGCCGATAACAAATTAATATCTGGCGTGGGTTCGAACGGATCGCGGTGAGTCGAAAACGAGATTCACCAATGCGATGGCCGATCTCGATACTGTTTGCTCAACTTTTTACTTTCAATTATCCGGTCGTTGGTTTCGATGCTCTTTGCAGTTCGGGGAGGAAAACTCGATAAACTCGGGTCTACGCGACGGAAAAGAAACAGCGCGGTTGAAATCTCTCGATCTCAATTCCCGCGATTTCTCGTCGTAGGATCTTCGACCTTTAATCTGTCGCGGTTCAAACGCTCGACCGGTGAGGAACCGGGGAGGAAACATGGAAAATTAATTTCGATATTTTCCGTACGAGCACACATTTCTCTTGATCCGCCGGCGTCGATTTAGTCGCGCCGGAGATGCAAGAGCCGTGGAGCACGAACAATCGAGCCCCATTGGAAGAGTATTAGAGGGACTTATTTAATTAGGGTCTCCCGACCGGTGATTCATTCTTCGTCGGAGACTGAGGCGAGTTTCGTCTAATATAGAGTCGATATTCGCGAAAGCCGGGTTAGCTAGTGAGGAGAAAGACAACGGTCGTTTCATCGATGATCGCTTGATTGGCAGTCTCATTGGGATACCGAGACGGTACGAAGAAGATTGTTCCGCACGAGAAAGAAGGAACCATCATAAAAGCCCTCAATCCATACAGAATTTTTAGAACTGCAAAATTACCCCATTATTCCCGGGTCCGTCGGAAGCGAATTGTGGCCGTGGCGCGACATTGAAATTTTCGGGGTGTTCAAAATCGCTAAATGGCCAAAATGGGGTTGATAAAAGGAAGCTTCCTGGAGGCCACGAAAATGCCAGCCTCACCGGGAGACGTATGCTTAAAGAGGAAGGTTTGGGGAAGATTTTAGCGTTTGAGCCATATCGATAGCGCCGATAGTCTGGTTGTGGTCCGCCTTCAAAAATTGCCTAATATTGAAGGGATGAAAAATTTTAAAAATCCCGAAAAAATGGGGAAAAAATTTCAGGTCCCCGATTGCTTTCTAACTTTGTATACATGTTTCTAGACGCGCGGTCAGAGTCTATGGCAATTTTCAGGTCCCAATTACCGTGTAATAATGTGTATTAATAAGGTGTATTTCAATTACCGGGTCCATTGGAAGCGAATTGCAGCAGTGGCCGGGTTTGAAATTTTGGGGATGGTGAAAATCGCGAAGATGGAAAAATGGGGTTGATAAAAGGAACCTTCCTGCATTCGCCTGAAATGCTAGCCTAGATTTTAAAAGCTCTGCTTAAAGAGGAAGGTTTGGGGAAGATTTGCCCGTTGGGCCCATGTCGATAGAGCTGATAGTTGGTCAGGGCATGCCTTCAAATATTCACTAATATTGAGGGGATACCCCCCTCCCCTTTTAAACATCGCGAAAAATTGGGAAAAAATTTTTGGATCACCAATTCTTTTGTAATTCTGTATACACATTCCTAGACCGGTTTATCCATCGATAATTGTTTTGAAATTTTTCACACACAACTGAATTATTAACTTCTGTTCTATCTACTAAATTTAGTTTTCTAATTCATTGTTTTCTAATTTCTTGGTCAAATTCTAGTTTATTGTAAATTTTAATGTTTATAATAAATATTTAACGTGCAAAAGAATTACTATAACTTATTACTATTTGCGCCTTGAATAGTTATTCAACACAGTTCAGTCTACCGAAAAAGTATTCCGTCCACAGCGATCGTCAGCGCAGGCCGCGCGCCGTCGTACGGACCGCATAGGCCGCAAGTATTCAGCACTCAAAGGGTTAATAAGTTTTAATAGATGCAGTCTCGTTCTTATTACAAAGCAATGTATGTATATCGTTGGATTTATTGTTCGGTAGTACTAATGTTAAAAAAAAACTCTTTAAGCCTAAGCACTTGGAAATTGAAGATGGTTTCGTTGCGTTCCAACGGTTATCAAGGTGTTGTTTCTGTCCTACTACAAAGATCACTCAAGATCAACTATAATAGATAATAAATCGTCTAAAGAAGAATTTCTCTCGATCACACACGGTCTTACCTCGTTTTTATCCAGTATCGCTTACAACACGGACGCCGCGCGAGGCGGTAGCGTACACATCCGATAGAAACTTGAAACTCGCATATTTCACGACCTATACGGATTTCCCGTCAGATCTGCATGACGCGTGCATCCGATACTCCGAGTGCCCGGTTACGATCGATAACCACATATCTAGATGGGTATTTATTAATTCAACAGCAGGCCCACAGTAAGACCAACAGTTTGACTAGGAATATTGAAGTGAATCGTAAACAGCCAAGTAACAGGACCGGAGACACAGCGGCACTTCATTTGCAACCTTGCTAACTTAATATTTGCCGGGGTTGATTTGTTTGCGGGTATGATCGGAGTTATGCCGGTCTGCTGAGTAACACCGGCCGAACGGTACACAAAATGCTGGGTCACGTTTGGAAATAATTATTAGGATTGCTATTTATTCGCGAGATATTATCGTCGTTGTCGACCTTGAGCTTTATCCAACGAAGTTGAGTAGTGTGATTTCGATTAGATACTGCCGATTTTCTAATATTCTTCGTAGATTATTTGGACTAATTAATTGGACCCTTGCGGTATGTTTTTGCGGTTACAGTTACCGTAACGTCTTCGTCACCGAAATGGTTGCAGAAGCGGCAAGAAAATTTCGATTTCTTGAAACAGCTGTATTGAGTTGAAATTTGATTTGATTTAACAAAGAAGGCAACACATTTAGATTTGTTAGATTTTGTTTAAAATCTTCAACACGAGCCTGACACGTTCTAACATGCCAAGGGGTTGAAGACATGATTGAAAAAGGGATAGCAATTTAAGAATTTTTTAAATTATTGTTTAAAAAGAATGATTCGGGTCAGCGGTTAAAACACTTGTTAATAAGCTTCCGGTAGGTAAAAGTAAAGTTTCCTACCGATTGTCTAATTATATCTATGTTGCGAAACTATTTGTTTTAATATTAATTTATTATATAATCTGTATGATTATTTAATTGCGAAACGATTAATCCAAAAACATTGTTTTCTTGTTATATGATTCGTTGGCACTATAGATGATAATTTATAAAGTTATTTTGTCTTTGTGCCGTTTCAATTTCGGATTTACCAATTTAATTTATGTTTTCATGTCCAGTTGATTTCAATGATAAAGAATCCATGTAACGTACGTATTCAGCCTGCAAATGTCTTTTCCGAAATTGAGACAGGATGCGAAGAGATTAAGATAAGATTACTCGCATGTTTCCGCAATAATAAATGGATGTATAGGACGTATTTTTCAGAAGCAGTGTGAAAACGTGTCAAAACTGTCACAAGGGAAGAATGAGGGTAGCGAAAGGGTCCGTGAAAGTGCATACAAATTCATATTTTCGTAAACTTCGTGAACATCGGTCTCTCTGTAAAAATAAAATTTATTTCATGAATATTCCAAGAATTGAATACGTCATTAACACTCGAATTCCGGACGGGTCAAAATTACATGTCAGTAATGTGTTCTTTGACAGTTATTCAAATTATAAGAATGTTTCTACGAGAACATTTTAAATTAGCTTCCTCATTAAAGCATGTGTCAACATAAAAGTTGTACGAAATTTGAATAGATACAACTTCGTCATTATTATAAAGGAGTGTTTATTATAATTATTTATTATTATTATAAATCGGAATGAAATTACGGAAGATATGCAGATCGGGGAAATTCGCCAACCTCCAAATCATCTCTTTCTGAGAGGGAAAAATTTCCATCGAAAAACCTAGTTTCTCCGATCGTTCTCTAACTCTGGCTACAAGTGACTGCACTTGTAAGATGAGTGTCTTTCAAACCTCAACTCGATCGGAAGGGAATTGCGGCCGTGGCGTTGCTTTGAAATTTTGGGACCGGTCGAAATCGCAAAAATGGGCAAAATGAGGTTGATGAAAGGAAGTTTCCTGGATTTTCCTGAAACACTAGCCTCGATATTGAGTAATATATTTAAAGAGGAAGGTTTGGGGAAGATTTTACCGATTGAACCATGTCGATAGCGCTGATAGTTTGATCGGGGCACGACTTCAAAGATTGCCAAATATTGCCAAATGTTGAAGGGCCTTTTAAAAATCGTGAAAAATTGGGGAAAAATTTTATAGCAGTTAAAACGATCGGTAAAGATTCAGAGGAGGGCAACTTAATAATTGAGAAATGGTTAAAGAATCAACTAGGCAAAGTTAATATTTGTTTATTGGTTTAAACAACAATCCCTGCCATTGTGATACGTATTACTGTGGTGGTTTCCAACGTGAAAGTTGATTTTTCGATTTTTGTTGATTATCGATGCGCAGTGCGCCCCGTCGGCATTGTTTGCTGTATCAGCGCAAGAGGACTCGCGGATGTTTCTTTGGCGAAAACGAAATGTTCGATCGATTTTGAAAGATTGTTTGTTCGGGCAATAATCCGCTTCTCGTCGCAGCATGTTGCACTCCGTGGAGCGGATAACGCGAGCTCGTCGTCTCCGTTGCATTGTACTTGCAACGGAGAGAAATAAATACAGTTTCCTTGAAGGAGAAGTGCTTCGCCGAGATGTCAAAGTAAATTCCATCGCGGGGTTCAGCTCTCTCGCAGTAAGGAAACGAAGATCGCGAGTAGAAGAGCAAAACGAGCGAAAGGGCCTTGGAAAATCCAATAATCGTCTAAATTTAAAGTCCCGCCGCGAGTATGGCCGTCATTGACAGTTTTTCCTTCTGACGTCGGGCTCGTACTAATACAAGGTGTCGAAGAAATGTTCGAGTTCTTTAAAACCGATAATTCTGATGAGGTGATACTGAGAAAGGTTCACCAAGAACTCACAAAGTCTAGCCACAGTTTTTATAACGGACGCGAAGTTTATTTTGACTAGATGAACGAAGAACAATTGATTACGAAGCTAAACGGTTGGCGAGGACAAGTACGGAAAAACAAAATGGCGGAACACGCGTAAAAATAGGGACGCGACTGTCGTGGACGTAGCATCGGCGAGTCAGAACGGAAAAAGGCCCTCTGACGCGGTCGGAGAGCTTTTTATCCACCACTCCGAAAAGGACAGAGTGTCCTTCGACACGTACGTGTCGTACCTTCAGGTACGTATACCTGAGATTGCAGTACTCTGATGATAGGGTGGTGTCGGGCTGCGCGAATCTGACTGTCATGTATGATGTCTGGCCCATCGTTCGTAGGCTCGCATTGAGTCCAATTAACCCTCTATGGGCCGAATTTTTGTTTTTAATCCAAAAAATTGGGGGAACGAAAAATCAGAAATTATAAACCTATATATGCCAATGAAAAAAAAATTTTCCATTTAAACAATTTTATTGCAATATATTCACTATGTGACTTCCAGGTAACAACGGCCTATAAAGTTTGCACTTCTGTGCATAAAAGCTTAAGCATGAAATTCCATAAAACAATTTGCACTTGACGTTAAATACTTTACTTTTTAAATCTCTTTGTTGGATCACATTGCAGTGCATACATATTGGTATAGTCAACTATATTGCTTATAATTTCCTTGTCAAATAGTTTTCGAAAATAGGTCGCAGGAGAATGGGGTGCTTTGGGGACATTAGGGCAATCTCTTTTCCAAGGGCGATAACAACTATTATTATTCGTCTGGGATAGTGGTTGCCAAACAATTCTTTGTGGTCCTGCATCTTCCTCATTTGACGAGAATCGAGTACTAAATTCTTCGTCACTGTCAATGACATTTATCCGTCGTCGGGGAAATACTATTACATCTTCATCGGACCCGGAATCTAATAAGGAATAATCGGATCTATTACCGACAATGCGTCTAATTCTAATTCCTCTGTTATTTCAATCTGATTTTGTATTCATATTTTGTGTATATGATGTATAAATCTGAAAACAGAAGAAAGCACAAGCTTTATCCTAAATGTACCGAAATCTGCCATAATAGTCCACTGTAACCTCAAAGTTAGAAAACTGTATCATAAAAAAGCAGTAACAAATTGAAAATTGAAATGCAAACAAATAGGTTGTTATTGCTATACGAACCCAGAGATATTATGTGCACTATTTTTAGTTTGGTAATCACTGACAAAAGTCCAAATAATATCAATTGGATCAAATGGTTTCGCTAATTTTTACTGCAGACAGTTTGCACAGCATTTATTTTGTTATTTTAGGTTGATGAGCCTAGCAACTGCCATAAATATTAATATTGGTTGTCTTGGCAACGTTATAGAATTAAGATTTATGCGCTATCTCATGAAAAAAGCTATAATTATTTGGTAAAATGTCGATAAATTAAAATGTGACCTGAAAGTTACACAGGCCCATAGAGGGTTAAAACGGGTAAAAAGTAACCTTTGCCCCGATGTTTGGGTTTTTACCTGATAGCGGCTGAGTCGCTACACTGAAAAACTTCTTTCTTTGCCAATTCGCAATTCGACGCTTCGTTTTCGAGATATCAAATAAAAACAAAGACCAATCAGCGTGCGGTGAAGAAGCTCCGCCCCGGCGGCAGATTCCGCCGAGTTGTGCTACGATTGGTCCTCGTTTCGCGTCAATAATCAATAACGAAGCATCGAATCTCAAATTGACAGAAGAAAATGTTTCTTAGAATCATCCCGGTAATTTTCTATTTCAAGGATTTTTATACGTCTTAAGACATCTTGTAATTATCCACTTAATCGATTATGTGCAACTCTCTTTATTATAAAGATTTGAAATAGCACAGATCGAAAAGGAAAATGCATACGTGAAGGGTCATCGAATGGCGCTTGTTTAATTTCAAATAAATAGCCTGCGAATTATGCATTTATTATAAACATGGCTTGCCAATGCGTCAAACTCTTGAACTTTTTAAATTTGGCGAAGTTAGAATTAATTTGTATACATGTACTGTTTCCTCCGTTTAACTTGAACAATTTTAGACTTGCATGGACATCCACACTCTAGAAATAAAAGGAAACGGTATACAATGTCAAAGTAATTTTGAAAATTTTTTCTTTGCGGATTATATTTCTATTATATTTCGTAAACAGTTTCATTTAAGATATTGTCTGTGGTTCCCTTTAGCACTGGAACCACCGAACCAGTCAAAATAACTGGTCCCTAATTTTCTCTTTCACAATTACTGAAATTGTAAAAATGTTTTCGTCAGTTTTCGAATGTACTTCTATAGCGAAGCACATATTACAGTAAAAATTACACGAAGTTTGAATAACAGTTTCGTCATTACTACGAAGCAACGTACACCATTTGCATTTATTATTCGGTAGTTCTAGTGTTGAAAGTTTGATCCCTGAACGCCAAATTTCAGTCACTTTCGCGTAAATCGATACCCACGGCAGCAATGGTACGATTAACGTTGTTTTTAAGTTATCTAGATGTTATTAAGTTGTCGGCTCACTGGAATAAACCAACGCAAAACAAAAAGACATAAACAATGTCTTCTTTTTTTAACGCGGCCATACGCACAGTTATGAAATGTTAACATAAATTCGCTCGGTTGTAAACGCAAATATGTCCTAATTTTAAGGATTAGCGCGCTACTCGAAAACGTACGTGATTACGATCGAACTAAAGCCACTTACAGTCGGAAATTATTGATTGCGTGTAATTCTGTATTTTGTTTGAATGTAAGAGACACCGAAAATAAACGATCGCATCTATCTTGATAAACTTTATTGGACGAAAACTGAATTTATTAATTTATGAAATGTTTAAGCATCGCAACAAGAACTACCAAATCAGTCGAAATAACTGGTCCCTAATTTTCTCTTTCGCGATTACTGAAATTGTAAAAATATTTTCATCAGAAAGTTTCCAATGAATTTATTCATCGGAGCAGACGTTTCGGCGAAACTTTTCCGCGGTTTTGACAAGTGCAATCTTGTCGTTACAAAGCAATGTATATTGGTAGCATTTATTACTCGGTAGTTTTAAGCGTTAAAATGAAAATAAGTGGAGGACAATGCAAATTTTCAAAAAACAAAAAATGAAAGAAGAAATGTCTAGTTTTTGTGTCAAAATAACTTCGACTGCAAAGGATTGGAACAATCTTTCGATTAAAAGATTTATTCATCGGAAGCAAATGCATTTTTACCGCGGCTTATTTTTGCATGATCGACCTCTGAATGTTTTACAAGGTGTTGATTGTCAATTGTCGAAACATGCTCGAAAATTCTCGGCTGCGAAAGGAGAGGCCGACGAAAAAGAATCGATTGGAATCACGCAAGGGTTTCCCTCAAGATCGTACCACCTCTTGAAATTTGTAATTCCGTGCTGGCGCTCAAATCTTGCTGAGCTCCTACTTTTTATGTGGCATCGGCGCTTTTACGATTTTCGAATTATCATAGAAACCAGGAAATCCGAGCTCGAATCACATATTGCGAGGAACGCCGTACGTGAACAGAAAAATTTCAATGTGAACGTCGAAACCGAGTATATCAGATCGTCGAGGAACTTTTAAATATTTTTAAGGTGGAGATATAAAATCGGTTGAAAACTTCTCCGACGGTCCAATAAATCATTTCTTAAGCGGCCGAAGTTCAAGCTTAAAATTTCAAATCTACGCTGCAGAGCAAGTTTCGTATATCATGTAATTTTGTACGTGGAAGTCGAGAAACGCTCGGCAATCTTACTTTTTTAAGAACTTACTTCATTCGGACAATTTGGCTGGAAAAACCCCTAAATTAAATTGCCGATTAACCCTTTCCACTCGAAGCAATTTTAAAGTCCATAATTGAGACATTCTTCGACCTGGAATAGTTCCATTGTACGTTTCTTTTTACCGTATATGAAGTTTATTGCTATTACTAGAATTTAAACCACTTAAGTTTAATGTTGCAAATTTACTGACCTTGATATAAGCTTCCGGAAAACTGTTAGAGGAATAAAATTCGACAGTGTTTTTAATTTTTTATCCGCAAGAAGTGTAACTATAAAGAATTTTATTCTAGTCTATTCCAGGCATATGACAATTCTGTGTAGAAATAAAGATAATTGATCTTTTTAACAAATGTGTTCGGTATTTCACTTATTAAAAGTAATCGATTATGCGATGCGGATAATTTTATTTGTGCAGAGAAATTTGTTAGGAATTTTTCAACAGACAGCCCGGAAACGTTTTTCAATACAAATCGGCGCGGTTATTCAGAAATTTGCAACATTCTTTAGCTGACTGAGGTCTGCGGTATCGATCGGATGTACAAACACTTGTGCACGATTCAATTTAAAGCGACGCGCGAATAATTTCATGATACCCCGCCGAAAATAGCGGCCACGATTGATCAAGTAATTAAAAGTTAATACGAAATTCTGAAACCGGTGGACGTTGTCAATTTGTGGTTAATATGCCTATTAACTGTCGGTGCTGCTTCCTCGAACATCTAATTAACATAGAGCGGGTTAGAAAGGCTCTGTCGAATAGTTTAACTCGAATTTTCCACTCCAATTAAATTTGAAAAAAAAACACCGGCTAATTAATCCGCCGAATGCGAGTAGAAAGCTGACTTTTTTTGGGCAACGCTGTCAAAGTACATCAAACTATCAACCGAGCCGACGTTTTCACAAAAATGTGTTCTGACCATTACGGCGCCGACTGAGATTTTATTTCAAAATTATTTCATTCAAAAATTACTTTACAGACTCAACAATTGTTCCCCTCCACGGGAACCTTTAGTGAAAGATTTATGCGTTTTTGAAGAGAAACCAGAGTCATTTAAATTTTACCTGAACCATATTATTCCATTGAGTTGTCCGGAAAGTTCGCGCCGATTTTGACGGAATATTGAAACGCAACGCATAAAACTGACAAAAATTAACGTACCGTAATCAAAATTTTGTGCACATATGTTTGAAGTATCGTTTGTTAGAATATATACCCATGTCATTTGTTTTCAGTAATTCTAATATATTCAGACCTGTCTTTATGCCACCTATCGAAAATCGGCACGAACTTTCAGGACAACCCAATACAAAAAATTCAAATCATTTTCGTTATATAATCTTTTAACATGCCTACTAATTTTATAATTATTCACTTCAAAATGTTCTCGAATTTCCACTTTCGCACTTGATTTGCGGAGTATCGAATGTGGCCGTAGAGACGACTGAAAAAGGTGAAGTTAGGCTAGAGAAAGAAGAGACCGTTTCATTTTGGGTCTGCTACAGGAGCAGGAGAGGAAGGCTACCTAGCAGGCCCTGTTTTAGACGCTGGGATATCGGAAGGCGGTTAACACATTGAATACGGAATCATTTTGCTTAGCTTTCGCGTCACATTTTATTTACCTTTCAACGGAAATAATGCAACTGTGCATAAGCAAAAGACTCGCTTAGCCCATTTGTGCTTTTCTATTTCAATCGAATCTATTGAAATAGTGCGAATATTTCCTAATATTATATGAATTATTTGTAACATATTAATTTGTAAATTTAATACCGTCAGTCCCCAGGGACTGACATAGCATTCAAGGTGTTAAAAGTGTCGTCCATTTTACATACAGGATGTTCCATAAACGTCTTAGCACAGATATTTCTGTTTCAATTTGATCAAATAATTCTGACATCCATTTTATATACAGGATTTTGGCTACTCGTTTCTAGAAGCGCGGTCAGGGTTTATGGTAATTTTCAGGTCGATCGGAATCGAATTACAGCCGTGGCGCGACTTTGAACATTCGGGCGGTCAATGGCGAAATTGCGAAAAATGAGGTTGATAAAAGTTGGCTTCCCGGAGTCCCCTGAAATGCTTGCCTAGATTTTGCGGTGCTCTGCTCAAAGAGGAAGGTTTGGGGAAGATTGTGCCGTTAGTCCCATCTCGATAGCTCTAATAGTTTGGTCGGGGCACGGCTTCAAAGATTGTCCAATATTTGCTGAATATTGGCAGAAATGGGAATACCCCCCCAGCCTTAAAATCGCGAAAAAGCGAGGAAAAACTTTTGGTCTCCGATACTTTTGTAATTTTGCATACACGTTTATAGACTCGCGGTCAGGGTTTATGGCAATTTTCAGGTCGATCGGATTGAAATTACGGAAAATGTGCAGATCGGTGAAACCTGACAACCCCCAATCTGCTACTTTCTAGGGGGGTAAGACATAGGTCGAAAAACTTAGTTTGCCAGATTCTTTTCTAAGTCTGGCTACAAGTAACTGGACCAATAGTAAGGGTGTATTTCAATTCCCAGGTCCACTGGAAGCGAATTGTGGCCAATTCGGCAAATATTGGGCAATCTTTGAAGTCGTGCCCCGACCAAACTATTAGAGCTAACGACATGAGCCCAACGGCAAACTAATCCTTGAACCTTCCCCTTTAAAAAGAGCACCCCAAAATTAGGCTAGCATTTCGGGGGACTCCGGGAAGCCAACTTTTATCAACCTTCATTTTTCGCATTTTTCCGAATGTTCAAAGTCGCGCCACGGCTGTAATTCGATTCCGATCGACCTGAAAATTGAAATACACACTGACCACGCTTCTAGAACCGTGTACCCAAAATTACAAAAGAATCGGAG
>CM052097.1:12981167-12995212 GCA_028453745.1 Agapostemon virescens
CCCAAGATAACGATAAAGATTGTTTACGCTTTCTCCAAAATTTATATAATGTTCTGTTGCGTCGATGTCCACGGCTAGATCTATGTTTCGTTCCGTGAAAACGTCGTAGGAACACCTGCGTTCTTCGATGAATGTCAATTCATACAATTTTATTCAAATATACAATTGTTTCGGGGCTCAAGTGGTTGACTTTCGATCTTTCATTACCCGTATTGGAGATTCGTCAACTGTGTGTAAATTCGAGTAAGTGCATGGAAACCGACACGGGTTAATTTCGGGAGCAGACTGTGTTTTCGTTGTTTGTAATTAGTGGATGGGATGGAAATGAATTATGAAGTTTCAAAGTTACGAGGGTCCTCTCCGATCCACGTAGAAAAATAATACGACGATCGCGCACATGTTCCAAAGCCCCAAGATAACGATAAAGATTTACAAAGGAGCTATAAATTGTTTTGTTGCGTACACCCCTTCTATTACCATTTGTCTTACGGTTGCTGCGACCGCGGCTTCGTTATCGTTCAGAAATTATTAGAACACCGAAGAAGTTTATATTCATTGTATTAAATTATATTAAATATTGTTTATATTTTGTTTAAAAGAAATTAGCGACACATATATTTATCAGACACTTTTCAGAATTTTCATGACGCACCTGACTCTGTGTTCTAGTGCAAGGGGTTGGATACGATTATAGTAGTCGGGTATAGTAGTCTGCGATTTTGAATAGTTTTAACAGAAATTACGATAAAATTCAAAACTCTGAACACATTAGAATGACCTTATAGTATCGTTACACTGCTACAACCTATTAAAATGGTTAAAAGGCCAGATCTGCTTCTGCTACTTCTTTCGCCTTATACCAATTCGACGCCACTTTCTCCGAAGCTGTTCGACTACTAAAATCGCAGATCTTGCACAAGCGACGCATCTCTTTATCGGTCGGTTGTATCGTTCTTGAAGATGCTCGAACTTTCACCTGGCCCGAAAGAAAAAGAACATTCGCGCAGTTTGTAAACCTTACGACCGCGTCTCGTTCGAAACAAAAACAAGGCAAAGACCCGTTTGAAACGGCGTACAAAGCGGAAAACGTTGGGATAACTTCGAACGCGCGGATAAAAGCCTACCACAAAGAGTAGAATATTTAATTAAACAGTCTTTCGCCACGGGAAACGCTGAGAAAAGATCGAAAAGTAAAAAAACAAGGAATACTCGAGTTTTGTAATGCGATTTGATGGCGCGCACTCGCGGACTCGCCGTTATAATCCGGCTGCCACCGGAACTAAATCTTCACAGAGCGAGCTTTGTCTACGCTCCCCCTCGACGCATTACAAATGAGTGCAATGCGGGTCACGCATTTCCGATTCCGTTCACGTGAAAACAAACAGAAAAAGAGAGAGAGAGAGAGAGAGAGAGAGAGAAGCTAGGAGAGGGGAGACAAACAGACAGGCTGATACAAAAGTGCTAGATTACAATTTTCAGGGAATAATGGAAAAGTTACAGAGCGACTTTCCGGGGACAAAGCTCGCACCGAATCCCGAGCATACAGTCGTTCGCAAAAATATTCGTACCCTCTCGATCGCTGGTTGACGCTTTGGAACACGGAACGCGACTGGTACACACGTTTTTTAACAAAAATTACTCGACCGAACTTGTTCAGATCTATCGCGATTTTTATAATAATATTCGAAGACCGCGTTTCGGATAAGGGCACAAACGAATTTACCCTTTGCACTCGAAGCTTTATTAACCCTCTATGGGCCCGTGTAACTTTCAGGTTACATTTTAATTTATCGACATGTTACCAAATAATTATAGCTTTTTTCATGAGGTGGCGCATATATCTCAATTCTATAACGTTGCCAAGACAACCAACATTAATACTTATGACCGTTGCTAGGCTCATCAACCTGAAATAACAAAATAAATGCTGTGCAAACTGTCTGTTCAGTTCATACATACGTTTCATGAATAATTGTTTTTACACGTAGGCTGACCGATTTTAATAGGTAAATGTAATTGTACAATATGGAATTGTACAATATTAACGCAGTAATCGATCCATCTCGACGTTAATTGAAAGGAGAACATTGATGTAGTAATATCGAAGAACCACCAGTCTAAGAGATACTACTGTTGTTTAAATATTGCAAATCGATATTAATGACACACAAACATTGCGTTATTTCAAAAAGTGGTTTGGCGAACTTGTTTCATTTTGAGGAAAATTCGTGGGAGAGTATGTAAAGGACAAGTGAAGGTCAACGTTGTCTTTCGTCATTTGATCCAATTGATATTATTTGTGCTTTTGTCAGTGATTACCAAACTAAAAATAGTGCACATAATAGCTCTGTGTTCGTATATCAACAACCTATTTACTTGCATTTCAATTTTCAATTTGTTACTATTTTTTTATGATACAGTTTTGTAACTTTGAGGTTACAGTGGGCTATTATGGCAGATTTCGGTACATTTAGGATAAAGCTTGTGCTTTCTTCTGTTTTCAGATTTATACATCATATACACAAAATATGAATACAAAATCAGATAGAAATAACAGAGGAATTAGAATTAGACGCATTATCGGTAATAGATCCGATGATTCTTTATTAGATTCCGCGTCCGATGCAGATGTAATAGTATTTCCCCGACGATGGATAAATGTCATTGATAGTGACGAAGAATTTAGTATTTGATCCTCGTCAGATGAGGAAGATGCAGGACCACAAAGAATTGTTTGGCAACCACTATCCCAGACTTATATAATAATAGTTGTTATCTCCCTTGGAAATATAGTTGACTATACCAATATGTATGCACTGCAATGCGATCCAACAAAGAGATTTCAAAAATAAAATGTTTAACGTCAAGTGCAAATTGTTTTATGGAATTTCACGCTTAAGCTTTTATACACAGAAGTGCAAATTTTATAGGCCGTTGTTACCTGAAAGTCACATAATGAATATATTGCAATAAAATTGTTTAAACGGAAATGTTTTTTTCATTTGCATATATAGGTTTATAATTTCTGATTTTTCGTTCCCCCAATGTTTTTGGATTAAAAACAAAAATTCGGCCCATAGAGGGGTTAACCCCTTGGCCTACGACTTATTTTACAATAACAGTGACTAGATTTTCTTTGTCCTTCGCGAAAAGACAAAAGGGAAAGAAAAATTTGTAGTTACCGCGTGCATAGCTATTCTGCAATGACCGTATATGATCAACAATTAAATAAAATGTTATTCCCGTTTAAAGAAAATTAAGGAAATACATGTTTAGAAGATTTGGTTCAAAATCTTGATCACAAGTCTGACTCGTTGTTGTAGGACAAGGGGTTAACTCGGAAACCAAGGCGTTTTTTTCGGACCTAGGCTATTTTCATTTTATACGATATACTTAATTTCATGCATACAGGGTCCCGCCTTTCTCCGCAAAGCGACGCCCCCGTTTTAAAAACAATTGCTGATTGGTTCGCTAGCTTCGTAATCTTATTGGTCATGACGTTCTGCGACAACGCGAGCGTAGCTAAGATAGCGGTACTACGCGTTCCAATTGAAGGAGATAGGACGGAAATTCAAATATAAAATGCAATATTTAGGCCACAACAGATAGATACATACATATTTCATCCGGGAACGATAGCATCGATAGAGAGTCTCATCCAAAGGAAATCCTCGATGAGATTCTATAGACGTTCTTCCATAGACGTTCGGCAACGGAGTTAGTTCGTGGTTGGTTCGACACATCGAGAACTATGCTAGATTCAGACAAAAGCGGCATCAACATTTTATTATCAAATCTTCCACAGATGTTCGTGGACGAAGTCAGATCATAATTGGTTCGACACATCGAGAGCTATGCTCGATTCAGAAAAAAGCGGCATCGACATTTCATTATTAAATCTTCCACAAATGTTTGCAAACGAACCCAGTGCATGATTGGTTCGACACATCGAGAACTATGCTCGATTTAGAAAAAAGCGGCTTCGGAATTTCATTATCAAATTTTTCACAAACGTTCGCCAACGAACTCAGTTCGTGATTGGTTCGGCACATCGAGAACTATGTACGATTTAGAAAAAAGCGACTTCGACATTTCATTATTAAATCTTCCACAGATATTCGCGGAGAAAGTCAGTTCCTAATTGGTTTGACATATCGAGAACTACGCTCGATTTAGAAAAAAGCGGCTTCGACGTTGCGAGCCATTAATTATCTCGGCCGAGGTATTAAACTTACCACCTAGCGGGCTAAATCAGAAAATGTTCGGCGCCCTTGGGAACCAATTGGGTGGCTCGTACGACATAAAACGATCGATCATTCGAGCTGGGTGCCAATCAATCACTTGGTCCAGCTAAATGTCATGCATATCCGGACTCGTTTAAGAGCAAACCGATGACGTCTACTAGGAGAGCGTGGACGCGAATGCAATTACACGCGCGGCCGGACACGGGATTCTTGTTGCTCCTAGTTATCTTTCCCGTGTTTGAAAAAAATCGCTTTTGCCAGACAAAGCTTACGACCAACAAAAGGATGTCGTTGCGGACGCCGCAAAGCCTATACCCTGTGCTCTATCTAGTTTTTGCAACGCGATGAACAAAAAGCTGTTGTTCTGCCGCTCCGCAACATCGACTGTCCATCCGTTTCACGCCTCGTGTCCGCTCGTCACCGTAAATATGACTAAGTGGACAGAAGTTAAAGGTGAACGTTCAACGTCAAGCCGTAATAAAGGCGGGTCCGCAATCCGCCGCGCGCGTCAAGTAGAATGCCAACCCCTACGCGACGGGGTTGAATGCTAAGATCGCCGCCCAGTCGACCGGACCCAACCCTTTCCCGATCAGCTGACGAATAATTAACTCGAATCTCCCCGATTAGAGACCGCCTCTGCATGCCCTGAGACACGAAGATAGCGCGAATTACTATCTAGGCAACGGAAGCAAATGACTCTAGAATAAAATATTATTATCTAGAGGGTAGGTTATTTAAAACCGGCCACCTGAATAACTAACTCGTTCCATCGGAGCACCTCGACGACGAGTGAAAATAAATCGTCTCGAAGTGAATGCTTTTGAGTCTATCCCAAGTATTCTAATGTAATTCAAGATGAATTTAACCCTTAGCGCTCAAAGCAATTTTAATTTAAAACATCGGGACACTTTTTGAGAACCTTGAAAATCAGGATAATGTACATTAAATCTTTATTTGCGACAGATTTCAAGTTAACGCGATAAACAACGGACGAAGAAACATGAAACTACGAATACACAGATAAGAATGAATATCAACATTATCGAATTTTAATAGCAGCTAGCTTCTCAGTCATTATAATGATACGATTGGCTAATAATTGGCTAACGCCACTTTTACATTAAAGATAATCATGCGGTTTTGGAGCGATGCTATACGCAAGCCGATGGTCGCTACAGACGCTTTTGGGTGTAAGCCGTGTCCTTAATAATAAACTTAGTGTACCAATGTATAGTAATGTGAAACGTTAAGGAAATGATTTCACAACGATTTATGTTCGAAATCTACGCGACAAAATATCGCGGCGACGATTTTAAACAAAGCCTAACAAATATAAATTTTATGTTTTTCGTTTTAAACGAAATCAAATGTTTTTCATTTTTGATGAATATTTAAGTATCGAAGTAGATGTAACAGCATAAAAGATATAAATTCTCTCTTTTTCTTCTGTAATAGTTTTAGCGATGAAGATGTTACAACAAGTTTAGTTACAAAGAAAATGGTAGGACAAGGAGTTAACCCCTTGTAATATTACGAGTCAGACTCGCGATGGTGATTTTAAATAATATCTAATATTCTTTTAAATATATTTAGGTGGTACCTCTTACAGATACATTAACGTTTTCGTTGATTCTCATTTAATAACTATTCATTCAATTTAACCCCTTTTGACATTATAACACGTTAGGCTCGCGACGAAGATTTTAAACAAATTCTAACAAATATAAATATCATGTCTCTTTTTTTAAACGAATTCAAATGTTGTTTATTTATAATCAATACTAAAATATTGAAATAGATGAAGCAGCATAAAAGATATAAATTATCTTTTCTCTTCTGTAACAGTTTTAACGATGAAGAAGTTACAACAACTTTAGTTACAAAGAAAACGGTAGGACAAGGAGTTAACCCCTTGCAACATTACAAGTCAGACTCGCGATGATGATTTTAAATAATGTCTAACAAATATGAATATTATGCCATTCTTTTCGAATCGAGTTAGATGTAGCAATATAAAACATATAAATTGTCTTTTCTTTTCTGTAATACATTTAGCGTTGAAGAAGTTATAATAACTTTAGTTACAAGGAAAATATGAAAGTGAAACTTGTTCTTTTCTTTTTAAATTGAACTTTGCGGAATTTTATTTATAGAATATTCCGTGACGAATACAATAACTTATTACGAAGGTCTTTCAAGGTCACTCGAGGAAAACCTCGATAGAGGATAAGTTGTTTCAAAGCAGCCTGCGGATTAGAATAATAGTTATTACAGTTAGCTAAGCGTTCCTCGATCGAAAGAGTTCGAATAGATTTCCAAAATCGAACTTTGTAAAATTTAATGCAAGATAAGCGTGTCATTGAGACGAACCTGTGTGGGTATCGGCCAACGGCAGCTGCGATACTTCCACGGAGTAAATTGCACGGATCAAATTGAAAAGTCCACGTAAAACATCGTTAAAAGATAATCCATACGACAAGGGAGTGAAAAATCTGTGAAAGGAGGAGTATATTAGAACGAGAAAAGAAGTCGATCTTAAGTAGAACAAACCTATATTCGAGTAGACCGTTGGAAGCTGGAACGCTTAGAGGGTGAAAGAAGCGTACACAATAGTATACCTTTCATAGGTAACGGTTTGGGAATGGGGAACAAAAGGGTCAGGGATGAAAAATTTAGAGAAAATATGGCGCTTCGCGTTACCGGTAAATAGAACAAAACGCGATCAGACCTACAAAACTGAAATAGAAGGGAAGAGAGCCGCATTCAACGACGCTCTGTGCGGACAGCTGACAAAGAGAGCAAAGCCGAAGGATCCGAGAAGAATAATTTACAGGAGAACTAAGGCGTCGAGCATCGTCGAGCACCGCAACTCTTGGGACCATAAGTGTGTTTTCCAGAATCAAAAAGTTCCACAATCAAAATCACTTTTTCGACCATCAATAGATTATGTTCCAGTAGAACTCAATACGATTACGAGTAACGCAACGACTTCTTTCAAACAACGAATATTATAAACAATAATTCTTTTATATTCTGTTTACTTAGTAATAACTGACGACCATGAAAACAATTTATGATCAAATTTTTCACCCAGATTAATCTTGCAACTTAATACCATTACTTACATATATCCAGGAACATCATGAAGACTTCAAAAGACAACCATGAAAGTTGATCGTTTGATTAAGTCCATTGTCAACGGACAGAAAGGATGCTCTTTTATAAGATAACCGGGACGGACGAGCGTTGGGTAGAAGTCAAAAGAAACTGTTTAACTTTAGAAGTGAAACGAGTGTTTAGCGTTGGATACTTCAACGTATACAGGGTGTCCGTCGAACATGAGATACAGATTTGTCCTGAATATGTAGGACGACCGATACAAACGATGATCTGAGAAGCGACAAGCTCCTCTCTCTCCCCAAAGGGGAGAATCGCCAGTACTAAATGTCGCAAAAATTTTTTAATTCCTTAAAAGGTATTCCCACGGTTATTCTAAAAAACTTTTTCCTTTGCCAATTCGCGATTCGACGAACCGTTTCCGAGTTATCGACGAAAAACGAAGACCGACCAGGGCGGGGCTACAGTGAATTGTCCTTCCGTTCGGCCAATGGCAATGGCACGCTCAGCGGGGGCTGTTGCCGAGTCGGAACGCCTCTGCGTTTGCTGACTTCCGATTGGTCCGTGTTTTTCGTGATTAACTCGGAAACGAAGCGGCACACGACATTTCTACAAAGGAAAAGGTTTCTCGGAACAATCGCAGGAATCTTCACTTTCGAAGAGCTCGGCCATTTACGGGACACCCGGTATGTACGAAAATGGATCGTCAACTTACGCAAGTGGTCGAATGGGAGCACGGATAGGGGCGCCTGCCAAGCGGATGAAAAGAGCAAAGAAGTCGGCGCGCCAAAGAAAACCGAGAGACACGTGGGCCAAATAAGACGCGCAGGAAAAGTATGAAGATTGTGTGGTGAAATTAAGGAGAGGCAGACAGCCCAGCGATATAAACACACAAAATGGATGCCCGGCCGAGTACGTTAATGCCGACGAACGGAAAGGACGAAGGGAGGGCTCGATTGAACGCCGAGGGTCTTACGGAAATGTAAATTTATTAAAGGTTGTACGTGTCTAACCCTGTCCTCGGTAATTTATAACACATAAACGAAAAGCAGGCAGCAATTATTAAATTCAGTTCCAAAGGAGCCGACCATTCGACAAGCGCCGTACGCACACAATTTTACCCAGACGGACGGACATCGCGTGCGACGCACTAGAAGAAATGGAAACCAGACAATCCTGCAATAAATCACGATAATCCCACATTGAACGTTTCTCACTCCTTCAGGCACAATCCTTCAGGCACACGCCTTCATTCCAACAACCAATTAAAAACGCTACATTCCTCCGTCTGAAACTACCCCCAACTAATCACGACAAAACCGAGGTGACGATGGGGAAAACGCAACAGGACTCAGACAGAACGGGTATAACGGAAATCGCGAACAGACAAACAAATAAGTACTACAGCAATGGCGAACAGGCAAACAAAAAAGTACTACAGAAATCGCGAACAGACAAATAAACACGTACTACAGTAATGGTGAACAGGCAAACAAAGAAGTACTACAGAAAGCGCGAACAGACAAACGAGCAAATACTACAGAAATCGCGAACAGACAAACGAGCAAGTACTACAGAAATCGCGAACAGTGAAACGAACAAGTACTACGGAAAACGTGGCATTCCTTGCACGCTAAGAAGAAGGTACACTCCGGGACACACTGTTAAGGATAGCACACTTTTAAATTAGCGTAATATTTATTTATTGAACATTACCACCCAAGGTTTTGTTTTCATATAGTCTTGAAAAATACCTCTGTAAACGTACACAGATGAAATTGAATTGAATTTCGCCAGTCTATACAATTTTATTAAAAAAAAAAGAATTTTTAAGGAAATATAGTGGTGCAAAATGATAGCACATTTAACTTAAAATTATGTATGAAATGCGAACGATTAATAATTCTGTTGGGTACGTATTCAAATCCGGATTCTTATTTGGAAATTTATTTGGATTAACAAAAACTGAACATTTGGTGGAATGTTAATGTAAATAATCTGATCTTTGAAGATATGCGTTTTCATTGGTATAATTGTAACTATTGATTCATGTAGACCATCCGGTATAACTTCAGAGTATCGATAATTGTTTATTTTGGAATCGTTAGAGATCCCAAAATGTTATGTAGATGAATAGATTCTTAATACTTGTCCTTAGGATAAATGCAGTCTTACGATTATTGCAAAGTGATAAATAAGTAATAAAACTCATGGGAGATCTGTATAAATTTGTTACTATTATAAAAATTTCGTTGCTGTCTTTCGTCGATAATAAATTGTTACCAAACAATGGATAATGCCTTCACGTAATGATTCATTAATAATGAATATATAATAAAAATCATGAGAGATCTGTATAAACTTGTTATTATTATAAAAATCTCGTTGTTATTATTACCACGATGCCATTGTAACCAAACAGTGGATAGCGTGTTCGTATAACGATTCTTCAAAATCAATAACATCTTCTAATTGTGGCATCAAGATGACAAAACAAGGACCAGAATCCTGGCCAAGCAGAAGACAGCGCAGTACAAGCACGTAGACCAAGTTTGAACATGATCAGACTCACGATGTCTGGAACGGTCAGAAGACGAATGGTCCACGTAGAATGATGCCTCCTGCGCAGGTAACAGGCAAGTCACGGAAGGAAGAATCGAGGAAGACGAATTTTTCAGAAGAATCTCGCATGCCGCTAGTAAATAGAGCAAACCGATGCGGGGGATAAAGTACTGTCGGCACAAAAGGACTGTTTTCCACAAAAATAAAACGAAACGAGGGTTTAATGGGGAGCGAAGATGCAGAGCAAGTGGCACGCACGCGATCGTGCCATTTAAACGTAATTGGTATAACGAGGCCGAATGCCGCGGAATCAAAGATCACGGAAACAGAAAAAATACAAAGATCCCGTATCTTCATCTACTCGTATCTTTATTAGCTTCGATAAATAAAACAACGAAATAAAGGGTGTTTTTGTTAGAGGTTTGTCTCTCAAAGTGGCAACACTGTTTTTAGTGCTTAACACAAAACTTAACATAGATGATCAAACGATCCTTTTCAGATTCTTTATTTTGCAATTAATAAAATTATAAAATTTCCTTCGTAGAAACTGATTTAATAGGTTTTGTTATTCAATTGTGTATTCCAGTAGTAATTTCACAAAATCTAAATCAATGTCATTTTTATAAGAGTAGTCAAGTTTAATGCTCGGTAGGTTTAGTACTTAACTATATAATCTATGAAACTGACGCACACTCGAAATCTTAAAAACATTATAATTCTGGTGTATCCTAAATTAGTTACAAATTCAACGAATTGTAATTTTGACGTGTCTGAATTGCAGCGCATTGTAATTTTTACGTGTCTCGAATTCAACGCGTAGTAATTTGTACGCGTCTGAAATTCAACGCGTTGTAATTTTAACGCAAATCAATATCAAAGCATTATAATTTTGGGGCATCTCAAATTTTATGTGTTACAAATTCAACGAATTGAAATTTTGACGTGTCTAAATCGCAACACATTGTAATTTTGAAGCGTTGTAATTTTAACGCAAATCAATCTCGAAGCATTATAATTTTGGGGCATCTCAAACTCTACGCGTTACAAATTCAACGAATTGTAATTTTCACGAGTCTAAATCGCAACACATTGTAATTTTGACGAGTCTAAATCGCAATACATTGTAATTTTAACGCGACTTAAATTGAAGGCTTTGTTATTTTTTGTCGTCTCAAATTCGACGCGTTGTAATTTTAACGTGACTCAAATTGGAAGGGTTGCTATTTCTAGGCGTCTTAAATTCCACGCGTTACAAATTTAACGGATAGTAATTTTGACGCGTCCGAATCGCAGCGCGCTGTAATTTTAACGCGACTCAAATTGAAGGCGTTGTTATTTTTGTCGTCTCAAATTCGACGCGTTGTAATTTTAATGCGACTCAAACTGAAAGCATAATAATTTTGGCGCAGATCAAACTCGGCGCGTTGCTAATGCAACGAGTTGTCATTTTGACGCGCCTGAATCGCAACGCATTTTAATATCGATGCGTTGTAAGTTTTAGGCGTCTCAAATTCGACATATTGTAATTTTGATGCGTCTCAAATTCAACGCTTCGTAATGTTAACGCGATTCAATCTCAAAGCATTATAATTTCGGGGCATCTTAAATCCTACGCGTTACAAATTCAACGGTTCGTAATATCGACGCGTCTGAATCGCGACGCATTGTAATTTAAACGCGACTCAAATTGGTGGCGTTGCAATTTCTGTAGATCTTAAATTCGCCGAGTTTCAATCAATTTATACATTTTATACAATGCAAAGAGTTAAACGAGAATCTACTGTATTTAACAAACGACAGTATACCGCTCGATCATAGTACAAATACCAGACACACAATGTCCTAGACAAGTATCTTAGTGAAGGAAAAGTCTGCTTGATCTCGACTGGTAAACAATTGAACAATTAACCCTATCGTTACGAGCGTTGGCTGTAGACGGCAGAAAAATCTTCATACAAAAGAGGACCGACCACGCGTTATGTGTGCATTTTCGAAGCATTTTGCCCCGTACAGCGGGAGTGTCATGGTGGACAGAGCGCTCGTATCGAAAGGGTTAAAGGGAAGTTTCATTTTTTCAATAAATGCGGCCGTTGACGATCATTCTCGAGCACGGTGCATGTTTTTGGCGCGGCTGTTCGTTTAGGGAGAGTGCCGCTGCGGAAAAGTCGCTTGTAGCGAAAGGGTTAAGAACAGAGGAAATAAATACGGGTCTCGCGTTCTTCTCGAAGCACAAATCTAACCAGTTTTAATAAATAAAATGCTACTCCGTTCGAATGAAAACCAGACTACAAATGAATATAAAAGCGCCAGCATTCGTAAAGCTAGCGTAACAGTCGGATAATAAATCGGGAAGGTTTGATTACGTACAGTCGGTGACATAAAAACGTTCAGCCCGCGTATCTCTGAAACAGACGCGCGCTCAAAATCGGTATTAACAAAAATACGTCCGCTGACAGTTCGCAAAACGTAACATGTTCCGTAGATTCTTCAAACGACCGTTCCTCGGCGAATTCGCTGCTGCGACGCCCCGAGCGATTTCCTTTCAATTTTCGACGGTTGGTCGTAAGCGACCAGCGCCGAACGAAAAAGCACACACTCCCGCCAAATTAACTCCCTTTAATTTCGATGTTTTCTTTTCCTCAGTTCCTTTTAGGGCGAGAAGAACGAGGTAAATACAGCTTCGCGGAAGGGTTTGTTCTTCCATAAAGGTGAGCTTCCGTGCAGCCGATCCTGAATAGTTTTCTGCTACTTGCCGGCTGTGTTTCATCTTCGTTTTTCTCCGGATACTAGTTCCTTTGTGCCAGGACTCGCCGTTTTCCTTCGGACATCTCCGACGGTTATCGTTATCCTTGTCTTTCACTGTTTCCGTTTCAACGTTCGCTAGGTATGAATATGTGTACGCCTGTTCCACTTGCCGCCATCTTCCGCTTTTGTCTTTTACCACGTCCATCTTCTTCTTGCTTCCCGCGTTACGATGAATTATACTTAACTGGTATCCTTCTACACATCGCTTTCTTCCGTTGAATAATTCAAGTTTCGCCGGTTCGACCATCCGCGGACCCACGCTACTTACCAGCGACTCTCATGCTTGTTTTTCGGTAGAAATTTCTTTCCTCACATATTTATGTTACTCGGTGTTGCTTTATAGCCTCTAAAATCTGTTATTACGCGTGCTTGCACCTTCTTTTCCACTGGTTTATAGCCGCTGTATAGCTCGTCTCTTCTAACGGAACGCCTTGACGTCGAATGTTCGTATTTCGTTCTGGGTCTGCTAGAGGACTCCTCGGCAAGGATACATAGCTGCCTAAGGACGATACATGCAGGTTATACCTCTTAAGGTTTGTCATAATTATTAACGCATCGCGGGTGGTGCAATTAAAAAATGTTTTAAAATTTTTGCAGTACTTGCTGAGCTACATGTTCGCATACCGATCCTGCTATCAACATTGTAGACATTTGGGAATGAACTAACGGAATTATATCCGACGTATTCTAATGTAATTCAAGATGAATTTAACCCTTAGCGCTCAAAGCAATTTTAATTTAAAACATCGAGACACTTTTTGATGTAGAACAGTTTCCTTGTTCTGACTTCTTAAATGCAAACATAATGATGTAAGTTATTTTGAATAATAGTACGGCGATTTTTAGTGTCGCCTCAGAGACGTCATTGGAGCGCTAAGGGTTAAGTCTTGTCTTTCTATTAACCTCTTAGGCACGGTTGAATTTTGTGCGGGGCAGTTTCTCTGTACGGTAGAGAACATTGGAATGAAGTTTTTGACAACTAAACTTGTAATTTTTCTAAAAGACACGATGCGTATATTTTAACGTTAATAATTTATTGTAATAATTAATAATAGAATTGAGTGTGCTCAAGCCACTATAATGGCGCATCGTAATATAAGATGACATCCGCGAAAGCCACTATAGTGGCGCATCGTACTTAAGAGGTTAAAAATCAAGTGAGAACCTTGAAAATCAGGATAATGTACATTAAATCTTTATTTGCGACAGATGTCAAGTTAACGCAATAAACAACGGACGAAGAAACATGAAACTATGAATACACAGATAGGAATGAATATCAACATTATCGAATTTTAATAGCAGCTAGCTTCTCAG
>CM052097.1:13000212-13032810 GCA_028453745.1 Agapostemon virescens
ACCTATTGTAATTTTTACGCGTCTCAAATTCGATGCGTTGTAATTTTTACGCGTCACAAATTCAACGCGTTGTAATTTTAACGCAAATCAATCTCGAAGCATTATAATTTTTGGGCATCTCAAATTCTATGCGTTACAAACTCAACAAATTGCAATTTTCACGCGCCTAAATCGCAACATGTTGTAATTTTAACGGGATTCAAATTGGAGGCGTTATTGTTTTTAAGCGTCTCAAATTCGACGCATTGTGATGTTGACGTATCTCAAATTCGACATATTGTAACTTTTATGATACGGAGGTCTCGTAAAATCGCAACGATCCCATACATATACCAGTGCTGTTTGATGGGGCGTAAACATCTTCCACTAATGAACACTTGCAATAAGATTTGTATACTCTTACTGGCTATTTAATTTGCCACCTAACGCGCATTGATGGAGTAACACTAACTTCCGGAAGTAGCGTCTCAGGCACCGTTCCGAGGGTGGTCGCGCGCTCGCTAATACTTGGCGGTTCACATCTGGAGGTTTATGGTACGTCGATTGCTATTGAGTGTAAAAGTCGAAGTCTCGGAGGCGCACGTGGCTACAAAGGACAACCCTGATAATCCGACGTTCCAAGCTCTGGCAAAAATACTAATTAAAACATCTGGCATTTCAGATGGACGTTTCCTAAAAAATAACGAAACACAGGCGTCCGTACTATAAACCTCTTAACACGTTGAATGCCACGCGAATTTTCCATGCTTCGAACATGTTTCATTTGTTTCATTTATAGAAATGATCAGCGTTATTGAACAAAATTATTAGTTACTAAAAACTAAAGTTTTCACCTCGAACTATAATCTGGTTAATTTTGACAGTACTGCGTTAATGTTCAATGCTGTTAATTTATTGATAACTGTGTTAATTCATTAAAAAATATTCTTAAAGCACTATTCGCGTCTTAACAATTGGGAAACAATTTCGCATGCGGCTTATTCATCAGATTTGGCTCCATCCGCTTATTACTCATTTGCACCGATGGCACACGCACCTTGCCGAACAGCGTCTCGCATCTCATGACAATGTACGAAAATTACTCGACGACTGGTTTGCCTGAAACCAGAGTACCTCAAAAGAGGAACAGTTTCTTTTGACGTGGCATCCAGAAGTTGAGAGATGGGAAAAATGTGTAGCTACCGATGGGCAAAACTTCGAATAAAATGTTTTGTATAATTTTCATATTTCCGGTTTCACGTTTGCATATCTGGAACGTTCGCTGCTCTGTAGTCGAGCATGTTTGGGAGAGAAAAGAGAGTGCGATCGTGAAGAGGATTCGTGTGTTTGCAGAAGCGGACTGAAGTTGTCCGTGTGGATCGGTCAGCGGTCGTTCATGGACTTCAGCGAATATTAGAATCATTCAGACTGGAACGCGGGGCTGAGAGGACCGAAAAATACAGTCAGACAGATAGTCAGGCAAGCAGGCAGACAGTCAGGCAGGCAGGCAAGCAGGCAGGCAGGAAGGCAGGCAGTCGGGACAGGCTGATAGGCAGGCAGGCAACCAGACAGCGCGTAATACGCGAAAGTGCTGGGCGTCAGAGCTTGAAAGCGATCCTGATCGGCGTGGCGCACGTGTCCACGTAACGAATACGGACGAACAGCGCGGATGCTCAGGTAGGTGTACGTCGGTGTGCGATGTTGCATGGGTCGTGATTAAAAGCATTCGAATGCGATCGTACATTACAGCCGCTCCGCCGTGTTTGAAATAGTTTGAATTGCCAGCGGGAGGGCGTTCCGCCGATTATTTGCAGCCACCGGCTAGCGAAATCGAATCGGATACAACGGTTGATCGCGGGCTGGCCAACGCGTATGACCGGTCGTTTTCTCTGTTCGATTGTTCGGATAAATGTCCTGGTGATTATGGTAGACGCCGATTTACATTTTCATTAATATCGAGCTTCGTATTAACAATCGGCTTATTGGCAAAACCGAATAACGCTGTCCAAATATTTCTTTTCACTGGGGAACGGGCGGTGCTTTTGAACGTAGATGTCATATGTCAATGAATTTACAGGAATATACAGGGTGTTTGCGAAATCATGGTACAATCGACAAGGGAAATAGAATAATGTTTTTTTCATAGAGGAGTTCAGTTTCGAGAAAATCGAGTTTGAAATTTTGTTACGTACCCGTGCATTGATTAATTAATTCCGTCCAGCATGAGTTTGTCTACAACAGCGAGGTAGATATTTTCAATATTTGTAAATTGCTAGAATAAATCAATTATTGAAATTTACGGTTAATTATTAATTAAAGTCGTGCCGTATTCTAAACGATACTGTTTACAGATGCAAGCAGCATTGGAAATTGCGTGATAGACCGAGCGAATGAAGCAGACTCTGTCGAAGTACACGCGCACTTAACGAGTTTACGAACTCGATTTTCTCAAAAATGAAGCCCCGTATGAAAAAACTATATTCCTTATTTTCGACTCGATTCTATATGAGAAATCATCCCCTTGCCGGTTGTACCACGATTTCGCAAACACCCTGTATAGGTGTAGCAGTTCTTTTCATTAGTTAATGATTCGAGATAATTAGAATTATACGTGTAATATAACTATTCGATTACATGAAAATTGTAATTCGTACTAGTTCTTCTAAATTTAAATTTTATGATGTACATAATCGAACCAGTAGTTTATTGCCCATTTGTTAAGACCGTTGATGAGAAATGTTTGACAGCTAGTTCATAAATAAAAGAAGCTCTCAGCATAATGAGAATCTCCAGTTGAAGTTATTTTCCTTGCTCCTGAGAAGCGGTAATAGTTCTTGCGAAGAACCGAAAGGACAGTCTTCTTTTTAGCGTCTTCGTTAACGAATTTGATAAACGAGACTAAAGTACAATAGCAGTGAATTACTATGAGAACGAGACAGCTCTCGCGACTCCATTAGTTGATAAGCGATGCTAAAATGCAGGGACATCTATTTTGACAGTATTGTAGGGACTGCAAACAAATGCAATACCCATTAAATGCACTACAATACCTAATCGAAGGTATTATCGTACCTGTAATCGTCTATTAATGTTCTGGACAATAGACCGTTCTAGACAATGCAGTGTCTTCAATAGACGTCCAGAACTTCGTTAATTCTTCAAATATCAAGTTCAAATCCCCCTTAATTACCTCCACTGTGAAATATTTAAATATCTCGCTATTAAATCTCTTTAAGCATCGTAAAATACAACGTAATCACCGGCATTCAAGTCTTCTGTGGAATAAAGAATAAAAAAAGAAAATAAAGTTGTTGATTAATGTTACGTGCTTCATTGCGCTTTCGTTTAAATCCCACAGAAATGTATCTCTCGATAGTATTATCGTAATAAGTGATAAATAATTATAAAGAAAAGTGTTTAAAATCTCTAAATCACACATTTTTTAAAAGAACATTAACCGATTATTGATTTGTTAATCGAAATTACAATACACATGTATCTCCATAGTGTATGTGTACTGCGTGTCTACCGTTAGTACAGATTTGCAATATTTAAACAAAAGTATCTCTTAAATTAACGGTTCTTCGATATTACTACGTGAATGCTCTTTTTTTTAATTAATATCGAACTGGATATATGACTGCATTGAAAAGTGTATAATGTCATAACGAAACACGACGTTTGACCTTCAACCTTGTCTTAACAACGTTATAGAATTAAGATTTATGCGCCATCTCATGAAAAAAAGCTATCATTATTTGGTAAAATGTCGATAAATTAAAATGTGACCTGAAAGTTACACGGCCCCATAGAAGGTTAATGTGCTTTTTACAATGAAGATCGAGATGGATTGATTACTGCGTTAAAAATTGTACAATTCCATGACGAAAGACAACGTTGACCTTCACTTGTCCTTTACATACTCGCCCACGAATTTTCCTCAAAACAAAACAAGTTCGCCAAACCACTTTTTGAAATAATGCAATGTTTGTGTACCATTAATATGGATTTGCAATATTTGAACAACAGTAGTATCTCTTAGACTGGTGGTTCTTCGATATTACTACATCAATGTTCTCTTTTCAATTAACGTCGAGATGGATCGATTACTGCGTTAATATTCTACAATTTCATGACGAAAGACAACATTGATCTTCATTCTTCCTCTAAATATCGGTCGATAAATTTTCGCAAAATTACCTCCACCCAGAAGCAGAAGAACTTCGTTAGCGGTACTTTTTTCGAGTAGCCAATATTCGACTGGATAATTGCATTTACCTATTAAAACCGGTCAGCCTGCGTGTAAAAACAATTATTCATGAAACACATGTATGAACTGCTCACCTGCGTGCACAAATAAAAACATTGTTCGATTTATTTGTGTCAATGGCGCCGTTTTTTGTGCAGCCGCATTATCCCCCCGAAATAATAGGTTCCCGACCGAGAATGCGAACGGTACGCGCGCGTACTGCACGTAATATTATGTGCACGTCGAAACGGAGTTGTTCGCACGTATGACGATCTGGATACGCAACCGGAAGTGTACTCGTGAATATTCATGTCTGCGCCAATCGAATAGCTGAAAAAAAAGGAACAGGAAGATGTTCCAGTTGGAACTGTCGATTGCGAGTTTCAGTTGAAAATCCCACCTATAAATCCTCCGATTTAGCCAGCTATGAAGAAATACTTTTTTACTATAACCTCTTCGCCAATTCCTCCCTTCTACGCCCTTTCCCAGCAACCTCCGAGGGTTAAACCTCCGCATTGGCAAGCTAATTAGCGTAGTCATTGTTGGGATTTTCTTAATCCTTTCTCCCGATCGATCGCGTCTAGGACGGGATTCGTCGGAACGAGATGTTTTATAAATGGTTTATACGCGCTACTCGAATATCTTCAAATACCGAGCAATCTGCTATTTGCGGTAACGGTCGGCCAACATGATTCACCGTACGAATACGATATTCGAATCATATGAAACGGAAGAACATAGAATTCGCAGAAGGGATCGCGAGAATAATGGAAAATTATTCACACTGGAATTATGGGAGCCGCCGTAATGGCGGAACCAGGAACGTTTGAATTTACGACTATACCGTGGATTATATGCGTTTATGAGAAAAATGAATAGACGGAATTCGAAATTATAGAAATGCTCAAACTTACCATCTCCGGTGGTTTCGGTTTCAATTGAGCCGTTTATTTGTAAAGTGGCTTAAGTCCATTTATGCTCGAATCGAGATATTGAAGGGTTTGCGTTGGATTAAATTTAAAAATATGGGTAACAGATAACATAATCGAATAATGTTTTTGGGTTTCTAAAAGTGTCAAATTTATCATTCCAATTAGCATAATTAACATTATTGAAGAAATATGTTTTTGATGGCTATGAATGGACTTACGCCATTTTCAAAATCAATAGAACGACGTTTTCAATTCTTAGGAAAGCACAAGTTCATAGGAAAAGTAAATTTCCCTTGAAATTAAAATAAATGTATACACTTTTATGTTATAAAATCAAAAAAATATTCAACTTTCATTCTTTGTTAAATAATTTTTACATTAAAGTTAATATAGTTTTATTAATTATTATTCAGTCTTCTCCAGTTTGTGTACGCGGGTGGGATTCAAAATAACTGTGGTGTGCAGGTGGTATATAATGTAATAAATCCATTGAGTCCTTATATTTTAGGTTTGTGAGTGATCTCGGTTTTTTGTATAGTGATGCCAACTGGATTATTACAATTTTTCGGTCTTCCCCGTTACGGTAGTAAATCCAATGTTTCGAATGGTGCATCCTCGTTCATTGTCGTTTCATAGAATAACTTATATGAATCGCTTCTCAAAAATCCCATCCAACATACTTTAAACTAATGTACTCTTTTACCGTCAGTATTTTTTAGCCTTTTAAAAATCGCATTTTCTGTGGACAGGCACTGTTCCGTTGTTTAAAACGAATTCATTGCACATTGATAATTCAACTGTTACTTTGATAATTAAACGTAAAGTTGGAATCTCATAAAATTTTATTGCATAATTATTTTCCATATCTATTTGAAACTCTTACAATGAGACTTACGCGACTTTCAAAATAAACTTTTTCGTCGCTTCATCAACCAGCAAATTTTCGTGTTACAAAATCTTAACGATATCAAATATATTAGTAACAAGTTGCCTCAGAATGAAAAGATATTGTAAAAATATAACTATTATGGTAGCTGATTCGAATTTTTTTTAAATGGACTTACGCCACATTCAAAATAAACGGCTCAATTGTTGAAATTATAAATCTAATGTGCTTTGTAAAGGCTTGTACGTAGTTCTCTGTTTAAGCACATATTATGGTAAAAGTTACAGAGGATGTAAAGAAATTCAAACGTGTCGCTTTTATATGGTAATATTGGGTTGTCCGGAAAGTTCGTGCCGACGTATTTGTATTTATAATAAATATATACCAAAATTTAAATGCGTTGCTATTAAATCTTCTATTAAAATTGGCGCGAACTTTCTGGACAACTCAATGCATATCAGCCATTTTTATTTGTAGGTATAGCGTTAACGGAAATTGGCAAAAGTTTCTTAAAATAAGTTACACTGTATAGTTTATAGATAAAGTATTATTAAAGAAGGTCAGTTTTCACGAGTAAACAAGTTATTGTTTGTTAATCCGTGAAAATCCTCGCATTTCTTTTAGATACACGAATGCTACTACAAGATGAACAAATGCGGAGCGAGTAAGAATTCTTTTACAAGAATCACTTCGATCGATCTTTGGAAAAGCTATTACACGAATTAAAGTGTGTTCTATCGCAATAGCATAAAGTTCAGATTCAATTGATTAAAGTGGTTTTACAAATATATTACGCCTGTTACGGTTTAGCATGCAGATTCAGGACACAAAATAATTTAACCTAACGTTGACGAAATTTGTTATGGGCATTGCATGAATTCAAAAGAGGGAGCGATGCCAGGTTTTCTCACAAAGACCGTTTCCAAGATATACGACCATGACATTGTAAACTTAAGAGCGTGTTGCCGTTCGCGTCTAAAAGTTCATAAAGTTGTGTCCGCGCGGGCGTGCGATGCAAAATGTGACATCAAGAACTCGTGAAAATCCTTATAAATTTAATTTATGGTGGTTTAGATAGGTACAGTTAGGTCGAAACGATTTCTAACGCAGATATGTCAATTTCTATGGGAACTTTGCTTAAGCTGAGAAATCTGTTAACGTTCTAATAGGATTATTCGTGGTTATTGAGATTGCAGAGATACGTGCACGAGGAAGTCGACAAATTTATTTGTTTAACACCAGAGTTACCGAACGGTAAATCCAACGACATACATTGCTTTGTGATAATAACGAGACTGTCTCTATTAACACTTTGCTGACCGGCAATTTCACACAGAAACTACGCCATGTCACCGGCTATTATTTTGTAATTGAACATGGAAGTAAAGTAAAACATTCTAAATAAACTTCAATAAATATTATTCATACTGAATGAAATGAAATTAAACTTTGGACATATTTTTTATATAACTTCTAATATTGCGCAAAGCTTTTGCAATATTCTTTGTCGCCCTGGGTTTCATAAATTGAAATAGATAATGCAAGTGCAATGACGAGTTAACTCGTCATCGGTCAACAACGTTTGGCCATGAAAAGACGAGTTAACTCGTCACCGGTCATCAATATGTTAAAACTTCATACAATTGTTATTGTAAGGTATACGTCATTAAAGAAGTACATCTGAAAATTTCTGATGAAAGCATTTTTATAACTTCAATAATTGCGAAAGAGAAAACTAGGGATCGATCCAAATGTCTGGTTTGGTAGTTCTACTGTTAAGGCACACGAAAGTTGTGAATATTTTAATCGCTGGACTAACTAACTTTTTCTGATTTTAAACAACGTTGGAACAGCTATTTGTTTCACTTAATCGCTACAGTATGTGTCATTAAATTTTCAACTTGATACTGTGGGTAAAAATGGACTCCGACACTGTAATCGGAGGGTTGTAATGCGAAGTAGAAAATATGTAGCGAAAGGTGATACGCAGAAAAAGAATTCGAAAATGTAGTCTACCATTATCACTAGAACTACCGAACAATAAATCTAACGATATACATTACTTTGTAATAATTAATGAGATTGCATCTATTAAAACACCATACAATTTTTATTATAACGTGTATGTCATTAAAGAAGTACATCCGAAAATTTCTGATGAAAGCACTTTTATGACTTCAATAATTGCGAAAGAGAAAACTGGGAACCGGTCAAAATAACTGGTTGGGTAGTTCTACCGTTAAGGCACACGAAAGTTGTGAATATTTTAATCGCTGGACTATCTAACTTTTTCTGATTTTAAACAACTTTGGATCTACGATGCATTGAAAACTGAAAATTATTTTATTTCGCTGCATCAGAATAAAAAAGCTGCGGTTGCTCATAGTTTTAGCAATTTTAGCTCTTTGCACTCCAAGCAATTTCAATTCCAATATCAAGACATCTTTTGATCTAACATAACTCCATTGTACATGGTTCATTTCCGTTCATGTATCCAAAGTTTGTTATTGTAAGTTGTACCTACAACTCTTCAATTTTAGCAATTACTTAAATGCAAACACATGCAGACACGTTCTTGTTATTTTTATAAAGGAATATAAGATGGTATACAGTATAAATAATACGATGCAGCCAAAATGTACCTAAACACTGAGTTTCTGATTCCTGAGAAATTTCTGATATTTAACCAGTTGTAAGTTCTTGAAAACCAATCGTACAATAGCATACCTAGATTTATTTAAAAATTTGAAGATTCTACTTTTAGATGTTATTATTATTCTTTCTCGAACAATTTTTTGTACAAAGCAGCGAGTAAGAAAAACGAGGAATTACTTCTTCATGAAGATCGTTACAAGTTGAAACCACCCTAAAAGCATAAAAAGATTTGTTAGGCGAATGAATTTTCCATACATTCGAAGTGTTTCATTTATAATGACTCCTGCAAAATTGATATGCGATTTTTTTTCACGATTTTACGTATTTAAATTAAAAAACTGTGTATTTTTATCATTGAACGAAAACGTTTGGGTGTAAACATTTTTGCGAGAGGACAGTAAAGTTTGACAGTAAAAAGTTTAGCCTGTTGCAAAAAGCAAGTACGAGTCTGATGAACATAAATAAGAGAAAATACAAAGGTGACCCCGACTGGAACGTGTCCGAAGTGTAAATGCAGGATTAAAAAATTCACTTGTGTCACCCCCGCTTAGCTCACTCTTACTTTTCCTATTTTTCTACTGCATCCATTTTAAACGATTTTAAAAGCACTCTGGAAATTACAGCATACAATTTTACGTGTATTTCTAGAATACGAAGCTTCGAAGAGAAAGAAACTAGGGAAATACGGGTAGACATTGCAAAATTATTCTTCTCCTTTCTATCAAGATCGAAAGCTCGATTTTAAAGATTTTTACAATCTTTTTACAGCTTTTTAAATGCAATGCATCCAAAATTTACGAAAGTTTTCGAATGTACAAAGCTTGAAAAAGAAATGGATAAAAGAAAGACTCATAGGATACACATTGTCACTTTCTTCTTTTATAAAGACAGAAAGTTGAACTTGAGCTTTCTAAATGTAATGCATCGAAGGCATCAGCAAGTTTTCGAGTGCACAGAGATTGGAAAAGAAATGGATGAAAATGAGATTGATGGTATATTAACCATTGCTTTCTCCTGTTTTTACGATAGAACACTCAACTTGAGCTTTTTAAATGCAATGCATCGAAAGCATAAGAAATTGTCCGAGTCTACAGAACTTGAAGAAGAAACAGATGAAGGAAATACTCCTAAAATACACATTGTTACTTTCTTCTTTTGTAAGGACAAAAAGCTCAACTAGAGCTTTTTAAATGTATTGCATCCAAAGCTTCAGTAAGTTTTCAAGTGTACAGAGCTTGAAAAAAGAAACAAATAAATGAAAGATTGATAGGATAGTGGTCACTACTTTCTCTTGTTTTAAAGATAGAACACTAAACTTGAACTTGCATCCAAAGCTTAAGAAGGTTTTTGAGTATACAGAGCTCGAAAAAGAAACGAACGAAGGGAAGATTGATAGGATAGTTGGTCATTGCTTTCTCCTGTTTCCAAGATACGCAGGTTAACTTGAGCCGTTTAAGTGCAATGTAAACAAAATCGAGAAAAAGCATTCGAGTGCATGGAGCTCGAAGGAGAAGTAGGCGAAAGAAAGAGCGATGAGAGCGTTTTCAACTAGTAAGATGGGTCACTTTTTCTTCAGGATAGCTTCAATCTCTGAGATGAGCCAAGAACAACGCGGTCAGCGGATAGCAGTCTAGGATAATGAAGCACTCGGTTCTGCAGTTGATAGAACGGCGCATTTAACTATGGGAAAGATTGCAGAAGGATTGGGTACGTCCATTGCCGCGATTCACAGTCGTTTGGCCGAAATGAGGGAAAGTGTTCAAGCCTGGGTACCGAAGGAATTGTCATCGGCGGATGAAAATTTCTGCAGAAGTACCGGGACCACGAATTAATCGCCCATTTTCTGAACCACATTGTTGGCTGGGAATGAAAAGTAGTCGGTGCTCCAATTCACGGGTCGAGACAGTGGCTTATTCATTTAGAAATTACGCTCGGGTCAAGTAGGATCATTCTCTCTCGAGTGATTCCATAATGTCATGTGTACAAAGTAATTCGCAGCTTTTTCTTCACGAATTTGTCGTTTATTTTGCGAACGAAAGAAATATGAAAGAAGATTGAATCGAATAATTTATTAGAACCATCGACGAAATTGTATTTGTCTAAAACATACAATTTACAAATCTATATTGACGTCGCAATTTGTAATTAGGTTGCGAATTTTTATGCAGTTCCTTCTCTTTTAAATAACTTCAGCGAATGAAGAATAATATAGCATTATTTACAAAATTTCTTTTTAATGTTTTCACTAGTTTAATATTCACAATCAATTATCATTATCAAAAATATTGTTCATATTATTAAATTTATTTTATATCTAAAAAATTTACTAAACAATTCAGCATTCTATGACATATATTTTGTCATTATCATGCACTTAAAAAATGAAAAAAGATTATACAGAATGGAAATATTCTGGGTCGGAAGAATTGGAGTTTTGTAGTTAAAATGAAGCTCCTTTTTATATATGTACGTTCGCAAGAGTCTCTCTCATCGCATGCTACAATGTTTCCCATTCACTGATTGACATTCATACTCCAATTTTCAATAAAACAATCTCACACGTTAATAAACGAAAAGAATCTCACTTTAAAATAACGTTGCAATTGATTGCTTACGCGAATCGCGATTTCAAGCGAATATTCCCGGTGAATGTCGAACGAGGTAGGAAAGACATAGTAACAGAGAAATTGTCGGTGAACGTTTAGGCTGATTACGAGCAACGTTGAAGCAACGACGGCCAGCTGTAATGAATTAAAAAAGGAGTCGCTCTTTCCCTGAACGTACGTCGCGGAAACGATGCCCGGCGAAAAAAAATTAAAATGTATAATTGAACGAAGCTGGCTCATTCCCACGCAAAGTTTCGTTTACTCGGGTCGACAGGAAATTTGTTCAACCACGGAACCATTCGTTTCGCAGCTTTGGACCGCTTAAAGCAGCCGGCGAATTCAAAACCTTGCGTTCTATTCAAACTTTCGGAACATTCAATTCATTCTTCGTACTCTCGGGGGATGTTTATTAAAATAATTCATTTTACATTTGCGATACCGATCTGTTCAAGCTCGGCAGTCGTGCACGAAGATAGTCGCAGCCACCTGCACGAGACCGGAGTAGAGATATCCTTGAAAAATCAGCAAGTGGATTAAACCCGAGTATAATCGGACAGATTAGAAATGTAGGAAAAGGGCGGCAAGAAAGCAACGGGAGAATCAGCGTGCGATAACGCGGCGGATGTCCCCGAGACGTGCATGGAAATATCAAAAAATTGTCTGCGTATGTGTCCAGTAGTGCAAGCGTACGTGTGGCGAGACACACACCAGACAGAGATATTTCATCAATTTAATTTCACTTTCGTGTGAAACGTATTTACAATTTCGTCGAGCATCGTACAAGAAAGGAAAATAGAAGCAGAGACGCTTGATAATATATTTGCAACTGCTAGGTATGTGTGTGTGTGCAGATGCACATTTGTATGGGTGATTCAAGACTGCAACTACCGGTTAAAATGACTTGTTACTGATTCGTTCTTTCACAGTTATTAAAATTATAAGAATGTTTCCATGAAGACCTTTTTTTATCGAAGCACAGGTTAACATAAAAGTTGTATGAAATCTGAGAATAAACGCAACGTTGTCGTTATTACAAAGCTGCGGTATTAGTTTAGTTTAGTGGTTGGCAGATCCAGCGTGAAGGGCGGTGGAATGTAAGGAAATTCGTAATCTCAGTCGAGAGTTTCGTTTATTCAGATCGACAGGGAATTTGTTCCACCGTGAAACACTACTCTTTTCACAGCCGCAGATTGCGTAAAGGAGGCGGCAGATCGAAAACTCTGTGCTCCGTTCAAACTTTCGGAACATTCAATTCGTTCCTCGGACTCTCGAGGATTTATATTAAAATAATTCAAGCTTGGCAGTCCTACACGAAGACGTTCGCAGTTAGCTGCAGAACACTGGTGGAGTGAGCGCAAGAAATTCGGCAAGTGGATTAAACCTGAATGTAATCAGCTAGATTAGAAACGTAAGGAAAGGGCGGCACAGGAAACGACAAGAGAGGCAGCTTGCAATAACACGGTGACTGTCGTCGAGGCGAACATGGAAAAGTCGTGAAATTGAAGGAAAGCGTGCCCGGTGGAACCAGCGTACGTGTGGCCAGATACACCTAACAGATATTTTATCAGTCCAATTTTACTTTCGCTTGAAACATATTTCCAATATTGACGGACGTACTACAAGAGAGGAAAACGGGAAGTAGAGATGCACGCAAATATTTGCTGCTGCTAGGTCTCTACGCGGATGCACATTTGCGTGGATGTGCGGCGGTATAGCTTGCCAAAAATTACGAACAATTGCACAATCTATTCTCGGACTGCACAACGCGAGGTTTCCAGGGTTGATATTTACAAAATATGCCCACACAATAGAATTTAACTTTAAAGCTTAACGACCGATAGGTCCCGAAACGAAAGGCCCTGCTACGGGAAAACAGCATTTATGTTATAGGAAACGAAAGGCCCCGATACGGGGAGATAAGTAGCACTTGTGCCATAGGGAACGGAAGACCCCGTTGTGGGGAGATAGCACTTATGCTATAGGAAACGAAATGCCACGCTCCGGGGAGATACAGTGACTCTTATTAATATTCGGACATTGTGCTATTAAAAAAATTGTTGCTAGTTTCGATCGTTTGCAATAGTAAATTTGGAGTTATTGTTTTATAATATAACAGAACATTCATTGTAGTTGGTAATAACATAAATTTGACTTGTTTGTTGCACATATTTTTCTTAATACCAAACAGTGAACTAAATTATGTCGAAATTTATCGTCGCAAAAATATTCGGACGCTTGACAAACTATAACATTTAAACATGAAAATTATTAACATAAGTAATAATTAATATTTCGTTGCATAGGCTTATACTTTTTCGTCCCATACTTAGAATTTCTAAATGATCCGAACGGCTTTCGAACATTAACTGATATCGTGAAGCATGTTCTTCATCTTGCTCGACATTATGTTTGTAAACAAACGGCAAAGGTGTGTTGTTATTCGCAAGAAATGTGAGAATAAGTTATGTGTATTAAGAAAAGTATGTGCAACAAACAAATAAAATTTATGTTATTACAAACTACAATGAATGTTCTGTTAAATTATAAAACAATAAGTCCAAATGTACTATTGCAAACGATCGAAACTAGCAACAATTTTTTGAATAGCACAATGTCTGAATATTAATAAGTCACTGTAGGTAGCACTTATGCCATAGGAAACGAAAGGCCCAGCTGCGAGGACATGAAAAAAATGTATTTTTCATTTCTCTCCCTTATCATTGTTCTAGTAGTAATACAACGTTATATACAACGTAATATGAGCGAGTATTACAAAAAAGTTCTCAGTCGTTAAGGGTGAAGTTAGGGAAACGATCTTCGCGACAAAATACATTGTGGTGACAGCCGTGTCGCCTCGAAGAGTGTTAGAAAAATGAATGAGGCCCTCCAACGCTTTCAGGGGGTTGTTCGTTCCTCCCTTGAAAAAGACAAAGCGTCCTATGAAAGGGAAAACGTCCACGAAATGTCCCTTGATCAGTAACAGTCTAAAAAATAGAACCGTGTGGCAGTGATGGTGAGGATAGGTGAAGCCAACGATAAACCCCCTTGCCTCTGTGCAACCCCGGAGACTTTCTTATCGTCTCATCACGGTACCTGCAATAGCTGGACTCGTCGCGAATCAAGGACTTTCGCTGTCAGGACGTCATCGCGGCATGGCCGAGTTTGACTGCCTGATGCGTCAAAGGACCCATCGTAAACAAGCTCGCCCCGGGGCCTGGGTATAACTTTTAGAAAGACTCTGTAAACAGTGAAAGACGGGGCTTTCCGGAACATGATAGCAACCGGGCCGTTGCGGATGATTTATGGGAGCTGAGATCAAAGGAAAATTTGTAATCTCGGCAGAGAGTTTCCTTGGATACCAAATAAAGTAATGTAGGATCTTAGGAGAAGGAGGGAACCGTTCATGGTTGTAGTTGATCTTCTAATCTCCATACGTATTTGGTCCGGGGGTCCTCATCCTGTAACAAAGAACTCGTTAAAATTGATTCTTACCTGTTCTAAACGTATACGTGAAATTTCTTATGTTTTGTATAATTTTGATGTCCGAATATTTGTATGTGTTCACATAATGCTGCGGTGAAGATGTTTAAAAGTTTTCGATTCGAATTTCTGTCAGAAATGATGAGGATGTAAGTTCTAGATGTGTTAACCCTCGGAAAAGAGGACTATTTTTACTATCCAGATAAACAATATTTGTGGATTGTTTTTAAATATATTTTGAGCGATTACTCTTGGAGATACATTAATACTTTCGTAGAATCGCACTTAAACGAAAGACGAATCTGTGCGATTAAACAACGATTTTTATACTCTTGATCGAAATAGACTCCGACACCGCACCCGGAGTGTTAATTGGAGCGAAGAAATTGATTTTCTGAAATTGTCAAGTCGGACTCCCCCTTTTACAGACGTAAAAGTAATCTCAGAACAAAAGGTAATCCGGCGAACGACGTACAGAGAAAAATTATGCTTGATTTTCAATGTGACAAAATGGAAATACGCATCTTCCGTCGAAGTAGAACAAGCCAACGAATCCAATATCCTTGTTTCAATAAAATCTCGGATTCATGCGAACGAAGGGTAGCATATACATAGTAAGTGTGTCACTATCAAATCCGTCGTAGAGAAAAAATAGAAGCGTAGGAATGACAGGCACGGGATCCTTTACCGTAAGTAGAACGAATCTATATCTAACCAAACCTACGAACGAGTGGGATCCATTCTAATTTTATCTGGACTTCAAACCGTATCCGGATCATTTTCCCTCGAAGTAGAACAAATCAACGTACGATCGGATCCACGAGGAATCACGACGTTGAAAAAAGCCCGATGTAATTAAACTTCCAAGTGTGCATATCTGCGTTGGAACATTGTTAACCGCTTGACGTATGAATTTCCTCATTGTTACAACGATTGAAACGATTTTGTCGCTGATAATATCCTAAACGAAACCGACAATTAATTTTAAAAAACGAATAGAAATCATCCCATTCTGATTCGTTGAAAAGTTACCAACTTACGAGTTACCAGTTACGATTTAACGTTTAGTTAACATCAAGTCTACCGGCACTGATCGAACGACCTTTCCCAGATCGTTTATTTTCCACTTATTGAAACTACAAAAATATTTCAGTGGAGCACGCGTTCTAATAAAAACCGCGCGAGATCCGACTAAATTAATTTTTGTCACTTTAACAGGGCAACATGCAGCAATTACTTTTCTGGCTCGATAAATTCAGTGTTAATCCCGCTGCGAAAAAAGATGCATCTTGAAATTCGCGTGCATTGTTCCGCATCCGTTAGGAAATAAATGAAAACCGACCGGTTTTAATTTGCTGAAAAGTTGCGGGTTTTCGACGACGCGGTCGCGATTATTTCTTTTTTCACGTATCTCGACGTGCCCGCGATTGTGTGGCCGCGATGAAATGAGAAAAAATAGCAAAACAGTTTATTGTCCGCCGGGGGCAAGGCTGCCGGGCCAAAGAAGCTGGTATAAGACAGTACATCAGGTTTACGAGGCGTGGATTCTCGCGGATGGGTCCGCGACGACGTCGTTTGGACCAGCTTAAATCGACCAGCAACAATCCCCGCTTTCGAGATATCGCTCCCTGGCCCTCGATAGTGGATGACCTACGCCAACGGCAGCCTTTAATATCGCGGGATGCGAGCCGAGCGGGAAAAGCAGGATGAATAGGCCAGCCTGACTGCTTCTCTCGAGGCGTTTTCTCGTTAAGAAGCTGCAGAGCGACGCTGAGCGCCGCGACGCGGCAAGTTGACTCTGTGTTAAGCGAAGGACACTCCCGATCTTCTCTTTTTGCACACCGCGCGGCGAGAATAAAAATGACAGGGCCAAAAGATGCTCCGTGTCGCGGACCTTCATCCTTCCACGGCCCCTTTCTCTTTTTCCTCGGATCCTCCTACATCGTCTTCTTCGCTCGCTCGAATCGCCTCCTCCGAAAGGAGACCCCATTAGCCCTTTTTTTCGATTGCATAAGACAGTTATGGTTGTCGGATTCCGAGAGTTGAAACTTCAAGAAGTGTAATGCGGTAAATAGAAAATTTGACTTTTAGAGAAGCTTCGATCGAAAGTACCGTTTCGTTGATCGCATTTGGAAATTTTTAAAAGAAATTTGTATATACATATATCTCAACCATGATAAACGTATTCTGCTTTCATATTCTAAATCTTATACGTTTTTTCTGTCCTTGACCTTGAATGACCTTGGAATAATATAGTCACTGAATTCCTAACGAAAGGGACTATCATTGTAGGTGAGGAAAAAAGTCAAGGTGACCTTGATGTCTAAAAAAAATGACATAAAAACAACATTTTTTATAACATCTTGTCAGCCCCATTGTACCATTCAACTTTGCCCTTACCATATTTTACGTATCATTAAAAACAACAAAGATATTTAAGGTGCAAACGTTTGGTGACTCACCCTGTATACAGTGGCTAACGAAAGTATTCGAACGGTCAGATTTCTTATTTTTAGCACATGAAATATGTATGTTAATCGGAAATGTGTAAATATGTTGTAAATATTGTATGCATGATTGTATTATTTTTCAATTTTATTAACATAATCTTGGGACTTCTCTCTTGATATAGACACTAAATTGTTTTAAACATTTCGGATTAACATACATATTTCATGTGATAAAGATAAGAAATTTGACCGTTCGAATATTTTCGTTAGCCACTGTATATACATTTCTTTTCCATTAGTTGAACTATGGGATAGAATGTTTTTCAGTTATAGTAGTTTAAATTGGACGAATTATGGTTCCTCGAATAGGTCAAATGGACTCTCCGTTGAGCGAACGTCACTCCCGAGTTTTCTTTTCGCGTACCGTGCCAAGAACAAAAATGGCAGAGGTAAAGATTCTTCGTGTCGTGCCCTTTATCCTCCTACACCCCCTTTCCTATTTTCTTTCTCCTTAAGTACTCCTACTTCGCTCCTCGCCCTTCACCTCCTGCGAAACACGACGCTTTTAGATAATATTAAGATTGCAGGGACAGCTAGCTGCTGTTACGATTCGCACAAACTATCGGCCGGAAACCAAGTTGATGCTGCAACAGTGTCAGCCATTCTGGTTTGCCTTTGCAAATATTCTTACCAATTAACTCACCGAGCATTTACAATTGACTAGTAAATATTGTCTTACTTTTTGTCAAATAATATACAAATATTTCTTAATACTAAAAGTTTTCTGTTTTCAACAAATAAATTGTTTCTAATACGTGCATAATTTTTGACGAAACAGTATATTTACCGTTTCCAATATTCGATTTTACCGAGCCCTGAATTTGTGGAAGCTGGAGTGAAAAGAAAATTCACGTGTAATCTCTGTCGAGAGTTTCGTTCGATTTAAAATCAATAAAGGAGCTCGTAAAAATTTATTAGGTTCTCCCCAGTCTTAAAGAATGGAATTTATTTAACGCTGATTGTTACTTTCTCTCTTTTTCTCACACTTTCGTCGACCAAGGCTCTCTCCTTCGTCGTTTTCTTCGTCGCTGTAGCCATTATCGCTCGCCCTTCGCCTTGCTCCTGTCGAAACTCGGACCCATTAGTTATTTTTGCGATTGCCACGGAGAAAGGTCCTTTGGGAACGTGTTGCGGCGCGCCAGGTGGTGACGGCTTATAGACGTTTTCTGAAGGACATTCTTCTGCCGGCTAATTTATCGATCCTCGCCGACGAACAATGAGCGACCACCGCCGTCGCCGAAGCCTGACAATATTGTATAAGGTTTCCACTCCATTTTATATTTCATTTCGCGCGTTCTTTTTTTCCCCCTCTCTTCTGTCCGGCTCGCACACGTGAAATTGCTGTTGCGCCTGGTGGAGTCCTAATGGAAATGTTTTTTGCTCCATTCTGTCGGTACTGGATCGAAATAATTTCCTGTAGCTGCGTATGCTATTTGTCGCGATTGATGAAATAAACGAAGCAAGGAAACGGAAATTGGTTTTCACCGACCTTTTCCTATTGGGGATTTTCGCTAATTAAATCTCGACTGATGGATTTATCAGAAGAAATCTTTTTTTTTCTTCAGATGCACTGATTACTTATTAATCACTTTTACGACAAATAATTATTCTATGGAAACTGTTGAACGATTTCAGCAAGCAAATATAATTACGCGTTAAATAGTGTGAATGACGTGCCACGCACGTCGCCATTATTATTGCGTAACGGCGCAAGCGGTTAATGTTGCACATGATTCACTTTGTGCACTCCAAGCAATTTTAATTCCTGAATCGAGACACTTTTTGTATCTAGAATAGTTTCATTGCATGATACATGGCTCGTTGCTTTTCGTGCGTGTAAAGTTTATTATTATCATTAACAAACTTAACGATGTAAGAATTGTTTTGGCGTCATTGGAGTGCTAAGAGTTGAACATAATTTTATCTCGGCGACCAAACGAATACTAATATAGTAGCTGTAATAAACCAGTCGTTTTGACTGGTCCCTAGTTTCTTCTTTCGCGATTATTGAAGTCATAACTTTTAAAACATAAGTTTTAATAGATGCAATCTCGTTAATATTACAAAGCAATGTATATCGTTGGATTTATTGTTCGGTAGTTTTAGTGTTAAAAACGAAACCATTCCACATTTACGTGATACGTCACACTTTCCCGAGGAAAAAAGCCTTGCTAAATATACTTCTCAAACTCTTAATCTAATGGTTAGAGAAATATTATCTCACACCTGCTACTTTTCCGAGTACCAAAGCAAGTACAAACCGAATAAACGAATAACCAAATACTAGCTTTCGCACTTGAAACTGTTTAACTAGAAAATCAAAGCTTTTCTTCTGACCTGGAAGATTTTCGTTCTCTACGATTTATTACCTCTCATGCATATGGAGTTTTATGGTGGAGAACGGAACGCGTCTGTTTTATTTCAGATTTGTAAATGCGATTTTTATTCGCCTGTACTGGCGCTTATGTTTGCCTGGCGCACACCTCCGGTCTGACGTTCTGTAGACTCGCATTATTTACGCGCAGCTAACGTAGAAGATTCTTGGTATATGCACTAGCACTGAACCTACCAAGTATTAAAATTGGCTGGTGCGTATTATCTTACAAAAATGATAACAATTTATTTATATATAATATATTACAATATATTTTCCGGTATGCGCTTCCAGTCTGATGTTTTGTAGACTCGCATTGTCTACGCTCAGCTAACATAAAAAATTCTTGGTATACGTACTAACATTAAACCTACGAAGCATTCAAACTTGGCTAGTATTAAAAAATGATTAAAATAGTGCTTCAAAATTGTTAAGATTTCTTTAATTTCGATTCTGTGCAATGTTTACTATAATATATGGCGTAATAAAGAAATTTTATAATTCTATAGCCTTAGGTAATTGTAAAATGAAAAATCTGAAGAGTCGCTTGATCAGCTGTGAATAACGTAGTGTTAAATGACTTTGTTTCCCTTAAACTATGCCCTACAGTTTCTACTATAGAAACTATAGTTTACTACTATATGCCCTATAGTTTACAGATTCGTTCCACTTGCTTTGTACTCTTCTTTCCGATTGTTATTCTATCCAGCCACGTGGAATGCTTACCGTGTTCTGATGTTGTGCGGATTGTTTCGCATACGTCTTTGCCGAACCACGTATCGGTGCTGAATAAAATTTCGAGAAAGAATTTACATAAACCATTGACCTGGAGAATAATCCAAATGATCCAGTAAATTGTTCCACAATTCGAAGAATATACCATATTAAATAGACAGTAAAATTTCTGCGGAGAAAATACTTGTATTTTGAAAATCTAGAACCAAAAATACATTTTGGTAATCTATAATTTAAAATAAATGTATGCTTGTTTTTATGACTTGTATGGTACTACTAAAAACATTCTATTTATGAAACTATATAACCTATTTAAAATACCTTACTTTAAAGTCAAACAAAATGTGAAATATTGAATAGCATTTGAAATATTTATGTCATCAAATATGGCTCGCCTCTGGTAGTAGTTATTTATTCAGTCGCGGCGCCATTCGTAACGAAACCAAATATTAGTTCCACATGGACTCTCATCGCAACATAAATAAAAATGGTAGTCGTATAATTCTTTAAAAAAGGATATATTTAAAACAACTGTGTTTACTTATTTTTTAACGTAGCTATTGTAATATGTTAACTCAAGTTATTGAAGTATATCGTTAAAATTGACTATCTTAAAAATGAGTATCTAAAAGTGTCTTTTCTGACTCCTGTTTTTTTGCAATTTATACAGAATCAGCTTATTAACAACACTAACAGAATACAGGAATTATATGCAAAATGAATTTATCATAATTATATTCGTCATTCTTAAATCTCGTTCGATTAACTTTATATTGTTCCATTCTTTTTTATCAACTATTACCTGACACTACCCGGCATTTATTACTTCCAGAATTAGTTCGTTTATTTAAACGTGATGAGACAAGGAACTTTATTCTACAAATTTTATGAAATAAAAGTTTCACGCTTTGTGACCATCGTAATTGCGAGTAATTTTTTTACGTCCTCGTGAGAGCAACGCCTGAGCCGCTGATTAGGTTTACGATGTCTTTTTATAGAGAACAGTGAAGTGCAAAAGGTTAAAATATACAGGATGATCAATTTGAATGTAACCAATCGAATATCTCGATGTGGAAAATATTTAGTATATTATTTTATTCTCATTTATAGTGTTTCATCCCCTTAAAATACAGTTTTTACGTACATCAATGGGGATAATCAGTCGTACATCAGACGTCGCATGCATAATACACAAAATTACACAAAATTAACATGTAACAAGGCCCGTGAAATCGATGAGGAGGTGTTTAATTACGACAATTACTCATAATTAAAGCTTGTATAATCTATATACCCGTTAATAATGATATATATCAGCCCCCTAGCATCGGTGCATGGCATTAAATACGTGTCGATATAACCGATGAATTAGTATTACTAAAATCCGTTTGGGAATGTGTTACGGAGTGTCGACGCGATGCGATTAGAATTCCAAGTGTTAGTATTTGCAAGTGTAATTAAGTGAATATCGAACGATGATTGAATCGGGCGCGTCCCAGTAAATTAGGTATTTAACCCTTGTACGTCTTGAAATCTATCTTACAGCGTATAGTATCTCACATAAAAAATAAAGAACCAGAGCGAAGCAGGTCTCGAGAATCAGAGCATCCTCTCGAAGAAAATTTATAGAAATTGATTTTTAAAAGTTCAAAGGCAGAATACCTTCGCTAACCCTTTGCCACACCATTTCCATTCTAATTAACGTTGTTATAACGTCTTCGTCACTGAAAGTACTACAGAATAGAACTGACAATTTATATCTTTTATACTTGTATAAAGAATAGGATTTGATTTCGTCTAAAAAGACAATCGAAATATTTATATTCGTTAGACTTTATTAAAAATCTTCACCACGAGTCTGACTCGTTACAATATGGCAGGGGGGTTAACGTGAACTGCATAATGTAATAAGGATTCCACAGAATGTAAATGTTCAATGTGGAAAGAAATGGATTAATTTTGGACTTAAAATTACTTCGAGTACAAGGATTGAATTTTCATTGGAGGCTGAAGTGCAAAGTTTATACATTATAAATTTCTTAATTTTAGAAGTAAAATTACTTCGATTTCAAGGGTTGAATTTTCATTGGAGCCTGAAACGCAAAGTTTTTACTCGATAAATTTCTTAGGTTTGGATCTAAAATTACTTCGATTCCAAGGATTGAATTTTGGAAGATGAAACGCAAAGTTTGTACACTGTAAATTTCTTAATCATGGAATTAAAATTACTTCAACTCCAAGGGTTGAATTTTTATTGAAGGATGGAATGCAAAGTTTAGACATTGCAAATTTCTGAATTTTGGAATTAAAATTACTTCGACTCCAAGGATTGAACTTTCATTGGAGGCTGCAATGCAAAGTTTAGACATTTGCAAATTTCTGAATTTTGTATTTAAAATTACTTCGACTTCAAGGATTGAATTTTGGAAGCTGAAACGCAAAGTTCATACATTGTAAATTTCTAAATTTTGGAATTAAAATTGCTTCGATTCCAAGGGTTGAATTTTTATTGACGGATGGAATACAAAGTTTAGACATTGCATATTTCTGAATTTTAGAATTAAAATTATTTCGACTCCAAGGATTGAATTTTGGAAGATGAAACGCAAAGTTTGTACACTGTAAATTTTTTAATCAAGTAATTAAAATTACTTCGATTCCAAGGGTTGAATTTTCATTGGAGGCTAAAATACAAAGTATATACATTGTAAATTTCTTCATCAAATAATCAAAATTACTTCTACTTCAAGGGTTGAATTTTCATTGGAGGCTAAAACACAAAATTCGTACATTGTAAATGGATTTTCATCCGGGTTCTACGCAGCGTGTGCTTTCAATTTAGCCGAGAACGTGCCGCCGTTTTCTCTTTTCCCGCGTGCGAGCTTTCGCTTCCTGCCGGCGGTGGTTTTTGTGCCGCGACTTTTGTCTCCGGCAGAGTAATCTTTAAAGTAGGGTTTAACCTTTCGCGGTCGGTTTGAATGGAGTCGAGTTGTTAACTGGAAAACGAAGCCTCGGCCGGCCTCTGCAGCCGATTACAATTAAGACGCGGACGCCTCGGAGAACGGATTAAAGATTCACGTCGGATCTCGTTCCGATAAGGTATTTGCCTAAACTTCGTCGACCGTTGCCTTACTGAAATTCATGTTTCAGGATGTTGAGATTGTAGCCAGTTGTCCGGGCTCGAGGTGCACACCGAGACGGAAGTACAACGCTTGTTATTAATCACGATCCCATAGTGCAGCAGGACTGCACGAAATTTTAGTGGAACAATCGATATCTTGCGCAGCGACGCGTCGCGATTGCTCGAGATAGGATTCTCGTAGCATTTACCGATTCGCCCTGTGCAAGCAACCGGTTAACCGGGAACGTGTCGCTTACCGATCAGCTGACGAGCTTCGACAACGCGCGTTGCAAATCGAATCGCCAATCTTCGATCAACCACACACGCTCTCAGCTCTCGTCAGACTACGCTGCTCGTGACACTGCGATTTTTAATTAAAAATTGACCCTATGCGACTCTACGCGAGGTAATTACATCACCGTTGCGATAAAAGCTAACGAGTTGTACCCGATAAGTGCGATAATGTTATCCCCGCTTCTCAAACTGGATTTTAATCCTTTCCCGTGGCATTTAGCTCGACGAAACTCGGGCCCAAGCGATAGGCGTCAACGTGCGGTAAACAGACCAGACTTATGCTCGAGAACAATCTCAATACGGTAACAAGTATTTACTAAAATTTGTTATTAAATACAATAGAAAATTGATCTAACATTCTTGGATTCTCCTTTAAATTATTTGGAACAGACGCTTTTATACAATGAGTTTCAGAATACTTCCAAATTATTGGTGTGTTTTTACTTTCTGCCAAATCCATGATTGACGAATTGTACCTTCCTCTTCACCACTCTCAACTATAATCATACGCCTTAGACGCTTTCTGATTGGCACAAACATGTCACCATCAGTGGATTCATTATTATTGTTCTCATTTAAAACTTTTCGTATTTTTCATTTTATGGGGGTTCGTTAAATTTCAATAACTAAACTGCTTTGAAACGTAGATTATAAGAATCGTGATCAATTGGCATGGCGTACTGGTAAGAACTAAATAACGATTGTAAATGGGAAAAATCATTTCATGAGTCTGGCTCACGCGATGTTTACGTTTGGCCCGATTTTCAGTCTACCAGTATGACTCGCGATGTTCATGTTTGGCCCGACTTTCATTTCACGAGTCTGACTCGTGCTATTCATGCTAAAATCTTCATCACAAGTCACACTCGTTAAAGTACGGATAGGGGTTATAGACGAGTATTTAGTATCTGGGGCGGCATTCGAATCGTCATATCGATAGCGACCGTGTATTTATCGACATTTTCCTTAATTCTCAGGAAGTTAAACGACCACCATGCGAGAGAGAGAGAGAGAGAGAGAGAGAGAGAGCAAAAAGGCGAAAAATTTAGGACAGTTGTCGTTTGCTATAGGAATTTGTCAAGCTACAGATAGTATTGATTCTCCTACTGCTGTGTATCTATTTTGACCCAGAGTATCAAAATTGTTATTGGCCTAAGCAATTTCTAACGAATAACCCCTTGCACTACAACATCGAGCCAGACTCGTGATAAGGATTCTGAATAGATTCCAATAAATATTTATGTTACTAATTTCCTAAAAATCTAAATCAAATTTTGTTTCGTAGTTGACAATAAACAGCCATTGGAGAACTTATAGACGTATAATAAATATTAATTTTCATCTTGTTCTAGGAAAATATGAGCTATAAAGAAATTTTAATCACTGCAACAGTAAAATAAAATATAGTGCAAAGGGTTAAAGCTATTGCATTAAGTTGAGCAAAACAACTAACCCATCTGCCAGACGCTCCACCAAAAATGTGTTTACAAAAATTGATAAAACAGTTCAATCGTAAAAATTATCGATCCTGAAATTGTAAAAATGGTAATAACAATGATAATAGTAATTACAATAATAGTTTCAAATGTAATAATTATATATAATATAATTATGTATTTTCTCGAATTTTGCTACTAAAATTTGGAAAAAGTCGTTCCTCCACATCAAAGATGCGCGCGCTTTTTTCGCCGGACTTTTCAATTCGCGTTTACGATTTCGATCGAAAATTCTCTGCCCGCTCCAAGATCCGAGGGCGATCCAAAAGGCAAGTCCCGTAGCATCCGTTCGCATGTGAAACAGAAATCTTTCTCCCTTATTGGTGGTTCGATAAAAAATAGAGAGAAATTCCTCTCAGCCCGAGAGTGACATCCGTTTATTTATCCGTCCACTCGTCGCGTATTGTTTTACCGTCATCGGCAGATACCTGTTCGCGTAATCAGTACGACGAACCCGATGCAACCACACAATGGCCTCGTACACCCGGGATTCCCCCCTGTCTTCGCAAACTTTCTTCGTTTATTTTTTCTCCGCCTGCTTCTTCTCCGTTTTCGCAGAGAAATGGCGAAAAAGGGCACGGCGACGACGATCCGTCGGGACCGGACCTCGTTCGCGCGACGTTCCCATTTAATCATCGAAATTGGAGCTTCTCGAAACGCCTGCCATCCTCCTCCTCCCCTCCCCTCGTCCCTCTGCAACGAGGAAAAAAATATTGAGGATCTCTTCTCACCTAGCTCCGAGATTGCTCTCAGAGATTTTTACTCTTTCCTTTTCACAAGCGACACCGGGAATTGACGCCGCAGGTGTAGAAAACGAAGACGTCCTTATTGGCTCTTCGAATATCCGGCTAACGGCCTATCTCCGAGAATTTCGACGATCATGTCCGGACGCTAGGGAGTTCCTCGGCGAGGACCAATGCGATAACATACTCTCCGATGTCTGCACGCGCCCGTTAGCTTCGGAATATTCGCAGCGAACTAACTTGGGCACACAGCGAAATTGCTTTGACGCGGTCGTGCTTTGTTCGGCCTTTGCGCGGTACAGCCACTTCAGACCACGAAAAAACAAAGTTTTATTTGGAAACTGTTTTGCGGCAATATAACAGAAGAGTCTGTTTACTTTTTATTATACAGGGTGTTCCGGTTAAGTGAATACAGCAGAATATCTCGGAAGGAATTGTAGTTATTAAAAATCCAAAGAGGTGCTATAATGTAGTATTCTGAGTTCGATAAAGGTACATCGTTAGCTTATGTTTCCGTTGTGCATCGGCTGACGACAGACAGCTTAGCAACCGCTGCTGAGACAGCGGCCAGACCTAATCCAGACTTAACACCTCATAGCACCTCCAGACATAGCACCTCTTTGGATTTGCCTTAGTGCCAGCTTTTACTTTCTGAACAAAAAAATATAGCATTCCATTTAAGAATATCATAGATTTGCAACTCTGAGGCGTCACGAAAAATTGCCACAGTATTATTTAAAACAATTTTAACACCACTATCTTCACATCTAAGAAATTGATAAAAATGTAATAGCTGTAAGGACGAGTAACACTAGAAAAAACCCACACATAAGGTGAAATCCTTCGCGTAAAATCAAAATATGCTAGGACAGAAGAAATGGTTTAGTTTTCTAGATAAAACAGCTTCGAGTGCAAAGTGTTAAGTTGAACACCGCAGATTAATTTAGCAATGAGATATAATTATAAGTATTATGCTCAATTTTTTTCAAATTCCTGAGAGTGGAAGAGCATAGTTAAAAAAATAAAAACCACTTTTTTCGGCGTTCTTTTTAAGTTGTACTCACTTTTTCTGAAAAATATACTATATAATATTAATAAAATAATGAAAAATATATTATGTGATATAGAACGTACCTGCGTTCAGAAAAAAATGTTCCAGATTTTTAAAGTTGCGTACTGTAAAAAATTAAAATAATATTATATACGATATATTCCAATGTTTAGAAAATGATTTCAATGGCGCCGGTTGGTGTAGCAACTATGGTCCCTGACTGCGGAACCGCTGGATACTTTTTGAAACAGGTCCGTATCCCGGTCAGGTCAATTTTTTTTCTCGTTAATCAGATGTTTTTTTGCTTACTAGCACACGATTGTTAATTACGTTATGTAACATTAACATTTGAAAATGAAATCCGTAAGAGCTGAATAATTAGATACGTGTGCAGAGAGAATTGTTTAAATTTAAATCTTTCCTAACCTATTAACTTTTTGAGATAAATAGTCTAAAACGTTTTTTCTACTATCAATGTTGAGTTACGTTCATTGATTTGTATTTAAAAGTCTACTATTCCCTTAATACGAAAGACAAAGTTGACCTTTATACGACCTCTATGCGCCCACTCACGAATAACACCAAAATTTTCTCTGACACATTTTTTTCTAAGAGTAATGATAAAAATCGGGCGAGACACCCTGTACAGCAGCGACGAGTCGGAAATTGTCGTAGGAAAAAGTTTCTTGTTATTTAAAAAATTGGCCAGAGTCACGTTTGCCTTCAAAGTCGGAAAACTTCAACAAATGGAACGAAGAGTTATGAGGAAAGTCGAGCGATGTACCAATCCTCACTGCCGTTACGAAATTGAAGTAGTCATTACAGTTCTTTCGAATGAAACTTTGTCGATAACAAAATTTGTTGGAAGTTTGGAAGTTTTTTCCAGGGCAAATCGAACCGAGCTGCTACTCGTCGCGTTCAATTAGAAAGACATTATCAAAACACTGTCCCGTTTTCCACGAAGGCGAGGGCGCGTCGTTCCAGAATCTACGACGCGTATTCGGCGCACGTACCCTCCATCTTGAATGCATTTTAGATTCTGAAATTCCGGCGATTCTCGAGTGTCACTCTAGATAAGAAGAACCTTCGACAGGCGGCATTAAAGGGAAACTTAATTTAAGCGAGAAATCAGTCGCGGAGATTTTACGGGGCTGCTGCCGCCGATAAGGATATTGTCTCGTCGAAATCTAATAGAAACTCTACCGATTTCAATTAACGGTCTCGCAGAATTCGTCAGATTAATTTTAACAATGCCCGGTTCCGAAGAAAATTCCCAAGAGTCGTCAGTCTTCGATATTCGTGTGATGTGACGTTCTTCAAAATGTGGAAGTAACAAATTGACCGCTTTTCGGAAAAATAAGAGAATTGACCTGGAAGATTCTTCACCTACGCACTAACGAACGAATTAAATTATATAACGATTTCAATTAACGGTTTCACAGAATTCGTCGAATTAATTTGGGTCAACAATGTTCAGGAGAAAATTGCCAGCATCGTCAGCCTTTGATATTCGTGTGATAAGAAATTCTAAAGATGTAGACGTTGCAAATTAATCGCTCTTCGGAATAATAAGAGAATTAACCTGGGAGATTCTTGTTATACGCACCAACATTGAACCTACCGACTATTCAAAATAAATTAGTGTATGTTGTCTTACAAAAATTACAAGAACTAATTTATTTAGACTCTGCGCGGTTCTTACTACAATGTGCGCTTCGTTACAAATACAGTCTGAGCTTTTGTAGACCCGTACCACTTATGGCGCAGCTACGGTAAAACATTCTTCTGACGTTTCTCGCAAAAATACGTAAGAAACAGATATATATACTTAATATAATTTCGGCATATTTGAATTGATCGTAAGAAATGTTATAAAAATGCGTATTTTGTGGGAAGATCTAGAGGTATAAAATTAAACTGTAGTCAGGTTAATGAAACAAAAGAAAATATAAGATTCGGTTACGATCAATTTGCAATTTTTTTAATTTTATCTTGAAATTTACTAGTAACCGAACTTTGCTGGACCTATATATTTTCCTCAATTCTAATTCGGGGATAATCGCTAGTATTCGGTGCAAAAGTACCTTGCGAATGAAATTGACGACGTCTCCTGCACGGAGCAGAAGCGCGAATGATAATTTGTGCGGTCAGCGATGTTTACGCCATCTATGGAACAGTGTTACGGTAGCAAAAGTGAAATTGTTACATGCGATTCCATTCGGATGGCCGCGGGGGTTGTGGCGGCTTTGATCTTTCGGTGACAAAAGTACATCCACTGATGCTGCGCCGGCGAACAGCAGCGGCGTTAGTCAAACCGGATTTCGGGCGAATACTTGTTGGCCGGAAAACGGTGTCCGTGAGAGATTCGCGCTGGCAATTTCCATGTAACTCGGTTATTTGTCCGAACGCGGCTCAAATTGTGTGGAAACGCATCCAACAATGGATTGATACACAAGCTACGAATATCAAATGTAAATGTATCGACCAGGGATCAAACAAGTCTCAGTTTCATCCCCCCAGCGACGACGTTCCCGAGAGGCATATCTGGTTTACGGGGTCCCGAAACCATTTGCGTGAATGCCCGCCGTTCGCGTGCGCTTTATAGGGAATTAAAATGTGCGTTGTATGGCTGTGTCTATCGTTTTCAGTGATTTTACGTTCCCACATCGCTGGGCACGATCGGCGCAAATTGAATGCGACCGGTCTGATTCGCGCCACACCAACTGGATTTTCTGTGCAGATCCTGCGATCGAACGCGCGTCCTATTCAAACGTTATCTTTAAATCTAATACAATTACTATGTAAAAAGCCTCCGCTTTAATCTTCCTACATATACTATTTGATATTTTAAAAGTTACGCCTCCAATTCATATACAGTGAGTAACATAAATATTCGGTAATTTTGTTCACGATGAAGGAAAAATAAATTAATTCTAAATTACATTCCTACATAATGTCTAGTTGTAAAAGTATACATTTTATTTATATACTTACTAGCGTTTATTAAATATTCCATTTTAAATAAAAGAATGTCTGGTTTTAACGTTACAATAATATTCAGACACTTTTAAAAACTGATAGTTTTTGTACTAATTTTTACAAACGAAAAGTAATTCAATATCGTGTAGGATATCCTTCTTGACGTGAATGACATCTTTTAATAGTTGAGGTATATTGGAAATTATTTTTTTCAAATATTCTGTACTAATATTATTCCATTCCTCTTTCAGTCGGTCTCTTAACATTTCTTTAGATGTTATTGCAGTTGTTCTAATTCGTCAGTCTAGTTCTAGTTTTAATTCTTCATTTTTCTTTCGCCACACCATTCTTCGCACATCCGATCCAAAAATGTTGAATTTACTCTCATCGCTAAAAATAACGTCATTCCACCACGTATCTTCCTTTAAAACAAATTCTCTCGCAATGTTTAATCTTTTCTTTTCTAACAATTCGGCAGCTAATTTTGGTGCACTTAATGTAGGATCTTTCTTTATTTTTCTTATAATTTTTCTTTTATCTCGCGTGTCCAAAACTTTTGGTTGACCTCTTTGCTGAATAGATTGTATTCGGTCTTCATACTTAAATCTTTTAATAATATCTCACACTGTACTTTTACTAATTTTAAGCATTGCTGCAATTTTCCTTTACGATTCACCTTTGGCATTGTAAAAAATGACAAATTGGCGTCCGTTGTGTGAAGTGTTTCTCTTGCGTCCGATTATTACCAGTGAACTTAGCGAATACCTAAATACAACTGACTTTCTGAGGCTCGAGACAGTTTACACAGACTGTAATGTTTGTAAACATAAATCACAATCGCATTAAATATCACACTAGCTCACGCAAATTGTTACACTCCGAAGTGTCCGAATATTATTGTCACGTTAAAACTAGACATTGTTTTGTTTAACACTTTAACTGCCGAACTAACAACCTCAAAAATTTCACAAAATCAAAGTAATTTATATAATGAAGCAACGATTGAAAATCTAGAACGTGTGACACAAAGTTATCTTTCAACCTTTCTGTATTCTCCAGATATCAACATCATTGAGTGCAACGAATATATTAACGTACAAATTTATTTTTAAATATGGACAATCAATTCTGTCACCCATATATGGGTGACGTGGCAGTCAAAGTGTTAAAACAGACTACTTAGTAAACGTTAGTAATTATATAAATAAAAATTATGCTTTTATTAACTAGACTCTATATAGTAATGTAATTTAGAATTAATTTTTTTTCCTTCATCGTGAACAAAATTACAGTGCGGCAAAGCGAAAATTGTATAGTATCCGAATATTAAAGTGATTCACTGTACATCCTTAACCGCCTTACGGTATCCCAGAATCGAATGTAGGCCCTGCTCTGGCAGACCCAGGACAAAACACTGCCTTTCCCTTTTCTCCCCTCCACCATCGCCTTCTCAGCAGCCGCAAAATCGTGCAACCGAGTCGAAACCCTTAAAATCCGTCAGCTACACACTAAAGCTTTCGCGCGAACAGGCCGGAACGTATTGCGACGATACCATTAATCGTTTGTACGAACGAAAGCCGCAAATTCCCTCGGTAGTGAACGTGTTAAGAACGACTACCACTGCCGAGTGACTGTACGAAACTCGAACGGTTGTCGGTGGACTCTGTTGGCCGAGCATGTCACCGAGGAAAGTGTTTAAACTAACGCCGCCTGTCGTTCTTCCAAATATCCGATAATTTACTCTCATTTAACTTTCGCCAAACTTTTTATCCGTCTCGTTCTCCTACGAGGGAGAGAAAGAGAGAAGGACAGAGGGAGGGAGGGAGAAACGTTGAGAAAGAGAAAGACTGTGTGTCAGCGAGAGAGAGAGAGAGTTTAAACGAAAACACGAGGGATTTCGTCGGCACCGACGCGAAAAGTTGATATTTAATCGAGGCTGAATGTCGTTATACATGGAAATGCTTTTCACGAGTAGCGTGAACCGCGGGGTTTTACCGAAACCATAAATCGTTTCGGCTTTCGGCGAAAAGTCGATATCGTTGGATAACTTGAGGCAGTTCCGTGTGCCGGCGCCCGGTCAATGGAGAATAAACTTCCTCGGTGCGTCGAGGGAAGCGGGCTAGAACCGAGTATAGAAATCGTGGAAAGGGAATCCGAGCATTGTTTTTCCCCGCGTCTTTGGAAGCCTCTATTATCGGCATAGGACACGTGATCCCGAGTTATTATCCGGCCCGTACCGAGGCCTATAATGGACTGAACGCTAAAGGAAATTTGATAATAGAGCGAGGCTTACACGTCGAAGATTTCCGAATCCAGTGGACGAATTAAACCGTTCGAGAATGGGATCCAAGGTTCCTCCGCGCTTTGTCCTCTCATTGTGAGCGCTTCTCCGCCGGTGACTTTCAATATTTGACGTATACGTCATCCCTATTACGCTATGGATATATCACGGTACATTGTGAAAGCATCACTTACCATATTTCCTTTCACAATTTTTACATTGTCGCG
>CM052097.1:13042216-13079653 GCA_028453745.1 Agapostemon virescens
CACGGAGGATAAAGTAAATCTAGTCACTGTTATCAGAAAATAAATCGTAGGTCAAGGGGTTGAAAGAATCTTTTTCATCGCTATGCTTGCGTCAAAGGAATTCGTAAAAATTGAATCGTTGCAGGGACGAGTAATAGTAAACAAATTTCGTATGCATAAGATAAAATATATCGTGTAGAATGAAAATATTCTAGGTCAGAGAAAATGCTTTGGGGTTGGAGTTAAAATAGCTTCGAGTGCAAAAGGTTAATTCTTCCAATCTATTCTACATTTATTCAGAAAATATATTCTGATCGTTTCACAAGAAAATTCAATTTGCAGCATTCTCGACCGGAAACGGTATCCTCAGTTTTTCACCTGTTGTATCATGCACGAATGAGGTTTCAAAAGTTGGGCCTTCAAATTTATTATTATTGTACATATTATGACAGAAACGAGTAACTGCAATTTAACGCTAGGTTTACGGGATGCGACAGAATTGCGCTTTCTAGTGTTTCGAATTTGCAAATGTTGAGTATTGTGAAAACGCATTTGTGAAGAATTATTTCAAAAAGTTTATTTCTGGTGATGTATATTCTGAGAAAGTAATGCGAACCAGTCGCTTTTTGAAACAGTAGAACGATTGAACGAAGGAAAGTGTATCAATGTGTTACCGTTAAGTTAATAAAAATGTTAAAAAATGTTTGGGTGTCGCGTCTTGCGAACGGCGCAGACAATTTTCGCTTAGAGATCTGCGGTTTCGTTAAAAAGCAGACAACACAGTTTATTTTTCCATTTATTTGAGAAAAGACTTATATGTCCGACACCAAAGTAACTCGCTTCGTGCCCGCGTTTCCCGCGTACGGTCGGCACGAAGAATAACACGCGAAATTAATTCCGCGCATTCGTTCCAGCGTTTTACTGTACCGCTAATCGCATGACCCGGTCATGGAAAATGCCGCTTTCATTCCTGATCGACGAAACGAATTACCTTTTCGTTAGAATTCGCCCCGGAAACCAGTGACCGAGTGCGCTGAATAAATGATTACGAACTCCCATAACCGTGTGCGTTCCAACATTTCACTTTGCGAACAGATTAAAAATATTCGCCGAATACGAGCAGTGGACTCACCAATGATCAACGAGATCGCATTACCGTGCTAAAAATAATTTATTGAAATTCAGTTTCATTTTTCGTCGCAGCGATGGGTTTCGCGCGTTTATCGAACAAAATGTTCTTACTTTTATGAATCTGCAACCGATATACTTTTTCAATTTTTGTTCGATCTGTAAGACGTGTATTGTGTTTTACGGTGTTTGTAGTCCGCTTGGAGCAGAGTCGGAGATTAGACTTCGTTGTGACTGGACGTGTGATACATGCCCTCCTCTCATAGTGAAGATTATTGTAGTATTAACAGTGTTCTTGATAATGCCGCAATCTGAAGGCCGCCTACGTAACAATATATACAGGGTGTTTGCGAAATCGTGGTTCAATCGACATTCCTCGCACGAAATCGAGTTGAAAATATAGAATGATGTTTTTCCATACAGAGGTTCAATTTCGAGAAGATCTAGTTTGAATATTCGTTATGTACGGGTACATTAATTAATTAATTCGTCAAGCGAGAATTTGTCTACAACAGCAAGGGAGACATTTTCAACATTTGTAAATTGCTAGAATAAATCAATTATTGAAATTTACGGCTAATTATTAATTAAAGTCATGCCATATTCTAAATGATGCTGTTTACCGATGCAAGTTGCATTGGAAATTGCGGGATAGACCGAGCGAACACAGCAGACTATGTTCAAGTACACGCGTACCTAACGAGTTTTCAAACTCGATTTTCTCAAAAATGAAGCCCCGTATGAAAAAAACTGTTTTCCTTATTTTCGACTAGATTTTACATGAGGAATCATTCCTTTGCCGGTTGTACCACGATTTCACAGACACCCTGTACATAAGGAGAGAGAGAGAGAGAGAGAGAGAGAGAGAGAGAAAGAGAGAGAAAGAGAGAGAGAAAGAGAGAGAGAGAGAGAGAGAGAGAGAGAGAGAGAGAGAGAGAGAGAAGATTTAACACTGCTGACCAGCAATTTTACACAGAAACTATGCCATGCCACCGGCTATTATTTTGTAATTGGATATGGAAGTAAAGTAAAACATTCTAAATAAACTCCAATAAATTTTATTTATACTGAATGAAATGAAATTAAACTTTGGACATATTTTTTATATAACTTTTAAAATATTGCGCAAAGCTTTTGCAATATTCTATATTGCCCTGGGTTTCATAAATTGAAATAGGTAATGCAAGTGCAATGACAAGTTAACTCGTCACCGGTCACCAATGTGTTAACACTTTACCGACCGGTAATTGTTTCAGAATTTTCAGAATTCTATGACTGAAAACTTTTTAATGGGTCTTTCAACGCTGACAGCAATTTTTATTGCGGATCAACAATGCATCCCCAATAATATTATCTAATTATGTCGTTACAAATTGGAATGTAAAATTAGAATTTTAAGCTTCATTTTGATACAGCGCGAATATTGAAAAGCCTACTAATAGACTTCCGGTCGGTAAAGTGTTAAGAGAGGAAAAGAGGAAAGAGAGATGAGACAGAGAGAGGAGACAGACAGAAGAATTAAGAGAGGAAAAGAGAAGAGAGAGAGAGAGAGAGAGAGAGAAGAATTATAACAGTGTGTGCTAGAGAGAGAGGAAAAAGAGAAAAGAATTAAGAGAGGAGAAGAAAAAAAAGAGAGAGAAAAAGAAGTAGAAAAATGTGGGAAAATAGAGAAAACGAGGGAGTGTGAGCTAAAGAGAGAGGAGAAAGAGAAGAGCATTAAGAGAGGCAAAGAGGAGAAAGAAAAATGAAAAGTGGATAAACGAGGGAAAAAGATAGTAGAAGGGATTGTGAGCTCGAGAAAGAGGAGAAAGAGAGAGGAGGGAAAATGAGAAAGAGGGAGTGTGCAAAAGGGGTTCCTATGAGCGAGGCTCGAAGTCGGAATTATAGTTGTTACAGGGCCAGCCATGCGGAGAGATTCAAGTGTCACGTGTCGCCTTTCCGCTTCTTGTGCGACGGATTGTGAAACCGCTGTCTAGCACGAGACCGACCGAGCGAAAGTCGTTTGCATCCTGTACAGTGAAAATAGTTGCCATTTCGTGATTACTCGAACGAGAAAAAGAAGGTGTCGGGACACGGTAACGTGCTTTTTCGATCGTTGTCGAACCTCGTACAGCGCGCAACCGATAACGGAACGTAAATTCGTGCGTTCGACGTTCAAATATGTATGTATTTGAGGCACGAGGTCTTAAAATATTTTACGCCAGCAATATCGCCGATGATTTATAGCACAATATCCGGGCTTTTTTTCAATGATGCGTATCTCACTCGATTTCGATATTTCTTCGGATACGCGATTTCGACGCGAATAGGCGACGTCGTTATAAAACGTAGGATCGCTATCATTGTATTAGGTTGTTCCAAAAATTTCCTTCGCAACGTGATCGCTTAATGTGATTAATTTTAACGTTAAACCTACCACAGCGGTTCGAATGACACATTTCAGAATCTTTATTTTACAATTATCAAAGTTGGGAAATTTCCTTCATAGGAATCCATTCAATAGATCTCTTTGTTCAATTATACTTTGTAATGAAAATCACAAACAATCCAAATAAATTAAATCTTGGCATTATTATAAGACAATTTTAATGCTCGGTAGATTTAGTGTTAATTAAATTTAACACGTTCCATGCCAAGCTGTTTTTCCTCGACTTCTCGTTCAGGCCATTTCAAGTGTGATTAAAGATTGATATATTGTTAGAAATTTATTTGCTGTCTCCTATATTGCATTTATTATAAAGTCTCATTGTTTCCGTGGAAATATATTCTTTAATCGTATACTTATTGCAAAATACATCTTTGTAGCGTATTAAATAAATGTGTCATCGTGTACTATCGATGGTACACGTGACACAAAACGTTTATTGTTTTTATTGCTACAAAATTGTTATGAGGCGCGTTCAAACATTTTTCACTTGCTTTTATTGAAATTATAATATTTATAAATAAATATGAGATAGTGAATCCATGTGACATATAAGATCGTAAAAAGTTAGGGTTATAAATTTTTGTCTATTTTTACTTGGAAAATGGCAGCGCACTGTCCCAGTTCTTAGTATCACCCTGTATTGAAAGACCCTCGGAACTCACCTGAGAGGTGATCGAATTAACCACGTGGAAAAATGGTATCGACATCTCAGTTCGCAATAGAGAGCCTGGAGGGGGTGGGAATCTTTGCACCGATATCGCGTTTCTTCTCATCCCTCTATACGGGCTCGCTGTGACGAATTCGGCGCGATGGAGAAGATTGTAAAAACGGAAACTCGTGACTCGAGAAATTTCCGGTTTTCATTCCCGCGTCGGGTGTAACAACGTGCAACACAGATATTGCCGAATGGACAGCTTTATTTTTACTGTTCGTCAAATCGCGAAACCATATACGCAACAATGCCATTTCCGGCTTGAGGGCGATACAACTTTTGCCTCCCGGTGCATCGTGTAAAAAATCCAGGGCGAAACAATACATCTGATTTTTTCGCGAAACAACTTGTAATAGTCCGCGGCGCTCTGCTTTTTTACGAGGAAAATTCGTAGGAAAACGTTCTGCCCCGAAGTGATTCGGAAAACTAAAATATACGTTGAAAGTGGTGCTCGTAGGTCGTCATCCTCGAATCCGCGGACTCTGATGAACGAAATCAAAGTGATCACCGCACTATACATTGATACGCGTGGACATTTTCCAGTAAAACGTGTAATGAATCTTCGTTTAAAATTTGTGGGAAACACGCGCGATCGGCTGCGTAAGAATTAAATAAATTTCTGGTTTTAATTTAATTATAATGCCGATGTGTGATTTTTGGAAAATAATGAATCGAGGGTACGTTAAATATTGATGCAAGCAATTATGTTTTATCTTCATTCGTTATGAAAACCGTGAATAATTTATGAGCACAATATTAATCAGCAAGTAACGTCTTAATTATTATTCTCTTTATCGAATTTAATTAATTCACTGATTAATGTTTGTTTTATTCGGAAATATTACTGGTCTGCCGGTTCCCCTATCGATATTTCAGAAACACGTATTTCATCTCCATAAATATTTACTTCTTCGAGATGTGCATCAATACATTTTATGTATTCACTATGTGTTCACTTGATTGCTACAAACTGCATTTTACAGAATAGATATAATAATACAGACGGTAGAGCATGATGAGCAATCCTCTGAACAATCTAACAATTTATTTATTGCGATTAATTCACTTTAGAATGTTTTACTCGGTGTTGCAAGACAGTAATGCACTTTGAAATACGTAAATCGAGCTAAACCATTCTTTGAATACTCGAACAATTTATTTTATACGATTCGTTCACTTTACGAATCTTCATTCGATATTCTAAAACGATTCAAATTGTATCGTATAGAATATTCATAAAATTCCACATGCCAGATAAATCATTTTTTTCAACAGACCAACAATTTATTTTACATGGTTCGTTCATTTTATTGCTCACCGTACGTTCTCGAAATGCGATCAAAATTGCATTTTAGAGAATAGCTGTGATACAAATGGCAGATTAATAATTCTCTGAGTAACAAACGATCGTTTCGTATGCAATTCGCTTATTTCGCTGTTCGGTATTCATTGTTGTAAGACGATCCAAATTACATTTTAGAGGATGTTTGTAACCCAAATGCTAGAGAGACGGTCATACCCCTGTCAACTTCTCTAACCGCTTTCGAACGCAGAATTTCACGCTCGTCACTCAAATGACGACACGGATATACCTCTCCGCTGTCGACGATTCCGTTTTCCGTGTGCAACGATTTGCACAATCGTGCACGTCACTGTCATTTCCATTCCCGTAGTATCTTGCGAAGTCAAGGTTCGAGTACGAAAAATAATGAAAATCCACATGCATGTACAGTTTTATCAATAGCTGCGAGCTTTGATCGTTATTTTCAACTGTCTTATACTATCTGTACCTTAATACTATCACAGCTGGTGGAGTAAATATTTTTACAGTTTTTATATTACAGTTATTTAAGACGTTTGACTCATTAGATTCCTTCAGTCCATCCGATATTGTAGCAAGAATGGTACAAAACCTAAATTAGATTAACTCTTGTCACTTTTGTAATAAAGTATACACTAATAAATTCTTAATGCCACGTAGATGTCGTATACCAGGCGAGGGTTAATAAACGCGGCAAGTAAATTAACCCTTTGCACTCGAAGCTGTTTTAACTCCAACCCCAAAGTATTTTCTCTGACCTAGAATATTTTCATTCTACACGATATATTTCATCTTATGCATACGAAATTTGCTTACTATTACTCGTCCTGGCAGCGATTAAATTTTTACGAATTTCTTTGACGCAAGCATAGCGATGAAAAAGATTCTTTCAACCCCTTGACCTGCGATTTATTTTCTGATAACAGTGACTAGATTTACTTTATCCTCCGTGTTACGTGTCGTGACAGAGCTCGGCAATATCAGTGAGCCCTAGTCTTAACGCACGTCTCACCGCACTTGTAAGGTGGTGTGAGGAAAAAAAGGGAGATGATCAGATGACCGATACACGAACTTTGTTTCTAAACTTGTGAACTTTAATGAGTATATACACTCCTGACTAGACCGTTACCGTATGTTACAATGTTACTTTAAATTATAAAATGAACAAGCAGCGTATGAAGTATAGTTAAACCGGCTTATGTGAAATAGTGTAAAACAGCATATGTAAAGTGAAGTATAACAGCTCATTGTGAAATTAAACAGCCGTGCGAGCGTTGCATGACCGGAAACTTATACTAGTGCTGATCGATGGGGCGTAAACATCCACTACCAATGAGCACGTACAAAATTACATGTAAACCCTGATTGATTTCTTAATTCGCCGCCCACCCTGCACTGGTGGGGTGAGAACAGCAGCGAAATATCCCCAAGACGGTACGTCACAGGTACCATTCCGAGGGTAGTCGCGCGCTCGCTAATACCTGGCGGTTTACATCTGGAGGTTTATGGCACGTCGATTGCTATTGAGTGCAAAAGTGGAAGTCTCGGAGGCGCATGTGTCTACAGAGGATAATCCTAATAAATCGACATTCCGAGCTCTGACAAAAATACTAATTTAAACATCTAACATTTCAGGCGGACGGTTCCCCAAAAATAGCGGAACACAAGCGTTCGTACCATAAACCTCTTCATTCATTTAAAAATATTCTTAACGCGCTATTCGCGTGTTTACACTCCGCGAAACGACAAAAAGAAAAGTCAAATTTGTAGTTATCGCGTACGCAGCTATTCTCCACCGATTGTATGCGTGCAAAGATTAAATAGAATGTTATTTCGGTTTAAAGAAAATTAAGAGAACACATGTTTAAAAGATTCTGTTCGAAATCTTGGTCATGAGTCTGACTGGTTGTTGTAGGACAAGGAGTTAAACAGTGCTGCAGCTATTTTCAGTGGTGCCTGAGAGTCACCGCTAGATTGCAAAGGGTTAAAACACTCCTCCAATCTAACTCCGGTCGAAGCGAAGATCAAAGCGCGGTAGAACATAACTCGTCGAAAGACTGACAATTGTTTTAGACGGAAATGCGAGACGGACTTACTAGTAACCTAGCGAAAATCTATATGTATCTGGCGAATTTTGGGAAATTGCTAGACTTAAGTAGTAGGCCCTTAAAGGAGGAGGAAGTATGATTAGTGCGTCATAGCGCCGACTGTCGTGTGACTCAGTAAAGGTCGGTCGAGATTGCATAGTCGAAAACATCTTTACTCGCTGCTTAAACATAAGATAGGTGGTTGGTCATCCCACATAGATTTAGTACTAACCCTTGACACTCCAATGGCTCCCCTGAGGAGACAAAATTTACCATACTATTATTTAAAGCAATTTTTACCTCACCATGTTTGCATTTAGGAAATCGGTAAAAAGTGAAGAGCTTCACGCACGAATAATAGTAATAAACTTTATATACGTAGAAGAAAGTGGACTGCGTACAATTGAATTATTGTAGGTCAAAAAATGTCTCAGTAACTGTCAAAAAATTTGACAGTGTAGGTCAAAAAATGTGACTCAGTAAGAGTCGGTCGAGATTAAAAGATTCTGTTCGAAATCTTGGTTATGAGGACAAGGGGTTAAATAGTGTTGCCCGAGAGTCACCGTTCGAGTGCAAACGGTTAAGAATTGATTGGCGATCGTTTATGGCACAGCTTCTATCGTGGCGCAGCTGAGAAGAAGGAAACAGAAATCTGTGCTCGCAATATGGCTCCGCGAGTAGTTAATACATCGAAGCACGACGGTAAATCCGCGCGGATAAAATTGTTCGACTGGCAAAGTCTCGAGGCCAGCGCAACGCGGCCGTGAAGCCGGACAATTTTCCTCTCTTTTCCATGGCAGCCGAGAAATATTCGCGAGCATTTGCCGTTTGCCGTACGGAAATGCAATTCCATTTTCGCGGACGGTGTTTCAAAAGCGAACACACGGCTGCCGCCCGCCCGACCGACGACCTTAATATACCGCCATTCTTGTCGCGCGTAAGCCGCCGTTTTCTTGCGAGTGCCTTCAAGAAATTTGCCGAGTGCACATAGTACGCGATTCGAGGGATCGATCGTGTTCTTGTTACGAGCAGTTCCCTCGTGTTTCGTTGTCGGGCCCGTGATGTTCCCTCTATAAAAATTTAACTCTCGAAAATATCTTACTCCGCGAATTTGATTCGCTGTTAACACGTTGAACGCGAAATTATTTTGCCGAGCTTCACGTCACATTTCATTTCACTATACATAGAAAGAACACTGCCCATTTGTGTTTTTCTGTTTCTATCAAACCTATGAAAATAACTCGAATATTTCTTAACCTGTTAGCTGGTAATTTTTTGGAAATTTTTCATTATACACGAACTATTACTAGAATGCTCATGACAATATTTTTCGTCATGGAAATTTGCCGTAATATTTTGAACACATTACATTTTATGTAGTTCTTATTGAAGTAAATCAATTATATAAGTTTACTGTCAAAAATTAACCAGATTACAGTAATCGATTAAAAAAGACAGATCAGAATTGATCAACAGAAAAAGTGTTCCATTATGACAACGCAACACCACACACAACTTTGATGATTCGGCAAAAATTAACAGAGCTTAGCTGAGAAGTTTTGATGCATCCATCGAGTAGCTCAGACATTGTACCATCAGATTATCGTTTGTTTCGATCTCTGAAAAACTACCTTAATGATGCCTCACGATTTTACAGAGAAAAATTTTATAGATCGAGTTTTCATCAGTGAATCATTCCTGAAACGTAATGAAATCGAACCATGTTTAAGCTTGGCTGAGAAGTTTTGATGCATTCATCGTGTAGCTCAGACCTTGCACCATCGAATTATCGTTTGTTTCGATCTCTGTAAAATTGCCTTAATGGTAAAATGTTAGATTAAAAAAAGAACTGTGAATGGCCAAGTTTTTAGCCGATAAACCACAGAAGTTCTATTCCGATGGGATTATGGCTCTACCCGAAAAATGGCGAAAGGTCATAGATAATAATGGGCAATATATACTTGAATAAAATTCATTTTGAATAAAGGAAACATTTAATCAAAAAATCGACAAAAATCTCTCAATACGTTTTCGACTATTCAATAGAAATGATGTGTACCGCATTAATTTGTAAATTCCATCTCGTCAGTCCCCGGGGACTGACATAACGTTTAACAGGTTAATAGGCAATTCTAACCCTTTCCACTGCAACGGTTCCTCCGGGGCGACACTGAAATTTGTCATGCTATTATTATTAACAAATTCTACATCGTTTTGTTTAAGAAATTAAGATTTTAAGAAACCAGTACGTAATAGTAATAACTATTATATACAATAACTATTATATACTTTATATACAATGGAACCGTTACACTTGTACTCTACGTACGATGGAATAGTTAAAAAAGATAAGCTCCTTGCTTACCGTGGAGTATAAATGATTGCGAATGTGATTGCTGATTCACGACGAATACAAACTTCACTCCGCAAATAGCAACGAATGCGAGGATGAAGTTTGACGTTGATCATTTCCAAAACAATGTTTTGACAAGCAAGTTACAAGAATAACGGAGACTGGTGCTGTGCAAAGCCTAATTGAATAACTTTGCCATGCACGCTGCATAATGCTAATGTCGACGCGCCAACCATGGACGCTTACATCTCACAAATAGTTTATGCAAGAGGAAAAGCATGCGAGTTTTCCGAAAACATCTTCGTATCAGCTTCGAGCATACGGGATAGAAAATAAATATTTCAATTATAATTTCTACAGTTTTCCAAGATTACCGCAAGGTCGGATATAAAGGGTGTCCCAAGATTAAAGCAAGATTTGAATTTGCCGCCATTTTTGCAGTAAATTTTTGGCAACCCTGAAAAAAAACAATTTGACAGCTGAGAGTTTAAGGTTAGTAAAAATGGAGCGTTATACGATACAACAACGTGTTTTCATTATTGAACAATATTTCAAAAATAATGGAACTTTGGCGGCCGCAGTTCGAAAATTTTATACAAAATATGATCAAAATAGTGTTTTAACCTCGTCAACTGTGAAAAGATTAATTGAAAAATTCAGGGAGACTGGATCAGTTGGAGACGCTAAACACACCGGTCGTCCAAAAACAAGCCGTTTAAATGTCAATATCGAAGCAGTGCGTGAGAGTGTTGATGGAAGCCCAGGAACATCAATTCGGCGTCGTGGACAAGAATTGCAAATTTCAAGAAGCTCTCTACAGCGTATACTCGCAAAAGATCTGTGTCTCCATGCCTACAAAATTCAATGAACACAACAACTGAAGCCTAATGACCATGAACAGCGAAGAGAGTTCGTGGAATGGATTATTGAACATCAACAAGTGGATGCTGATTTTTCGAGCAAAATCATCCTAAGCGATGAAGCACATTTTCACCTTGATGGCTTTGTTAATCGCCAAAATTGCCGTGTTTGGAGTTCGGTGAACCCACATGTGATTGTCGAACAACAAATACACCCACAACGTGTCACTGTTTGGTGTAGATTTTGGGCTGGAGGCATCATTGGGCCATACTTTTTTTAAAATGAGGCTGGTCAAGCAGTAACTGTTACTGGTGCTCGATATCGCGTCATGATAACACAGTTCTTTCTGCCGAAATTGGATGCTATTGATGTGACCAATATGTGGTTTCAACAAGACGGTGTCACATGCCACACAGCCAGTGAAACTATTCAATTACTGCATGAGACATTTCCTGGTCGTGTACTCTCTCGTTTCGGTGATCAGAATTGGCCTCCTAGATCGTGTGATTTAACACCATTAGATTTCTTCTTATGGGGAGCAAAGCCGTGGAGGCCATTTGCCCGATATGTTATTCCATAAATAACCCTATCCTATGTACTTTATGATTCAATGAAAAAATAACAATCTAAAGACTAAAAACTGTGTTTAACCCTTTGGCTGCGGACGGATTTTTTCACTTTTCATACAATAAACTCACTTGTATTGCATTGCAACAACAAAAATTTTTTAAAATATCGTTTATGAGTTTTACTGGACGCATAACCGTTACTGATTCAGAGCAGCATTATTGTGCTTTATGTATTTTTGGCATAACAAAAAAGGAGCGCTTCAAAGATTGTCAAATATTGGCAAACGCTGAAGGGACGACTCATGACCTGTCGAAAATCGCGAAAAAATGTGGGAAAAAATTTCAGGTCTCCGATTGCATTGTAATTTTATATACACGTTTCTAGACTCGCGGTCAGGGTTTATGGCAATTTTCAGGTCGATCGGAATGGAATTACGGAAAATGTGCAGATCGGTGAAACCCGACAACCCCCAATCTGCTACTTTCTGAGGGGGGTAAGCCATCGGTCGAAAAACTTAGTTTCCCAGATTCTTTTCTAAGTCTGGCTACAAGTAACTGGACCCATAGTAAGGGTGTATTTCAATTCCCGGGTCCATTGGAAGCGAATTGTGGCAGTGGCACGACTTTTAAATTTTCGGTCTGGTGAAACTCGCGAATATGGGAAAATGGGGTTGATAAAAGGGACCATCCTGCAGTCCCCTGAAATGCTAGCCTAAATTTAGGGTGCTCTCCTTAAAGAGGAAGGTTTGGGGAAGATTTTGCCGTTGGGCTCATGTCGATAGCTCTAATAGTTTGGTCGCGGGACGGCTTCAAAGATTGCCAAATATTGGCAAACGCTGAAGGGACGACTCATGACCTGTCGAAAATCGCGAAAAAATGGGGAAAAAATTTCAGGTCTCCGATTGCTTTGTAATTTTGTATACACGTTTCTAGACTCGCGGTCAGGGTTTATGGAAATTTTCAGGTCGATCGGAATGGAATTACGGAAAATGTGCAGATCGGTGAAACCCGACAACCCCCAATCTGCTACTTTCTGAGGGGGGTAAGCCAGCAGTCGAAAGCCGTCTTTTCATAATTTTGACAAAACATGAAAGGAGAGCAATAGCCCTTCTCTGCACTCAAACGGTTACTATTTAATTCAAACCTTGCGTTAATTTTGGGACACTCTTTACTTGCGCGCGCGCTCACTCTCTCTCTTCTACGTCCTACAACTTCCTTTCGAAGAGTTTATTTCCGTCGCCTACTATTGTCGAGTAATGGAATTTTGCGCGACGTTCTGACACGCTTCGACGGATAACAGCGTTTATCGGAAGGGATCGGCGGCTCCTGGATAAACCTACGTACCGCGATTTGCCGTCCATTCACGACGTACGTTGTCGCGTTGTGGATTTCCGCGGGATTTCGCGTTGCGGTATTTTTGTCGGTCGCGCGTTAAACCGCACGAACGGTAATCGAACGCTCGACTCTCGACAAACACAGATTTTTCCTATTTTTTCCTTCGACACCGGTGACCGACGGCATCGCTGTTAACCGAGATTAATCGGAATCCGAAGGTATTACAGGCGACGCCGATAAAACCGCGATGCGAATACAAATTAAACGGCGACCGAGCTATTTGTGCTCGCATTAAATCAGTTTTATTTCCCGCCACCTGTGCATACATCGTACCGAGTCGGGATACCAGCGAGACGCGTATACACGCATCGACAAGGCCGTTCACAACAGAGACGAAGGGTTTCGGATACGAAATCGCGGCTGTCGATATAGAAACCAGTATTTTGTTTTTTTTCCTATCGCCATTGTTCCCGTCGTCGGACGGCCGCGCGGAGGATCGACCGAGGACGGAACAGAGATCTCTGTTCCCATTCAGCTGTTTCCAAAAGGTTCGGACTAATTTCTCGTCGATCAACGTGCCATTTTGTTTGTCGCGGTCTCGCACAATTCCGTCCCCATCTCTCGAATTAACCGGCATTTGCATTCGATGTTCCGGAGTACTCGAATTAACAACAGCGAGCTGATTTAATGATGACGCCCCGCGTCAGCTAAGTAGAGACCTTCGAAAATCGAGGAACTATACTTGGGAGCATAATACGGTGAACCACGAAAGTAAACGCACGGTTTCATATCAAGCGTTCGAGGGTTTATGGTATCACAACGTACTTGGGTCACGAGTCTTGTAATGCATTTATTCGAATACATTTGTGGCAAGTATTGTGAATGTTAATGTATTGTCTTCAAGTGTTACGTGTGTTAGGGCGATCGGAAAGGAATGTCGTTTCTGCGCATGTCGATATTTGGTTGTCATTTATCAGCCTATTGTCAAAAGTCGTGCCAAAGACATTTTTAAGATAAAAGCGATGTGTTTACTTGTGAATAGTTAGATCTTCAATCTTTTTTTGCAGTTTTGCATGAAACGGTCAGCCAAATACCAGAGGTGGTATATATTCAGCATTGCGTGGTTTTTGAGTTTCACAAGAGTAGTAACGCAACAGTTGCTACCAAAAATTTGGCTTTCTAATTTCGATCTTTCCGACTGGTATCGATCAGGATGACCAACGACTTTAGACAACGACGTGTTAACACTTTATCGACCGGAAGCCTATTATTAGGCTTTTCAATATTCGCGCTGTATCAAATAAAATTATCTAATATCTTAAAATTCTATTTTTACATTCCAATTTGTAACAACATTATTAGACAATATCATTGGGGATGCATTGTTGATTCGCAATAAAAATTGCTGTCAGCGTTAAAAGAGCCATTAAAAAGTTTTCGGTCATGGATCGTGGGTCTTACAAAAATTCTGAAATAGTCGCCGGTCGATAAAGTGTTAAGAGCGGAAGTGAAAGCAATTCCGTGTTAGGCGGATAAACGTATAAACAAAACTTATTTGTTTGAATTTAATGTAAGAAGACATTTCCTTCTGGTCCCCCTAATTCGATCAGAACAACGACGACTTACCACTGGAACGAAAGAACGATTAAATTCGTAATATAAGTACACGTTTCGAAGCGTCAAAGATTTAATTTGAAACTGTTCTAACACTTTTGTGGTTCGCTGTAACATAATCCAACAAAAGAGTTTTCCAACCTACTGGCTTTCCAATTTCGCACTGGGTTGATTCAGAAAAAACTACATCATCCTGCGGCTCTGAAATTTTACACAGGTTCGTCCGCATCCCTACAGCTCCATGATTATGCATCATGTTCGTGTTCGCTGACTATAATATATAATATAATCCTAGCGGCTCCTGAATTTCACGAGGGATCCGTCCGTGCGCACAACTAACATATTCAAAGCGTACCCCCGCTGCCGCGGTCCTAACTCGTGGTAACTATATAAATGATTATGGTTGGAATTAGTCTCGGTAAACGTTGCAGAACAAGCTTAAGCAAAAGATATGCCTGGCGATGGTTATTAAAATTTACGAATAATTATGTTGTCTTTCTATTAGAGTGGAGTGTCCACTTTTCTCGACGCCCGCCGAGAATCCAAATTTGATGATGACTTTTTTCAAACCTAGATCGACCATTTATCCCGGTGCACAGCATCTGTGTTTCCCGACTCGGTTTGCGAGACAGTCGGTAGTCAATCTAGGTTTGATAAAGTCAAAGGAGATTAATCAAACCGGACTGCATTGAATAGGAAACGAACGATACATAAGTCATGAGAGGCTCACCTCACACACAGAGAATTCGATAGGATTCCCTTGGACGGTGGAAAATTAATTTTGCCCGGCCATAAATCTTGCATCGCCGCGTGTTCTGAACGATGTATCGTGTTGCGGAACAATTGCGATTGAATTAAAAGTTTTCACAGGCGAATTTCGTGATACGATCGTACGCCGGGGAGGGACTGAGATTATACTGCAATTCGATGCATAAGAATGGAAATCGAATCCGGGTGTGGTTACCGACATCTTCTCTCGATTTACATTTACGTGCCGGCTAGTTCCGACCAGATACTTTCAGATTTCGTTCGATCGACTTTTCACCGGTTACTAAACTGCGGGTTGTATGCGTTTATGGCGGGAACGAGATGGTGCAATGTAAAACGGTAAAAAGATTAACAGAATTTCAGATTTGCAATTAATTTCATATGCAGGAAGGGAAATAAACTATATGTAATGAAGCTATTATAGGCGAAAATATAGTTTCGATTTTGAAATGGAATTGCTCCGAGCGCAAAGGATTAATAAATTGCATTTTGGTTTACAATTTATTTTTACCAATTTCGGTCGAATATAACTAAAAAAAAAACCAAATAACCAATAACGAAGAAATTAAAAAAAAAACATCTGTACAGCTCATAGGAGGCTTGAAAACAAATATTTCAAATTTGTATTACCGATCCAGATAAAAAAGTGACAAAGTGCAACTTTTATTATATTTCTCGCGGTTCCGATTGTAAGATTGTTGTATTGAGAATGAGGCTTCAATGAAAATCATAGAACAAGAGAGAATAACTGTAGCATGCGATGAGAAAGAGTCTTGTCTGTTCTGTTCATTATGTTTTATTAAATATTTATTTTTTACATCGCTGACCAAACAAAATTTTTCCAAAAACGTTATCGCGCGGCGTTCACTAATTCAATATTCCTAACTGTACAGAAAAATCGAAGCCGTTTGGTTTTTTTCAGAAAGAATTATTCTAACTTGAAGCGTGCGCAATGAATTCCGCGAACCTCGGTACACGTTCGCGTAAACATTCGCAAGGATTACTTCGAAATTGACAGTAATCAGACAGCACACGGTCTGGAAGGCGGTAAAAAAAACAAAATCCTGCAGCGGTTTTTGAACCCCGGGAGCAGAGTTCGCCGGATTTAACAATAAGTGAAACAATCCCTGGCGACCTACTCCGGGGCGAACAGTTCCCCGGCTCGCTCAATTGAAATCGCAGAAATGATATCGAGTCGATGCGAAATGCGGCTCACGTAAATCCAGAGACACACGTAGAACCAGGAAGTCACGTTGCAGCGAGGCCTTCGATAACACCATCAAATTTCATCGTCTGCATCGGTTACCGGGGAACCGTCGAGAGATCCCTCGTCGCCTTTCACGATCTTCAAATTTTCTACCGGGGTTTGTTCAGGTATACTTTACTTCGAACGAGTTAGCGTGGTTTTGAATTTTTCTTACGTAATTCTCTGCATCAGAAATTCAATTCTGTATCGAATTGTACCACTCCAAGCGAACCCTTTGCATTCGGAGGTATTCGACCGCTAAAACAAAATATTTCTTCCCAGCCAGAAAACTTTTATACTGCGCAGGGTGAATGAATACCTTCGAAATTATGCGCAAGAAAATCATGTAAATGATATCGTAATTATAATATTGTTGCGCTTTTTATGATCTTCATTCGGCAAACGACGCAGCATCTCGTTTATTTAATAGATATGTATGTACAAGTTAATAACTATTTAGAACCATAGTACAATTTGGATTAATCCTTCGACTGCTCTCGATTGTCTGTCGGTACAACCCCGAATTTCTATTATTTTCTTAAGGACTGTTCACTATGATGTAATTCTTCTTTATGGCGGCTCCACATGGACAACTGCCGTAACAATATTATAAATTGTCAAGCATGATGTGCATGACTTCCTTCTAATCGTAAGTGGAGGCGATTAGAATATTCAAAGGTCAACTGTGATTTTTGAAAATATATTTTATACCCCAATTGATGCAGTTTTATATTCTTTGCAAAAAAAATATTAATTCATGCACGTCGAAAAGTGCTTACGGATAACAAATCGTTTATCTGATGTTTCAATTAGAATGTTACTGACATCACTTCAGTCAAGATTCACAATACTAAATTGTTTACTACCGAATTCGCTCAAGATAAGTTAAATAATGTAAGCAATATTTCGCATAATGATCTAACAATTTTTAATGGTGCCTTAGAGGCAGCTTTAGATTGCCTCTAAAGAAGATACGAAGGTCACTTGTGTTTTTTTAAATGGAATTATATGAATTTTAGTTACGTTCTGATAAGGTTTCGAGACGAGTATACAGCCCACCAATGAAGGTCATTCAAGGCTATTAACACGTTAAGCGCCACGCCGAATTTCTGTGCCGTTCGTTCGTTCCTCGCCGATAGACGAATCAGAGTATAAACAGTCGAGTAACGTAATGCGCTTAACGTGTTAAGCAGAACTCTCAAAATCTAGGGTAGCGTTTCAGGGGACTTCAGGAAGCTACCTTTTATCAACCCAATTTTTTCCATTTTCGCCATTGAACGCCCCGAAATTTCAAAGTCGCGCCACGGCTGCAATTCGATTCCGATCGATCTGAAATTTGGCATACACTCTGCCTACGTGTCTAGAAACGTGTAGCCAAAATTATAAAAGAATCGGAGACCTAAGATTTTTCCCCAATTTCTCGCGATTTATAGAAGGGGGTTACCTTCAATATTTAGCGATTTTGTGGCAATATTTGGCAAATCTTTGAAGTCGTGCCCCGACCAAACTATTAGAGCTATCGACATGATTCCACCGGCAAAATCTTCCCCAGACCTTCCTCTTTAAATATGTTACTCAATATCGAGGCCAGCGGATTTCAGGGAAATCCAAGGGGCTTCGTTTTATCAACCCCAATTTTTCCCATTTTTGCGATGGACGTTCCGAAATTTCAAAGTCGCGCCACGAATGCAATTCGATTCTGATCGAGCTAAAATTTGGCATACACTCTGCCTACCCATCTACAAACGTGTAACCAAAATTTCACAAGAATCGGAGACCTAAAGATTTTTCGCGATTTATAGAAGGGGGTTACCTTCAATATTTAGCAATATTTGGCAATATTTGGCAAATCTTTGAAGTCGTGCCCCGGCCAAACTATTAGAGCTATCGACACGATTCAAACGCGAAAATCTTCCTCAAACCTTCCTCTTTAAGAAGAGCTCTCAAAATCTAGACTAGCATATCAGGGGACTTCAGGAAGCTATCTTTTATCAACCCCAATTTTTCCCATTTTCGCCATTGATCGCCCCGACATTTCAAAGTCGCGCCACGGCTGCAATTCGATTCCGATCGACCTGAAAATTTCCATACACTCTGACCGCGCGTCTAGAAACGTGTAAGCAAAATTACAAAAGAATCGGAGACCTAAAAGTTTTCCCCAATTTTTCGCGATTTATAGAAGGGGGTTACCTTCAATATTTAGCAATATTTGGCAAATCTTTGAAGTCGTGCCCCGGCCAAACTATTAGAGCTATCGACATGGTTCAAACGCTAAAATCTTCCCCAAACCTTCCTCTTGAACACGTTAAGCGCCACGCCAAATTTCTGTGCCGTTTCGTTCAAGCCACGGTTAGCCGTCAGGCGGGCATTGCCGGGCCGCTCGCCGATAGACGAATCAGAGTATAAACAGTCTGGTAACGTAACGCGCGCCGCGATAGCAGAACGAAAAATCTGTCGCCGACCGTAGGGACCGGCGTGGCGCTTAACGTGTTAAGAACAGCAAGGATCTTTTTTCGAAGAATTACCAAAATTTCATAGCGTTTTACGAACGTATTGTATTTTCACAATTTTCAGAATGATAAAATATGTTCACTGTCGAATCTGTTGCACACGATGAAACAATGAGCATTTCTTTTAGAAAAGAACGAATATTCTACATCTTTCATGAAGTAACAACGTTTTGAATGTGGAGCAAGCTTTCCGAGCGCGGTGCCAGAGTCTATTTTGACCCAGAGTATCAAATCGTAATTTAATTACGTATAAAGGTTAATGTATTTTCGAGAGGAACCACTAAAACTGTATTTAAAAAAATTGATGAGCAGACCTGAGGTCAGTACTAACGTCATCAATTAGTAAAGTGAAAATGGACCGTTTCCCAAGGGTTAATGTTACGCGTCGGTGTAGTTTGTACTTTTAATTAATTTTCTTCGATGTCTTATAGTTCTTACGCGATATGTAAACACCATCGGACGCGTATATCCGGTTCGATTTCCATTGAAACTTGGTCAGGCGACGGTCGAAGTTCAATTTAGAGTCGCGAGCGCTTCCATTAGGTATATCTAGCGTTCACGCTCCGATAAATGTTTTTATGAACGACGTCGGAAAAATTTGATTGAACGAATGAGCAGCAATTTTCGTTTGTGCACATTCCGACCGTGCCGATGGCAGCGATTACAAAAAAAAAAAAAAAACAGAAGTAACGAAACGCGAACGGAAAAGAAGCAAGAGTTCATCGGGAACACGCGTATTCTCTTGCGAAACTTTCAAAATGGCGCGGTGCTGGCGCAGAGCGAGGTTACTCGTGCGACATCTGCGTAACGAGATAATCTCTCGATGAACCAATTTCGAGATGGCTCGCAAATTACGTTCTCCGTGCTTGTTCGCTTCACAGGAAATTCATAATCCCAATTTCCAACCAAGTCCCGAGGAAAGTTTGAAAGGCACTCGAACGTGCTTGTACGGGTTCTTGCGGAATTGCTGGGACGCCGGATGACGCCATATTTTCGAACCTACTTCCCGTTCGACGTACTCAAGTTTACGCGGAAAAATTGCTATGATTCCCGAAACAGTTTATCCACATGAAAATCAACGAACCGTATTGTAGTATCAAAGTAATTCGGGGAAATAGCACATCTTGTGTTTCACACAAAATATTGAAGTAATAACTGGTAAAGCTACATTTTCCAGGTTGTAACTAGTTTTTAAATGCCTGTATATATAACGTGCTCAGTATCGTTCCGTATAACGACTTCGACAAACTTTTACACATGCAAATGTCAATTTTGTAGTACGCAAAGGAGAAAAACGATTGCACAAGCACAAAATCTACGCTACTCGTCACTTGTATATTACATATGCTACTGAATTATAAGTATCGAGTACAAAACATAGTTAATGAAATATATAGTAATATTTTGTGATTTATATTTCTTCAAAATTGCGATAGATTAATGGAACGTATTACAGAAACTAAAAACCTAACAGTATTTAAAATGTTATTTTTCTCAAATAAGGTAAACGAGTTTGTAACCTTAATAATATAATTAATTCTAATAAAATAGTATGATTTATATCGCTACGCATAACACATATTCACAGACAAACTACTTACTTCTAACAACATTTATCATTCGCAAAACCGTTGCATCTCTTTCGACTTTGAAACATCGTTTCATTGTTCATTCTCGCAAAAATGTCAGAATTTAGTTAAACGAGGAAAAAATTATAAAATTAATCAATTATCCATGCTTTTCATTTCCAGAAACCTTTCCAATGTTCGTATATGCGACAGTAAAATTTCCGATTATAATAATCGAGTTTTACATTCGTGTACACCGAGCCTTCTTAAAAGTTTCCTGATAAAAATGACAAGATCAAATTAATTTGAATACTGTGCGGTGGATATTTTACCATTTCCTACGAAAATATCGTTATAACTCGACAAACAGTGAAATAAAATATCGGCGACCGGTCATTTCAATCGGAGATAAAACATGGTGGAACGAAAACGGAAGAAGACCGGAAAGAAACGAACCGTTCCGCGTCCCCGGCGGCTACAGCGACCGGAGTCGTGTTGGTGTTAATAACATTCACAGTTAAATGTTTGGCCGGCGGAGTAACGATGTTTCTAGTAGTACGCGACCGCAACAAAATCGAAAAAAAAAGCGTAATAATATTTGAACTGGCCCGCTCTGTAAGCGGATAGCCACAGGCCAGTGGTTTATGTACTTTAATGTAGAATTGCCTAACCTATTCGTGGCTTCCGACCATCCGCTCGCTTGCCGTGGCTCACATGCGGTAACCTTTATTATTTATTTTACTGCGCATTCAAGCTTCTTGAATATCAGCGCGATTCTTTCAACGGAAAAAGGACAGTCCAATGTGTTGATACAACTGCGACAAGTTATTTCCTGTGTCCAATGTACTCGGGTACAACCGCGAACGTACAGCGAGTGGCCAAAATGAAATTATCTCTTTTCTGTAGAGGTGTTCGATAAAATGGAGAATTCCGGGATTACTCTAAGACATTTTGCAAAAAATTGCACAAACTGTAAGTTATTAACGAAAAACATGTATCAATCGTAGTACGGCTATTTTGAACTGAGCATGCTGAGAGTTTGCTTGCGTGTTTCATTAACGCTAAACCTACGGAGCATTCAAATTGGCTGGTGTATATTGTCTTATAAAAATACCAAGATTTAATTTATTTGGATCATTTGCCATTTGCATTGCAAAGTGTAATCGAACAAATAAATTTTATAACTTCAATAAGTGTAAAATAAAAAATGTGGAAATTAATTTCTAACCGGTATAGCGGAAACGTAGGATTTACTCCTTAATTAGATTTATTTTATCCGTAGACTAGAAAATCGTTTAACAATAATAATCTTCAGTTAGTGGCTGAGCATTAAAATTGACTAGCATTGTATAGTCTCATAAAAATGACAAGATTTCATTTATTTAGATTTTATGCAATTTTTACTGGAATAGATGGTCGAATAAAGAAATCCATTCCATAGATATTTCTGCGAAGGCAATTTTATAATTTCAATAATCGCAAAATAAAGAATTAGAAGAGGGTCCAGCGTTAATCGAAAATGCGACTCCGATCTTAAAATAATTTTGCGAGTAATTAACGCTGCGGCAACTTGCGCGAAAATTCTAATAAAATCGTTCGGCTCGTTTAACGCAAGCGGTGCATCGCGAAATTCCGCGGGATCTGGTAAATTATCAGGGATAAATCGCAGATCGATTATTGGTTTCGCAGCTGCTTACGATCCAGCAATTTTTTATCAGCGAGAACGCGGAGTCGCGTGAACACAGTTGCCAAATCGTCGAACGTACTTCTCTGTCGAGAATGCTCGAGAGAAACGATCGTTCACGGGAGAAAGATCGAAAATTCAGACATCGAGTTCTAGATTTGTCCCTCTGACAAATTCTGCTGCCTGAAAGTTGGATGGAAATTATACGGGCGTTGCTCAAAGCTGCGCGTAATGGACGAGGGTATAAAACGATCGGACAATCGTATATTTGAAAATTTCACGTTTAACGCGAAATTCGACGAGCATTCAAATTGGCTGGTATATATTGTATCCTTGGAACGACAAGACTTAATCTATTTAAATTCCGTGCGACTTCTGTTACGATATACGGTCGAATAAAGAAATTGATCGAATCGATTCCTATGAATTCAATTTCATTTATAATTGTAAAGTAAGAAATACGGAAAGGGTTGTTCACCCGCCGTGGTAAGTTTAGTGTTGAATGCCTCGGAAATGTCGCAGTTTTGAGAAAAAACGTTTAATACATAAGTTGTACGGTTTTATTCTATTCGTTAGACGTCTTTAAGACGTTATTCGAAGGTCAAATTGCTTCTTTCATGCGAGAAAAAATATATTCTCTTACAGATTCCTGTACTACGAGAAAAATGAAGAAAAATTGGAGTGAAAAGTGTTTATATCGGGTTACATGTGAAAATGATATTTAATAAAATTTTGCTGCAAGCGATTCGAGTAATTAAGAGTTATTAATAAAACAGTGCATGTCAAATATTTCTGGTTGAACTATAAATGTGTAAAGTTTCGACTAAATCTGTGAGCTTTCTCTGAACGATTCGAGGCTTAACAAAATTCCATGGACCATTTAAAATGTATTTCTGCTTATGTTAAATTAAGTGGAATCATAAAATTACGCGTTGCTCTCATTCTTTAAATGAATATTTACTCATATCAGAATATACAAAAATATGCTAGAATATCGCAGAATATACTCGAATAACGAAGAATGTACCAACATATGACATAAAATAACAGAATATGCAAGATTATACTAGAATGCACCAGGATATACCGGAATGAACTAGAATGCTCTAAAATGCACCATAATATTTCGGAATATACAAAAATATATTAGAATATCCCAGATTATACTAGAATAAAGCAGAATACACCAACATATGACATAACATAACAGAATATGCAAGATTATACTAGAATGTACCAGGATATACCAGAATGGCTAGGATGCTCTAAAATGCACCATAATATTCCAGAATATACAAAAATATACTAGAATATCCCAGAATATGCTAGAATAATGCAGAATTCACCAACATATGACATAACATAACAGAATATGCAAGATTATACTAGAATGCACCAGGATATATCAGAATGGCCTAGAATGCTATAGGATGCTCCATAATATTCATTTGGGCAAAGTTGTAAAGTAAACACATTAGAATGTAACTTCAAAAGAAAGAACTCGCTGCACTCGAATCATAACTCTGAGGCGCCAGTAAAATTGCCATATCCTTACACGAAACGATTTTTATATCATTAAACTCTGCCATGTTATATGAACGTTCGTGTCGTACGAGAAAATACGTTGAATTTCACGCGAACAAAATGCGAAAGATTACGAGAATGAAAATGCTCAAGATTCAAATAAATTGTCGTGATTTCAAAGTTCAGATTGCTTCGAGTGCAGAGGATTAATATTGAATGCTTAAGAATAAATAATGCGGCACAGTGTAGAAAAACTGTAGAACATGTCCAACATTATTAATAGGATCGGGCCACTGTGCGACAACGTGGCTCCCAATGGGAGGGACAAACGGTTCGTAACGGCCATTCTTTTTCCATGGCGGAGCTCTTTCTGTTCCAGTCGTTTCTCGGCAATTTGCAAAATCACGTATGCGACTACGATTTGTCTGATATTCCTCCCGTAGAATAAGTTATCGAAACGGCGGAACGCGAGGCTGGTTCGAATAACGTTGCGATTTTACACAGGTAAATCTCGCGAATCTCGTGCTCGCAAATCCGTTTCGGAATTTCTCCATTGAAATGCCGGACCAATGAAAAAATTCCAATTATTCCGCGGTACGCACCCGCGCCGGTTTGCCAAAGCAAACAAAGTACGGTCAGTCAATGGAGGAACAGCGACTATTAGAATGCGCTTTTTCGTTTTTTGTTACGAAACGCAGGAAATTTCGGCACACTGCAGTTGCTTTATACCGATGATTTTGAAAAGATTCAACCATACTGAAAAGCGTTTTACGATTTCGGAATATAGGGTCAGATTAATATACTCATTTACGTTGCAATTTAACGGTAAACTTGGCGCTAAATTAGTTGACTGCGGACATTAAACCGAAACAAAAAGCTATTCAGACGATTGTAAAGAGTTAAATTTCTTTACATACTGAATATGTCCTCTGGCAATGTTTCAGCGTTTACATGAATCTTTGCATCTACTATTATTAAAATTGTGAAGATGCTTTCATAAGAAATTATTGAATACATATGAGCCCATAATTATGAAAGTGGTCTAAGTCAAAATTAAAAAAAAAATAAGTTTATCAGTTATTTCACACCATATTATTTTAAACTAAATTTATTCAATGTAATTTTTACGATATCGTAAAAAATGAACCATTAGATAGTGGTTGTAATTTCAACATTATATGGAACTCATTTAGTGTTAATTATGAAAGTGGTCTAAGTCAAAAATTTAAAGAAATTATATAAACATAAAAGTTATTCATTAAAGTTATTGTTTCGAATAAAACTCGTAGTTCTTTATTGCTTTAAGTCAATCATAGGACCTTCAGTTAATTTTGAAAATGGTCCAAGTCAGTTCCAATTTTAAAAACAACATTTTCGTATGTAATTCCTACAAAGTTTCATATTCATAATAAGTTTCTATTAATCGAGACTAACAAAATTCTAAATTAAAATGTTGCATAATATAAAAATATTTTTTAATTTATTCAAATGCAATTCATTAAACATCTCGAAACAAGAAATATATGACTTAAACCATTTTCATAATTATGGGCACATATTACACACGTATGTATTCACTTTTAAGCCTCGGTAGTTTAGTGCGAACCATCGATGGACGTCTATGTTTGCTACAACGAATTTAGTGTAAAATCGTGAAGCATGGATGGAAATGGTATAATAAAAAGAGTGTAAAGGGTTGAAGTGACGCGGCAGGTAGTTGGATGCGGGTTTATACGCACGCTGAGCTATGACGTTTAAGGTTCGATGGTTTAACGATCAATGAATGACTATGAGTGCTATAACGATTTTAGTATACAGCATTAAATCCTCCATTTCGGATAGAGAACGTATAGTAGAAAGAGTGTAAAGGGTTAAAATGATACGGCAGATAGTTGATGTGCGTTTGTTTGCAGGCTGAACGATTTTTGATGCGGTCATCGTCCTATCGTTGTACACCAACCACTCTGGCATTCTTTTACCTGGACGATCGACTCAACGCGTAAAAAGGCATGATTAACGAGCAGTAAATAATATTCTTTTTATCCGCGAGATAAAATGGCGGATACGCCGCGGCCGGATCGGAAACCGTTCTCGGCGCAATGAAATATCGGAGAAGCTCGTTCGATGTCCGTCGTTTTATTTTATTCGATTCCCTCGAGAGACAGTCGCAGCAACAGCCGGCGGAATAAAGACGATTTAATAATAATCGAGGGAGGGGGTGGACACTCGTGAGTAATGAGGATTGCTTTGAAATCGTTCTCGTCCAATAATTACCAGCGTCTTAAGCCGATATTGGACGTTTAATAAGTCTCGATATGGCTCCGAGCAGCTTTCGATGGGACACAGGTTCGTTTGAAATATGCAAACGGCGATTTATAGGATGTTTCAAGCATTCCTCGACACTCATTCCCGTTTTGCATAGCCAGGCTTTGGCATGCTAACTATTTCGTTACGTTTTAATTATGCAGTCGGTGTAAAAAGTATTCGTACACCATTCGTGGACAAATTAATTTTCTTCAAATTGAGGAACAGCTTGAGGTTCTTTTTGAGATGTTGAAACGATCAGTTTGCTAGGTGATATGTATATAATTTTTTATTTAAATTGCTATTAATCGCAATTAAGAAGAAGAAAGCAAAGATAACAATTTTTAAATATTTTATACGTTTTCAGGGTGCCCCGAAACTGTTGGATTTCGTTGATAGGGGTGATTCTTGGGGTTAATCTATGAAACTTATCCCTTTGCCAGTTTGGGATTTAACGCTTCGTCTTGGAGTTATTAAGGGAAGACACGGACCAATCAGAGCGAAGCGAGGGCGGATGTATTTCGGCTCAGCCAGTGGCGATGTTACGTGCAACGGGATCTGTAGGTGTACTCTGACTGGTCCGTCTTTTGAATAAGTCGACAACAAAGCGATGTATAACATTTACATAAAAGAAAAGGATTCTTTAAATATCTCCAGAAATCACGTTAACCCCTTGCTCTACAAGAACGAGTCAGACTTGTGATCAAAATTTCGAACAGAATCTTTTAAATATTTGTGTCCTTAATTTTCTTTAAAGCAAAATAACATTATATTTAATCTTTGATTACATACAATCGATGGAGAATAGTTACGCACGCGGTGACTATAAATTTGACTTTTCTTTTATGTCGTTTTGCGAAGGATAAAGAAAATCTAGTTACTGTTATCAGAAAATAAATCGTAGACCAAGGGGTTGAAGAAAACTCGAACATTTTTGGGATCTCGTATGTAACGAATACACACTGGTGGATTATTATCTAAATAATTTATTCTATTACTTTCAGCACTATAAATATATTTGAAATTTTTCATTCGACAACATTTATTTTTCTTCAAATTATCTTTTTAACAAAATTAAAAATTATAGCGTTCTCCCATGCGCTAACGCTACTGCTCTTAGATATTAACAACTGTTCCTCGTTAAGCAAAAGTTAGAACAAACAAAATTACAATGAGGGGTTTCTACTAATGCGATTTCGAGAAAGAAACGAAATTCAGGAAAACGTGTAGTATTTCAAACATTCGCATCCGTGCGACAGAAGACAGAAATTTAACTGTTATGGAAATCGTTGGTACACAAATGAAAGTGTACCTAAACGTCACAACGAGTTCAGCAAATTATCAAGTTAATTTTATAGAGATGCGCCAATCAATATTCCTGCGCTAATGAATGAATAATAGATGCCGAGCAAATCTTCCAACTGTGTTCTCGTTAATCCCCGACGAACTCTAAATTCGAGACTGCGTTCATAGGTTTGCGCTTTAACAATTCTCTCCGCCTATTGACCTCGACATTATTCTCCATCATTAATTCTCCGATGATGCCGTATTAACAACGAATAAGAGGAACAATTACGCACGCACGAATTTACGGGAAATTCACGCAATCCACTTTAAACGATTACAGTTCGAATTTGCATGTTTGCTAGCGGAAACGAATACAAGTAAACGTTCATGAATCGACCGTGATAATGGTTATCCTAAATGGAGCTGAACAATTCGAAAAGGGACTTGCGGCCACTCGGCAGCGATTACCGAAGGGGTGGGTCGTTCTCGCCCAACAGACTGGAAAAGAAGCGATCTTTGCAAATTTTCTATCACGAAAACCGTAAGGCTCCGCTCGAGACACAATTTTGCCATTAGAAAACTGCATTTCAGAAAGAAACTTTGAATTTGTTATTTGAAAATGTTTATCGATCCGCTGTAGCCAATCTTTCAAAAGTTCTATCGAAGACAAAACCGATGAACAGATTCTGTGATAATATAAAAATTATATAATTTTATTATAATTAATGGTCAAATGTGGAGTAGCAATTATTTTTAAAAATTTGTGAATTAAATATTAATAAATAAATGATCTTTCACATCATCGTTTATTTCAGTCAAATTATTTATTCGATGAATACTGAAATTATTATAATGCATTCTGTCAATATTTATTGTATTCCGGTATATTATACTTTTTAATACATTCTAGTATACTTTGGCATATTCTAGTATATTCTAGTGCATTTCAGTATATTCTGGTATATTATTTAATAATCTTGTATATTCTTGTTTATTCAAGTATATTCTAGTGTATTATAAAATATTTTTTAACAATTTGATGTATTCTTGTACATTTGAGTGTATTTTGATATATTCTGGTACATCCTAATATATTCTAGTATATTCCAGTATATTCTAGTGCATTCCAATATATTCTAGTATAGAATATTATAAAACATGTTTTAATAATTTGGTGTATTCTTGTATGTTTGAGTATAATTTGGTATATTCTGGTACATTAATTAATATTTTAGTATATTCCGGCATATTCTCGTATAGCATTGTAATAAAAATCACGGAAGGTCTAAATAAATTGAATTTAGTCATTTCTAAAGGCAACTGTAAATTTATAATTCAAGTTGAGGTCCTGTGAAAGGAAGGAGCCAGAGTCGAGGCAACGGTAAATATGCAATTTCTTATCGCGAACCGATAAGTACCTGGAAATCTCACGAGCATTTCTAGAACCCAAACTCGTCATCCGTTGATCCCAGCATCTTAAATCAGCCCCGGAGGAAAGACGTGAGTGGCTTGGCTCGTTTTCACTCCATTTCGAGACTGGCTGTTGGAAGTAAGAAGTAATAAATCCTTCTAGACTGAAATTCTATCTACATCGGAACAACTATTACGGCGCGTAACGTTCAAGATCACAACAGTTAATTTCTAAATCGATATCGAACTACCGTCGTCAAACCATTAGCGACTAGAATGGTTTCCGCGAACGAGACAGTCGATCTCGCGTCGGCGTTCCTCTTCAAATCGATATTTAAATTCCGAGCCCCCGGAAACATCATCGAAGCAATCGTTTTGCAACGGAGGCATACAAATCGTCTATTTTCGCCGATTATAGTTTTAATTGCTGTCCGAGTGGTCCGGTGGCCCTCCAAACTTCAACGTTGCATTAAAAAGACAGATTTCGTGCACAGTTGCTGCTGAATTCGGAAATTCGCGTTCAACAAGTTCTTTAAAGGGGATATTCGGTCTCCGCATCCTCTGCCAATTAAATTTTTATTGGTTGACCGAACTACGTAATCCTTTGAGATCTCCCGGAAGCTTTTGCAGTCCTTTCGAAGAAACGGACCGTCCATTAAATGCCGTTTGACTCAAAAATCTAAATTCAATTAAGACACGCAGCGGCGACAAATTATTTGACAACGATCGAAAATCTGTATCGTTTTGCTTCGTATACTTTAACATTAAACCTAAGCATTTAAATTGACTGGTATATTGTCCTATAGAAATGGCAAAATTCAATTCACTTGGATTATTAGCGATTTTTATTACAAAGTATAATTGAACAAAGAGTTTATTTCCTTTCCTGTATATGAAATTAATTACTATTACTCGTACTTCCAACACTGACATTTTTATCGATTACTTAACTGCAAACGTAGTAATGTACAAGTTTCTTAACACTATTGACTGTTACCGTTACTTACTAAAAAATTTTTACATAAACTTTTTCATTAAAACGTATATTAAAATAGAAGTTATACAAACTTCGAATAATTGCAACCTTGTCATTATTATAAAGCAGTGTATATTAGTATTGTTTAGTGCTCCGTCGTTCTACTGTTAAGCAATATTATGGCAATTTTTAGCAACGCCTTACAATTGCCATTTGAGCGCTAAGGGTTGATACTTATTGTTTCGAGCGTTGTTCCGTCCGAATTGCCGTTGGTGCAAGGCAACAACGTTCTAATTTACGACAATCGATTAATGTATTTTGCATATACAAATATATACATCTATTATTTTTAAGGATTTAAACTGTCAAAAGTTCTAAAGTTCTAAAAGTTCAAAGTTCAAAATACTCTATACAGGGTGTATTTATGCGACGATAATAATTTTAAGAAAAACACTGTTCATTCTTATTTCAAAATGTCTAAAGAATAATTACTAATTTTTCAGACTCGAAAGAATAAACAATTTAGTCGTGTCAGCCGTTTTAATCTTCTGGTATGCATGACATCTCCCGCGTACCATATGAAATTTTTATACGATACGTACTGTAAAGATAAACAATAAGTAACCCCGTCAAAATACGTAAACGATATTTTAATTTAAATAATTTTGTGTCCGAACAGAATTCAACGAACGATTCGCAAAACTAATTTTTTTAATCATTCTTAAACACACATATCCTGCATGTTCTTTAAAGCGATTATTTATTATTAGTGTCATTAACAGTAAACTCACCGATTCAATTGTAAATCCACTGCATGGTTGGAAATATGGACAGCAGGACAGTGTGTTGACCCCTTACAATGTATGTTGAAGTGGTCAGCTGATTCCTATTCGATGGCGACGAACGCAGGTAGCGGACGACGGTAGACTATCCCAATGTTCACTTTCATTGCACTATTAATAAACACTGATACCATAAATTATTTAATAATATTTAAGACGATGTTAATATTTAACACAATGCCTAAAACACACGTTTCACATATTTTCTCCAATCCGTTGTTCACACCGCACAAGAACATTTAAAAAAATATTATAATGCAATAACGCGCTCGCGACGTCCTTTCCATCGAAAGAAACTGTCGAAGACTGGCGCGATGAAAATTTCGTTTTTGTCCTAGAGGGTTTCAAATGTTTACTATCGGGCGCGATACATTGTTCTCGACTGGGCTTCGTTCCGAGTACGTGCCATCTGGGACCGGGTCTCAAGGACGGGTAATAAATATGACGAAGTCTAAATTTTGGAGGCCGATCGTTTGAAAGCCCTCACAGGCGACGACTTACTCCGAAAACGGTTCTATTGAGAGGTATGTTTTTACCTTTTCTGTTTTTCAGGACAAAGAATCTCTCGGTCCTCTTTCAGTTCGTTTTACGTGCTCGCTTCTAGGAAAACAGGACCTTCGCGCCAGTCTTCCACAGTTTGCACTATAATATCTTTTTAAATGTTCTTGTGCGGTGTGAACAACGGATTGGAGAAAATGTGTGAAACGTGTGTTTTAGGCATTGTGTTAGGGATTTCTTTTTAAAATCGGCTCTTTTCAGAGCCATAAATTTAAACGAAGGAAAGTATACATTTTGCGCCAGGCTGAACAGCTGAATGACACGACGCGCGACCGACCTTCTTGATTACTATGGCTCGCGCAATCGGCAGATACCGTGTAGGCCAAGGGGTTAATCGATCCTTCCTTTTGAAGAAATAATAGATTCATTTTGTTGTAAATTTATGAAATAAATTCCAACACTTGTTATACGAGAGATTCGTTATAGACCACGGTTTCTCGCACAGTTTACTCGTTTTTCTTGATCGATTAAAACGAAAAAACCATAAGAAAACATTGTTGGCAGTACATCTATGCATCATAGTATTACCAATAAATCACGAACTGAAATTGTTCGGGCTCGTTCGCGATTGTGCAGGCGTACACGCGCCCGCGTTTCGGTGCACCTTGAGCCGTTCGTTGGAGGTTAAACGCGACCTCAAAGTCTGTGTTATGTCGCACGGGAAACAAGGCATGCAAGAAAGCCGAGGAAAGCCGAAGGAAATACGATAAACGGGACAAATTGCGTGATGGCGGAACGTCGAGATTAGACTCGGCAGCGGGAGACGTATCTTTGAAGCGTTGGCTCGCGTGCGCCACGGTTCATTGCGAAGAATACTGTGAGAACGGGTGGCAGAAAGAAAGGGAGAACGAGAGAAATAGAGAATGATGAATGAAAGAAAAGGAGAACCGGTCCCGGAGTCTTTTTCGCGTTCTAAAGTGTGCTGCAGTTAAATCCGGCGCAAATTAGCAAGGAAGTCCTCGCGGCACTTGCTATTGTTAATTGGCAGCAGCCAGAGGGAGTCGGGAGACCGGCGGACGATAAAGAAACAAAAGAGAGGACAGAAAGGGTCGACAGAGAAGGGGGGGGGCAGGGCTGGAAAGGTAGTAGAAGAGGCGCATCGATAGAGAAAAAGGGTCTGTCGGATGAAAATTATGGTCGACGAACGAGAATCGCCGTAAGTGGGATGAAACGACTCGACCGTGATCAAAAGTTTGCAATGTTGCTTCTGCTTTAAATGCTTCAACGGAGTCGAATTTTTCCTATTTTGTACTACCGCCAAAATCGATTATTAACCGTCAAGTCGTTTCGTCCCACTGCGCGTCGGGCAGAGAAGAAAACGATGTAAGTCGGCAAAAAGTGAACGGAACGCTGGAAACAAAAAGATGACGACCGAGAAAAAACTGCGGCGGTTGCGGAGGCAACGGGTTACGGATAAATGGCAGGAAAAAGCGCGAAGGAAACGACAGGGACACGGGGAAAGCGAAAAAAGCCGCGGGAAACCGGCGGAAAAACTGCGTGGAAGAAGCGATTACGAGGAAACGGAAGAATGGTGGCCGCGACTTAATGATCTATAGGGTTAATTGTTAAGTTTTACTTTTCTTGACACGGCGGTGGCATTGTCCGAAGATTGATCGAGTAAAAGAGCACTGTTTTTTCGTTCGTTTGCGTCTTACGCGGGGCGAGCTTTTGATAAGTTTCATAGAAACAAACAAGGTTAAGACCAGTGAACGAAACTGTAAGAAAATATATCATTGCAAGGAAAATAAAAACAATTTAATTGTGTTCGCTAACTTCCTAAACTAAACGGGTAACACGACGAACGTATAGGTTCATGAAAATAGTATAGTTTCGTTTGTACGGCAAATTGTGCGATATTACAGCGAAAGAATGAGGAAATTTATAACACAGGACATTTTTTTATTTAATGTTGGATCGAGTCTGTCTATGAATGTTCGTAACTGTGTCCAGTTGGCTATCGTCTAACCGAACGTTATATTATTCTGATTTTATCTGCATTCCTTTCCATAATATTCATATCTTTTGATCGTGATGGACAATCTGAAATCAACATGATTTTAGTTCGAACACAATCTTGAGCTTACGAATTTGTCTCCTAAATAATTTTAAATAACTAGCATTTTTATTGACATTGAAAATATTTAGAACAAGTTTTACTTGATATAAATGAATAGTTGCCGATTAAAGATGATGACTGTCATTGATTCGGCTGATTGTCAGTGGACCTTTAGATATGGCATAAAGATTTGTAAAAATTCTACTCTGTGAAGAGGGTTTAACGATGTTCTATGATACAAACAGAAAAGAGGAGGGCCAAGACAGTGGTATTCGAGGTCAATGTCTACCGTGCATTCTAAATAAATACAAAATCAGTTGTTTCACGGATCGACGGAGTTAATACAGTTTTCGCGCGTGTTCTGCTCGGTCAAACAGGTTATGGCTATGCAAACGGAGAGTATTTATAACAGCTATAATGGCCGCCGCCGAGTAAACCACGAATATCAGCAGAGGCAACATCCGCGAGTTTGTTAATTAAGCAAAGTGAAAAGATCTTCGCCGAATTTGCATGTCAGAGGGAAGCTCGTCTGAAAGAGGCTCGGCCAGGATTCATCGCCGGCTGTACATTAACATTATTTTATTTTGTCGACGAACACAATCTGGCTGAAAGCAGCCCCGGGGCACTCTACATTCGTCCGCGATAAGCCCGTATATGAAAGCTACAAATCATATTTCCGCCTCATTTTTCGTATTCGTGTCGAGTATACTTCTTAAAGTTTAAGCCTTTGTGCCTTCCACGGTCGTTCAAAGAGCCGAGTCTCGGTTCAGGGTAAACGTTTACCGGCGCAACACGAGCGCCCGACGATTTCAACGAAACTTCCAAGCCTTTAATGCGAGTGTAGAATCTATTTAGAATCTCTTTCCGCCGATTCGGCGACATCGTTTTCGCGTGTAACCGCTCCTTTCACTGTATCTCTTTTAATCCGCTTCTAGCTCTGTCGCAATTATTTCACATTGATAATTAGACTGTCGTTTTACACATTTGTCGCTTTGAGAAACCATGAAACACACAAGTCTCAAGTTTTCGGACGTTTAAATATACGAGGACAACGACGTTTAATACTAGAACTACCAAACCAGTCATTTTGACTGTTTTTTCTTTCGCAATTTTTCTTGCGCGGTGGCACGCAAACACGAGATTTCGTAGAGATACCCGTTGTTTTTATTAAAACTGTTTAAATATAAGAATGCACGAGAACACAGGTCGGGAGAACAGAATAATGTGCAGATTGTAACGATTAAGAGGAATCAACAACGCAACCACTGTGGAATATTGTTCCGTACAAGTAGAATCTTTAATTGCCCGGAGTGAATGACAGTACAACGTCAGATAGGAAGACGATAACGATACACGAACAAGGACAATTTAGTTCCATGTCCGATGAAGATAAAACAGTGTGTTAATTAAGACACTCTCCGTGGGAAATTCTTTCGTCACTCGTAGACGCTGAAACGTCAAACGACGAAGTCGGTGGCAGCAAAATGCGAGAGGCGAAAGTGAAGAAATAACGAACAAATGATATTAATGCAGACTAAAACAAAGTTGTAAATTGTTGTGCATATTGTTCTCGTTGCAATTCCCACCAATTACAATTTGTGACAAATTCCCCACCGTTTTAAAAGAGTCTTTCAACAATTCAAACAGTTTGGTCCACTTTTAAAAAATGTAGAAATATTTTTGACTAACACTGTGTGTACTTAATATTATCGAACGAAGTGGTGGCGACTTTTCCTGTATCGATTATTTCAACAGCTCAGAAGCCGATAAGTTCAATTTCACTCCAGTTTTTCATAAAAGTTATATGCTTTCAGCTTTAATAATGCAACGTCAGCGTATATATGCATTTTACACGTATTTCCAGTCTATATTATATTTCGTTCAAATATTTTTCTTTCATTTATACGCGGCGCACGAGGTATGGCACCAGTTTGACAATAAATATGTTTGTTCACTTAGGCACATCGATAGCAAACTTAAGAAAAGGTGGAAGATTATATTAAAATTTGTCTACCGAAATTTCAACGGTAGACCAATCTACCGTTTTTGAGGGCTGTTTTCACCCCTTCAAAGTGGATGATTGCCGATAAAAAAGTACGTGTCAAATATTTTTCAAAGAACTATAAGCTCCCATAAGAATATGTTCCCTTGTTTTCCTGCGTTTGTAACTCGCCAGACGCGGGCGAGTCTCGATATCGGAATTAAGTTGATGGTTCAAACTCTTCTTCGATTATCATACTAATTACTATTCTTAGGAAAAAACAAGGGGAACTCCAACCCGTGTAATTTCCTGGTGGTAGTCGTCGATCGTTCTGATTTACTTTGACTTTCTCTGACTTTTCCTCATCTCCATATCTATTTTGCTCTGGGGTATCTTAACCCCTTACTGCTGCCCACCAAATTAATATCGGGCAGCTTCAAATTTTTGCAAGTGAATCTTCAAAGAGGAAGTAATACATATGCATGCGCATCTTCTCTATTATTACTCGAAATGTCTGGTCACTCGTTGAAGGCAGAAAGAAATATATTCTAGAAAGTTCGATTTTGAAAACAGCGAACGGAATAGGATTCAATCGACGATCGGATAGAAAGGATGAAAGATTTGCATGTATTGTTGTTTAGGATTTGAGGATTCCAATTTTCACGGACTTTTTTTCTGCGCGCCTATATTCGTCACTGGAGGGATCGGCGAAGATGCGTAGGAATATTCCGAAAACGTCCGAAATCCAATTTACGTGGGCTAACTGCTGCAAATTAAATGGAATGTCGCGTCGGCGGTGGCAATGAATTCGTTGTCCGTGTGTACGGAATTCGAAATTTATTGAAAAGTGCCACACCGCGATCGAACGAACGTCTCTGGAGAATAGCAGTCTGTGAAAAGTTGTCGATATTAAATCACGCAACAAAACCACAGTCAGAAGCTGCTCTTTTGTTTCAATGACGACAATAGTTGTCACTTATGGGTAAATCTCATCGATTATACTACATACTCGATCTCTTGCTCTACGATTTCTTACATGGTTACAATAACCAGGTGTTCCTCGTCCTTTAACACCTTGACTGATAAACTAGCAGCTACAAAATTTCTAAAAAATCGAAATGAGATATTGACTGAAATTAAAATGGGAAAAATAAAATGTATGCCGCAAAGTGCTCGCCCTACCTTCTTGCATTTTCTATATAACCACCAACTTTCGTACAAATGAATATATTAACGTAAAAATTTATTTAGAAACTGTACAAATAATTCCGTCACCCATATATGGGTGACATGGTAGTCAAAGTGTTAACACGTTAAGCGCCACGCCGAATTTCTGTGCGTTTCGTTCAAGCCACGGTTAGCCGTCAGGCGAGCCTTGCCGGGCCGCTTGCCGATAGACGAATCAGAGTATAAACAGTCGGGTAACGTAATGCGCTTAACGTGTTAAGCAGAACTCTCAAAATCTAGGCTAGCATATCAGGGGACTTCAGGAAGCTATCTTTTATCAACCCCATTTTTTCCATTTTCGCCATTGAACGCCCCGAAATTTCAAAGTCGTGCCACGACTGCAATTCGATTCCGATCAAGCTGAAATTTGGCATACACTCTGCCTACGTATCTAGAAATGTGTCGCCAAAATTACAAAAGAATCGGAGACCTAAGATTTTTCCCCAATTTTTCGCGATTTATAGAAGGGGGTTACCTTCAATATTTAGCAATATTTGGCAATATTTGGCAAATCTTTGAAGTCGTGCCCCGACCAAACTATTAGAGCTATCGACATGATTCCACCGGCAAAATCTTCCCCAGACCTTCCTCTTTAAATATGTTACTCAATATCGAGGCCAGCGGATTTCAGGGAAATCCAAGGGGCTTCGTTTTATCAACCCCAATTTTTCCCATAAAGCCATTGATCGCCCCGACATTTCAAAGTCGCGCCACGGCTGCAATTCGGGGCGATCAATGGCGAAAATGGGAAAAATTGGGGTTGATAAAAGGTAGCTTCCTGAAGTCCCCTGAAACGCTACCCTAGATTTTGAGAGTTCTGCTTAACACGTTAAGCGCATTACGTTACCCGACTGTTTATACTCTGATTCGTCTATCGGCGAGCGGCCCGGCAAGGCCCGCCTGACGGCTAACCGTGGCTTGAACGGAACGGCACAGAAATTCGGCGTGGCGCTTAACGTGTTAACAAACTGCTTTTACATTGTAATTTGTAAACAAATTATTAGATAACGTTACTGAGGAGGTTATGTTGATTTACAATAAAAATTGCTGTCAGCGTTGAGCGATAACTAATAATATAATAATATATAAAATAATATTATTGTATCAAT
>CM052097.1:13080053-13092439 GCA_028453745.1 Agapostemon virescens
TAACGAACGTTACAACATTCTATTCTATATTTTATTTGTGCTTGTTCTTTGACTTTTTCTGTGTCTTCAATTCAATTTTTGTTTGTTCCGTTCTATTCTAGTTATTTCTACACAATGCGAGCCACCTAATTTGATCGCCTCGAGCAACTTCTACATTCTACGATACCAGCAATATTTCAATTGAAGTATCGGCTAAACTAATAATTTTTCGACGCGCATGTATTTATACGTTCTTTGACAAATAATTTAAAAAATTGCATAAATCGACGAGTCAAAATAACTTGTTTTCTTTCGCGGATATTGAAATTATAAGAATGTTTCCACGAAAAGTTTCTTAATGAATTGTTTTCATTCATTTTTTCAAATATGCCACAAGAATTGCGCAAAGTCTGAATAAATGGAATCTTGTCCGTATTATAAAACAGTTATTTTAGTTTTTATTAGTCTATAGCTTAGTGCTTGATAGTTTTAATTAAGAATGATTTATTTATACAACGTATAATTTAGAAATTAATCGAGGCATTCGAGTTAGACGCCTCACCCCGTATATTCTATTCGAAATTGTTTACTCGTTACTAAATTTCTAATCAAATTTCATCGGTTATATTTCCAATAACAGTGAAATGCAATTTTCCTGTTGTCAACATTTTATCTCGAGCGATTACTGATCGTCCACGGCATTTTAATGCTATCGCTGAGAGAAGTTTCAGTCGGATGACTGAAAATTGTTGTTTAATGCAATATCGACCAGTCTTCCATCATCATCAAAAGTAGCCGGGGTATTGGTCGCTAAAAATAAATCACGTCGCCTGTTAGATCCGTCTTTATCGTTTTTTAAGTATCACGGTAACAGGCGATTTCTCCCATTATTGTCGATTAAATGGAATTAAAATGCGCGATGGTGCGGTGGCTCAGGTTTTCACTGAAACTTGCTACACAAATTGCAAACTCGTCGCGGCCCCGACGAATGAGAAGTTCATTTTTCCCCGGGAATGACTTTAACGAGATCATTAACGGTGAATAGCAGTTACGTTTCTCTCTTATTTTGATTACCTCGCAGACCGAAAGTATCGTTTATTCGATACTAATTACTCCGCACCGAGCTGATTCGTTGGCGTACTTAACAGATATTTAGCAAGCCATTTTTCGCGATTGTGTCATCGAACGTTGCAATCTTTCTTGCAACCGGTCTCAACGTTCTATTTTTACGCTTTGCGAAAACATCGATTGATTTCGATCGTGTCCGTATTAATTTGAAGTTCTTGCATAGAGTGTAAAGTAACTATATCTGCACGCTTAGTTCAATGGTAATCAATGTGAGAAAGTTGCTGCTAAATTACTGTCAAAAGGTCCACCACATATTTTAATGTATATTCAAGTACATAGAAAGTTGTTTAACACTAAACCTATCGAGCTTAAAAATAGATTGGTGTATATTGTCTTATAATATGTCAAGATTTAATTTATTTTCATCACTTCCGATTTTCATGACAAAGTATAATTGACCAAAGAGATCTACCGAATCGATTCCTATGAAAGCAATTTTCTAACTGCAATAATTGTAAAATAAAAACTCTGAAGTGGGTCATTTGACACACTATGGTAGGATTAGTGTTAAGAATGTAGCAATTAGAACGATACAAGATACACAACAATTAAAGGGCAATATTAACATTTGAGATTATTTTGATCTTGGAAACGAGATATCGATGTCAATAAAAGTGGTAAATAATTTAATATTAATTCTTGATTGTTACTTTCTTTTGTGCAAGATTTTAGTAATCATCTTGGTGACCTTCCTTCAAATATAGAATCGCATCTTCCCGTGACGGCTGTCGTGACGGTGACAGTATCAAGAATTAAAGTTGTGCCATCGGCAGTAATGGCTCAATCGGCTCAATAATGGCTCAATAATTTTTATCAATGGAAAATTTACGTTGCGAACGGATGCACTGCTACGACATATTATCGATGTACCTTATCAAGAGCAACGCATATCAGTTTCATCAACGGTTATGCAATTAATTGGATATTCCGTCACACAGAAGATTGCAAGCCGGTATAGGTAGAGGCTTCATCAATACGTAATCACAGTAGCGTAAGCACAGGAATAATAATTAAATTATGCGAGAAATAACTTCAAATTCTACATTTAATATAATACATCTCATTTTCGCGATATAAAGTAAGGAATTCTCTTTATAATTTGAGATTTCGTTATTTTTGGTATTAAAATTGGTAAATTCTAATCTTGCACGTGGATTTGTTTAACACTGGGCGTGTGGAGCACTAAAGATGAATTTTTTCATGTTATTCTATAAAAAGAATATGTCTATCAAAATTTTTAAACTAAACTTGTCGAATAATTTTAATGTTGAAGATTCTGTTCATATAGAAACGTTCAACTATGACGGAAAGAAGTAGTATAGGTTTACTTTCGGTCAGACGTTCGTGCTCCATCGTAAGAAATAAACGTCTTGTTTTTATTTATGCAATAAAAATATAACAGTTTCGTGTTCTGCATTCTTCTTTATACGCGTGTCCTATACAGACATAAAATTCTCGCTATTTCTACGAAGATTTAAACATTGCACAATATTAAAACAAAAAGTTTTATTTTAAAAGAGAGCATCATTAAACGAACAGTGGTACAATTTTATGATACTGCGGCGGAATTACTTCCGACGGTCACCAACAGATGGACAGACAGCCAATCGTAAAAGTGTGGAGAATCTTTCTGGCTAGTACTTGATTCGCCATTGTCTTCGATATCCCAGCGTTTACGGCAAGATCTGCTAGATAGCCTTACCGACAAGTCCTCTGATAGGTCCAGAACGAAACGCTGCGCTATCGGAAGGCAGTTAAAAATGGTACGCGCATCGGTGATGGGTGATCAGATGGTAATAGGAGATGGCAATTGTCCATCTGTAAATGTTCCCATGAAGAAATTCGACATCAGCTATAACAATTTAAATTCGTACATTTTATCTCTCCGCAAAGTCGAATCAACTCCTCGTTCAATAAAAACAATTCAGGTATGTTAATGTCTCCAAATTGGCACCGCTATTTTCACGTATAATGACGTAGTTGTGTTCGGGTTAATATCTGGTTACTCGTTCGGTAGAACGTATGAAATAGCTCGACTCGAATGTGTAAAACGAAATCTAATTTATCGTGGTGGGCCATTAATGCGCAAAATGGCTAATCTGCATGGTTACCTTGCGACACACTTTGCAGACGATTCACAGCGGTGCATTGTGACACACAGATACGCACACAGGAAAAGAACGAACATGAATAATGGAATGTACGTGGTTTCCGTTCCAATTTCCATTTCCAATTCCGTCCCCCGATTTTTCCACAATGTGTGCACCCGACCATTGCTTCAAATTAATTGAAACGAGGTAATAAAATAGGCGGCAATACCCGCGACGCGGTACTTAAAATCGATCCCGTTAACTGTTCCCACGCATAAATGGATCGCGATACTTCATCGACGATCAATCCGACGGTTATTTTACCGAAAGGGTAACGTGTCGTGCATTAAGCTACAAAATGCCGTTTCTTCCACGATTCGCGATCTCGGTCGCTTACATTCTTTTTACTACATTCAAACGCCCAGATCTTCCATTTTATTAGGAGCAGTTGAAATTTATGGAATTTTTTGGTTGATACGTTGTAAGAAAATTTTTTTGCATAACTTCTTTATGAACTGCTTTGGATTTGAAGTTAAAGATGCACTTGTCTATAGATACATGGAAATATGCATTATTCGTTTATCTCGAGTAACAGAAAGAATTAGTTGAGACTGTGTGTTAAGAAAATTATGCATCACGTACAAACATATTCTTATATTCTTCATATACTTTGTATTGTAAAGTCCCTCGACCTACATTTTCAAAAATCATTTCATATTTTGAATACACTTTGAAATATATTTGTACATGCTTAATATATTTCGTACTAATATATTGCAAAGATAATCTTAAATATATCTTTAAATTTTTAATGTAATCCGCATATCCTTATGTATTCTAACTACATCTTACCATTCTGAAATAGTGTGACTATATTCTTAAATATATTTTAATATGCACATTCTTAAATATATTTTAATATAAACATTTTTAAGTATATTTTAATACGTACATTCTTAACACTTTAAGGCACGCTGAGATATATTTTGACCCACCTCGAAATTTTACAATTGCTACGTGCAATTTTATTTTTTACAATTACGTGCTTCAAACATGTTAAACAAATTTTAATATCTACATTTTTAAATGCACCCATGCATCGCTAGACTGCGGATTGCGAGTCGACGGCATAAGCAATTACGACAAAACTGTGTAGGTGTAATTCACATCTGGAAAAGCGTTACACGAATTTGGAAACTACATCGCCCTCTCGGTTTTTTAAAGTCATTAAAGAAAGAAAGAAAGAAGTTTTTATCTGGTTTCTATTTTTAGTAATCGCCGATCAATATAATCATAAATATTTCGATGATGAAGTTAACCTGCAGTCAAAACGACGCACGGCCAACTCGTAAAACATTCTAAAGATCCGAAAACTATGCGCGACGTCGAGGCGCAGTACATCCAATTTCGAAGAAATTTAAATCCTCTAATTAAAATTGGATACCCTGCATAAATGAGCCCGGTAATGAGAACTGTGTTTAGTTTACCACGGCGGCATCTTAATTGGCTGATCCCGTCGAACCGTAATCCACCGGGCGACGGTTCTATCGTTTTTACTACTGTGGCGTATTTGTTAACCGGACCGTTTCCGGCGTAAAGAGCGAGTGGTGATCACCGTTTCGCGATAGTTCATTATTTAATCGAGCCTGTTAATTGCCAGCTTACAAGCTCTGCCATTAATCACCGCGTTACTTTTAGCCCCGTTAACCGTCCTTTTCCACCTATTATCATAACCGTTCGTTATTTTGCGCCGGAATTTTCGGAGTATTAATTATCGCCCGCAAATTGGAAAATCAGCCGCCATTAACCGTTCCAAACGGAAATGTTGGAATTTTACGACCTCCCTCTCTTCACCCCCCTCCCCCCGAATCCGATTCGGTTAGTATACAATAAACGAGTAACAAATTACCCGATGAACCTTGAATAACAGTTCCAGGGGCTGTTCAACGAGTATTAACGTGTCGACAAATATTTGCGAGACTTGAGTGGAATTTCAATATTTAGGCGTCGCTTGCCTCGTGTCAGCGAGGATCTACGTACACAAGGCTGTTCGCGAAAAACGAAACACCCCGAATATTCGCTTGGAGAAAGCTGCTTTCTCCGTGCGAATCCGAAAATTACTGGATGATACCGCTGGTTCGTACCGGATTTTACGCTAGGATATTCAGGACAATGAAAACGACGGATTCCAGTTTCTGTAATTCGTTATTTCGGGATAAGAAGTTGCGAACGCATGTTATGGGGCACATAAGTAGAATAGTTCAGTGGAAAGTTCAATCGAACGTTTTCGCGATGTACAGTGAATTACTTTAATATTCGGACACTATACAATATTCACTTTGCCGCATTGTAATTTTGTTCACGATGAAGAAACAAAAAAAGTAATTCTAAATTACATTATTGCATAGTGTCTAGTTAATAAAAGCATAATTTTTATTTATATAATTACTAACGTTTACTAAGTAGTCTGTTTTAATACTTTGACTGCCGCGTCACCCATATATGGGTGACAGAATTGATTGTCCATATTTAAAAATAAATTTGTACGTTAATATATTCGTTGCACTCAATGAAGTTGATATCTGGAGAATACAGAAAGGTTGAAAGATAACTTTGTGTCACACGTTCTAGATTTTCAATCGTTGCTTCATTATATAAATTACTTTGATTTTGTGAAATTTTTGAGGTTGTTAGTTCGGCAGTTAAAGTGTTAAACGAAACAATGTCTAGTTTTAACGTGACAATAATATTCGGACACTTCGGAATGTAACAATTTGCGTGAGCTAGTGTGATATTTAATGCGACTGTGATGTATGTTTACAAACACTACAGTCTGTGTAAACTGTCTCGAGCCTCAGAAAGTCAGTTGTATTTAGGTATTCGCTAAGTTCACTGGTAATAATCGGACGCAAGAGAAACACTTCACACAACGTACGCCAACTTGTCATTTTTCACATTGCAAAAGGTGAATCGTAAAGGAAAATTGCAGCAATTCTTAAAATTAGTAAAAGTACAGTGTGAGATATTATTAAAAGATTTAAGTATGAAGACCGAATACAATCTATTCCGCAAAGAGGCCAACCACAAATTTTGGACACGCGAGATAAAAGAAAAATTGTCAGAAAAATAAAGAACGATCCTACATTAAGTGCACCAAAATTAGCTGCCGAATTATTAGAAGAGACTGGAAACAAAGTACACCCTCAAACAATACGCAAAGCATTAAAAGAATGTGATTATAATGGACGAGTTGCTCGGAAAAACCGTATGTAAATGAAACTAATACAAAGAAAAGATTAAACTTTGCGAGGGAATTTATTTTAAATGAAGATACGTGGTGGAATGACGTTATTTTTAGCGATAAGAGTAAATTCAACATTTTTGGATCGGATGGGCGAAGAATGGTGTGGCGAAAGAAAAATGAAGAATTCAAAATTTAAAATACGAAGCCGATTATACAGCACGGATGTGGAAATGTACTTGTATGGGTATGTATCTCAACATTTGGAACGGGTGAATTAATTTTTATTGATAACACAATGGACAAAAATATATACCTGAACATTTGAAAAAATAATTTACGTAAAAGGGCAATAAAAATGGGGATTTAGAATACATTTAAGTATTATCAAGATAATGACCCCAAGCATAAGGTACGTATCGTACAGGAATATTTGCTGTATAATTGTCCAAAATTATTACAACCGCCACCTCAGTTCCCAGATCTGATACCTATAGAGAATTTATGGGATGAACTAGACCGACGAATTAGAACTGTAATAACATCTAAAGAAATGTTAAAAGAACGACTGAAAGAGGAATGGAATAATATTAGTACAGAATATTTTTAAAAAATAATTTGCAATATGCCTCAACTATTAAAAGAGGTCATTCGTCAAGAAGGATATCCTACACGATATTGAACTACTTTTCGTTTGTAAAAATTAGTGCAAAAACTATCAGTTTTTAAAAGTGTCCGAATATTATTGTAACGTTAAAACCAGACATTGTATTGTTTAAAATGGAATATTTAATAAACGCTAGTAATTATATAAATAAAATGTATACTTTTATAACTAGACGTTATGTAGGAATGTTTATTCAGAATTAATTTTTTTTCCTTTATCGTGAACAAAATTACAATGCGACAAAGTAAAAATTTTATAGTGTCCGAATATTAAAGTTACTCACTGTACGCTGCGTAATGTCCATGGTTTGTTTATCGAAGGATATGTTAGCGTTTTCAAAACGTCTCGGTATCACCTCCAAGTATGCGTAAACACAAGGTAATCAAGGTGACAGCAAAATAAAAAAAATAATTGTATTTGCTTCTCCATCCTATGAATTTCATCTCAAAGATTTTTTTCGCGTCACCTATAATTTAACGAGATGGAATTTCGTTCAGAATTCGAATTTTTCATCGAACTTTGCGTCGATTCGACCCAATTACCGTAATTACCGGTGCCGGTGATTATCGCGTGAGTTGACCTATTAGTTCTCGCCTAACTAAGGGTTTTTCAAAGACCGCTGTCAGTCTCACGAAGTTTTAACGATCCTTGCGAGGTTAAGTTCTTGGAGACGTTTCGCCGGTTAGGTGACGGTCTTTATGAAGTTTTAAAGTGCGGTAACGAGGAAGGAATACGAGCGTTTCAACACGGCAAATAAAAGTCGCAGATCCGCTTCAGCAGTGGTAATTGTAATCCGGTCAGCCGAGGAGTCGCGTTTGTTCGTGAAAATCGCAGCGTCTCAATGACGACACCGGCGCGAGCATAACGGCCGGGTCTCCGATGGTAATCTTGCCGGGGTTTAACTTATAAGCGGATTTCTCGATAACAGGATCTATAATGTGACGGTTAAGCGACCGTGGATCGCAGTCATGAAACTTCCATTGGCTCGGTTTATCGTTGCTCCTTATGTCACATTCGCTGCCGAATTATTCGGTCGAACTGCGGCGAGCCGAACTGCTCGATTATTCAGTTTTATGATCGGCCCGATACCGTCAGCCATTTCGCATTCCTGCTCCAGTCGATATTTAACCCTACGCGGTCCTATGTGATTTCTCGTACAAACGCTGCTGCAACATCGTGCGCTATAACGCCGAACCTACCGAGCATTAAAATTTGGCTACCGTCTTACAAAATTGACAGGACTTAATCCAGTTGGATTTCGTGCGAGTTTTATTATGATCTTGATAGTTAGGGGTGCCAGGGGTCCGTAAATATGAAACTAGCGCTAGCAGTCTTAGAATAACTCCAGGAATCAGCCCTTTGAAGGGCATTTTTGGAAAATCCTGCGTATGGTTTAAAAATTACACATTTATGGTATTGTTGTTGAGCAAAGCTTCCAAGTCTCCGAAAGCAAGTTCACGACCTAAAGACACGCTTGTTACTGCATTGCAAAAATGTTATGCAGGTAGATTGGTCCACTTTTTTTCGTTAATAACTCCTTAACAAACTCCAGGCGGAAATTTTCGTTACGGGAAAAGTTGCATCGCACGACCTCGGAAACCACCTCGAGGTTCGCCGACCTTTTTCGTTCACCGTGTAAATCCTTTTATCTGTATTTTACTATGATAAGCGTCAGCTTAAATACTGTCGCCGGTGTACGCCCGTCCCTGTTGTTTTTACCAACAGTGCAAATTTTTCGGTGATACACGATCCGCAAATTTCCAGAGGATCCATCCCCCTGAATTATGCAAACGTTTAATGCACCGGTACGCGGAGCTAGCTACGCGTGAAGTATCTCGGAAATATTCCGGTATAATTCAGAACTATGAACTGTTTTATCCAAAAAGGAGGAATTGCTCTGATAAATTCTCGACGTTTGAATTAGTACAATTTTTTTACGATTCCACGGGTCTTGTGTAACTGGAACACCGACGCAACGAGAATTGCAATAATTTTTTGTCGGGATGAATTTTTGCGACGAGAAATTTGTTACCGAATATAATAACCGAATTCCTGGTCTTCGTGTTCGTTGCACAATCGAACTTAATCAATTTTATTGCGTATCGTCCGGAAAAATGCTAAATGTTAAATTGTTTGTAAAATGTTTGTAAAATTGAGAGAACGAAAGAATTCATGAAAATGGTCGAATTTCTACGATTCGAGGAACAATTTTCCTAACAAAGTTTACTATCGTGGAAATTCTGTACAATTAGTTAAATTGTTTGTAAAATTGGAGGAGGATCAATTTTCCTAATAAATTTTAATGTTTCTTATCGTGAAAATGCAGTACAACTAGATAAACTGTTTGTAAAATTCGCCAAGCCAGCGAATTGTCATTATTTCCGTGCCACCTTAATGTATTTTAAATTGTACATTTTCAGGGATTAGCAAAATGAAAAAATGTGGTGGCGAGTTTTGTGAGGTGAATCTTTTAAAGTGACGATATATTGCATCGTTTTTATATGAAAGGAAGGTAGAGCATCCTTTTCGTTTAATGAAATTATTATTGTGAATTATTTACTGAAAAATTATAGCTGTCGTTAACATTATTCGCCGAGGGGTGCAGTAATTATGAAGCTTTACAATCGATCGGGGTTATAAACTGAATTTATACGATCAGGGTCGATACAATTAATTTCGCATATCCCACCAATTTCAAGAACATTAACAAGATTAAACGCGTATTTTATGCTCCCTATAAACGTAAATATCCACGAATTATCGATAGCAATCGAGACTTGTGCATTCGGTCGGAAATAAAAAACGGAAATAAAAACGAAATATTTCGTCATACACAAACTACTACTAGAATGCTCATGACGATATTTTTCGTCATGGAAATTTGCCGTAATATTTTGAACAACATTACATTTTATGTAGTTCTTATTCAAGTAAATCAATTACATAAGTTTACAATTATACATAAACAATAAGTATTAAAAAAAAGAAAAAAGTCCCCCATTGTGAAACGAGTCAAACAAAAGTTTATTCCCCGATTAACAGGTTAAAGATTGCGAACACGAAAAATCAGGACGAATCCAATATTCGATAGTATTCCTAATTCGAGCGACTTCGAAACGCGATTCGTGACGACATAACCGAGTCTGTCGTAGCGTTTGCAACTATTGAATAAACGAGTTTGTTTCTCCGGAATCTTTACAATCATTCTCCGTAAAATCCGGTTGAATCGAAGTCCCTAAATCGAAGATGACCGATTCGCCATCACAGTGATTAAAAAGGAACGCTGGTTACCTATAAATAAATCAGAATCAAATAACTTAGATCTACGAAAACTCACGTTTCTTTTTGCCTTCGCGGCGATACAAGCGGGCCCGCTCGAACAAAAGTTTCGAAAACTCGGCCTAGGGTATTTGTTCAGGAATTGCTTACACGATTTTGCAGTCGGATGGTCAATTGCGCCGGTTCTAATCAGCATACGCAAGCGCGTTTTCTCTGTTCGATTGTTCCTGCGCTGCCGTCTCTGTTCATCGTGTCTACTATGCTGACCGAGAATCCTCGAAGCTAGCCGATATTTCGCGTCTCGTTAATCCTGATTATAATCCCTATCGTGTTAATCCCGGCATAGAATTAAATACGCGAAACAGCTTCGAACCCGATTGACTAGACCACGCCGTTGCCTGCACGTTCATCAACTTAAATCCATAGGTAGCACAGAGCGACGATCAGCGCGCGGCTGATTACTGACCGTTGATGGATCGATTGTGACGGTAGCCACAGACGGAATTTCGTACCATGGTTCTGCTTGACATAGGGGAATTAGTATTCTTTGTCCAACCTGATCAATCGGCCAGTTGCTTCTCCTCGGGCCGTCTGAGACAACATTTGTGTAACGCTATATACGGCTCTCCAAGGGTCGCTTCGAAGATCGATTCTGAACGTGCGTTTATTTTGTAAAAAATATAGACGACCTTATTTTGGTATTTATAGTAGTAACTAATATTAGTAGCATACTATACCAGTTTTGGTTAACCTGTATTATTAGTATTACTAGCATTCCTAATAATTTTAGTATTACCAGCATTCCTAACAATGTTAGTATTACTAGTATTCCTGGTAATGTTAATATTACTATAAAAACTAGTATATTATTAATATTGCTACTAAAACTAGTATTATTAATATTATTAGTCAAATTAGTATTCTTAATAGTGCTAGTAAAACTAGCATTATTAACCCTTTTAGTACCGAACGACGATATATATATCGTCGTTCGGTGCACTTGCCAAAAATACCAACGACGATATATCGTTGCGCCTCCGTTGGAGCCTTATTGTACTCATCACAAGAGGTCTGTGTTTCAAAATAACTTTATAAAATGTTAAAATGGTTCATATTCGATGCAACACAAGTGAAAAAATGGTTATTAGATTTAACTTTTTGTTATATTTTATGCTGATTAGTGCCGCGGGTCTGTATATGTTAGAGCGATAAGATAGAAACGGGACCCGGGATATCCCTTGGATATTCGTCGACACGGGATAGTTTCTCTGAACCGTAATCGCAATCTTTACGATGTTTATGATAGTTATCTGAGTATTCAAGTGGCATGCGTGCATCGACTCGGCAAGCCTAAAATCTTTTTCAGTCTTTCTTGATCCTTCTAACGTGCAGTCAGTATTCAAAAACCGTCAACGTTTTCAATGCTAATAAATTGCTTGTGTAAGTAAAAGTAAGGAAATATTACATATTTTTAGTGGCCAGAAAACTAACTATAAATATCTATAATAACACTTATATTTTTTTTAGTGACGTATTACCAGCTGCACGATCCACTTGTGTAGTAGATCTGTCTGACGCTTGCCGTGCATCATAGCGTTATCCTTCCGTTTTGTTATCCGACTTCTGCTATTGTATTGCAAATGATTGCAAAATGCAATGTCTATACATTATACTAAATGATGTATATAGAGCTATGACCAAATGATGACTTTTTTATGTGCAATTACCATTTGAAAAAGAGAAATCACTTTTGTACGATTTTTGTTATGTCTTATGTTTATGTTGTTCTTATGATTTTCAACAAATAATGAAACACAATTCGTATCGTTTTATTCTCCCTTTATTTCCGAATATGCTGCTTTTTATATTTTGTAAATATCACTTTTACTTTCGTTTTTACGAGCATTTTCGCAAACCTCTGCAAATTCGCCGATTCGGCCCGGTATTCTTCGCTTAGGTACGTTCTTTTCGCCGGTACTAAAAGGGTTAATATTGCTCGTAA
>CM052097.1:13092449-13103103 GCA_028453745.1 Agapostemon virescens
AAGTACTATTATTAATATTGCTAGTAAAACTAGTATTATTAATATTGCTAGTAAAACTAGTATTATTAATATTGCTAGTAAAACTAGCATTATTACAATAATATTGCTCGTAAAAGTACCATTATTAATATTGCTAGTAAAACTAGTATTATTAATATTATTAGTTAAATTAGTATTAATAGTGCTAGTAAAACTAGTATTATTAATATTATTAGTAAAACTAGTATTATTAATATTGCTAGTAAAAATAGTATGTCGGGTCCTGAGTTAACATAACTAGCAACAGACGGACAGTTAATTTCCATGTGCGGTAGGTTGTGTCATAGTAAACTGCAGGAGGAAACAGTAATGGTATTTTTGCGAACAATGTAGGGTCGTATGTAATTGTTTTGGCTATGAGTTATCTTGTTTTTAAATGAAGATGATCTTGGACTTTTTAAATGGAATGCTATATTCTCGACGCGCGACGCAGCGAGACGTGTCACATTTCAAAACAAGCTCACGCAGCACAATCTACGTACCTACCGTAGTGAGATTACAAGAAGGTCCCGGGGTAGTAGAGAGGGAAAGGGGTGGTGGGGTTTATCGTTGGTTCCACCTATCCCCAAGTCGGCAGAGTACGAGACTTCCAGTTCTGCTTACCAATCGCACCTCTTGGTCGTCGTTGACACACGATACCACTTTTTAATCTGTTTAGGTCACCTTTAATTTGATCGGTTAGTCCATGATTTACGATTTGTTAATAAAATATCTAGAAAATTATGGAATACAAAAGTTACAAAAAGAATTTCTTAATTTCGATCTTTATGTTTACAATGTGAAACATGTTTAAACACGAAAATGAGCAGATAGAATAGTGTTTCCAACCCGAGAAACAGCTGTCAGACATAAAGGTTCATTATCCGAAATAAATTGGTAAACCTTACCTTTCGTAGCAGATTACCTAATTTCGTTATCGTTTTGTTAGCCTGCTCGTCGCTACTAAATACAGTTCTATTACGAGAGGATCGTCTTCGCAGACTTTCTGGCCGTATAATTCTATTCAAATGAACTGTGAATCAAACGGAATTGTTTTCAGCGACTTAATTAAAATGACTGAAACGGATACACCTTGTAATCCCATTCTGTCGGTAAAATGTCCCTCCGGTGCTTCGCGTGGTCGCACTTTAAAAGACAGAACATGCTGACATTTACAGATGTATCAAGATTGTTCTCTTTGGAATATAAATGGATACGATTCGCATATACCGGCATGGGAGGGTACAATGCAGGCCCTCGATACTATGCACAATTGCAAGAGATTCGCAAACATCGTCTACCATAGCCAAGGGAGACTGAATAGAGAATCTCGGCACTGTAAATAATTCATGGAGTGTACATTTCTAAACATTGTTCTAAACATTTTGTACAATCTCCTGTAGCAACAGCTAGGATGCATATGCATGGCTGACTTTATGCATTTATGACAAAGCTGAGTTGGTGAAACACGAAACTACGAAACTAGAATTAGTAACATCTTTGATTTATTAACACTAGGCCGAATATATGTTTAAGCAACAATTATTGAGATTATAAAGATGCATTCACGAAGAAATTATTTAACAAACTTATTCGTCTCGTTATATATTATTAAATATATTATTAAACCAATATCCATTACACTTTTCCAGGTCGTAGTGAAACTTAGCATTCTAGATGTTTAAGTTCAACGAAGGTAGAAATAAACGTGATCGCAAAGTATCAAGAATATTTATATTCAGAAATAGAAAGAAAATAGAATTTCATGGGGTATAATATTTACAAAAACAATTCTCGTTTGTTTTAGAGTAAAAAGTATTCGAACATTAATTTCAAATTTTTTAAAAATCGTCGATGTTTACATAGCACAGCAGCATTCCTAGACTAAGTCTAAAACTTGAAGACTCTACTCGCGCAACGCATTACTCGTTTTCAGTTAAAAATTGATTTTTATGCAATAGTACACGAGAAACTGGAGACATTTCTGATTCTCGACAAATTGATAATATTAAACCGTTTGTAATTTCGTAAAAACGTATTTTTATACGATGCAACGATTGAGAAACCGATGACCCATTCCTCCTAAAATTATTCCTACTAATTCAAACTTCTGTAAAAACATTAAACAATTTTCGTAGGTCCCCTTTACAACGACTTCTAAAAAATTGACGTGCATTTTGTTATTCTACTATGTCATGAAAAAGACAAAAAACAAAAAAAGAAGTGCGAAGCTCGCATAGTGTTCCCAATGTCACCGTAAAGAGAGCTGTCCACCTTTCGTTTTAACCAACTAAATAAAAGAAAATCGTCTATCAAGTGCCTTTTGTGTCGTTGCGACAAAAAGAGATATCGATCTTCAAATCTACAGAGGATTCCTTCACGAAAGAAAACTTTTTAATCCTTTCAGAGACGTTTCAATTGGTAGCCTTTCTACGAGAGAAACGGATCCCCAGTTTGCCACGTGCCATTTCGTGCAAGATCATCGCACGAACGAATGGCGTCTAGGTGCGAGTAGAAGCTTTGTACGGTAAGCTCGAGAATCAAACTGGATTTTTTGTTGCACCATTGTTGTTACTACTGTACCACGAAATTATCACAGTTTTAGGTATCGACGATCTCTTCGGAATTCGAAATTCGCTGTTCAAATACTTTTCAGATCCACTGTAGTTTCGAGCGACAACATAAATTAGGCGAGACATTGTGCGGGGCGATCGGACAGGTCGTCACTGATTCTAATTGGCACGGCGGAGCTTGTACATAGCGCTTACATGATACAAGGCACTTCGAATATATGGCAGGCTAGACAGTGATTATTTCTCCTCACTTGCTGGCAATTGGACGAGATTCATAACCGCGCGAACGGGGAACGAGAGAGTTGGCTACAGGTGGTCCTGGGCAGATCAATATTGTTCGTGTGCCTCGGTGAATATGTGAGCGGCCTCGATGTCCCTCGTAACACGCAGCCTCTGATCCCAGCCCATGCCGCTGATATTGCACGCCGTGAGCACCTTCTCGTCCTACATACCCCTATCCGTCCGCATTCCACGTGTTCGGCGTAATTAAAAGAGGAAAAAAAGAACGAAATCCGATCGACGACCCTGCACGACGCCCCATCTTCCAGCTACACACTGACAAACTCCACCTTGACGATAAATCTGTCAAGAATAGACATTCCTATACACCTTTTGTAATTCCTTTGTAAACCCTTTACAGAACCGGTTCGTTTGTTACTTTCATTTAACACGTTGAATGCCACGCAAATGTTTGCATGCTTCGAACAACTTTCATTTGTTTCATTTATAGAAATGATCAGCGTTACTGAAACAAAATTGTTAGTCACTAAAGAGTAAAGTTTTCACCTCGTACTATAATCTGGTTAATTTTGACAATACTGACGGCAGAAACATCTTCATACAAAAGAGGACCGACCACGCTCTATGTGTGCATTTTGCCCCGTACAGTGGGAGTGTCATGGTGGACAGAGCGCTCGTATCGAAACGGTTAAAGGGAAGTTTCATTTTTTCAATAAACATCGTCAAAACAACTCAAGTTGCAGCGAGACGTAAACGCGACCGCTGACGATCATTCTCGAGCACCGTGCACGTTTTTGGCGCGGCGGTTCGTTCAGGGAGAGTGCCGCGGCGGAAAAGTAGCTCGTAAAGAAAGGGTTAAACGATGTAACGGTGCCGATCTCCGGTCACCCCCGTGGCATTCAACGTGTTAATCTGTTGCGGTATTATATTTCTGTGCCTACCGTTAGTAATTTTATTTTTAATAAAATAATAAGTTTGTTGAATAATTCACATCTTTACAATCTTAACATTTTACCGACCGATTTCAGAATTTTTTCAGGTCCATAGTCCATGATCGAAAGCTTTTCAACCGATCTTTCAACGCTGACAGGAATTTTTCTTGAGAATCCTCAAGGCATCTTCAGTAACATTATCTAAAAACTACAATGTAAAAATATATTTTTAAGCTCCACTCTGTTAAGTGCAATTATTGAAAGTCTTATTAATAGGTTGGTAAAGTGTTAATAAGCATTCATTAAAAACAATAGAACCGGTCATTTTGACGGATCCCGTAAAACTGGTGTTAATAACTTTACAGAAGAGAGGAGAAAGTTCGTATTTATTATACTACCTTTTGCATAACATACTCGAATGTCGATTTGTCAGTTTTATCATCACGGTGGAATTCGTTCACCTAAATTTGTCGCGTTTGAGTATTTAACTTATCTGGCACATTTTTTATTTTTTATTCTAAAATTTACAAGAAATAAATATCGGAGATCTGTTAGAAAAAGAATATTGGTAACTTGACGACTGTAATGCTTCTGTAAACGAATGTAAACAAGTCAATAAGGCCCTGAATAATCATACAAAAGTAGAAGAAGATTTAACATTACAAATTAACATAAACGTTCGAATCCTGTCGATAAGAGACAATTCCTACAAATTAGTCGATATTCTTATGTTTCAATTAATTTTGGTGTCATTAAAGTGACGTCACTGGTTAGATCTCTATTGTTTTCAAATTGTTCCGTTATTAACACGTTGGTTGATTACAATGTAGCTGATTTCAGAACGAATAAAATGATATCCGGTGCTGCTGGTATTATTACAACAATAATTCCAACAGCACCGGCCACTGGCGATCACTATTGCAGTCAACGCGTTGAACGTTCCATAATAATGGATTATTCAAACTATTATATAATCGAAAGTATAATACGCTAAAAATTTTCTTAATCAACAAAGGTACGAAGATCTTGCACTTTAGAACTTGCGACGATTATACTGTTTCTATTTAAAAAAATTAACATAACGTCACAGTATAATCCTTAAACGGAAAGTTTCGCACCAGCTTAGCCTATAATACTTACAACTACACTCGAATAAACAATGTAATCTTTACGAGAGATCTTGCCATACAAATCTCTAAATAGAACTATCTCGAACGATATGTACACGTGACTATTTCGCAAGAATTACCCTCCAACAGTGGTGAATACCAATAACAATACTGTCAAATAATATAAAATATCTTTCTTCTACAGAAACAAATTCTGCCGACCTAACTTTATAAAACATAACAAAAAAAATACGCAATAGTAATTTCGATTTCGTTTTGTTCTTTCGCCCTGATTGAAACCTGTGAGAAGGCTCTGATTCGACCACAGTTGTGCAAAGTTCAGTGTACGTGAACGAAAACTGTAAAACTAAAACTTACAATGGCCTTCCTTAAATTAAACATAATACGAAAATTAACGAAATCTGTAGTTTTGATCGAACAGCATTCATTTGGTAGGAATCGCTATAAAAGCGAGGATCATTCTTTCGAATTAGAGTTCAAGGGGACACTTCGCACACGCTTTCATCGTCCTCGTCATCGGGATCATCTTCGAGGAGGTATCTCGGATATCCTAATGCTAAGACATCAAATCTTGTCAACTCCTGCAGATATGGATAGAAGGATATCAGTTTGTACTGACTGATACACTCGACTATCCATTCGTTGACTATTGGCACAGCTCGAGTCTGCGCATACCATCCTATTAAAAGAAAATTATTAATTTCCTTTTTATATTTTAATCGTAGAACAAAACAAATTGCAACGGGTTAATAACTATTATATCTTGCAGATCTATTCATTCGCTAGTTTAACGTACAAAAATGATCATTCAAATTCCATCTTCATTTCTTACGTCGATATCTAATCGTTTTACCCTAGAACTACCGAACTAGTCGAAATATCCGAGTTCTCATTCTTCAATGAGTAATTTTTGACATTACAAAAATATTTTCATCAGAAATCGTCGAGAAAATTGTACGAAGATGTTGCAACTGTCGATCAAAGATAAATCCGGGAATTAAGAATCTGGAACGACGGTCAAGAGGAAGCATCGATACTAACAATAAATTAATTAATCCTATCCGATTACTATCGATGCTCAGGAAATTAAACGAAGATCGTCTAAGAAAACGAAGGCGAGGATGCGTATGGGATTATAATGGGAGTATAATCGTAAAAAGGGAGGCGATCGAAAGAGCAAGCAACTTCCAGTTTTTTACTTGCTTCTGCGCGACACGATCTCTCTTCCTACCATAACTGTCGCGTCCGGCCACCGAGCTTGTTTAATTTTATAAAGAACCGAATAAAACGAGCGCGGCAGACTTACCGATAATTTTATCCTCGTGCATGTCCGCCTGTATCACAATGATTTTCTGCCGTGTCTTCTCGACAGTTAAAGCTTCCAGCGAGTCGACCACAGTGCCACCAGTTTCGCGTAGCAACTCCTGCAATGGAACGTATTCGTAAGCCGCGAAACTTGGCAAGGATTCAACTGTAAATAGCCTAGCAAAATTGGATGGCAAGAAAACGCAAATAAATGCGTTTCCTTGGACCGGCGGCAGTACGGACGGCGGGGCAAAGAGTTTCATTGCCGACTACTCAACTTTTGGTTTGTCGCTCGTCGTTGCTCGGTACATCTCCGCGAATAACCGATTAGATGAACGAGAAGATAAAAATGTAATTTGGAACCGGAATGTTGGACCTTGGTCTTATCGTAATACAGAAATAATCTTCAGTGTGATCATAATGTTCGTCGCGTTAAAAAAGAACTACTGTTCTCCGGAAGCGGAACTCGTCTGCAAGTATTAACCTCTTGCACTAAATTTCTAAAATATTGTTTCCGATCTAGATAACCTTCACACTGTACGTAATACACAAATTGTCCTGTACCTTAAATTCCGAAGTCAACCGTTCTGTTTCCTTGTAATTACATTGCATTCTACGTACCGTGGGAGACAACGAGTGTGTCACAGGAGCCATACGTCAAAGCTCGACAGCTCTCGTAAAAAATAATAACAATGTCACGTTATTGGTATTTCGTGTTTTCTTTACACGCTAAGTACCGAATAAATTAAAATCCAACAATAAAGCAGTGTGGGGGTGTATTTCATCTAAAGGAGTTGGACAACTGGTTGTTATAGAAGAAATTTTAGATAAATTTAAGTATCTAAATATTTTAAAACAAAATCTTAAGAAAAGTGCGATCACAATGGATTGTAACGTACGGAGTTTTCTCCGACGTATTTTCTTGCTCTTCCCGAGATTGTACGCCAGCTGGCCCCATACGGTGGGTCCGTTTATTGTAAGTCTGACGCACCGAAGGGGTTACTCAGACGAGTTTCCCGGAGACCACGGCACATGTGGCCACCCCCACTACCAATTCTTTCCCACGAATTTTTGGAAACCACCGCACATACGGCCACCCCTACTACCAATTTTTGAGGAAAATCCGGGTATATAAAGGGCTCGGACGGACCCAGAAATGGGGGGCTAGTTTCACGTCAACCTTCGACTAGAAACGTTATAGCAAGATCGAGTTAAATTCTCTTTCGAGCAGAAGTAAACCGAGTACGTATTATAACGAGGTTAAGCAGCCCCCCGTACACTCAGTGCGATAAACTGAGAGCTGGATCTAGCATCCACGCAAACACACATTCACTTGCACAATTGTATAGAACTTAGCTTGTAATATACTATCTTTTACCAGTCTTTGTTTCTCAATTCAATTGTTTCACCTCCTAATTCATAACTAGTAGTTGGTAAAACCCACGAGGATACATCTTTGCCGCTCGAGGTGTATCTTCATTTAAATTCATAAAGTTACGAGGCAACCAAAAACCTTTTCAACCCTATCCCTATATACCTAATGTGGCGACCCGGTTCTGAAAGACGTTTCGGTTAGTCCACGACTCTCCTACCAAACCAATGTGGCGACCCGGTTCTGAAAGACGTTTCGGTTAGTCCACGAACATCCTAAACCTAATGTGGCGACCCGGTTCTGAAAGACGTTTCGGTTAGTCCACGACTCCCTACTCATATATTCCTCAAAGTCATAATAAACCTCCGGCCACGTAAAGGCGCATAACCCTCGGCTCGTAACAGGATATAGAAGACACATTTAAATATTATGAAGATAATGATCCTAAACATAAAGCCAGAATAGTTCAAGAATACCTTTCATATAATTGCCCAAATGTATTACATCCGCCACCACAGTCACCAGACTTGAATCCCATTGAAAGTGTATGGGATTTTTTGGACAGGAAAATTCGAACAACACCGATAAGATCGAAGGAAGAATTATAAAAAACGATTAATTGAAAAATAGAGACGTATACCGCTAAGTTACTTACAAAAAGTTATCGACAATATGCTTAAGCGGTTACGACACGTATTTAAAGCTAAAAGCTATCCAACGAAATATTAATTATTGCTTATATTAATAATTTTCATGTTTGAATGTTATAGTTTGTCAAGCGTCCGAATATTTTTGCGACGATAAATTTCGACATAATTTAGTTCACTGTTTGGTATTAAGAAAAGTATGTGCAACAAACAAATAAAATTTATGTTATTACAAACTACAATGAATATTCTGTTATATTATAAAACAATAATTCCAAATTTACTATTGCAAACGATTGAAACTAGCAACAATTTTTAGAATAGCACAATGTCTGAATATTAATAAGAGTCACTGTAGGTGCAGCAACAATCAGAAAAATGGTTTCGGATAAACGGATGGGGATAGACTAGCGACAGCGGGGAAGATTTTCCCCAGGCCTGTTTTAAAGACCTCTGTTTATCGACCAGCCATTATATAAGGTATAAAACCTACAGCAGCCAAAGTGGCCAGGCCGACTTGACGAAAACGGTGCTTCAAAGCGTCTTCCGGGCACAAAGTGTTAAAACAGCCCGCCCAAGAGAACCATTCACCGTGCCGAACGAACAGCCTCAATTTTCCCCGGTAAAAGGTATTCGGAAAAGCTCACCTCGTACTGCTCGACAGAGACATCCATGTACGGTCCAATGCACAGGAAGGCGAATCCCTCGAACAGGTTCCTTTCCCTTAATCGGGAGTTTCGAGGGCCAGCCTCGAGCGTTCTACAGTCCACCACCTCGTACCTCTCTTCATTTGCTAATTTCTTTTCCTTCAACGAGCCGATCACCCACTGATAACTCACGATCCACTTCCTGTGCGCGATACCCTGCAGATACTTCAGGGTCTTGCTCGCGCCGTTGTTCTCTTCGTCGGTTTTCACGATCACGTGGGTTACACTTAAATCGAACTGGTTCACGTATTCGGCGTTCACAAGGTTGGCGAGTCTCTTTACCTGTTCGACCTGTCCCGGCAACAGACCGCTGCAAACGAAACGCAATCTTTGCCGGGCCAGCTTCTGACCATTGATCCCGGCTACTTCGTTCGCTAGCTTATTCATCGGCTCTTTCGTGCCCGCCGCCTTCAACCTCTTCTCTGCCGTAATCGCGACTCTCGTACAATCACCCTTTACTTGTCCCCTTGCTTGGACTATCGGCGTGCTCTGATATCGGGGATTTACGATGCTCCTTTGCTGCAGAGAGCTCGTGCTTCTTCCGGATGTCGAGCATGGAGAATTCCCGGCCCGGTCGATGTTCATTCGCACCATCGATGCTTCCGTAGAACTCTGCCCGGGTGAGCCCAACATTGGCATGCTGGAAATTCATGTTAAACGTTCACCAGTCTTTCTCAGAGTTTAACACGTTGAATGCCGAGAAAATTTTGTGTAGTTCAGACAAGTTTCATTTGTTTCATTGATAGAAGCGATCAATGTTGTTAAAGGGAATTATTGGTTAGTGAATAATGAAGCTTTCACCTCATACCACAATCTGATAAACTTCCACAATAATAAATATATGTTTAGTGCCATTAATTCAATGATAATCATGCTTAAACGATACAGTGGTGCCGGTCACCGGTTACCACCGTGGCATTTAACGTGTTAACCTCTTAGGCACGGCTAAATTTCCTGCGGAACTGTTTGTCTGTAAGGCAGCGTTCAACGCGAATTATGTGTAAATGATACAGCACTGCAATGTGTGCCGGATAATGCTGTTCTCTAGACGAGTACATTGGAATTAAGTGTTTGACCATAAAATTATAATTTTTCTTAAAGTTACGATACACGTATGTTGATTTTAACAATTTACTTTAATAATTACTAATACAATTGAGTATGCGAAATCCGGCATCCGCGAAAGCCACTATAGTGGCGCATAGTGCCTACGAGGTTAACTCCTTGCCCTACAACAACGAGTCAGACTCGTGATCAAGATTTCGAACTGGATCTTCTAAACATGTATTTCCTTAATTTTCTTTAAACGAAAATAAAATTTTATTTAATTGATGATTGTATACGGTTATTGGAGAACAGCTAGGCACGCAGTAACTACAAATTTGTCTTTTCTTTTTGTCGTTCTGCGGAGGACAAAGAAAGCCTAGTCACTGTTATTGTAAAATAAGTCGTAGGCCAAGGGGTTAACCCTCGCCTAATCCTTTCATCGACAGGGAAGAATATATTCTCTGTTGCGATGTTGTTCATGAGACCGTTATTTGCGACGGACGTTCCTGTCTTTTTTTCAATTGAATGTCAATTTCTTTTGCAATTAAATGTTTGCAATTCAACCTCTACGAATTTAGAAAGTGGATGGACAAAATTGTGAGACAGCAAGAAAATTACAGCGAAAACGAACAAGATAGAGAGAGAGAGAGAGAGAGAGAGAGAGAGAGAGAGAGAGAAAGTAT
>CM052097.1:13108103-13142726 GCA_028453745.1 Agapostemon virescens
AGAGAGAGAGAATGTTTGGAAGAAGCAGTATGATTGAGACGCAATGTGTTAGATGTGCGTTGCGTTTGAAGCCACCTATGAGATTGAGAATGGATGGTGTGGTGTGTATGTGTGTGATTCAGGATATAAGAAGGTCCCGAGGAGGCTTCGTCCTCATTCGGTGCTCATTCGATGCTCATTCGGTGTGTGGTTATCCTGTTTGACGTACTCTTTGCGTTCTGTGTGAGCGCGATCCTGTGTGGATCCGTCAATAAAGGGTTACTGTTAATAATAAAATTGCGTGGTGCGTTGCGTGGCATTATCTATCTCCTCAACGCGTAGAGCCAAACACACAAGGTTCATCAAAATCCCGCAAATTTATCAACTATTAACTCGTTTTCACGGCTGCAAATAAGTCAATCTTAACACGTTGAATGCCACGCGAATTTTCCATGCTTCGAACAAATTTCATTTGTTTCATTTATAGAAATGATCAGCGTTATTGAACAAAATTGTTAATTACTAAAAATTAAAGTTTTCACCTCGTACTATAATCTGGTTAATTTTGCAGGACTGCGTTAATGTTCAATGCTATTAATTTATTAATAACCGTTCTTAAACTATGTAACGGTGCCGGTCACCGGTGACCCCCGTGGCATTCAACGTGTTAAAATAGCTCAAAGCTGAAATTTTTCTTTACGAAAAATATTTACATCTTTAATAATTAATTCACTTAATTAATTAATAATTAATAATTTAATTTACATCTTTTCAAGATGTCAAACATAAAATAAATTGTTCACGTGGAAATCTTTAAAATCGCTCTACGTATAACAATTACAATAATTTCAATGTTTGCAAACCGAATTACCTTGAACTTCGACTCTACACAATTTCAGATTTCCAAGCAGGAAAAAGCTGGCTTACTCCCGAAGACCGAAACTCGTTTAGAAACCAGTAGAACCGAGAACTCACCTGTCTCTTCGCGTCCGAGCACCTACCGCCCTTGTTCTTCGTCTTTTGCGGCGTCTTTTGCGGCGTCTTTTGCTCGTTGTTGTTCTCCCTTGCCGGGTTCGACGTTATACCAAACAGATCCTCCTCGAACTGTTTGAGCAGCATCTGCTGTTGCGTGATGTTCATCAACGAGTCCTGCTCGAAGTAGGCCTCTTTCAGCAGAGTATCGTTGGCCGCATCCTCCGTCGCTTTGTCACTGTCGCGGAACACCGGATTAATCGTCGGTAACCTATTCGCAACGTTGTTCCTGATTACCGGTTCGACGGGCTTAACCCGTCCTTGCGATCTATCATCCGCTATCGTTGACTTTTTATCCGTCGCGTTCGCGCGTTCCGGGGTGAGGGTTTTGTCATTCTCGCTCTCGTTGTCATGCGATCTCCCGGCCTCCATGTACTCGTTCTCCTTATCGGAACCCTTGTGCGTTCGCAAGACCGAGGGATCTTTACCCGAAGCTCGAAGACGTCCCGGTTCGCATACCCGTTTGGGTCCCGTGCAGTAATCGTCAATCAGCTGTTCCGTATCGACGTTCGCGATGATATCGTCAAAATTATCCTGCATCAAGCAGGCAACCTCTTTGTTCCTTTGTTTCGCGGACTCTTTGTCGTTGAAAGTCGTTGTCATCGTTGCCGCGGCTCTCTGAATGTCCCTAATGCTATCTATGGTCGCACCGAAGTCCGGCGAGTCGAAGTCGCCAGAAGCTCCTCTGTTCGAGGAGTTTGGTAAGATCGTTTTGATCGACTTCTCGGAGTTCGTGTCGCCGTCGGACGAGAATAAACACCTCCGTTTAAAGGAAGCCGGTTTCGTGGTTTTCCGCGTTTCGTCCAAGGACGAAGACTTCACGCTAACATTGTCGGTCCTCCTCTCGTTGGGTATGTTCGCTGTAACAGAGGGCAAGCGTCCCTCCGCTTTCCCTCTTCTCGAGAACGCATCCGTCGGCTTCAGGTCCTTCGACCAGCTGTTCACGATCATGTTCACGTCGTTGTAAGAGTTCGAGTCCGGAGAAATCGATCGTTTTCGTTTGGTCGCTGTTTGATCGTTGCGAGAGACCGATGTATGATTCTTTTCGGAGTTGAACGAGCTACCGGTGTCCAACGGTACGATACGCTTGTAAATCTTCGTCGGCTCCTTCTTCGCGTCTCGTCTGTTCTCCGCGTCTGAATCGGAACTCAAAGCCACGATCTCCGTGTGTGGAACACCCTCGCCGGCAGGACAATACGGATCGACGTAGTCCTTTCCATCGATCCTAACACTCTTGGTGTACGTAGCACCTTTCGACGAGAAACTGTGGCAAGAATTTTCCCCAGTTGACTCTTCGCTCATCTCCCCCGTTATTCTCTTCATTCTTTCAACCAAGCTATCTTGGCTAGCAGGTCGCTTTCTCTTTTTACGCGACATAATGTCAATCTCCGATTCCTCGGAATCCTGTCGCGAAGTTCTCGCGAGAGCCCTCGAATGAACCGCCCTTGTGTCGGACAAGTTGCTACTCTTGGCAACGATATCTTTGTCATCTTGTTGTTTCATTGCCGGGTGAGTATCGCCGGAAGGGGACTCCAGGGAGAGGAACTTCAGCTGAGAATCGTTTTTCGGCGACAACATCTTAACGCTCCTCTCTAACACCGTGTTCTCGGATGGGGGCTGTTGATGAACCGGCCGTATACCGTTCTCATCGAAGTCGTAGATAGAAACGATGAGGACGTCGTTCGAGTCGCGAGGTTCGCTGGCTCCAGTCGCTGATACGATATCTTTCGACAGCATATCGCAGCTATCGATGTTCAGCTTGCTAGCCAACGGTACGTGACGAGACACGATTGAAGAAGTCGACGGTTCTCTCTGGTTCTCTGATATCTTGCTAACGGGAGGTGCCTTTTCCGATGCTTCCAGCGCGATCGTCACAGCTTCCTTCACCGTGACCTCCATATTATTGCCGAAACTATTCTCCGACACAGGTTTCCCGAGACTCTCCGGTTTCACCGGGCTGTAGAGTCTCTGCAATCTCTCAACACGCTCGCAAATTTGGGGACACCGAGGAACGGTGCTTCCGAGATGCAAGAACCTAACAGGCCTTCTGCGATGCTTGACAACTTTCCCGAGCTTTTTGAACATGACCAGAGACCTCTCCTTCCGTTTGTTCCCCGGTGTCGTGCACCTCTGCTCGTTGGCAGTCCCGGCGTCTCCGATGCGTTCGCTCTCCGGCTTCTTATTTCCATCGAGTTTGTCCCCTGTCTCCGACGATTCCGTCACGACAGCGCATTCCATGGCGTTTCGCGAGATCTCGGAATTCAAGTCACGCTTCACGGCAAGCAGTCGCGAGCCGGCTCTACCGGCCGCAGGATCATCCAATTTAGAATCGGTGTCGTGTCTCTTCAGAGACAACCTGTTAGGCAGAGGAGTCGAGGACTGAACAGTGGCCAATAGAGCAGGTTCGTCCATCAGGACCGTTTTCTCTCCCGTCGCCGGAGAAACGTAGCCGTCCAGGAGGTTCGGGCTACAGATAATGTCGCTGGACTGTTTAGCCGGAGTCACGTTGATCGAGGATCTGTTTGCGTCGACCTTTCTCGGCGTCCAACAGAGACCCAGCTCCGCCAGAAACTGTTTCACCGAGTCGACATCTTTAGGCGATTGGTTTCCAATTTCCATTTCCTGTCGGTCGTCCTGCACTCCGATGATGTCGTTCATCTGCTGGTTATTCAGATTTGTTATATGCACCTGCTCGCCTTGCTCGAGCATGATGAAGGACGAGCCCGTAGGTCGATCTTCCTCCAGCATCGATCCGTTGTTCTTGTCCCCGGACTCCTGTCCCCGACTATCCTTATGCGCCAGCGATTTCTCATTCGTGTCGTTACCTGCGACACTCGGCTCCTCCGTGGTTCTTGAGGATCTCCTCGGGAGATCTTTCCGTTTCGTCGCATCCTCTTTCAAGGATTCATCCGTGGACTTCTTGTGCTTGTTCTCGATGCTCACGTTCAAGGATCTGATCTTCTTCTTCTTCCTCCTCGAACGCATTTCTTTGCCGAACTGGACCACCGAGGTCCAATTCTTCTTCGTCGACGGCAGCAGGTCGCACGGAGATGTTTTGTGAACGTCGCGCGGCAACGTGTCTTCGCTCTGATCCTGAACAACCTTCTCGCCGCCGGTGCTGGAGGTACTTTGTCGTCGATCGGTTCGATCCGTTTGCATTCTACTACTTACTTCGTTTGCTCTCGGGACCGATGTTGATGAACCTCGTCGGGAATCACTTGGTTTCGCTTTACTTTCGCAAACGTCCTCGTCGTTTTGATCTATCAAGCACGCTTCCCACGAACTATTGTTATTCCCAACGGTATCGGGACGCTCGCATTCGAGTTCAATCTTCGGGACTTTGTCCTGCGAAATAGAATAGACCACAGTGTCGTCCAGGTTGCTCACGGGCATTTTAGTTAGATTCGGTTGGTAGAAGTCACTGTTCTCCGGCAGAGTCTTCAGCCAAGATTGTATCTTCATCTTCGTCGAGTCCTCCTCCGAGAAAAACGTTTCGTCGCTTGGCAACGGTTCAACACCGGATAGAGAGTATTTTGAAAAGTATTTCGTTATGTTGCCGTGCTCCGAAGTATTGTCCTTGTCCATTTGACCGTTCTTGGACCTTCTCGATTTCGGCCCAGCGCGACTCGCTTGCGAACTTGAGGGCTTCATCGGTTTCGGCTGCGCGTACGAGCAACTCGGCTGATTGTAGTCTTCTTGCTCGTAATTCAGGCTGGCTGCGTTTTCCGACGAACAGCTTTCCCGTGTGCTGCGCGGTCTCGATACGTGTGTCGATACTGCAACACGCGTACAACCATACCGAAGGTTAATTACCCTAACCTGCGTCAATTAGAAGTTTGCGAAGCAAGGGGAAGGCAGACGAAAAGTTGACTGCATTGTAACCGACCAGTTCGAGCGTATTGATTTTGCCGTTCTATTTCGTCTATCTTTGTATGGTAATTGACGATGTTCTTTAAAGAAAAGACACAGGGAACTTTCTGGCATAGATCTAATGTCCACATGCGTATTTCTGTCCGGGGGTTGTAATCTCACGATGCTTTTATTTATCAGTTTCTTAAAATATATTTTTGTAGGTTCTTTTTGCAGCCATGTTAATCCTTCTATTGTTCCCATCGCACGAACAGGTCGTTTAACGAATTCATCGGAAATTCAGGTAGTTCGAATATATTCAATGACGATTTTGAGAGTCTGGGTCAAAATAGACTCTAACTCCATTGTTCGACTACATTAATTACTAATTTTGCATCGAACGGATCATTTGAGCCGTTTATTTTGAAAGTGGCTCAAGTCCATTTATGCTCGAATTAAATTTAAAAATATGGCTAACAGATAACACAATAGAATAATGTTTTTGGGTTTCTAAAGGTGTCAAATTTATCATCCCAATTAACATAATTAACATTATTAAAGAGATAATATGTTTTTGATGGCTATGAATGAACTTACGCCATTTTCAAAATCAATGAAACGACGTTTTCAATTCTTTTGAAAGCACAAGTCCATAGGAAAAGTAAATTTCCCTTGAAATTGAAATAAATGTATACACCTTTATGTTATAAAATAAAAAAAATATTCAACTTTCATTCTTTGTTAAATAATTTTTACATTAAAATTAATATAGTTTTATTAATTATTATTCAGTCTTCTCCAGTTTGTGTACGCGGGGGAGATTTAAAATAACTGTGGTGTGCAAGTGGTATATAATGTAATAAATCCATTAAGTCTTTATATTTTAGGTTTGTGAGTAGTCTCGGCTTTTTGTAAAGTGATGCCAACTGGATATTATTAAAGTTTTCCGGTCTTCCCCGTTACGGTAGTAAATCCAATGTTTTGAATGGTGCACCCTCGTTCATTGTCGTTTCATAGAATAACTTATATGAATCGCTTCTCAAAAATCTCATCCAATATACTTTAAGCCAATTTACTCTTTCACGGTCAGTATTTTTTACCCTTATAAAAATCACATTTTATGTGGACAGACACTGTTCCGTTGTTTAAAACAAATTTAATGCATACTGATAATTCAACTGTTACTTTGATAATGAAACGTAAAGCTGGGATCTCATAAAATTGTATTGCATAATTATTTTCCATATCTATTTGAAACTCTCACAATGGGACTTACGCCACTTTCAAAATAAACTTTTTCATCGCTTTATTAACACGTTAAGCGCCATGCCGAATTTCTGTGTCGTTTCGTTCAAGCCACGGTTAGCCGTCAGGCGGGCCTTGCCGGGCCGCTCGCCGATAGACGAATCAGAGTATAAACAGTCGAGTAACGTAATGCGCTTAACGTATTAAGCAGAACTCTCAAAATCTAGGGTAGCGTTTCAGGGTACTTCAGGAAGCTACCTTTTATCAACCCCATTTTTTCCATTTTCGCCATTGAACGCCCCGAAATTTCAAAGTCGCGCCACGGCTGCAATTCGATTCCGATCGAGCTGAAATTTGGCATACACTCTGCCTACCCATCTAGAAACGTGTAACCAAAATTACACAGGAATCGGAGACCTAAAGATTTTTCGCGATTTTAAGAAGGGGGTTACATTCAATATTTAGCGATTTTGTGGCAATATTTGGCAAATCTTTGAAGTCGTGCCCCGACCAAACTATTAGAGTTATCGACATGATTCAAACGCGAAAATTTTCCTCAAACCTTCCTCTTTAAGAAGAGCTCTCAAAATCTAGGCTAGCATATCAGGGGACTTCGGGAAGCTATCTTTTATCAACCCCAACTTTCCCATTTTCGCCATTGATCACCCCGACATTTCTAAGTCGCGCGACGGCTGCAATTCGATTCCGATCGATCTGAAAATTGCCATACACTCTGACCGCGCGTCTAGAAACGTGTAAGCATAATTGCAAAAGAATCGGAGACCTAAGATTTTTCCCCAATTTTTCGCGATTTATAGAAGGGGGTTACCTGCAATATTTAGAAATATTTGGCAAATCTTTGAAGTCGTGCCCCGGCCAAACTATTAGAGCTATCGACATGGTTCAAACGCTAAAATCTTCCCCAAACCTTCCTCTTGAACACGTTAAGCGCCACGCCGAATTTCTGTGTCGTTTCGTTCAAGCCACGGTTAGCCGTCAGGCGGGCTTTGCCGGGCCGCTCGCCGATAGACGAATCAGAGTATAAACAGTCTAAATCCGTAGGGATCGACGAGGCCTGAACGGAAAGTCGGCGCTTAACGTGTTAATCAGCAAATTTTCGTGTTACAAAATCTTAATGATTTGAAATATATTAGTAACAAGTTGTCTCAGAATGAAAAGATCTTGTAAAAGTGTAACTATTGTAAGAACGCGCGAGCGTGCGATGTGCCACGTAGGATAACAGGGCGGTGACGACGTCGACGGAGGTTGACGATCGCGACGGAGTCTGACGATCGCGACGGAATCTGACGATCAGCGGCCACGGGCCGCGGGGCAGTTCGGCCTAGACATTGAGCGACGAAACTATGTACGAGAATAAATAAAGTTTCACCTATTACACTATTATGGTAGCTGACTCGATTTTTTTTTTAATGGACTTACGCCACTTTCAAAATAAACGGCACATTTATTATTAACTTCGAAATATTAATCAAACTTTGTTAAGTCCGCGGAGATAACAGTTTGAAAAATTGCTTTTCCTCCTCGATAGAATCCGAGAGATATTTTTATACAACATGTAAAGAAAAATTCGGATAGGTCAGTCGTTCCAGATGCATAACAAGTGCGCATCGTTTACCTTCTTCCCAGTTCTCGGTGTGTCCGTGACTCTGTTGCTGTGTTAGCATTTCCTGTACAACATTCTGCGATCTCCTACATCATATATCAAATGCTGTTTGTCGACGAGTTCTAAATTACGTTTGTACAGAAATATTTCCGTGCAAAAAGATTTCGCGTGTATCCGTTAGATTAACGACCACCGCACGGTTAAAGATAGAACATCGAACGGAGCGTGTTTCGTCCCTATGATAAAAAGTTCCATTGAAATTGCAAATCCCAAAAAAAGGGCAGTACGATTTGCATGAGCTTTTACCGGGTCCTCGGATTTTCATGCGATCGTTCTCTTCTTCTACCGAGTAAATATATAAAAAATTCAAGGGGATTTATAATATTTCAAAAAATTCAAATCCGAGGCCGCTTTTGCACAATTCTTTTCAGAGAAACTGTTGGATCTTCTGCATCGGGATTTGGTATACGTGTTTATTAGAATCTGAAGTATGCGTATCGTTCCTTTTAAACAATAATAGTGAACATTCTATGAATTATCAATTTTTCTACATGTTTTGAAAAGGGGCGACGGTTGCCACGATTCTGATCTTTCTACTGATCGCAAACAAAATGTGAAGTTGTTTATAAATTAATGTAAATGCAAGTACGATCCAAATGAGAAGAAACTGAAGATCTTGATTATTAAATGTATAATGTTTTGAGAAAATATATTTTAAGACCGCGAGCTATTATCATTGGACTATGGATGTTATGCATTTTTGACAAAATGGGACGGTCAAATTTAAAACAGTAAACGAATATATATAAATATGAGTATCAGTTTAACGTGTCGCAATCATCAGAGAAAGAAAAAGTTGTCTAATTACCTCCTGTTTATTTGCGAACAGAACCGCTCGTTTTTGTTTGCAATGTACTACGCTAAAACAAATCCGTCTGTCGACGTATAGCATTCGACTGGGTTTGAAATAAAAAAGTTGTACATTTCCTCTGCGTTTCGTAAAAATTGTTTCTTTACACAGGATGTTCCAAAATTGTTCAAGTTCTTCCAAAGGGTTAATTCCTTAGATTACTCTACGAAACATTTTCCTTTGCTGATTCGCGATTCGAAGCTTCCGTCTCGGGATAATAACGATAAGCACGGACCAATCAGAGCGCGGCTGTAGCGGACGTCTTTCAGATTGACCAATGACAATGCTCGGCGAGATCTGCCAACGATTCGAAACACGTCTGTTGTAACCGCGTTCTGATTGGTCCGCGTTTTCTTTTTTAACCATTCGCGGTCGACGACTTTTTCAGCCGAGACAGGTGGCATGTCTGGGTTAGGTCAACACGTTTTTCTAGACGCGTAGGCAGAGTGTATGCCAATTTTCTGGTCGATCGGAATGGAATTACGAAAAATGTGCAGATTGGTGAAATCCGCCAACCCCTAAACTGTCCCTTTCTGAGAGGGATAGATATCGGTCGAAAAACTTAGTTTCCCAGATTCTCTTCTAAGTCTGGCTACAAGTAACTGAACGCATGGGCAGTGCGTATACCAAATTTCACCTCGATAAGAATGAAATTACGGCCGTGGCGATCCGTGAAGAGTGACGGATTTTCGCGAATGTGTCGGGCCCCTCACAGGTACAATAATATGATTTTGACAGTTTATCTATATTTACACCTATAAGAATATAATTTCGCAAACCTAATTTCTGTATTTTTCTTTCGTGTAGTAATTTAAAAAACATTGACCAAGATGCATTCTTGGCTTGTCTGGACATGTATTGCAGTAATAAGTCTCGTGTCTTCCTCCTGGTTTGTTTCGGCTAGATCAAACTTTGCAATCCCATTTTGTAACACAAAGCATTACGTGGAGCTTTCCATTTAGCCGAATCTCATCCGAGCTGGAGGTCGATGTTGAAGTTTGAGATTTAAAAAAAATGTTGAAACATTTTCAGAGCCACAGTCTTATAAGAGCCTTTTACTAATTTTATCTTATCTCCGTTAACTTGTGTCATTTGACACTTCCTACGAAAGAACATAAACAGTTAAGGATCCTTTTCAAGAACCAATACTGCGTTCCTATCGCTTGAAGCTAACGAAATCTAACATAAACACCGATTAGCGACTCTCACTCGCCATGCGATCTGCTGCGCGTAACGCCGTGGCGACCGAGAGCCGCCTTCCGACCGCGAAGAGTTAATAATTCGAGAACGATGCAGCGTATAACATTTTTGCAAAGGAAAAAGTTTCTTAGAATTATCTCAGGTATTTTCTCCTTTTAAGATACTTGATCACTTTTTGGACACCCTGTAGAATATAGTTTTCGTATAATCAATTTATTCTTGCATCTCCGGATACGTACATCTCTACAGCGGAGCCAATTAAATTTTAAAACAAAGTGCCTGTTAAACGTCCTTCGCTGGAATTTTCCGAGATGCAGCGACACACGTAAACGTTAAGACCTCGTAAAACATTGAAGTTTTGGATAGCAGCAGGTAGCATCGGAATCCCAAACAACGGGGAAGGGTCTAAATGTTTGAAAGGCTCGTTCCGCCCTGTGAAACGGATAGCTGACCCGAGTGCACGTGATATTGTGGCACATAGACATACACAAGCGAAGAAGTATCTTCCGCAAACAACGGTTGCAGAATCTTATCGCAGGTGGAACATTAGCTCCCCGCAAATTTACAGGGTTAAGATTTTAACTGGAGGATTCCCCACTTTAGCGAGATTAAAAAATAAATAATTGATTTTGAACATCGTGACGGTCGTGTAAACCATTTGCATTGACGCTTGCATAACGCCAGTATAACTGAACACGAAGGGGTAAAACTGACCATAATTTCCACGATATTTTCTGAAGGAAACTAACAGTTTCAAGGCTTTGTAACAAAGGTCTGAACCATGAATAATATATTAAATTTCATTTTTATCAACTTTTCATTAATAAGAAGCGTAAAGTGTGACTAACGATCTCAGTACTTACACGCAACAACATTTCTTTTCCAAGCCCTTAGCGTACCTCAAAGTTGAACAGTTTTTAATAATTCATTTTCTTTGGAATTTTTAAAAATTCGTGCAAAATTTGAAAATTTTATGAGTCGTTATACTTTTTCATAACGTCATATTTAAGTAACTTTACACTTTCATGTCCGCAAGGAAGGTTTGAGTTAATAGATTTTTATTAACAATTTCGATAAAAAAAATCAGTGAAAAATATTCTTTAAGGATTCTTATTGGAATATTTCTCAGTACGCTATGACAGTGTAATAAGTAATTAGGATCATTACAACATTAATAATAATTTTCTAGAAAAAGTATGGTAATGTATTGGTGGAATGTACTCACCGTCGATGCCGGTGTCCTGTTGTATCGCTTTCATCAATTTCCCCAATTTATCAATGTATGTTTCCACATGTTCGTCTTTGCGTATAGTGCGTCGTTGTATAACACAGTTGCACAACGGGCAGGTTGAATTCTTGCTTTGCAAAACCTTTTGGATGCAATCCCGACAAAATCGATGCCCGCATCGTGTTCTCATGGGGTTTGATATGGTAAGAAGACTGAAACATAAACCAGACAACATTTTACATAACTGATTTTAATTTTTAATATGCGACCAGTTATTAATTATAAAATACTACAACTATTAATAGAAGAATAATCCAATTAATGTATTGCATAATATAAACAAATTAAAAATAATTTAATACAACCATTAATAGAAGAATAATCCAATTAATGTATTGCATAATATAAATAAATTAAAAGTCATTTATTACAGATATTTTGTTTCAATATTAAAAATATCAAGATATTAATTTATATAAATTTTGTTTCATTTATATGTAATTTATACAAATTGTGTCAGTAAAAACTACTATAAACAATAACTCGAAATTTATTGGTTTTTTAAAAAGAATTTGTAATGACTTATGTAAACATTTTAAGAAACACATTAAATGGATATAATGATTTTTTTATATCCCACGTTTCTGAGATATTTTAGGGTAAACAGTTTTTTCAAAATTGATGTGCCCCATTTTTAATACTATGTTGTTGCCTGCGGAAGGATAAATTCAATTATCTATAATATGTTAACTTTGAGTTGACCTTGCAGAAAATCTTTAAATACGAAATACAAAAAAACAAATTGACGCGATCAATAGGTATCGAGTTATTTTAAACCGTAATTTCTACTTATTAATTCTCACTAACTCGCTCTGTATAAAGATGAAGTTGTAATCAATAACGGTTGTAGTTGTAATAGTATTGTAATAATGTAGTTGTATCTAAACGTTAGATACGTATTGAATTTTACATTAAACTGAACGGGAAATGTGTTATCTTACGGATGTGTCCGATATGTTTTATCAGTAATACTAGTAGGTTTTAATACGCTTTTCAGTATCTGTGCAAATAATATTATCTTGAATTAAAATAGCTGCTAACAAATTGCGTAGCGAAACATTATAGAACCATGTAGTTGTTAGTTTCGTAGTTTCCACATGCAAAGTGGATAATGCAGATAACTTAGTATTAAGCGTAAAGAAAAATTGAAATGCATACGCTCAATGTTTATCCTAAACACAATATTTATCTTATCCAACAGCGATATATACAAAGCTTACATAAGTTTAGTCATATATATATATATATGTATGCTTGGAAATTTCCTATTAGATACAAATAAACTTAATTAATAAAATTATGGTATCAAGATTATGTTAACAAACTTCTGTAAAATATGCTTAATATCTATTATTCCAATAAACAATCAGATCAACGATTATTCTGTCTGAAATAACATGGTCGGATGGTAATTACTATGTAAGTACTATTCTTACATGTTACTACGATACGTTCATTCATATATGTCCAAAATACTATGGTAAACAGAGAGAAACTTAACCTATACCGCAACGTAACAACTAACAGAAAACAACCATTCGTACTTTCTCCTTAATGTGCACAAGTTATTTTGATAATTCACGTTTTTAGAATATGATTTTATTAATGCCGGTCGAAAACTTACCAAACTGTACATTGTAAAGTTTTCTGCATATTTTGTATCACTTCTGACAGATTGTCAGCGATTCCAAGTACTTCAGTCATCATCTTATTTTCTTTTTGGTGACGGTCACATCGGGAACGGTTTGCGTTTATATTCCATCCATTTTGCGACACAAAACGTGCAACAATTTTAACAATTTACGCGCCTTATTTTCACCATTGATAACTAACGCTTTTATAACTGATGACTTGTCAATAATACTGGATCAGTTTACTGATTCAGCCGTATGATTCATGGTGGCGTTGCGATCGATACCTGAACATGGCGCGAAGATCTGCGCACACGTTCAATCGCGAGGGAAGAATCTAACAGTACCACTTCGATTGTTATTGACTTTTCATAGAAAGATCTCTTTTATGTAAGTATTCGATTAATAAACAGTGGATTGTTATTCAATATTTCTAATGCAAACTTTAATCGGTGCTGAACGAAATTCGAAATAGAAGACATTTTAAATATTTTCTAACATCAATATCAAATCTTGTACAGTAGGAATTACCAAATTTTGAGGCTATTTTGTAATTAAGCAAAACACTGTTATTATCGATAATAATCATTGTTATGCATAGTGGAATTACAAATAACAACACAAAAACAAATCGCATGATCGTAATATCAAGTAATAATTGATATAAGACTTATTATAAAATTTATTTATTTATTTAATACCGGCGTGATTTTGTTTGATATATTATTTTATTAAAATATCGAAAATTGTGCACACTCATTAACTAGAATCAATGAAATTGAAATTATTCTAATACATAAGCAGTTTTTTCTCTTCTTCAATGTAACAATTAATTTCAATTCTATATAGGGTGATCAAAATTAATGTCCAATACTGTATAATGAACGTAGAACCTCGAAGTTTTATTATTTATGTTAGATTATTGGATATATGTAACGGTTTAATAATAGTGAATAATACATAAGTAATATATGTCATGACACGCGGTAACGTACGAGGTTACCACACGATGGTCTGGTGGAGAGCGACATGCTCATGCGCACATTCTCACTCGCGCGCATTCTTCTGCGCATACTCGCCGGCGCACGCTACGGGATGTGTGACTATTATTCGACATTCATTGTTTATTATTTTTCCATATGATAACAATATCGGAAGCGAAGTAATATGGTAAATAACAATTTTATTACAATTTGTAACAACAATGTAGTAATTGTATTGTAGTAACAATGGCTTACGATGTTTATTACAAGCATTATTCTTATTCTTATGCTTATTAATACAAGCACTATTCTAAATATACCAAAATCTATCATAATAGCCTATTATAACCTGAAAGTCACAAAATTGTATCGTATACAAATAGCAACAAAATGATTATTAAAATTGCAAAAAAATAAGTTGTTATTGATATGCAAACCCAAAGCTATTATGTACGATTTGTTTTGTTTAATAGATAGAATATAATAGAATAGATAGAAACACAAATAATGTAAATTGCACAAGATGGTTCCGTTGGTTTCTATCTGTAGACGACAAATTGCAAGGCATTTACTTTGATATTTCAGGTTGACGGTGCTACCAATCGTTATCAATATTGTTATTTGTTACCTCAGCGACATTCTACATATAATTTAAACGTATACGTTATCTTATAAAAAACTAAAGTCATTTGGTAAAATGTCGATATATTAACATGTGACTTGAAAGTTACACGGCCCGATAAAGGGTTAATTGATTTTTTAGCGAAAGAATCGCTTTTAGGGCCTATGGAAATTGGACTTTTTTTTGCTTCTACCACCCTCTATAATTTGACGAAACATGGACGTTTCTGTTACAGGAATCGTGATAGCAATGAATAATCCGATGTCGTCGAGTATGCGCAGCAGACTGGAAGGCCGATAGGGTGACAATGATGACTATCGCAGAAGAGACCTGTTGATGACGTTATGGGGTGGATCTATTTTGCCAGTATTTTACTCCTCTCCTTATGCGGTGAGTATTTATCGAGCAACCTGCGAATATCTGTTACATCGCCGTACCGTAAATTCTGAACAACATTTAGAATTTTCAAATATGTATACTTCATCATTAAAGTTCAGTTATGTATTTTCGCGAGAAAAAAGTACTGAAAGTTGTCGCTACACGTTTCGCATCGCCAATTCAGCTTAAACACTGATTTATTTGACGCTTCCGCTTCGAGGATTAATCGAAGATATTTCATTGTTTGTTTGTGAATATCTAGGACACTTTTAAAATACACTCTTCTTTTCTTTCCGGTTTTCTTAGCGTCGAGAGCCTAACGCGCATACTCGAAGACGTACTCGCTTTGAAACTGTTTAATTAAAAAATCCAGACAGTCTCGTAGCAGTTAGAGTACTTTTTTTCTTTCCTGGAACAAATTAGGTCGCGTTGAGAGCACATTATAAAAAAGTTCAGATATGGAATGGCTATTAAAAACTGCCGTAACATTTAACATTAACGGGGATTAATTGAATGATATCTTTTAAGCGATACTTTTACTGGAAAACTTATTCGCGCGCTAGGCGAAATATAAAAATTAGCCGAGACTGTGGACTACACTTTGGTAATACGATGATGAATTATGTGGGTGGTACTTCCGAAAGAACAATCTCTCAAGATTATCGATCTTAAATGATGCATATTTATAATAATATTAGTATACGTAATTTATCGAATGAACTTGGGATTTTGTGAACAATTACAACGATTTAGAAAATAACGAATGGGTTCGTTGGAGCGTTATATGGTATAACAAAGATGTTTTTCTTTCTTGCGATTTCTACCAAGCTGATGCGATAAAATTAATGTTTTTGTGTGACCATCAACAGGTGTACATTAAAGGTGCTGTGAAAATTTCAGTGACATGTGCAATGTTCCGGGTGAAATTAATTTCATATCTTTAACACTGCAAAATAGTTTTTTTACATTCCTTAGTGATTATGCATGCTAATGAACTGGCACTGAAAGATTTAAAATCCGGTAAATTTATTCAAAAGTTTCGTCCGGCGAATAGAAATATCAAATAATTGTATAATCTCTCCTCAAATCATTTGTTCTAAATTATAGCATATGAAAAATGTATCCTGAATAAATTTACCAGAGATAAATCCACTGCGTTGGCAGGGATGACAAAGCACAAACCCACCTATAAAATCAACCTAAAATAGTGTACATACTTAAACTAAAAATATGACAAATTATATGTTATCGATGAAACTCTGTTGTTGTATGGTTAATTAAGTATATACACATTTAATGCAGATCTTATTATGTATCTATACACCCACAACTATAATCCTAGTGTCACGCGATATCATGTGACGAAAATCCATGAAATTTATTATATAACTGGGGTAGAAGATTTTGGCTGCTCAAGGTCGTTGCGGATGTAGTTTCCATGATTTAATTTCAACATTGTGACTTACCAGGGTCAGTCAAATGAAACCCTGAAGTGATTGAATCTTCGTAATTCATTCGACACAGAGTATACATCACGATATTATTTTTCTATGTAGTCTGCACTACGCTCGATGTTTCAAAAGTGGATGAACATCTTAAGATAAAAGTTCTTCGCTCCTTCGCCAGACCCGAAAGATGTATGGAAGAGCCGATAATACTGTTTAAGAAATTCTTAGTCGATTTGTACACTTACCATCATGATACTAAACTTTCACCTGTTGATGAACTTTGAAAGGTTTCATCCATTCGCTACTCAAACAACGAATGGCTAAACACTGTTCCTGTTTGGCGCATGTTGCAAGGGAAACCTCATTTCTATTGCTGCACCGTGGTATCGCATTTCTGCATTGAATCACCGTTGGTTATTATTTCGATCCATTATTATTACCGTTGCCAATTCGTAAGAATAACGAGCGTTATTCTGAATTTCAATTGCACTTTCAAGGTTTCTATTTGACGTCCAGTGTAAGCGCATTTTTTACTGCAGGGATAGCAATCGAAGGCACCCGTTTTTTTTAATGTTTGCGGTAGATGCCAATTGGTGGGGAAGGGTAGAGTTATTATTACAAACCAATTAAATATTTACTATATATTTAGAAATACATTTTACAAACTTAACCCTCTATACTCGAAATTGTTTCAACTCCAACAACCAAGGCATTTCTTCTAACATAATCTATTTCCGTTTATGCATATGGAGTTTTACTATTACTCGTTCTTACAAAATAATACAAATAGGAAATACAAACGTAGCGATGTAACAATTGCTCTAAATAATGGTATAGTAATTTTTAGCGGTGCTTCAGGGTCACCGTTCGACTGCTAAGGGTTCAAATGTTAATTTCTTCGGATAACTAAAAAAATTAGTTTCATATTCATCTTAGTGGTCACATTTGCAAAAATAGAAATAAAATATTAGAGTATCATTCTCCATACCTCTTAGCAATACTGGTTATTTTGCGGGCAAAGTTGATCTAGGAAACATTATAATTTTCGCATATGTATCCATGTTTGTAACATGTAACCATATTGTTTCATTTCGTCTACATCATTATCATAATTTTCGAAGCATCATTCAATTTCTCCTTTTCAATTTAATCTTCTTATAAGTATTTTATTGGTCTCTCTATCTAATCTCTTCTTTTTCCTTCATCGACCATCGTTACCTGCACACACATTGTTTGATACAACAGAACGTTAAACGTACGAATAAAAAATATTCGTGGGAAATGTAAACTGCAAAGAAAGCTTCGAACTTGGTACTAATCTCTTATATTCTGCTCAGAAGATATTGCCTATCACGTTAGAAACCATATTAACCCTTTGTCCTACAACAACGAGTCAGACTCATGATCAAGATTTCGAACTGAATCTTCTAAACGTGTGTTTCCTTAATTTTCATTAAACGGTAATAATATTTTCTTTAATTGTTGATCGTACACGGTCATTGGAGAATAGCTTTTTTGTCGTTCTGCAGAGGACAAAGGAAATCTAGACCCTGTTATTGTAAAATAAGTAGTAGGCCAAGGGGTTAAATTTGTTTTTCTTGAGACAGAAAAATATATTGATGGGTCTCCATAATTTGTCTCTAATTGTGCTATAACGATAATTGACGACTCAAATCGGAGATTCTGACAATAACGGTTCGAAATGGAGTTCCACTGTAACTTGTTCGTATAAAGGAGGTTCCACTCGAGACATTGCAAGCTACCCTATGCCGAAGAGTTCATCGCACAAACAAAACTATAGATGACCTCATAGACCCTCATAGGCTATATCCATGAGCATGCCAACTTTCTGAAGCCACTCATAAAAGGGTTGGGAGGGGGTAGGGCAGGTGGTAGCCTCGCTGGATAGCGAAGGGACGTTGAGAAGCCAAGATCCTCAAGCCCCAGAGTGTATGCGTGGCAGCGTCTAATAATAACACAGTCCTAAATTAAAATTTTTTTCATGTTTTACAATATCCACTGAGTGATTTTTTTAGACCTTGTGCGAAAATCGAATCCGACGCAGAATTGCCTTATCTTACGCAGTGTTCCAAAACCATCGCTTCTGTAAAACTGCGTGACTCTGACCGAAAACGTTAAGCATTATGTGAAAACTGAAGGTGGAAGAAAGTTTAGGCTGTTGTCACAAGATGGAGAGGACTTATCTCTACATATCTCCAGGAATTATTTTTAGAAAATCCTAAGTGTTGCTGTTTAACGCTAAACCTACCGTGTTGAAAAATTGACTAAAGAATATGGCGTTATAGAAATGACAAGATTTAATTTATTTAGGTATTGTGCGATTTTGATTACAATATATGATTGAACAAAGAAGTGTATGCATTCAATTTCTATGCAAGCAGTTTTGTAACTTGGAAAAACTCTGGAGAGAGTAATTTAAACTCCTGTGGTAGGTTTAGTGTTATCTCACAGTTTAAATATTAAATAACAACAATGTATTAAATTCGTAATTTCGTAATTTGAAACAGCCCACTCTGTTCGAAACACTTTTCATTTGCATTCAACGGCCTTTCCCAAATCAAACTACAGCCGCCTGTCCTCATCCAAAATCCCTCCGTGTCCGTGCAAACAATTATACGTTTTTGAAAATCTTCACGATTAAGCGCTTGTTAAAATTTTGAGAAAGATCTGTCGCGGGTACTTTATGCGGATTACTATTGTATTCGTCTGTTGAAAACTATGCGTGATAGAGCAACTCTGCTCTCGGATTCGGTTTTAGCACAAGGAGGTCTACACAGTGTCCGAAAAATGTTCGAGTTCCTCCAAAAGGAGAGATTTCTGGGATTATTCTAGCTTAACTTTTTCCTTTGCGATAATGCCATACACGGCTTCGGTTTCGAATCGTTCACGAAAAACATGACCAATCAGAGCGCGGCTATTCTGAACAAGACTTTACGATTGGTCCGTGTCTTTCATAAGTAACTCAAAAATTGGTAAAAGAAACAATTTCACAAACTAACCTCAGAAACTACCCTTTTTTCAAAGGACTCCGACATTTCTGGAACACCCTGCGTAAACGATCGATGCTACGCTTATGTAAGTGTACGGAGCACAGGAGAAAAGTACAAGTTCTTTACTTCACAGTTTTCTTGACAGCAAAGGAAAAAGTTTTTTAGAATAACCTCGGAAATAACTCTTTTCGAGGAGAGCTCGATAATTCTTCGGACATCCTGTATAAGAATCAACCAGTGGATATTGGAAAGTTTGTTTGATGTTGTGCAGTGTGATTTGACCGGTGTCCATTGCTTTTTCACGCTGCTTTGGATAAATAAGTAGCGGGATTGCCGTTGCCACAAGGCGGTGGTGGGGTGGGGGCCCATGGACAGCCGCAGGCTGGTTCGCCGAGCACCCCGGGCCTCGGCGGTGGCACAGCTGGCAACGGCGCGAGCAGCACCCTCGGCGCTGCTGGCGGCGGTGCTTCCGGTTCTGGCATTGGCATCGCCGGTGGAACCGGTGGGGTCGGTCTCGGCGTTACCGGGGGCACTACCGGCGGTGGAGCCGGTGGCGGTGCCGCCGGTGGCGGAGCCGCTGGTGGCGGTACCGCTGCTAACAATGTTACAGGTGAAGCCGCAGGGCAGAATCGTCGGGGCCGAGGGTGGCGCAACTGGCACCGCGGCGACCCCGCCCTTATGAAAGGCCTCTGGAAGTCGAAGGGACCCTTAGGTAAACCAACCATTCCTTATTCTTATATTCGGACAGCGGATGTTCATGCGATCGCGACAACAATCGGTAGGTGCAACGTGCAACGCTAGAAGCATCGGAGAAATGTCAAAATGCGGTTTGATTGTTTTAACACGTTGACGCCGGCGTGCATCACTGGTGGGTCGCACTTGTATTTCACAAAATAGGTTTATTTTACTTTATCCCAACATTGTAAACAACTATTATTAATAGTGAAAATATAACGGCTCAATATTATAAACATTCGCGCGCCGCCTCATGGAAGAAACCCTTGTGGCAGCTGTACCTCCTGCACTCACCGACAGAGAGACAATAATACCGTCTTTAACCGTCTTCCTGTACCCAGCGTCTAAGGCAGGGTTTACTAGTCATCATCAACGACAAGTCCTCTAGTGGATCCAGGACGATACGATTCCTTTTCCGTTTCTCTCTCCAGTCTCTTTGCAGCCGCCAAACCCTGAATATCGGCGCCGGCGTCAACGTGTTAAGAAATTTGCACTCGAAACTGTTCCAACTTCAAAACCAAGGCATTTCCTATGACCTAGAATATTTTCATCCTACATGTGTTCGAAATTTTATCTTCTTCTCCTCGCTGAGATTTATGTCGGGCCATAAAAGTGTCACGTATTGTGGTGATATGACAAGATGAACCCCCGGGGCGACCAGGGGTAGGGAGGTTTATCGTTTGCTCGTTCACCCTCTTTGTCATATTCATGCTTACTCTCCCTCTGTGTCATGGTCATGCTTATCCTTCGTTTTTGTCAATCTATCGGATTGGTCATTGTGATCGCTTGGACCAATAAAACACCTGATTCAAGGCTCGCGTTCAAGGCTCTTCTTATCATCTCACCACAATATATACTTCTTCTATACGTTTCTTGTTCGAGTCACCAAGTTTCGCAAGACGCCGGCACAGGTGGACGACCGCGAAACGTAAACTACGTGGCACAGTTTGTTTGTATCTTATCTCTACACCAATTATACAAATTGCAAATCCGTCGCCTATTTTCCTTCGTCTGCTTCGCACGCTAACGAACGCTCGTAGCCCTGCTCTCACAAATTCAAAAATTCCCATTTCTTATTTCTTCCTTAAGCGATGACCCACATCAGTTTAAGATGGCCGCCGTCATATCTCTCGCTCCAGTTCGTTTCTGCCATTCTCGATCTCAGCATCGCACGCTTCTCGTCTATTTACTGTACAACTGTAAATTCAAATCTAGCATCTAAACGTGCCGCGTTTCATTTTCATCTGGTATAGCATTCAAGGTAATTTCCATACCATTCTCATCGTTATACATATCCTTTTTTCTAATATATTATTTTTCGTTACCAAATTCCGTCCACCTCGGTTCATTTTGACCAACTTCATTCCTCCCATCGTTTTCATCTCTAATTTTCAAACACGTGATTTATTTCCTCTTATGCATGTGGAATTCTTTTTGCTATTACTTGCCCCTAAAACAATTATATTTTTATAAATTTCTTAGGTGCAAACGTAGCGATGCAAAAATTGTTGTAGATAGTAGTGTGGCAATTTTTAACAGTGCCTCGAAGTCGTCATTCGTGTGCCAAGGATTAACCCTTGGTACCACCTGACCGTACCGACTCTGAGGTACCAGTGTATGTAGCCACACTATTATTCAAAACAGTTATTTATACCATCAAATTCGTCTGTATTCCATAAAGTGCTAAAAACTAAAGTGTTATGTGAGAAAACAAGTCCAACTTCACGTTGAAAAGATCACACTGATTGCAAGTGTTTTAGGTCGAAAGAAATGCCTTGACTTTGGCATGAAAATTACTTCGAGTGCAAAGAATGAACACTAAACTTGCCGAGTTTCAAAAATAACCGATATTCAAAATTATCTTATAAAAACAAGATCGAATTTATTTGAAGATTATGCGGTTGGCATTATAACGTGTCCTCCACTACAAACATTTACTTGACTATTTCCAAGCATCTTTAGAATTTCAATAATCACAAAACAATAAATCTACGATCGCTCAATGTTATCACCAGTGGTAGGTTTAGTGTTAAAAATATTAACCCTCGCAAGTTAGCGCAAGCCGGACGCAGGGTCCATCCGGACCCTTCGAAGTTAGCAGCTTTGTCATTTGATGAAATTTTTTCTTCTCCATTAATACTGTTAACATCTAATGATTGAGACTAAATCGAAGCATACGCTGATTGTTTATAGTGCATAAATTTTTGTAGTAGCTACATGCGTATGCGTGCCCTACAAAAATCAAGAAAGAATATCAATTTGTATTTCATTCCAGGTAGAAAATGTCTATTTCGCATAAAGATCCGCTGTCCACTTATTTAGCTACGCTGCTGACCGTCATCAGACTCCATAACCGTAAATGTTAGGTGAACGTCGATGCATTCTGCAGGGTTGCAATCGGGGACTAGACATTTTATTGTTAACTGTATCCAACGAAGGGAAAGAGTGGCCTAAAAATTACGGACAACGTAACGAACAATATTTATTTTGCATAAAAATATAGATCACAGTCTATTGTTTACGCCAGGCTGCGGAATTAAATGCTCATGGCGGCTGATTTTCAGAGGCTCCGCCCACTGGCCCCCGCAGCGAGTCGCGCTACCGTGGTGGCCAGTCCTCGGAGCACCTCAGACGCGTACCATAGATACTGCTTAGGGCGACACTCGTACCAAAAGTCTGGGTTAGGTCTCTTAGTTTCGCACCTGAGTTGCTTCGAGCTCTGCGACTGACACTGCGAGCGTGCGGGAGTTCTTTCTCTGGGTAAACGTTATTAAAAAAATGGTTAAAAACTTTGATGGACACATTTTCGTTATTTTTATAAAATATCGTAAAATAGTTGCTTTTAGTGCTTCGTAAAGCTAAATGGCACTGAGAGCAAAAGCTTGAATAATAACAAAATATAAAAATGAAATGTTCTCTGAGAAGATATTTTCATTTCAGGTAATAGTAACTAAAAGAAATTTTGTTTAAGTTTAACGAATAATTTAAAAATCGTATGGTGGCGCACGCTTTTAACATTTCTTTGTTCAGTCTCATTCGCTCTCTTTTAAGACCACAGATGAGACTTTCCAACAATTTTTCGAAGGCCAAGTGGCAGCTCGCCATCGACCAATTTCCTTTAGAATCACGTTGACGCTAACAGGTACGCGTTTCCGTTCGTTCTTGCGCGCGACGTCTCTAATTGGCTGTACTCCAATTTTATAAATTAGAATACGACAACCGACGATGTGGGGACTAGGTTCTAGAGAATGAAAGACTGCAATTGCAAGGTGCGCGAAACGGTTATGGACGATGGTAACGGGAAGTATAGAGGAGGTATAGCGAAGTCTTGCAACTGATACCGGATGTAATTGATTTTGATAAGGATATAGATAGCAAACCTGTGCGCTGTGCGAAGATGACAACTTAGGTACGGATCTGATTAACTATCTAATTGCTATCTACTTACACATTGATCGCAAGAAATGGAAGCAAAAATTAGGAGTTCAGTGTCTTGCGAGCACGTTGTAGATCTATCGGCAATCTTCCTTGTCATGCGTGATATTGGCGTGCAACTTCACGAAAACTTTACACGGTTTGGTCGACTATGAATAAGAGAATTTGATAAAAAACTTTTACCAAACACGGTGTAAAATAGAAGTTGCGTGCTGACTCGGTTGACTGACTTTGAGGTTATGTTCTCGATGATCGCGTGTCAAAAAGTGCTTTGCCGATTTACTCTGGTGGTTTAAAGAACGAGCGAAAGGAAGATCCAAATTAGTAGATTAAGCTAACAAACAAATAACCAATGTATCTATTTGCTGACTGTCTGCAAAATGTGATTTTCTCTCTCTCTCTCTCTCTCTCTCTCTCTGTACTCGCACTCATCGAGTACAGCCAAGCAAATTGTCATTCGCTCACAGCGCGAATAATCTTCGATATTTACAGCAAACGTTACGAGGTAAAATCGAGGCAATACGGTTTCCAGTTAGCCTTCAGATCGTTCCAACGAAAGGTCTCTTCTAAAAGTTTTAATCGGAAGGCTCGTCAATGAAGCGTAAAACCTGTAGGTGCATCGAGGAAAATTGTTCGACTTCGCTGTACTTCTCTCAGTTAGTACACGTCGTTATGGGAATGACAATGTTGTGGAATGGTATCTGTCTTTTTTTTTGTCTAGCTAGTGGTCGCATTTTCCTAACTTTTAGATCGACGATTGTTTTACGAGATAAGCTTTCTACATGTCTCCCTCTCACATACACACAAACACTCACGGTTTCTTATTTTAACTTTCAAATCATTCAGAGCGTACCGAATTAGAAAAAAGAAATTATCGGAAATTTCTGGAACTCCTCCGTTACTATCAAAAAGACACTGTCGTTGTTCGATGAAACGAGCCTCTGGCGTCTCGACGAGTCAATAACTCAAGTTAAAATATTCAGAATAAACCTTGAATGATAGTTATTCGCCTTGTAAAAGAAAAATATATTTAATTTGGACTTTTGTCTTAACACAGTGCTTCCGGTAATTATTCGCTCGAATGGCGACTCAGCGGCAGCGCTAAAAAGTTTAATAACCTAAATAACGCTTCTAAATAATGCTACGTCAATTTTTCCTGGTGCTTCGAAGTCACCATTCGAACGAACAGGTTTGATCCTTGACACTCTGGTGGCGACTCGGAGACACCGTTAAAGATGGCCGGAATTTTTTTCGGTCGGCACTAAGAGGGTTAAGGATTACCTCGAGTACCCTGCCATTTTACATACACGCTGTAGATGAAGTTAAAAGGCTGTTCGATGGCCAAAGTGCGGATGCATGTAACATCTACTTACGATTTCTAATCGGTGTACCCGCGTTATTGGCGAAAGTTAGGTTACCATTGATGGATCCGTGTATAACGTGGTAATTTTCTGTAATCGACGACGTTGATAACCACTTCGCCGGGTGTGTATCGGATATCGCGGCCACGTACGGAACTATTTAATCCGTCAGAAGTATATAGACACAGGGAACATCGTAAGCCGTGTAGCTTCTTGTACGTTGCTCCCTCGTGGCAACTGGGAAAGTTCTTCTGCAAGTTTGGCGGGTTACGGTTATAATTCATTTGCAGCATCCTGAGCGTGTGTAGGTGGTAAATGTGGTTCACGGAGTTGACGACTTTCGCCATTAACGTCTTCAGATTTTCCCGGGTCATCAATTTACTCCCGACTTCATCCTAATTCTTCCCATTCGACTGACCGCCCTCCCGTTTTCACACTTCGCTTATTCGAAACTCAATGGTTATAAATATTCCCGCTGCCGTTGTTTCTCCACGCGCGGTTGAATTTTATTGGGTTGCATCATAAATCCGTAGCATTGTTCTCTACTTGTTTCAAATACAATACATGTAGCTTCGATCATGAATTAAATCGATCCAGTTGATCTTCGGCTTTGTGCGGTCTTTTCGATATATAAATTATGATTATTGGTAAGAAAGTTTATATGCTAGGTGCTTTACGAATTTCAAAGTTACGAACGAAATTCTTGTCATTAGATTTCCGTGCTGTTCTAATCTTAGACAATAATATAAAATTGTTTCGAACTTGGAAGAAGAATGCAGAAAAATTTTCAAACAAAAATAATTTGCCAACGAGAATGTCAATAATTCGTAAACGCCAACGATCGATGCACACGGCGAGCATACTAACGAGTATTGTTTAAATAAAGAACATCATCAATATTTTATTATGAAATTCTTTCATAATGTCGCTCGATCAATTATAAGCGTTTTGCGATATTCAACGTGAAATCAATAGCAGCAGATAAAATATTTAACGTGTTTTACGCTTCGAAATCATGATGCAAGTTTAAGCACGAAGTATTTATTCCTCGTTTATGTTCAGCGAGGTAAAATTACGGTTTGGACGGATTGTTGATCGCCAATATAAAGTTATGTTTGGAAACTTCGAGTTAGCAGTGTTGAATTGCATGTGCTACTTCAGCAAACTATTCGCTGTAAATGTGTTAGCATGCTTCCGAAATTATGTTTTGGTTCGGAATGAGTATTGCGTTCATTTGAAAGTTATTACTAGACTGTGGATTTACATGCAAATTAAAAATTGTTCGCATTAATGTGTTCGTATCGTAAATGCACGAAACCCTCAGTCTAGTCATTACACGCTCGTTAACCCTTGAGTCGAACCTTCGAAATGCACGTAAAAAATGCAATTAAATTACATCTAACATCCATTTCTATAGAAATATACAAATAGAGCATTGAACCGATTACATTAATGTTAGTTAAGCATTAAATTTCATCTATGCGATTAATTAGCATAAATTTAACCCGCGGCAGATCTAGTATTTCACTTAGGAGTTAATCGCGGCGCCATGACTTGTAATTTGCGATAATCTTTTATTCTTCCCGAAAGTTTTACGTTGCTTATCTCGGATTCCTGGCTTATCACCGTAAGCAATTTCCCGACATGTCACGAACGAAACTCTTCAGGTTTATGAACTTAATTTAGAAGCAGCAGCCAGAAACTCTTATATTGCGACACGAACTCGTAAACCATCCCCGCGGATAGTTCAATTTCTTGGAAAGCCGTTCCGTATAGTATCGTGGTACGTGTCAATCTTGGATAGAATAGTAAATCAAGGTTCTTTTCGCGCCTGAAGGGACAATAGGGCTATCACGGAGACCCGATCTTTGCGATTTTTGCCGAGAACTTGACGGCGATGCGACTACTTCGGTTCTATTCGTTTTTTTTTCTCTCGACATTTGTCAACGTTTGGTCCTTCGGACACTTTCTGTTATTTTCTGAAGCTTTTGATCGTTTTGTGGGATTTCCAACGGTAAACTCACATCGAGTATTCGGGCACGGTGCGTTTCATCTTTACTTATTATTTCATTATCATCATTTCCATCGTTGTACACAGGGCTAAGTTTGGTTACAATTTTTTAGACATATCCGGTAGTGCGATTAACCCTTTGCTATGCTCTGATGAGTCAGACTCGTGTTGAAGGTTTTAAATAAACTTTAACAAATATAAATATTGTGTCTTCCTTTTTAGACGAAATCAAACGTTGTTAATTTGTAATTGATACTTGTGCCCATAATTATGAAAGTGGTCTAAGTCATATATTAGTTGTTTCGAGATATTTAATGAATTACATTTGAATAAATTAAAAAATATTTTTACATTATACGACATTTTAATTTATAATTTTATTAGTCTTGATTAATGGAAATTTATTATGAATATGAAATTTTGTGTGAATTTCATACAAAAATGTTGTTTTTAAAGTTTGAACTGACTTAGACCACATAACTGTTATAACCATATAACAGATATAAATTGTATTTTCTCCACTGTTATATCATGATTAGATGACGATGTTACAATAATTTTAGTTATAAAGAAAATGGTATGGCAAGGGGTTAAAAAATGTCACCGACAACATTTTAGCGGTACCAGTTGCGCTGCAAGCTTGACTGAAACCTAAAAATTTTTTTACTTTTTTAAACGGCATTCATACATTTTTAATGATACATTTTTACATATATTTTTAATAATACATTTGAAATGACCTTCGACTCGGACGTGTCGTGTAAATGTAATTTTAATGAAAAATTGTCTCTCACAATTTTATGATAGGGAACTCCGTTCTTTTTTGTATTAGATTCTTCATTGTCGCTGTAATCGATCAAGGTAACCTTGACTTTTTTTTAATGTAGAGAGCATTTCTCGAGATTTAAAACTATGCAAACATTCAGTCGATCAAGTTCTGATGAAATTTTGTTCGAAATATTGACACTACCGGAATTGCCGAAGAAAATATTGACAAGACTTAACCGGTACACCGTGCACGTTTTTTTGCTGCAATATACTATTTTTGTTACGAAAAACCGTGCGCCTCGCTTGACTCTGTCTACTTCCGTTCCGCCTATCATTTCCAGCGCTAGCACATCTCAACATTCTCAACACCCGCAAATCGAAGATAATAGGTGGAGCGACGTGAAAAATTCATGAAACGGACGAACAGTACGCGTCTTTTCGCTCACACCCTTCGTATTCAGATTTCGGATTTAACTTTCAGATCTTAGTCTTTGTTAGTCAGATCAAACTTTGATCTTAGTCTATGCCCGCGTTCGGTGACGAATACATTGATATCTATCTGGACTGCTGCTAATAAAACGTATGCCTGTACAGGAATGTTTACGAATGTGTTGTACTTATTCTGGACAGAAGTGGGTAAATAAAACATTATACTTGTTTAATATTCGACCAAACGACTTGAGCTTTCCCGGGATATCAGTAGGGTTCGCTTACTAGATAATGTGTAAATAATTTTTGTCTAAGTCCCTGTCAATGAATAAAAGAGTATTGGCCACAATGTTTACATCTTTTCTGCGTGCCTGTAATTGGAAGTTAAGTAATGACATATACAGTTTCATCGAAATTCACAACCATTACAAGTTGCAAAACCCTTTGAATTTAGGTTTTCGGATTCACTTAAATCGCAGTCTCTTACAACTGTCATTTTACTCATTTATTTCTCACAACAACCTCAATCGATTTCGATGCAAATTATATAGATTATTTTCTTTTCAATTCCAATTAAGTTTGAATTTAAACGAAACTAATTTGCACGTTATCTATTAAACGAATATTTTTGAACTTTATGTCTGAAAGAAATTAAAATCATTTGGTCTATATCGAAACAAGTTATTCGTTTCTAAAAGGCGTACAAATGCCTTATTTACTCACTGTATATAAGGTCGTTGTACAGAAGATTTCCGATCTTACGGTGCTTTTGGTGTTTAAGGTTTTTATCAAGAAATACTTCTACGATTCTGGGTTTATTGCGTATTATTTTAAAGCTCAGAATTTCTGTTACGAAATTGTATCTTCTATTCATTTATTTCGATAGCGTAGCTTCAAATATTAATTTTGAATTTAATTTTCTTTTTTTAGATGTGTTATCGTTGGACAGAATTTATTTCAGTATCAGTTAGTGTTATTTTTGTGTACTGTTCGCGAATCAGTGGGAAAGTAAATTATACCTGATCGAAATATAGTAAATGAAGGTATAATTCCACGAGAAAGATTTACAAAGGTACAGATTACTATAAAAATGAACAAGAACGATCAGACAATTTCATTTCTATTCTAGTGGAATTAAAGAACTTGTGATTCGTTTACAAACTGGTTTGATAAAATTGTGATTGCTTAATGTTATCACACATCGGACATTTTGTGTTTTACAACACTAAATCCTTCGATGTTAGCGTATCGTAGAATGAACGTTATTAGTCGCATGATTTTATGAAGGTAATTGGAGCATTATTTTTCATGGCACTAGCGATCAAATATTTTATAACCGATCGACTGTTGTCTCTATTATTAAACTCTGCCTGTAACCTGGCGACACAATGGTGGTCAAAAGAATATTTTCCTCTAATCTCTCTGTCCAAGGTTGCGTCAAGGTTACTCCGTAAAATGATTAGGTCATCGACAAGGTCAATATACAATATTCTTTAGAAAAGTGAAAATAGCCGAGTAGTTTTGTTTAAGTAAACTTTCGCGCTAAACTCTGAATGTTGCTGATCAATTTTCATTTTTCAAAAAATTCGTCCACCTATCGAAAATGTTTCAGTCGATTGAATACTATCTATAATACCACCGTCCATAAGACATTTATTACAAGATTATAATTCCCATAGCTCCTTCAATTCGAATCCATACCACGCGTAGAAAATACTTCGTCAAACCTGGCGATTACGAAAATGATCTAAATACATCGAAGAAACAAGTTCGCCTTCGTAATCCCCAGGACACATACACATCCAGAACCAGTAAAATCTTCGAGAACCGTCGCGGAAGTCGAAGCTAACGAACGCGTACAGAACAAAATGTCATTTCACGTTTCCCTCGTTACAACCGTCTGCGCATAAACGAAACTCAGCTTCGAATTCGCGATTCCTCTGATTCGCCTCCGAACACGCGAATCCGCATAAAATTTCGCAGTCTAGTTACCGCCGAACGACTTCACTTTTCCATAGCGGGACACGCGTATGACGACCGACGATGAACTTAAACTCTAACTAGAGGAAGCTTTCTCTCGACCACCTGCTCTCCATTCGATCGACGATAGACCCTCCATACTTTCCTTCGGCACGATAGCGATATCCCGGCATGCAATGCACGTGTCCACGATCCTTGCAACCCCGCCAACCAATTGTGTAACACGGACGATCACCGGTGATCTCCTCGATGCCCAGACTCTTTAGGCGACGCAGAGGCGTACATCTTCCTGGCGTTGCTGATCGGTTTCGTGACCGTGGTGGTCGGCTGTTGGCTGTCGGACAACTGTTGGTCCCCAGAACCGGAGGGGGTGGTCACCCTCGCATAGCCTAGTGCAGACTTCCGTTCGTCCAGGTGATAACAACTAGTAGGCGGGCCCTCCACCGGAAGTATACCAGACATCGTCCACACGCAGGATGGCAACGACGCCGGGAATCAGCGGCCGTTGCTCGACATCAACGACAACCACACGCTTCCGATCATCTGACAGCACGCGAAATTTTGCGCGGCGAACAGTTTTGGCAAACGCGGTCTAGAACAGTGCTGTTCAGCGAGCCTCGTGGGCGGCAGCTTAACCGGACCGGGGGATTTATCGAACGACTAGCGAGAGAAATGTCGCGGTTAGAATCGACGTGACGTCATTGAACTATAGTAAACGCCAGGCCTGGGCAACCAGCGACTTGCGACAGCGTGGCCGGATAGAAGGAGTCGAGGGGAAGCGTCGCCGTCGTAGAAATGGGGGTAAAGTCATAATCTAGCCACACCGCTTGTGAGTCCTCCTCCCACCTCTGACAGATCCCCCTCCCCTGATCGTGCTCCTATGGAGTATGAGAGGGGAGTACCGAGGGGCTAGGAACATACACAACAGGCTGTCTCCTCTGTTTTCAGGAGAGATACGGACACGGCAGAATAAGACGAAGTGGGCGGAAGTTACCTAGGCCTGATGCAGTTTAAAGTTGGGTTTACATCGGTCTAGTTGCTGGATCCAGCGATTACATTTCAGCTGCTCGAAGTCGGCTAATGTCTGCGTACTGTTGTGTGTTCGAATACCGTTTTCTTGATGGATGGGGTAAACTGGATTGAAAGGTAAACCGTCGGATCCAGTCGGTTCGATTGGATCGTTCGCCGAGATTACGACAACGCATTGGTTACATTATTCCAGTTACGATCCAGAACTGGATCGAATCGCTGGAATTGAAACGCTACTGGACCAATGGAAACTTAGCCTAACTCGGATAGCGAGTTCGTGGCGTTCCGTTCGCTGGGAATCCTATCACGATCCCGTAGCATGGAACGTGATGATGCTTGGTACCCCCACTAATTACACGTTTCTAGGGCAATTTTCGACAGACTATGTCGGCGACGAACTGTAAAGGAAACGCTATAGTCAGAGCCTGAGTGACGTCACGAAGCAACAGTGTAGTCTATCCCAGGCGGACGAGGGTCGAGAAGGAAAGTACGGCTGGGTTAGTCACCAAACGACATCACTGGTTAGATCAACTAGCTAGACTAATCTCGCGGTGCAGTTTGCTATTTGTACGTTGGTGAGGCAATTTTCGAATATTTCGCTTCAATGCTGTACCAAAGGCGACCGGACTGCTGATGGGAAAGCTACATTCGGAATCTGAATGACGTCATGATCCTATAGCGTAATCCAGAGTTCTACAAATTATGGCGACGAGCCACATTCAGTTTCTTCGCCGACTTTCGCGTTGTTATCGAACAACTGCATCGAACCGGCATGGCTTAGGGAAGGGCAGAGATGGTAGTCCCTCTCTTTTTGTAAGACGAGAAGGCCTGAAGCCCTCATGGGGGTACGCGGATCTCGATTAGTGGGGGTGCCAATCGAAGTTGGACAAAAAAGATGTGTCTATCCCAGATCGAGAAAAACGCGATTCGTGCAAAAAGCGGGTTCTTATCAGGATTCTCTGCGACACGCGACGCGACCTTGCTAAATGTCCTCGCTATTGGTGGATTGGTGGGACGATTCTCGAAACGAGACGTCGCGCGTTTCTTCGGTTAGGAATAATTGCGGTACAATTTAGAGCTAGTCGTTCGACCGAGGGTGAAATGGAAGAGTCGTCGTCGTTATTGTCTTTCGATAGCGACAACGGAAAATATACGCAATGTTGCCCGAGAAGGCGCGGTTTGTTGTCCGCCGATATGTTTACGTTCGGAGAAGTAGAAGCACGCTGTCCGTACGGGCGATGGCCGAACAGCAATGCGCTAGACTGTCATAGAGAGCGCGCGATGGCAGCGGTAAGGGGCAGTAGACAGGGGTGCAAAAGATGCGCCATCGATGCGGGTGGGCCACCCGAGCGTGGAACCAATTGTTCATCGAAATATCGACATATCCGGCCGACGGGACGCGATCATGGTCCCGATCCGATCGCGAAGAGATTACCGATCTCGATGTATGTAATGCCGTGCAGAGATTCCGAGTTGCTGAACATCTGCAAGTTGATCAAAGGTAAAGATTTCGAAGTTAGACGTAAGTAGAGGGAACCGGGAAACGAGTAGCATGGGAAATGGTACAGTCGCAATCTGACGTCACCGAGCTATAGTGTAATCTGTCTCAGCCAGCAGGACGATGACGTCGTGTTTCGTACCGGGGGTCGGGAACGAAGGTATTGTTAGACTAGGTAAGTACGCGGTCGAACAACGCTGTTAGCTAGATAGCCCAGGATAGCCTAACCTTTCGGTACCATTGTTTCCTCGTCTATGATACGGATCGTGACGTCACTAGGTATACTCACTATTGATACATTGATCGGGCAATTCTACATTTTGGTTTTGTATTTACGCACGACTCACCCCTTCATTGGACCGAAAGGGGTAAGTGGCGGACTCATCCGGTCTCAAGGACCGGGTTTTATACGCTACGATATCGCCCTTGTATCGATTGTATGTGTTGGTCCATCGAGCGATTGCCTCGCTGTTGGTTCTACCTAATCTTTGCCAGGAAATCTCGACTACTGGATTGTTCAAAAGAATACGTTAACAGAATTTGTAGGTGTTCGGCAACTTACGATCTCTGCACAGTAGTGCTCGCTGAAGTCTGCAAGGTTTGAGATCCAGGAGTGAAATTTTTGCATCACAGGGTAGCGTCTCTCTTACAGGAATTGACACGAGCACGAAAACGAAGCGAGATCGTAGATGTACGGTAGTGCTCGGTTAACTTTACATCGATTCGGGGGCCAGCAGCGAGGGCCTGTTCTGTTTTTCGAGGCCGTTTTTCACGAATTTTTAGGAGTTTCTTTTTGAAAAACTGATCGAACCCTTTGCAATGGGATTCTGCACAGGTGTTTAGAGGTATTTGAAGCGTGTGCGTGAGTTTTTAAAGTAAAAATGATCGTATGACTAGCTTTGAAATTTTTATAAAGTGAAACGGTTTTAGGAGGCGATCAAGTTAGCTGAATCGCTTTGTGTAGTGAGCGAAAGCGGGATGGACGGTTCGAAAGGATGTCACGAGTGTAAAAAAAAAATAGATGTAGCACAAAGGTAATTTGAAGTTCAGTCGTTTTTGTTTTACCTCTTCAAATGTGACAGACTGTTGAGATTCTTCACATTAAAAGTTCAAATACTATGAAAACTCTTAAATTTTTATAGACTTCACATTATTACATCATTCACATTAATTCTTGTTTGCATCAATTAATTAAATAAAACGTGAAAGATATTAATCTGGTGACGTTTTTCCGAAAAACCTGGAGTTTATCTGTTATAAAACTATTGTCGGTACGTTGCACACAATTGCTGTTAATAAAACAAGAATTTCACGAGAAATTCGAAAATGATTAAACGGTTAAAACAACCCAAACTCGATTCTTATGTATTATGAATCTTACAGATTCAATATGTACGCTGGAAGATCAATCTATAGACCTAGTCACGCTCGCGTTGTACTTCAACTTATTTTAATCGGAAAAATGTCAAAAACCCACTTGCACTATCTTTGAAAAGGTAAAACATAAATTAGCGCATTTCACAGTTTTTCTTCTGTCTCTTTCACTATTGCAGATTTATTAAGTTTTCTCATTTACCAAGATAAGAATCCGTCGACAAGGAGAGTGCACGACCTTTGGGTCTTCGATTTAAAATTCGATTTTACAACTTTGCCCGATTCTAGAGTTTCATCACTTGTATACGAAAATATACCATAAACATCGAATAGATTTTATTTGATTCGTTTAAATGTTGTGCGATTTTTATTAGAACGTATAATTGGAGAATGAAATCTATTGAATCGATTCATTCCAAGACAATTTTATAATTTCAAAAATTGTAAAATGGAGATCTGGACGATGTCATTTGATCGGCTGTAGTTGAAGAAGAATCAACTACCTTCCGGTGTCTCAGAGTCTAAGGCAGGGCATCCTAGGTGGTCTCACTGACGATTGCTTTAGCAGGATCAGGAAATCTCCCTTTCCCTTTCTCATTCATTACGCCAAAGTTTCATTTTTGTAGCCTTGCCGAGGAGTCCTCCTGCAGGCGCAGGACCGAAAACTTCCTTTCCTTTTCTCCCCTCCCAGGCCACAAACTTTTTAGTCGCTGCCAAAGGATTTACCTGACAGCGTGACTGACGAGTCCTCTAGGTGACCAAAAGCGAAACGCTCCCTTCCTTTCCTCTCCTCCCAGACCACA
>CM052097.1:13142736-13187316 GCA_028453745.1 Agapostemon virescens
AACTTTTCAGCCTCCGCCAAAGGTTCAATCTGATCGCCTTCAAGATAAGTTTTCTAACAGGCTCAAGATTAAACGTTGCCTTTCCGTTTCCCACCACTGGCACCACACACTTTTCTGCCGCTGTCAAAGTTTCATTTTTGTAGCCTTGCCGAGGAGTCCTCCTGCAGGCACAGGACCGAAAACTTCCTTTCCTTTTCTCCCCTCCCAGACCACAAACTTTTTAGTCGCTGCCAAAGGATTAACCTGACAGCGTGACTGACGAGTCCTCTAGGTGACCAAAAGCGAAACGCTCCCTTCCCTTCCTCTCCTCCCAGACCACAACTTTTCAGCCTCCGCCAAAGGTTCAATCTGATCGCCTTCAAGATAAGTTTTCTAACAGGCTCAAGATTAAACGTTGCCTTTCCGTTTCCCACCACTGGCACCACACACTTTTCTGCCGCTGTCAAAGTTTCATTTTTGTAGCCTTGCCGAGGAGTCCTCCTGCAGGCGCAGGACCGAAAACTTCCTTTCCTTTTCTCCCCTCCCAGACCACAAACTTTTTAGTCGCTGCCAAAGGATTAACCTGACAGCGTGACTGACGAGTCCTGTAGGTGACCAAAAGCGAAATGCTCCCTTTCCTTCGTCTCCTCCCAGACTATAAACTTGTCAGCCTCCGCCAAATGTTCAATCTGATCGCCTTCAAGATAAGTCCTCTAAAAGGCTCAAGATGAAACGTTGCCTTTCCGTTACCCACCTCTGGCACCACACACTTTCCTGCCGCTGCCAAAGTTTCATCTCGTCAGTCGTACCGAGGAGTCCTCCCGCAGGCCCAGGACGAAGCGTTCACTTTCCTGTTCTCTACTTTCACAGCACAGACTTTTGAGCCTTGATCGGTGATCCCCGAGGTGGTGTATTCTCCGTACAAGTTCGGGGCATCAAACGGTAGAAGAAGGACTGGGTGTAGGTCGAGGAAACGCGGGTCTGCCATGCTTTTGACAAGAGCCGAGCACTATTGTACATCGTTTACGTGTTATTCTCGGGACTATTTTATTTCTCTTGTCGCGCTCGAACGCGCCGCGATTAATCGGCGCTAGTCACCGAATGAACGGGATTGGAAAGGTGATCCGAGACGACCGTGTGCTATCGACTAGATCAATGCTCGATTATTCCTGTAGATTGGCCCGCCGAGAACGGCCGATCTCTCGCGGTACACGTTCGGTTCGATCCCGTGGCTTTCCAACCGTGAAAGCTAGACGAGCGTGTATTATCGGGTTAATTCGCGGGGCCGTCGAGCCTCGCCACGATGAAATATGAAAGTAGAGAGCCGCTTTGAAGCTCGTAGTTAGGCGAGAATCCGGAGTGGGTCAATAATTTCGTTTCGGGGCCCGCTGATGGATTTCGATGATGGCGACGGCGCGCCGGGGTCCATCGCGCTGGAACGAGCATGGTAATTAACCGGCGGAAACGCGGAGAATCAGGATCGTCCCGTGCACACACCTGTGTGTTACACCTGTGTGCGCCGAGCCACGATCCACCATCTGTCTTAATCACCGGCCAGGAGTTTATACTGCTGCATCGGCGAGCTACAAGCTCGCGCGAAAGACTATGCATAGAACGGTGAAGGTTCGATCCTCGAGCGCTAATCCGCTTCGCGTTCGTCCCCTCGATCATTGTACTCGAGAGCCTGTTGTTGTACGATAGTAAACGATAAACTTTTTTAAAACGAAAAGAGACGACACGTCGCCGAGGGTACGTTCTACTTCTGTCTTTGGTAGGCGTAGAACCGAGCAGCGTGTGTTTCACTCTTCGGTTCGGCAGAATGTGGCAGCCGGTTGCGACGATCTAGCACTGACGATTCGTTAAAGCTTGATTTCTAAACAGGTGTTTAATGCTTGATATCCGATGGCCGATGCTTACGATGGAATTGTGTACCTGACGGATCAGTTTTGTATCCCCTATGCCGCAGCGCTGGCGAGTTAACCGGATCAACGTCTGCGACAACGTCCCCAATGCGAATTGTTTGATCGGTGAAAGTATAATTTGATCGAAATGAATTTTGAAATAGACGGAGGATGAAAGTCCATCTATCGGTACCTCTGCGCGTTGCGAAATTGCTCTGTTGAATCAGCATTTTATCTGCCGACAATTTTGTGACGCTACTCCTTTGATGTCAACGATTGAGAATTTCTTTAGGCGTTGTGTTATTGTAGAAGCGACAGCAACTTTGTTCCTAATGTAGCGAATCGTATGGATGAATATAATGCAACAACTTCCTCGGGTATCGTTATTTAATAGAAACTTATCGAGCTTCTTTCAGATACAGTTCTTTTAAACGGTTAATAGCCCGTTCGTTGAGTTCTATCTTCATTCGATAGAATTTATTTCAGCGTCAGTTGACGTTATATATAATATAACTATAGATTATTTAGAATTATAATATTAATTATAATTAAAATTATTTATTATTGTTTAATCCTTTGCATTCGAAGCTACTTCAACTCCAAAATCCGAATACATGATTTATCTCCATTCGATAGAATTGATTTCAGCGTCAGGTGACGTTCTATATAATATAATTATAGATTATTTAGAATTATAATATTAATTATAATTAAAATTATTCATTATTATTTAACCCTTTGAATTCGAAGCTACTTCAACTCCAAAATCCGAACACATGATCCAAAATATTTTCGTCGAATTTCTTTTCCATGCTGTTCGTATCAAATCGATAAATCTAAAAATTATAAATATCCTTTCCTTAATAACTTCTAAAATGTTTATAAATTTTCTTTCTTTCCTGAAATTAGAAACTGTAAAGAAATTCTTTTTTCTCCAAACGTAAAATGAATCGTAGAGCAAAGGGTTAACACTTGGTTGTCGGTAGTCATTATTTACAATCTCGCGAAGCTTCTAATCGTAAAATGTTCAAAGTTTCTTTTAGAATAGTTTAAGAAACATCGAAAGATTCTCTAGAACAATGTGCAAGAGTTTAAAGCGGATATCGCGTTAGAAATTCCTAGTTTTATGACTTCGTTGTTATTCGATGGTGAATTGTTCGTGGTTCGATATTAGGAGCAGAGGGCCTTCAAAAGAAAGTTAGTTTATTTGTCTCGCTTAAACCGCCGCTGCCCGAAGGCATCGAGGATCAACGGTGGCCGCGCGCTGCGCCATATTGCAGCTTCCTAAGAATGATAGAGATATTCATGAATTCCTTATGGCCTCGCTGGAGAACTTCTTCGGTTGAATATACGCCATAACGGGGGGTGAAGGGGGAGGTGGGCGACGAGAGCTCTCACCCCGAAATCCGCATTACGTACGATTGTAGTGGCTTAAAAGTTTCCGCAACCCTCTGCCACATTCTGCGTCTTCTGCTGACTACCCTTCGAAGACTCTGTTCGAATAAAAATTTCTCAACTTACCAATTTACACGGAACCCGAGTTTTTTCTATTCTTTCGGCAACGTCGTGAGCACACGACTCATCCTTTTCCCTCGTGAAATTCAGCGTGCGATCGCAACGGTTCGCTTCAAAGGAGAGACACGACTGTTGGTTGTGTTCGTAGGCTCCGGATTTTTATTTATTCGCGAGAGAAATCGATCGGCGAGATGCGAAGCTGTAAAGAACATTCGACGAATCATACGATGTTACGTTATTAAAATAATTGAAAGAGGAAACGCAGTTTCATTTGATTTCCGTTTCATGCGATCGATTCGGACAGGACTTTTATTTTCGCATAAAGATTCGCAGTATAGTTGTGCGCAAAACGGTACGAGAAACGGTAGACATTCTACGTCGATTGTTTACGTAACGTCTCGTCGGATTTATTTCGTCCATGTCCGCGCTATCTTGCTACCGCATATCTGCAGAATAGGCACAAAGGGCATATGAAGGTTTTTACTATTCAGACACGTGTCTCGTCCTGACATTCGCTGACGATCGTCAGCTAAAAATTCCCCTATAAAGTGGCAGCTTATCCTAACGCCCGCCACATTGTGGAGACCGTAAAGACGCAGAGTTTAATTTCCAGGCACGCAGTTAACCCTTGCTTGCGCGTGGGCGTCGAAACGTTTATGAATGCAACGAGTGCTAACCCCTTGACAAGGATTAACAATGAATCGTTAATGAAATCGAGTGTACAGTAGAATTTCGATTATTCGAATTAAACGGAGATACACGAATGTTTATGTAAAAGAACATTTGCTCGGTTGGTATGTTAGATTTAATCTGTGTTCATAATAAATCGATGCGGGTTGCGAAAATTAGCACGTTCCACGGAGTGCTTGGAGATACCAGAATAAAAAAGGCAGAAGTAGTTTTAGGTGAAGCAAACATTTTTCATCAAGTAAATAAATCTGGATAAAGTATGAGTTTATAAAAATTAAGATAATAGATTGTGTTCTTTTGACGTGGCAACTTTTGATTTGTTATTGAAGAAAGGACTTCCTAGGCTAATTTTAAAAAAACATTTTCCTTTGAGAAAGTATTCTCCGCGGCTATGTCGAGGAGTTGTCAACGGAAAACTCGGGCCAATCGCGGCGCCATTGCAGTGGACGGAGTTTGAATCAGCCAATGCCAGCGCCTCGCTCTAAACACGCTTTAATTGGTCCATAGTTTTCGTTGATAACTCCTTAATGAAGCCGCGGACATGATTTTCGCAAAGGAAAAAGTTACTTCGAATGATCTCAGGAATCATCCTGTATACTAAACGTAGCGTGAGTGGGTTCGACTATCTTCCGTCCTGCTTTACACGTTTACGAGTGCGCGAATGAGAGAGATGACGAGACGAATCGCGTTTGGCGGCCTCGAAACAAATCGAACGTGCTACTTTTCGTAGCTCGCGTCGACATAGTCTTAGAGCTTAGAAATTAGGCCTGCAGCTGAGTCCTAGGGCAAGCTATTTCAATCCGAAGCCTGTTGGGATCATAGGGATTTCAGATATCGGAGGTTTGGTTAATCAAGATTCTACTGTACTGTGATGTGTCGAGTGTGAATCGAAGATTAGGAAATTCAACCAGTTTGACCATTGCGGGTCAAAATTGAATTGAACCTTTATTAAATGTTCATGCACATATTCGCTGACCATAAAACCGAATAACTTTTTCACTTGAGGGCACCTTCTGGTTTGGAGCGTCATGTTGTAGACGTTGTTTCGAAACTTTCCCGAAGAATATTTTCCATTATGCGAGCTGCATAACAGAACTTTTTAAAGTCAAAATACTTGGAACTGCAAGAACTGTTCCTTCAAGAGGGCCATATAAAAACTCCTAAAATTTTTATTTCACAGAAGGATCCACACAGTCTTGCAATTAATAACGTACAATTAATAGGGGCGCGAATTTTGAATTAGCGACATTAGAAATGTAATGAAAAAGGTGACGCACGTGTCTTTGTTTCGTTCTTCTTTCGTAGTAAAAATGGCAGCATCATTGATCGCGAAAGATGCTAGACATGTTTTCGTAGGATTGTGAAAGGGTTACGAAAATACAGAAAGAAAGTTTTTCGAAGGTTCTTTCGGATTTTGTTGAAGATTCTGGACCAGAAGTACCCGTCGAGTGTGTATCTGAAAAGATTTTCGTCGGAGCAGAAGGGATTTTTAATCGGGGCTTCGGGGAACGGTATCGATTCTGGTCCGGTACCGCCAGAATATCACGATCGTGATTGAAACTCGCAGTTGCAGAGCATCGCGAATCCGCGCCTCGGAGAAGAAACGGTATATTTTTTATTCTCGGGCGTCTAACATTTCCAGGGCCGGCGCAACCACGTTTTTCGTTTACGTCGATTACATCGCAGGCGGACGAAGAGGCAGGCGCGCCGCGGAAAAACTCGCGCCGCCGATAAAAATAATTTATTTGTCGGCTGCTCTCGAGAGTGAAATTTTCGCGGATCGATTTCGCGGATGCTTGGTGCGGGGAACGATGAAATTTCGATGCAGCAGGGTGCGGCGCCAAGCGGTTCGTGCCCGTGCCAGATACACGCCTGCATTCACCGATGCCGAAGCGATGCATCGAATCTCATGTGAACGGGATCAATTCGAAGGATTTTCTCTGTCGACGTAACGTTACGTTAATGCGCGCCGCGCCGGATACAAATTACCTTGGTACCGTTCGCATAAGCGCTCCCAGATGCGTATGATCAGTCAAACAGTTTTACAGTGCTGGACGAAATTGTCGGAGCCTCGGTGCGGAAAATATCGAGCGTCTAACTGAGAATTCTAATTAAAAACTCCGATTGTCAGGAGTTTTCTACTTGCAACCGAAGCAGTGCGGGGTAATCAAATTTTTAAGACTTCTGGCCGTTTTATGTTTTTCTATAATTATAGAATTATAATTTTTCGCTAATTATAATTAGCGGTTTCAACAGAGCAAGACAGTTGTGCGGTCTTTCTTTAACACTAAACCTGCTGAGCATTAAAATTGGCTGGTACAAATAGTTTTATAACAATCACTGGATACAAAAGTAGCACGGTGGTATTACAAACGAATTTTACCGCGAACATAGATTGAGGACGCGCTTAAGCTCTAACAGTTACATATCGTTGATACGTTCTACATCGTTTCACAGCTTTCTTCTATTTCTGAATCCTCACCACTCCAATGTAGACTCTGAGGCAACAGTAAAAATGTCCTTTGAAGCCGATTTTGAATGGTTTTGCCGAGGACAAAGAGTAAAGCACGCGCAATCTTCGGTGTAGCTGTCGCAACAATGATTTTCTGCAATTTTTACTAGAATATATGATCGAATAAAGAAATCCATCCAATCGATTTCTGCAAAGGCAATTTTATAGTTTCAATAATCGGAAAATATAAGAATCAGAAAAGGGTCCAGCATTAATCGAAAATGTGACTCCGATCTTAAAATAATTTTAAAATTTATATAATATAAATTTAAAATTCTAATAAAATCGTTCGGCTTATTTAACCCAAGCGTTGCATCGCGAAATTCCGCGGAATCCAATGAATTATCAGGGATAAATCGACATTTGACCCGCTGTTGTAGGTTTAGTGTTAACTTGAAACCCTTCACGGACCGTTCATCATTTCCTACTGATGATCTAACCGATGTCGAATTTGGAAAACAGCGCCACGAAAGGCTAGGTTTTTTGTCAGCATTAGGGCGTCTCACTCTATTTTTTATTATTACTCATAGCGAGAAATGTTTCGGAGTAGAACGATATCGAGTGAGCGTTATTTTAATGTTACCAGCTTTTCGTGACGCGTAAGTGAGCTGAAAAGTTGATGGGTTCGGAGATATTTAAATTGAAGTAACTCAAAGGTTTTTGAAGATCGTCGCGAAATGATCGTGTTGCAGGTTGACTTCGTTTTTTCGTCGGCAACAAGGCGGTATTAGTACAAACATATTACTAATCTTGAAAAAGCACAAGGCGGTCTCGATATCTCGGAAGGAAATTGAATATAAAAAATCTAATTGTGTCCGAGTTATTCTATGGAAAACGAGTTTTACAGGAACGAGTTTGTTTAAATTCTAAATTCTTAACTTGTAGACTCACCCTGTACATTTTTCGTACTTCAAATATGCACGCTCTGACAAGAAAGTTATCTCATGAAATTATTTTACTTATTAGACGCAACAGAATATTAATTATTGTTAAAAATCATACGTAACCATAGTTTCTCTAAAAGAAAGTTCAAGTCGTTCGATGTAATTTGGAGTAATGTAAGTTATTCTGTGCTGAGAGTTCTATCGTACAGAGACTGTTTGACTGATTGTACTTTAACTGAGAACAAAGAAAACAGTTTCCCGTCGCGCAGTATAGTGCTCGATAAACTGATAGATGCTCACTGAAATTGAGGAGGATTTGATATCGCCGGAATACATACGACAGTCTTGACGAAACCGCAACGTCTCGATATTGCACAGCGAAGATTTCGCGAAAATATTCTAAATGGCAAGCAAACCTTGCTTTTGATCTGTTGGGATCGAGTTGCAACGAACAATTGAAACTCGCTACGTGTAATATGAAACCTGGAAAGTAATTCTAGATGTATTTTTTTAGCGAATATTGTTCATACTCGGAGAGTGGAAACAGCCCCGAAAGTCGGGGTTATCGCAACAATATTTGCGCGTTTCCGTCGAGAACCATTAGTTAGTGTAAAGACAAAGTTTCCGAGTTCGTATCGCGGTCTCTCGCACCGAATTCGCGTACCTAAACAGAATTCTAAAAAATTCATTCGCTAGCAAAATGTTTTCTCGATAGAATATCGTCGGCGAACTTCCTATTTCTGAATTATCGACCTATCAACCCTTTGCCCTACAACATCGTGTCAGACTCGTGTTGCAGATTCCGAACAGAGATTAATAAATATGTATACTATTAATTTCTCTGATATTGAAATAATATTTTATTCGGTTGTTGTCAATGTACATCCATTCCTTTTCTTTTTTTTTTTTTTTTTGCAAATTATGAACTATAAAGAAATTCGAATCACTGCAACCGTAAAATAAATAGTAGGGCAAAGGGTTAAGCCTCGATCAACGTTTAAAATAGAATCAAATTCAAGCTTTTAATTTCAAATGTTTTAATCGGAAAGTTACAAATAAACTGCGAATTTTCTGCGTTTAGAGCAGAAACGGTGAAATTTAGAACAATACAATAGATCAAAAGATTGGAAGAATTCACATTTGAAGATTTCAAGAATAAATTGGATTCGATGAATTAAACATTGATTGTATTATTTTCGTCTTAATGAAACTGATTAAAGAACCAATGAAATTTTGCGTTGGTATATTGTACTGTATCGATACAGACAATCTGTATTTTGCCTGCAAGTTCGCAGTCTACTTGTAAGCTTCTGTAGTATTTTATAAAATCGAAGACCGCTAAAGAAAATACATGTCGAACGTTTTTCCGAGTTCTAGATTACATGGAATCGTCATAAAAATCGGAAGAGACCACTTGGATCGCATTGCTCAGTAGGTTTAACAGTAGCTGCTGATAATCATTAAAATAGAAATGATTTCTGACTTGCGTCCCATAATGGTGCCGCTCGATTGCCAAACCAATTTAATCCTAGAGAAAATAGAGAAACATACGTTGAAAAGAAAAGTCGTAAGGAAAACTGATGTAACGATAAACGTTTATTTTTCAAAAATCAACTGTTATCGTTCGACGTTATGAAATTTCGTTATTAGACTGTATACTCAGTCATCGAGTACGCTTCTCGTTTAATTTGACTTTCAGAGTTGCCTCGTCAAATACGCAATTTATGATTTTCCCTCGGTAAGGAAAATCGGGTGCAAGTTGTTATATTTTTCAATGTTCTGTTACCGCAATATTTGTTGGATTCAAGTACGTAATACGAAGTATGCTAACATATTTTTTAAACTTTCATCTTTACATATTTTACAAGCATCGCTTCGAGAAAAACTCGCATAGACAAGTTACGTTTATTCGATGTATGCGAAACTTATAGTGATTCACCTCTATTTCTCGTTAACATATGTTTTAATTTCACCTTTCTAGTAATAGAAGAAAAATACCGTACCAACGTGACCCAAAAATCGGAGGGTGTTGTCTAAAAATATCTGTACGAAAATATGTTGACCACATAAGCACAAATTATTCAACATCATATAATAGTAGTTTATAGTAGAACGTTTTATACTTTTTTAGTCAGAATGAAAAGCTAAAAACCGATATTTACTTTGCAGCAACAAAAACGATACAGGTTACCTTTCTTCCAAATAAAGGAATTCTACAGAGAAATTATAGCATAATGTTTTATACGAAATCTCAAGAGTAACTGAGAAGCTAGACACCAACATTTACTTTCCTGCAACAAAAACGAGAAAAATTAGCTTTATTTCAAATAATTCAGTTCCACATCACAGTAAATTATAGCATGATGTTTTATACGAAATCTCAAGAGGAACTGAGAAGCTAGGCACCAACATTTACTTTCCTGCAACAAAAACGAGAAATATTAGTTTTATTTCAAATAACCCAATTTCACATCACAGTAAACTGTAGCATAATGTTTTATACGAAATCTCAAGAGGAACTGAAAAGCTAGACACCAAAATTTACTTTTCTGCAACAAAAACGAAAAAGCTATTCTGGTTTAAATACGCGGACAGAAATTCCATCGTTAAGAACGGTTACCTAATAAACCTCAAATATTTAGCCATAATTATGCTAGATACATACAGTATCCAGGTAACTGCATTCTATCAACATGGCCCAGCATCAACTTGCCACGGTTTCCCTTATAATTGGACGACGTGGATACAACGCAACTGTCGTCGGATTTTTTTTCGGTGTTGTTTCAATGTTCACGAGGGTTCATTACAATATCCGAACTTGTGGCAGCCGATGCTTCGTATTAAACCGAGCGCACGAACCACGTTATCGCGGAGCGGCGTTATTACGTTAACAATCGCGGCATTAATTTCAGGCACCATCGTAATAATGGGACCTACTGTCAGATCTTCCGCATTCCGACATTTGTAGAGCGAGCCACACAATTAGTGTAACTATGCGAAGCTGCGGTGACGCTTCCTTGTTCCCGCTGCTAACGCTCACCTAATAAATAAGATAATCCACGAGTTAACCAAGTATATATTTAAAAAAAGAAAATACGAAAAAAAACGAAGAAGAAAAAAGAAAAACTAATAAAACGACAAACAAAATAGGAGATAAAAATAATAGAAAAAGGAGAATGCAAACAACCGGAATTGATCGTGAATATCTTTCGTAGATAAGCGAATGTGACGTACGGGCAGTTTATGATCGAACGTTCCTAAACGTAGGAACCAGTCACGGAATTTCGGACCTTTTTGATAACATCCTGATTCATCGATATAATATACCATTCATGGGTGGGAGGTAATGAGAAGAGGCAGACGCAGAATCTTCATTTAAAATTCGAGATCACGGTAAACGCTAATATTCTTAAACCGCGAAATTTTGCAGATTGCAATTTTCTCGATTGCAAGGAATAAGAAATAAATAAGAATTCGTTTTAAATGATTTGAATAAATGTCGGATAACGTAACAGTGGGCTTAGATTGTTTTGTTGGTTCGTTTATTTTTTATCAAGGATTTATAAACTTTGGTGAAATAATGATTTTCCGCATTGTTTGCGACAGGAGTCGAATAAATTGTTTATCGAATCGTTTCAATAATTCGAGAGCAGACAAACGTACAAAATCCGCAGTGCGATATTTTACGTCGACTGATCCTATTGATATTTATTTGTCGTAACAATTACGATTTATCGTGGCAAGGATCTCTATCATGCTCCTCGCACGCAATTGCAGCTCCCATTGATCTTCGCATCAGCACAATAGGATGCTGCTACTTAAGCTGCACGGTAATGGACTAATTAAACTAATTGCTGTAGCATTGGCATATGATAGCTGCTTAGACCGGAGAGATCAGAGATATTCAAGCAGCGCCGTCCAATGAAAATCTAGTAGAAATGCTCGTGCACTTTGAAATTTTCTTATTAGATTGTTCATCTTATTCTCTTGGCGCGATCTCCTCTTTCATTACTTCATTCCGTTAATTCTTCTACCACGCCGTCGTTTATTCTCAAATTCTGGCACTCTCATTGTCATTTCCTGAAATTGTCAGCAGTAATACTCTTTCAAATATTTCGAAACAATGTTTCGTACAAAGTTGTATCGTCACGCTAAACCTCTCGAACTTTAAAAGTAACTGCAACACGTTGCTTGATAAAAGTGACAGGAATTTATTTAGACTCTGCCCGATTTTTATTATAATATACGATCTACCGAAGATATATGTAATCAATCATTTCTTACGTAAACATTTTTACAATTTTAATAACTGCAGACTAATAAATTTGGATGCGGTCGTTCAACCTGTGGTGGTAGGATTAGTTTTGCAATTATCGAGACAGAAGAAAATGAAGTAAAATTTCAATTTCTTCAATGTTGGTCTCCGTACATTAACTCTTAGCACTCCAGTGGCTACTCCGAGGTACCATCCAAAATTGCAGTATGTTGTTTAAAACAATTTTTACATCACGATGTTTGTATTTAAAAAAAACCAATGAAAATTTAGTTGTTGCAAGGATGAGTGAAACGCTACTGTATGGATCAGAGGAAATAAAACATGTAGAATAAAAATATTCTAGGTTAACAGAAACGCCTTGGTTTTTTAATTAAAGCAGCTTCGAGTGCAAAGGGTTGACAGTTAAACGAGATTACATTATTTGATTTTTGGTGATAGTTTTATCTCCAGTATATGACGCATATCAATTTTACCAAAACTTGTGGAATATTTTTATCTCCCTGCACGTTTTATATTACCGCACTGCTACTGTTGATCATGTTTCAAGTTTATTTCTGCACCGATTGATTTATTATTCGTATTTCATCGTTTTCCCTCGTTTCACCGATCTGACCTTCCCTTGGTTTAATGCACTGGATTGGCGAACATCTTGCAGAGTTAGCACATACAAAGTCAATACTCTTCTTGCCCTTACCGACACGTAGAGTAACGCCAACGTTGAGAGCTAGGGAAACACTGTTAGGTAGCAATTTGTCATTGGTTGAGCAACCAGTTCTAGTAGAAATCTCATTCGAAGTTAGATAAACGTTTTTATTCCTGTTCTTCTGCTCCTCGACATGTGCGAAAACGAAACTCTGATAGGTATTAACCTTTAGCATTCGAATGGCGCCCCTGAGGAGTCATTAAAAATTGCCTTGCTATTATTTCAACAGCTTTTACATCGCTAGGTTTGCAGTTAAAAGGTCGACAAAAATTTGGTAATGTTCTAAGTACGAGTAATAATAATTAATTTCATATATATGAAAAAAAATAAAGTATATACAATGGAGTAATTATAGGTAGAAGTATTAATATGAACTGCAACTTTAATACAAGAAAGAATAATAGTAAAATTAGTTAACAAACGACTCATCGATTGGCGCATCCTTCAAACAATAAATTTTATAAATATCAAGTAGGTAAATATATTCGAACTTTCGGAACGATTCATTATTTAGTATAAAACTGAAAACTTTTGCATTTCCCGCGTGGTCTAAAGAATTTATTCCTAGACGCTTTTAAGCTGCTGTTCGCCATTATGCTTGAGAATTTAAGCCGACGCGCATAAGCTGCGCAAGAAAGAGGATGAATAAAATAAAATCAACGAATCTGCAAATATCGCGTTGACTGTCCAATCGACAGAAATTCTATCGAAACCAAATAAAATGTTAAAATGTAAAAATGAAATTCTTTTCATCGATTACTTCATTTTACAAATAGTATACCGTCACAGTACTAGATGCAAACGATATTTCACCAATATCCGTAATATTTATTAATAAAATCGTGATAACAAAAATTAAATAAGATTGCATCAATTACAGATTATATTCAATAATGGAAAAATAAAATTCAAGAAATTTTTTACACAAATTTCTTTTTCAAATGCTTTTTCACAAAAGCACCGTTTGTTCTGCTATAGAAATGCTTGAAAAAAAAGCGATTAAATTTTACAAATACTTCAATGACCAAAGCAATATGAAATTCTCATTTTAATTCGATAGTGAGCGAGCTACGGACAGTCAACGCGTTAATCTTTCGAAGTCCGGCAGACCGTCGCGGTTTTGCAATCCCGAGTTCACCGTGACAATGCAACGGAGATTCTCTCTCTCTCTGGAAGAAATGATCGGTTACCACGAGGGCTTGAAAGAGAACAGCACAGTCGAGGGCGTGGTTTTCGCCATAACTCATCGCTTTGACCGGAAGTTCCCCTCTAGCGACGGTTCGGAAGAGGAGAAACGCTTTTCGCGAACCTCGTCCCGTATGGTCTCGTGAAATCCGATCAGAGTTTCAGGCCCGAACACCTCGGAACGTTATACCAAAGCGGCTTGGCGGGCAGATAGTGTTGACTAAGCAGAGTATTTCAACGACATTCGTTTGGCGTCATATAACCTTTATTATCGCTCGTTCGTCCATTGTCCGCGTCGCCCGCAAACTTATCTTCCGTACTCCTCTGAACGGAGAAAGCGATCTCAACTTTGTCGTTGCTTCGAAAAATCCGATTCCACGGAAATTGTTCTCATTTACCCTCTGAGAGGATTGTCGAAAAATTTTTAACTCGAGTGCTCCTTTGTGCCTTATCCTTTCGACGGTTCACAGAAATCGACGCTCGCGAACTAATTTCATTGATTGCGCCAAGGAAATCCGTTTCTGTTCTCTGTCGTTGGGTAACGGTTCCTTTTTCTCTGCGAATAATTCCACCGTGAGTTGCAGAAAATATTTCTGCAAATATTGTACATTTTATTTCTCTACTTTTCTAGTTCGTTACAGTTTTACTCGTGATTATACTCTGAAAAGAACAATATTGTTTAATTTCAAATCGGGACACTTTTATCCAAGTTCACGTGATTATCGAAACTCTTAGCGAACGAAGGGTTAATCGTCCGTCTTTACATTTAATTTAATGTTTCATTGATTTGTCGATTCAACAGACGAAAGGCGCGGTAAGTTGTAAAAACGAGGAACGGTCGATGATTAAGATAAAAATGCAAAGTTTCTGAAAGGCGACAGCAAGTTCGAAACTTCGAAAGGCTAATAAATATTGTTGATCAGGCTTGAGTTTACCGAGTTGCGTAAAGTTAGAAATTGAGAGCGTGCGATCGTCGAGGATAGTGGCACAGAGAGATGCGTAACGACTTCTAATGGCCGAAGGAGATCATCCGTCGGCGGCGTCGCAACTTTTCTCGAAAGGAACAATCATGGCGCGTGACGTGGTTTCATTCGACTTGCATCGCGGGACCGGCAATATTTGCAACGTTGTTTGCCGTTCCAGAAAGTTTAATTGTTTAGTCTCCGACGGTAATGCGTTGAATATGTAAATCGTCGCCGTGCCCGCAATTCTGGTTCCAATAACGCCGCGAAGAAATTTTCGCTGTTCCCTTTTCAATCGATAGACCGCGGCCATTGTTCCGCGGCAAAACTCGTTCGACGACGAATCGGTGTTCCTGTAAAGTTGTCCGTTCGCAACTTCGCCCCTCCCCCGATGTTATCGAATTAAAATTAAAATTTCAACAGGGAAAAGGCGGACGAAAAACTTTCCTTTTAGCGAGCATGAAGTTGAAGCGTTCCGCGGCGAACAAGTATTGTCGAGCAACTTCTAATTCGTGAAGGGGATGTTTCTAACCGGGCGTTAGGAGCTCGAGAAATCTCTTCGCTTCCATTGTTTCGTAAAATTGATTCGTCTCGTGGTCACTGATCGTTTGGTAAATTGTTTCGCAAGAGGCCATCCGTGTATAACGCCGCTGTACAATGTTCGTAGATCGCGTCTTCTCGAATAGCCATTTTTGTTCCGATAGAAGATGGTGCAGTTTTAATTATGAACGTGTATGCATTGCATCGTAGCGTTCACATTGTTCAACCATATTACGGGAATGCTATGCGAGCTGCTCATTAGCTAAACCGATTAACTCTGCAAATTAAAAATTACAGAAAATCAATTTCGACCGTAACGCGAAATTATGTTGCTACCGGCTCGGTTATCCGTGCCGACGATTGACGTGTACGTACAGCGCTTCTAGCAATGAGAATTATTATACGTACGTTGAAAACTGAACGATTCGACTAATTTCATAGATCCGCAAACTGGTATTCGTACGGATAATATTGAAAGTAGTCCGTGAATATCATTTCATGAATAATCACGCAGAATTTCTGTTTATGATTATTTTCTATTTCGATGAACGTGTTTCTGCTGCTTTTTTAAATAATGGATTCGCTATTGCATCATTTAAATACTGTCGCAATTCTCGTTTCGCGATCCACTATTTCTTATACCATAACAATTCTATATCCGTCACCGATACTTAATTTTGTTTTAGTTAAAACTGTTTAATCGAAGAAGGGTCAAAGGTTGCAGCTTTCTTACAGTCGAGGAAACTCTCGTTTCACGATCGACTATTTCTTACATCATAACAATTCTATATCCGTCACCGATACTTAATTTTGTTTTAGTTAATAACTGTTTAATCGAAGAAGGGTCAAGAGTTCATCGATTATTACTTATATCATAACATTACTTTATTCGTCACCGACACATTACCTAATTTTGTTTTAGTTAATAATTCTTTTATCGAAGAAGAGTCAAGGGTCGCAGCTTTCTTAGGGTTGAGGGAAGTCCTTGAAAACGTGCGTTATGGTCGTCGGGGTAGTCTGTCCAAAACGTAAAGTTTACCAAGAGTTTTGTAGAAAATTGAGAAATTTTATGATTTAACCAGAAGTTTTATCAGGAAACTGTAAGACAACTCGGAAGATGAATAATGGATGATCGATTAATGGTTAATAAGAATACCTCGGGTGTAAGGTACCCGCAACTTCGGGTGCAGTCGAAACGGTTAATCGATTTGTTCTGTAAGACTCATTTCTCATTTCTCAAGGTGTCTTTCTCCGTAAAGATCCACAGTCTTCTCGCAATCGAGGATGCAATAATAGTGTCCCGAATGAAACTGGCTGGGATTAAGGCGTATTTACAGTTCCTTGCTTTGGATGTACTGTCTGCTCGTCAGACGATGGTTAGGCAAAGAACACGGTTTCGCTCTACCCCGGGTCCCCTGCTACCCACGCATCGTCGCTAATGGTCGAAGACGATGACGAAGAACGACAGCGAGTCATACCGAGATCGAGTGGAGTAGCATGATTTCACAGCATCCACGTCACCTGTCAATCCCCCGGAGCCATCATTCTATTTGGCTGTTCAGAAAGCAATTTCCTTTTTTCAAGGGAAAATGAGAAACGACTTTTTCCTATTTAGAAGTTTTATTCGATGAATCAGCGACCAATTTATTCGACGATCTCTTGTCATATTTCTGGCGACTCGGAGACTCCGTACTTTATGAAATCCTACTTTTTTATTAGCAAATAACTGAGTTGTGATTTTTCACGATTTTATTTGAAATTAAATGTGCACCGCTTAATCCTACGACGGCGGAGTATTTTTACAATTTTGTAATTGACGATATTTATTGATTTTCAAATATATATATTCTTGACTTTTTTGGGTTTCGCCTGGGTCAAAATGGACTCCGGCACCGTGGGTCAAAAGGGCACTGCATTTTCACCGTTGCAGCAATCGTACAGCAAAATTTGACGGAAGCGTTGATTATAATTTTCTTTTTAATATTTCTTGTAGTGACAAGAAAGCACGTCAAGTTACACAGAACGATGTTGCGACTTTGAAGTCTTCTCAGACTTCTAACGCTTATTATTTCAATAACGCGAAGCAACAGCAAATGGAAGGCACAGCATCTCTACACGAAAAACGAATTTACTTTCCAAATAACCCAACACATCCAAAGTGAAAAGTCTAGATTCCTCTTTGAAGAATCGAGAATATCGAATCGACATTCCATCATTCACGTTCATCCGTTTCTTCTAGATAAAATCTCGGTCGTTGGTAAGTTAAGGTTTGCTCGACGAGAGAGACTGATAAGCGTTCAAACGTAGAAATAGTTAATGTACTTCGTACGTACAGCAAGCAACAAAAGTGTTCGAACGTCCTTTGCATCGGAATCACTTTTTCTAATGTCGTACCAAACGACTGGGCTTTGTTTTAGGAATTAGAAGCATCGCTTTCGTAGATGACGTATGTCGACGAAAGAATTGCAATCGGTCAGGAATTACGTGGAAGAAATGAAAGTGGCACTTCTCGATTGAAAATACACATTTCGTGAATCTATTAACGTACACGCGAGCTGTTTAGGGTATCTTTAAGAAACCCAGTTTTGTAACGTTTGGGAGACGTCTCTGAGACGCCCACAATGTCCAAAACAGGTTTTCGTGCTATTTGAATCGAATTTCGAATCGGTTCGATAAATAATAGTAAATAAAAAATATTAGAAACCGTTACATCGACAGGTTTTGTAAATCTCGATAAAAAATCCACAGTTTCTTACACCGCATAATGCGCATCATATTTTTCTGCGTCAACCGATCCCAATGAAATTTTCAGTATCCGTGTAACTAACGTAATTCTACAAACGCGTCTGTCGACGTAGAAGAAAACGACACGAAAATCGATGGGTTTTAAACAAAAATTAAACGAAAGTCGTAGAAACTATGGTCGCGTGTATATTGATCGACTAAAGCTTTCAGCCCGTGTATAATAGTTCCACGAAACAGGTGATATTTAAACTTCCATCGCCGGCTCAAAACAGAAAAGTTTTAAAAGGTCTCTCGTTCATTTCTCGGTGCAATTCTCACCAATTGCAACAATTTCAAAATTGTTCTTCGCGCATTCGTCGCTTAATAAATCAATGCTTCGACTCGCTCGGAAAAGGTCAGGCCGATTGGTGCAATGTTAAAAGTGTTATTCGGGTTGAAAGGGTGTTCGAACACTCTGGTGGCTCTGTGTGTGCCAGCAAAGACGATCCGGGAAAGCGAGGCTAACGCGTGAAATTAATGAAATTAGTCGTCGATGACTACGATCTTCCAATTCCGACGGCGCGCGGCGTCTCGCGATTTCGAAAACATCGATTGTTCGACCATGTTTCTCCTGTGACTGGGATTTTCGGGTTCGTAGATAGAGCAGGAGACGGAAGACGAAACGAGAGATGAAGGAAAGAAAGAGAGAAAGAGAAAGACAGGTGAATAAAAAAAAAAAAATAACGAACAAAAAACCAACGTGATAATAACGTACTAAAGTGGACCAACGTCGAAGCCACACACACCGGAAATTCTAAAAAACGAAGGGTCGTAGAAGTAGATGGACTCGCTTGAAAGTGTTTAGAGATAGACACCGCGCGTTAATCTTTCGGCCTGTCGATCTTTTTTGTCAATCGCGAAACGACACAGTGCGCGAACGGTGCCGGGAAATCGCGTTTCTTATCGGTGGTAGGACTGTTCGGTGTTTCGTTGATCGTTCGATGTTCGCAGGAGCGCCTCAATGCATGCCCACCGTCGAACCGTCGAGACAAATCGATCGATCGTTGTGGTTATCGGTTGCGGATTGCGTTCCAAGTAAAGAATTCTTTGATGTTGCGGAAACGATCGTTGATCGTTGTTTTTGTAGCGAAGACGTTCATCGACGAGTTCGAACTGTGAACAGATTTCACGGGAATTGGTTCCAATCGACCGTTCGAGTGATAAGCTGGATTCGATTTCGACATTCTCGACTCGCGGGACATGCAAAGATGTTGCTCAACGATATTTGGACTTTTGAACTTCCGTGTTTGTGGAAAATGTAAAGTTGCAGTGACGTTCGAGATTTAGATCGCTTAACGGCGTAATTTTTACGAGTTTATTAATTTTTTTTCAAAACATTTCATGCACAGCGTTACGTTAATTAGCTAGAAACGAACAATTGATTTCCTGCTGTGGATTTTAGGAAATTGATCGTCGAGAATGTAATTTCCATTTTGGGATAGCTTAAGAATTGCGCTGACAGATTTAAATAGGGCTCATTGCCATAATAATGCGAATCTGAACATGTCCAAAGAAAAGATGGCCGAAAATCGAATCGAACTAATTACTCGTTCGCAGATTTTAATATCGGTTCAGTAATTTTGCTTGAATTAGAAGCGAAGAATTTCCCAGTTGCTTAACGTTTATAGCGAGTTGCAGAAGTTTACATACATCTGATCAATTTCAAACAATTAAAAGCGATAAAGGTTGCGCACATTTTATGGACGATGAAAAGGATAAATAATGATTGAAATCATAAATTATATAAAGTTTATCGCTGAGATTATTCGGTGAGATTAGAAAAATTAAATTTTGTTTATAATGCTTCTAGAGGTTTCAATTTACAACATTTTTTAAGAAACAAGAAGCATTTTTAATAAATATTTTTTACTAGAGAAAGACTAATGGCAAATGACATTAGAGTTTTCAAGCTTTAAAACGAGTTCGCGTTTGTTACTGTATAATTACTTTTTACGAAATTACAAGCGACTGAAAATCGAGAATTTCTCGAGAATCAGAAACTTATCAGAATTTACATACTTTTGTGGATTCACTGAGATTCACTATCGAACGTATTCATGGTACGACCTAATTATTGCTAACTGGCTTCGTCACAGTATTGTTATATTTTACAAAATTGCAGCAGATTGAAAATTGAAAATTTCTCGAGAATACTTAGTAATTGAGTACTCTAGTATATCCACTAGAAACCACCAAGAAAAGACACCGAAGGCAACGACCTAACAATTGATAAATGGCTTGATGTTCACGAAGTGTGCAGATCCTGTTGGTTGCAATGAAGAATTGCAATGAAAAATTGTAATGAAGAATTGCAATGAAAATTGGCTAGTGATACGTAAACTTCTGCGACGTGCCGTAGGTTGTTGTTAGCTGGCCGAACGATAAAAGGAACGTACGTCGATCCGGACCCAGGGCGAGAATTGTTGTTCGCGTTAACAACGACCTCGCCGAGCGTAGAATTCCTAGATCGTAAAATTAATCGAAATGGTCGAGCCGAAGGACTAACTCTAGTTTAGAATAGCGCGAGAGAACTTTTATCGGCTTTAGTTGCGTTCACGGTACGTGTAAACGTATGTACTACGTTGTCTATACTGTTTATAGAGGCAGACGGTTACCTTCCGCGGAATTATATGTGTACACGCGTCGGTATTTATATACACGTTATATCGCAGGACTTCCTTTTCTAGTACGTTTTAAAACAAACCAACGCATCTAATTGGTACGACGCTGCGACATTTTGTATTCCTTGTTGTACCAAACGGGCGGAATTTAACGCTGGAACAAGCAAACTTGTCAAAATAGCGGACGCCGAGCTCTTTGTTTCGCGAGGATTGTTCGTTACGGAAATGGCTCGAGACTGACAATATTTCGTAGCTGTCTGTGCTTCTGCAATTTTTTAACAGGCTCGCCCGATTAACCCTCGGAAAACGGACCATTTTTCTATTTTATAATTAATCATTGTTTATCAATCTATTTTTCGAATATCCTCTCGGTGCTATCCCTTACAGGTACGTTAACCTTTTCGTTGATCTTCTTTTAACAAGTATATTCGTTCAACTCAGTCGCTACAGTCTGCGTTATTGAATTACGTTTCGGATACTCTAAGAGAAAATGGTACCTTGGCACCGGACTCGGAGGGTTAAACGAATGTTCATTAAGTTGCCAATTATAATTGAATTTTACTAGTTGACTTGGGCCATATTCGCAACCGTAGACGTATTCTGTCCTCGGGGACGCTTTTATGTTTCTCCGCTGTGTATTTCGTTGAAAGAAGACGTTCGACGTTTAATGAATGTGTCTTGCTGTTTTTAAAAGACAAACTTAGTTGCTGTTAGCGATCGGTCGTTCGATCGTCGTTACTGAAACTATCGATCGCTCGACAAGGCACTGACAGAGTTGGAAAAGCGTGGTTCTTTTGCAATCTCCTACGAATGTTGCGATTTTAGTGATTGAGCTAAACAACGCTCGAAATCGGTCGCTTCGATATGTTCGGAAATTCTAGTCTTACGAAACGTACAGTAGCGTAACCGGATTGCCGGACGAAAGTCGTTCGCTATGAAAATGGCTCAAAAATCATAGCAATCGTAGCTGTCGATTGTTTTTAACGGACTCGCCTGATCAAAGGAATTTTCAGTCACTAAATTAACAGTCGCGATCGTTTTCGAGTTCGTTTGGGCCATTTTTGTAATCACAGACTTGTACTACTGCGAGTACGAACTGCAACAAAGGAAAATCGAATTCCTTTGAACCGCGGTGATCAAATTATTCGTGCAACTTGTATTTATAAACTGAGGATTCTTATGCATTCGCAAAATACAAATATCATTTCTGTTAATAAGTTAACAAGTTGCAGTTCTTATGATTTTACAAATTCACAGTTGCCGAAACGTAGACAGCGTTATTCGCTGGATAAATTTTTGGTATTGCGATTCTAATGATTTGATTGGAAGTTCGGAAATCTGTGCAAACGTTCCTATAAATCCTGCAAGATCAAAGTAATTTTAGAGTCATTCTAAGAAGAAATTTAATACTGTGCAGCATCGGGTTTGAGACACAACACAGCGATTGTTTCTATAACTCATTATCTTTCATTTAGCAACTACAATTTACGAAAAAAGGTTAACTTGTCGAGATACATTAAAAATCGTAAGCTGTCATCATTAGGCTGCGGAGTTTTGCAAAGTAAAAAGTTTGAACTGTAAGGAATGCGTGAAATAAAACAGTATTTCTCACACAGAAATTTCAATGAATTTCAAACAGACATTATTTGTATTTCATCTATCCATTTCCCCTCGAATGCAAAGAATCCGCAGTCTAATTATTATAATCGCGCATACATGTGCGAGTCGTTTGACGGGTTCGCGGAGCAGGAAGCGCTACAAGTTTAAATTGAATAAATTATTCTTTATAATTCCGTTCCTCAACAATAGAAAAATGCGTTGTTCGAAAAAATGCGACCCTTGAACCTAATGCCGATACAAAAATGGTGTAAGTTAAAACATTCGGCTGACGAGGATGCGAGTAAAAGTGAAACAAACCGCGAGACTGTGTCGAAGAACGTGTGCTAGGCTTTTACGCGTGCAGCGATAACGCGAGACGATAATTATAATTTAAAATTCTCGAGACGCGTTTGTAAATCAAACGGTCGAACAATCGACTTGCACCACTTTTCCGTCGGGCGGCTCGAGCATCGATGCACGAACAATTTTGCTTTCTCGCCTCGAATTCGCGGTTTCTCTCGAGCTCCAATTCTCGCGTCGCGATTTCCATGCGATCTAAAAATGACAGTGCGCTTGTAAAACATAATTGTGTAAATACTGGTAAAAATCTAACGACTCAATTAGAGGAACACGAGTTCTATCGCTGGCCGTATGAAACGAGCTGGTTAAGCTACTGTACTTGGACCGTTCCGATTTACTGGTTAACCGAGTAACGACTAACCGATTTAGCAGCTTCGATTTCCTGTTTCACGCTGTACCGATGTCTATGATAATTTTGTATATCCCTATAGGACAGCCGTGTCGTTCGATGGCCCCGATTTTGTTTGATCGCCGCGAACGGGGGCGGGTGTGCACGTAACACCGGCGAGCTTCGAGGATTCTAACATTCTAACTTTTGCTATTGTACAAGTGAACGAGCTTTTACGTCCGTATACTGCTCGCGATTACTAGTATATTTTTTATCGAACGGGAAATCAGCCCTGCGGCTGATCGCAAGGTGCGCCGATAAGTGTATGCAATGACTTTCCTAGACGAGTACCGTAATACCGAGTTTCCGAGTTATCCGTGGGAAATCTAGTACCGCATAGTATCGTACAAGGACCAATTCGTTCATAGACCAAGAAGATAGTCGCCGTCGTTGCGGGCTCGTCGCGAACGAACCCGGCCAACGGAGATAAGTGAATGAACGTTGATTTGCTACACGGTTTCCTTCGTTCAAAGAATTTGTTCGATGTCCCTATAAATGTTTGTTAAGCGTTCTTGCGTACGGTGGTATCGGTTCTGTTCCTTCGATCTTTCCCTGTATGCTTGTTGTCTGGACGAAGAAAGAATCGACGCGGATCGATGATTCGCTGAACGAATAAAAATGCTTTTATTCGAAACTTCCGACTATTTGATTGAAAACACTTTTGTAATACTTTTCGATATGACTTCGTTTCAAACGAGCGAATAAGGTACGCGTTTGCTCCTCGAAAGAAAGGTCTAGAGTGAAAGTTAAAAGACGAACCATTGCCGCGCATTTGCAGACCCTGTGGCTCTTAACGTGAGCACCCACTCGAGTGTTGCAAGGATGCATCTTCTAAAGATTTTACGAACGAAGATCATTTTTGTATTTATAGAACGTAACATCCAACAGTTTCCAATGGAAGCTATATTTGAAAGAGCAGTCTAATTATTAACATTCAAAATGTCGAATCGATCTTGTATTCTCTGGTTTCTCATCGACCTACAGTGGACAACTCGCATAACTCGATGAAAAAAGTGTTTATAGGAATTGTGTAAATTTAATCTTCTGCGAAACAATTCTACGCACATTTATTGCTACGTCAGAGTACTGTGTACTGAACTTATAAACGATTTACTTGATCGTCGTACGTGTGGCAGTTTACCGTATTTTAAGGTACGGTCTTATCGATGTTTCATTGAACGAATAAATGAATTTCAATGGAAGCTTAATTTGCAAAGAGCAGTCCACCGATCGGCATTAGAAATGTGGAATCGATCTTGAATTCTCTGGTTTCTCGTGAACCTACAGTGGACAATTGGCACAACGCGATGAATAAATTGCTTACAGATACCGTACGAGTGTATCTTCTTTGAAAATCAGTCTTTAGAAACGATCGAACACCGAATTCCTGTATGCCGAATGTTAAAACTATTTTCTAGGTTGTGCGATACGGAAGTTCACTGTATTTTATGATCACGTGCAGAATCTCATTAACGATTCACTGAATGAATAAAGAGTTTCTAATGGATCTCCAGTGTCGAGTGAAATGAACGGCCACCGTTCGGACTGTTGATTCTATTTCATATTCTCCTGGTTATTCGAATGGGCTTAATTGTCGGTGTATTTTTAAGATTATTAAGTCAAGAATTAATGAGAATTTTAATTTCATTGCTTTGTTCCATTTAATATTTTCAGCGATCCTGCCGTATGAAAGATTCGGCATTTGATTGGTACAAAAGCTCGTAGGCTTTTTCCAATAGGTGCCACTTGTGCTCGCGAGTCTCTTTCATCGATAGTTAAAACAAAAGACATACTCTGATCGGTAGTCCGTGAATTTCACGCGATTAATCTATATCTACGAATCTATATCGGGGAACCCCGATATTTTTCATCATTGACGACACGCCTAGTTTACAATCCCGTTGAATTGTTACTTTCCAGCGGCAATGAAAAATTCCATCGCACTGCGAATTTTCCATTTTCGTTGCGCCATTTCTTTATCTTAGAAGTTTCTCAGCCCTGCGATGATTTCACGGATGCCGCTCGCGTAATAAAAACGAAGGTCCTCGATTACCTAGAAATCTCTCTGCATAATTGCTTACCTTGAAATTTCCGTTTCAATTAAAGCAAATGAAAATAACGTTTCTCTGCCGGGCAAATTCGCGATCCAGATGACCGATCCGATCGAGCGAACGACGAATAAGGAACGGCCACTTCTTTAGGAATAAACTTACGAATTCTAATTGGGAAATGGAATTACATTTCCGCGGCGATGCACTTGTACGTACGCTTTAAAGCACCCTGTAATCCGATTGGTCGTTTAAACCCCAGAACAAAGCCCTTTGATAAAAATTGATACTAAACGAGTTTGTTCAACATGCAAAAACAGTTCGCTCTCTTCCGTTACTTAGGTTTGTACACTCATTTGTTTTCAATTGGCCAGTGGTGGCTAAATGTTATTTGAAGCCTTAAATTTAACGGTTTAAAATGAGAAGATTTCATTCGCTAGATTTTATGCGATTCTTATTACAATTTGTGATTGATTAAAGAAATCGAATCGATCCCTATAAAGGCTAATTTATAGGTTGAATAATTGTGCCCATAATTATGAAAGTGGTCTAAGTCATATATTTCTTGTTTCGAGATATTTAATGAATTGCATTTGAATATATTAAAAAATATTTATATATTATGCAACGTGTTAATTTAGAATTTTATTAGTCTTGATTAATGGAAAGTTATTATGAATATGAAATTTTGAGTGAATTTCATACGAAAATGTTGTTTTTAAAGTTTGAATTGACTTGGACCATTTTCAAAATTAACTGTATATCCTATGAACGACTTAAAGCAATAAAAAGCTACGAGTTTTATTAGAAACAATAATTTCAATGAAATAATTCCTGAACATTTATTAATTATTTTTAAAAAGTAATCCATTTTTAAGATTCTTAAACTGTTCCTGAAAAACTGGAGGAATGTATGGTACTAAATAGATAATATCTTTACGTTTTTCTTCCGTTACTAGTCTTGTGGTGGTGTATAATGGAATTTAATATTTCCGTATATTTTTGGACTTCTTCTTTTAAGTGAAAGATTCAAACCGTGGAATTTAGAATCATATAAAGAAGTTATATAGAACATCTTGTAAGGTTCATTTTTAAAGAATCTCGTTCATTGAATTTGCAGCCAAGAGACAAGTTCGCCTGCGGTATTTTTTACTCTTCTTATCGTTGACTCTTCTAGTGGTTTCGTTGAAATAAAATTGGGCTGCGACACTCGTTTTACCTTTTTTATCAATTCATAATAATTCCAATAATTAGTTTGGAAGAGCTCAACTGAATTAATGCACTTTTTTAATACATCTAAGTGAGTTCCATATATTGTTAGGTAGACCGGAAAGTATTGTCGTTTCTGTTACCGCTTGATTGTCATTTGTCGGCTTATTGTGTAGTTAAAAAACGTACCGAAGAGGGCCACGTGCCATTTTAAGGTTATGTTTATATAATTTCTATAAATTTTTCACTTAGACCACTTTCATAATTAACATTAAATGAATTCGATATAATGTTGAAATTACAACCACTATCTAAAGGTTAATTTTTGACAATATCGTACAAAATTACATTGAATTAATTTAGTTTAAAATAATGTGATGTAAAATAACTGATAAACTCATTTTTTTTTTAATTTTCACTTAGACCACTTTCATAATTATGGACTCAATTGTTGTTGTTGAATAATTGGCCAACTGTGGTAGATATCATATTCCAATTTGTTTAAATTAAGCGTTGCGTATATATTTTTCTTAAGGATTTTCTATGGTCTTTTGAAAATATCATAGAACTGTTCGCCGTTTATTCTTCGCAGTGTTCACTTTTAGACGCAATCGCGTAAAACTTATATTTAAAAAATTACATTTTATATAAAACAATTTTAATACCATTCTACACCTACACTCAGTACAAACAAGAAACTATATTTCTGCTAATGGCAGTATCGATAAGAGGAAATTACAGTGTTATTTTATTCGTTTAAAAATAGAAAGGAATAATTCTGCCAAGAAAACGAGCGGACTAACCTTTTTGTTAAATGGAATGAATATTATCTTTATAAAATGGACCATGCAAGTGGATAAAATTCAGTCGCAGCAATTTTATTATTTTCTCTTGTTCTCTTGTTCTTTTTTATTGTAATTTTCTAGTTTACCTTATAATGGCGGCTTACCTCTGCCTAAAGAGAGACCATTTCTATCGATTTTCATCTCTCTGCGAACTACTTCTCCAAAATCATATGCAACAGACCGAGTTGTAGATATTTGTGCTTCCAACATTATTCCCAATAGGTCTACCGAGCAATTTGGATTGCTCTAATTGCACACCTCCGGAGAGAACGCAGACCAGATGAATTTACCGAATTGCATCGTTGTCCACAAGTATTTCGATACTTCTAGATCTTGCATCATTATTTATTTTATATCGATTTCCATAGTCTTCATTTATTATAAAAAGAAATTGATACGTGGCTACATGTGGTTTGTTCAAATGTCGCATTCACACTTTTCGATAATATTTTCTATCAATATTGTAACGTGGATGCAACACATAATAGTACTGACGATTTACTGCTTGGAATAAAATGTTAATCCCTTACCATATCATTTTCTCTGTAACTAAAATTATTCTAACACCTTCATCGTTAAAATTGTTGCAGAAAAGAAAAGGCAATTTATATATTTATAATAGTACATCTGCTCCAATGTTTAAATATCGATTGCAAATGAACAACATTTGATTTCGTCCAAAAAGAGAGGCATAATATTTAGATTCGTTAAACTTTATTTAAAATTTTTCAACGCGAATTTGATTCATAGTCATAATATGCCGACGGGTTAAACTCGGCAATGATTGCTCATGATTGTTCCATGTGGATGCTACGAGTTTGTCGAACATTATGGACCAGGCGAAGAAAGTTTTAATATGGTCAGACAGTAGAATAATACAATGAAGAAATTTGCAATTCGCTGATGTGGTAATATGTGCAATATGTGGATTGCAACGGTGTGATCAGTAAGTTTCATTTAAAGAAGTTGTATTTATGTAACTTTAAAAATCGAACATTTCAAATTCAGCAACTTAATAATGCAAGCCCCGCGCGACAGTGGCGAACATAGTGTTTTTAAAATGAAGAATGATCCCTATTAGAATTTAGAATTTAGAGTGAAATAAATGAAGGGTTAACCCTTAGTACTCGGAATAATCTACGAAATTGATAAAAATTGAACGTTTGTAAGGACGAGTAACAGTAAAAATGCCCCATGTACGTAAAGTGAAACAATTCATGTAGAATGAAAATATCCTAGATGAGAATAAATGCTTTGGTTTTCTAGTTAAAACAGCTTCGAGTGCAAAGGGTTAATATACTATATTTTATGCATAAAAAATTTTGCCATAGACAGAAACATGGCCGAATAACTGCGAATAATGAATGAGACGTTTATTGAATGGGAGAAGCTTTGTGTTAGGTGACTGGTGCTCCCCAAAGGTTTCTTATTCTATTGTCTGACCATACCAACTCTTCTTTCACGTGGTTCCCAATGCTCGGTAGACTCGTAGCATCCACATGGGACAACCATGAACAAGCATTGCCGAGTAAAATTTAATTCCAAGCTTGACAAGTATGCAAAACGTCGAATGGAAAAGGACAAACCACGATATACAAGATATCCGAAAATGTTCGAGTTCCTTAAATTAAGAAATTCTTGGATTTATTCTATAAAACTGTTTCCTTTGCGAAAATGTCATCCGGGGTTTCGTCTTCGAGTTATTAACGAGCCATCACGGACCAATCGGAGTGGAGTGCTCTTTGTTGGGCGTGGCTTTGTCGACGTGACGTGTCGACTACTGATTGGTCCGTATTTTTCGTTGATAACTTGAAAACGAAGCGTCAAATCGCGAATTGGCAAAGGAAAAGGTTTCTTAGATTAGCCCCAGGAATATTTCTAGGACCCCCATACTGTTTTCAAACGTTTAATTGCGATCATTAGAGATTTCTATACTTTTTTTCGTGTTCTGTAAGCTGTAAAATCATGTAAAAAAAAATTTCCATTGGCAATGGGACAAATTCGACACAATTTCTGGTGAACTTCTCAGGATCAACGCGTTGACTGTCGAATCGGGAATCGAATTAACCCCTTGCCTTATTATTTATTTTCAAAGAAATGCGCGTATGCAAATTACTTAATATTAACGCAACTTTGTGCGCGTAGTTGTCGCAAAATAAAACTAAGATATTTCAGTTTTTATTTGAATGTATTTATAAAAATATAGGCACTACTTTATTTGCGATAGAACAGATTCCTACAGTAATGATAATGATGGAATAAAATGTTAAAACATACTTTTCAACGAAATTAAAAAAAGAAGAATGAGATTTCAGTTATTCTTTGATATAATGGAAATTATAACGACTAAACTGAACGTACTACTTAATTTATTGTCTATTGGTTAGTTTTAGTTACACGAATAAAGTAATAATGCATCCTCTCAACAATTGCTTTATTGTGTAAGGACTGCAGTGTTGTAAATTCACAGATTAACCGTGTAAGGAAAAATTACTGTTTTTAATTAATCATCCACGATGAGACAATTTCAGTTAAAGAACAATGCAAGCGAATGTGTAAATTAAAATAAATTTATACAGTTTCCAAAACATTTAAATAGGCGGCGAGTACCATAAAATCTACATAAGTAATTCATTTGATACAGCGAACACCGATCCTACTAAAAAAATCTTTCTTCGACCAGAGCATAGAATAGCGTCAATAGATGATTCTTATCGATGTGCATACACAAAGAGTTTAGCTGCAACGTCCACTTCTTGCTCACCCCGACTCCGGTGGGCAATGTAAATACTTTGGTATGTGTGTGCCTACTTCCGATAGTTAATATTGTTATCGTATTACGTACATACATATATATATATATAATATACATGTATAGATACACATGTGTGTATACATATATATCTATATACATATACCGTATATTGTACAAATGTACCTCGAATGACTGAATACGAAGGGAAGAAAACAAATTTAACACATTAAACTAATTGTCAATTACTTGGAGATTTACACGAAGCGTACAAGATGCGAAGAGAGAGAGAGAGAGAGAGAGAGAGAGAGAGAGAGAGAAGATAAGGAAAAAGCGAAAAGAAGAGAAGAGGAGAAAGGAATCGAAGCTGAAGCAAGATTGAGGGCGAAGTACGTTGTTACGAATATAATAGATGTGTAATGTATGGCCTGTGCATAATTCTAAATTAGGTACAATCAAAGTAATTTCCGTAGGCCTATACACGTACATGTAATGCGTATGTAATCAGCGGACGCGATGGAAACGGAAACAGAATCTTAACACTAGAAAACGTAGCCGGGTAAAGTACTATTTTATTCCTTGGAAATTGTGTTTAATTTTCTATGTTTTGTCTTTTTTCTTTACTTCCTTTTCTGGAGATGAGAAGAAACGATTACCGGATTGTTTACCTCGCGACGACGGAGAGAACGAAGAAACTGTTTTACTTTGTCAAACTAGTATTTTACTCGACTGTGACTACACGCATGTAACCGTTTATCGTAACGATATTAAATGGATTGTAAATCAAATTGGAATATTAATACCGTGTTCTGTTGGTATGTTTCACCTGTGACCTTTCACGCTCCAGTCCTTTCTCCAGGCCTTGTCGTGGGAAATGATTTGTAGCGATCAATGGGATAGCGGTGTTTCTCGCTTATTCTATTTATTTATTGCGTATGTACATTTACAGTTTATATATATTATTAATATTATTACGTATAAATAACACGGTGTACCGATCGGTATTGGTTATTCCATTGTTCGCGCGAGGATGCACGAACGTACTCGCGAATCGATGGGATCATGCGTTTCCATGGTGGGGGTAAACCATAGGTGACCTCGGACGGTCTTTCAGCTACGATTCAATTGTATGCATATTGTTTTGCACCTGCTGCATTATGCTCGCGTATTCCCACGTGCCTGTTAATTTAGCCAGAGGACATCGAACCATCATTTTATTACTAATTCTCTAGCTTGCAGAAAATCGTTACGAATTTGTCCACTAAATTATCAGGACGGTAGACGACTTCGAACGTTCGCATTCTTCGTTCATGTACACAGACTTGTTCGCTATCCTATGCGATCTCCACGATCTTGCTGTTTAACTCTAGAAACTACCGGAACGGTCGAAATAATTTGCCAACTGATTTTTTCTTTCGCAGTTATTGAAATTATATGAATGTCTCTTCGACAACTTTTAAAATTAACTTCTTTTTATTAACCCTTCGCGGTCGGCAGATTTTGCTCTTCAGAGTACCAGCAGATCGAAACAAATCTAGCGTTTCGCAGTTACTTTTTTCGTATAGAATTAAAAGTCAATATATAGATATTAATATACACAGAATTTGTTGAAATTGATTTGCTGAATGTTGATTAAAAATGTCTCCGCTACGAGGACATCGACCGCAAAAGGGTTAAATTATATTATTTTACAGACTAACGTAAAAGTTGTACTATATCCGAATAATTGTAATTTTATCGTTATTGTGAAGCAGTGTACGTTAGGCTAGTTTAGTTTCCGGTAGTTCTACCGGTGAATGAAATTAATCAGATTTAATTTTACGTAGAACTCTTCGAGTTCTCTTTGAAAAGTCATTCTAACCACTTGCACTAAAATTTATTTTATACAGATTTATACGATTTTATACAATTATAAGAGTTTATATAATGTTATACGTAAAGTCAATGCAATGGAACATTTTATACTATCTTACATCTGTGATATGTAACGTTGATAAAACACAAGATTTTATATAACCTTTTACACAATTGCAATACGAGAACAAAAGAAAATTTGATTCCCGTTCAATGAAGATTAACAACGCGAACAATTGATAGAATCTGTTTGCAATCTCCGTCAAGATTCTGACTCGATACTACAGTGCAAGGAGTTGAGATTTCATAAAGGAGATAAGTCTGGAAAATTTGATGAAACGCTCGAACGATGGAGATAGACAGCGAGACAAATGCTAGTAGCGAACTCGTTGAATATATTACATGCCTTTATGCATTTACAGCTCGGAAGGCTCGTCGAAAGCGAATGAAACCAAACGCATTCTACAACGGAACATATACGCGAAGCACTAACGCAAACTAACAAAATGTTCAGCCTACGAGCGCGTGAAATTTCATCTCGTAATCTTAACGCGTTACCGACCGGTGATTGATTGACAATTTTTGAAAGTCCACGATCCGTAACTAAACGCTTTTATTAAAGGATTTTTCCATACTAACAGTAATTTTCACTGTGAACCAAAAAAGTCGTCTCCAGTAACGTCATCCTCGATTTGTAGACTCCATTTTGTTCCAGTATTATTACTTAAAATCCTGCCAATGGGTCTCCGGTTGGTAAAGCGTTAACAGTAAAATCATTTGATTTTTTCCACAGATAGAACGAACACGAAAAAATTCGTTATGAGATGATCACGAGATCACGAATCACTCGAAGCTCGATCGTCGCAAACAATGGTCCCATCGTCGTTCGATTCGCGTCGCTCGTATGTCAATGCATCCGTTACGAAATTAAATAATGCTCGAGCACCTCTATTATCTCAAATCGATTAAAGCAGACGTTCTAAATATTTATGTACAGATATATATCTCGAAGCATCCATCGAGTTGGTTCGCTCGAAACGAGGGACGCTTTATTTCTGAATTTCGATTGTGCGCGCCACCGTGCATTTTCAATAAATTAATGGCATAATTTATATTCGTTACATCTAGGAATGGAATGATAAGAAAATTTCGGTCGAATAATCATTACGCCAACCGGATGCGCGCGTTCGTCGATCGCATATTCCTCTTACGAATTCGCCTAAGAACCAAGGATTGAAAACTATATTTATACAGAGTGTCTCAGCATCGGTAGCACAACCGTAATGGGGGCAGATTCTACATGAAAAAAACAAATGGAAAATAAAGAAAAATAAAGGAAATCAGTGTTTAATGTTCAGCGAGCACGCGTATACTTAACCTCTTAGGCACGGCTGAATTTTAGGCACATTGGAATGAAGTTTTCGATAACTAAATTATAATTTTTCTTATAGATATGATGCGTATACTTTAACTTTAATAATTTACTTTAATAATTAATAAAACAATAGAGTGTGCTGAAGCCACTATAGTGGCGCATCATAATGTAAGATGGCAACCGCGAAAGCCACTATAATGGCGCGTCGTGCCCAAGAGATTTGTTTTTCCACGTAGAATCGCCGCTTCCTCGGTTCTACTACCGATACTGAGACACTCTGTATATCGGTTCTAACTAAAAAGGTTTCATAAACGTTACAAGGTGTATCGCTTTTGGTCTTGTTTCTTTAGAAACGACATCGGTTCTGTAACTGCTCAGTTAGTCAAAGCCGTATCGAGCAGATTAGTCGTAGATATTGCTATCGCGATTTGCGAACAAATCGCGGCCATTTTGGTAGCAAGACCAACTTCGAGCAGAATCTATTTCTGCTATGCATTTGCCATCGGACTTTGCGGTGAAATACCGAGTTAAATGCAGAAACCATTGATTTTTGACATCAAAGTTTTGGAGGGCAGACTAGGATGCCAAATGGATGTCAGATAGCTGCCAGACGTTGGCGTCGCAAAGTGGGCAAGGTTAGATTGCCTCTTGAAGCGATCGTTTGGCATCAAAATTTGCTCTCCAAATCTTGTCAAAACATTGCCATGTGCTTCTGCATTCGACTCGGTACTGAAAAGTATGACGACAAATTCGTAGCACATACAGACCAAATTCTGTCAGCAGAGCTTGTCGTCAAAAAGACGTATGATGGCAACGTCTGCGACGAATCTGCTCGAGGTAAATTGACCGACTGGATCGAACCGAAATCCAGAATAAAAAATAACAGTTACAGAACCGAAACCGAAAACGACTTACCTCATATCGGTTACGAGACCTTTACGGTCCTCCGTAACTGTGTCAAGAACCGACATCTATACCGTAACTGGTTCCAATCCCAGCTCAGAACTTATGTTCGTCGCCTTTCTCGAAGAAACGTCGACGCGTCAACGAGAAATCAAACGAGCGGTGCCTCGACGAAGACGTTTCACGGTTTGTTTGTTCTTTTTGGTACATACTTATGTCATAAGTTAATTCGTTTTTCAGCGAACGTATTTACAGAACGTATCTTCCGGACATATTCCATCACCGCGTCAAGGTAAAGTGACTTCGAGACAAATGATATTCGCAGCACGGATATCCACTTCCGAGACTCTTTCTGCAACGTCTATAAATTAAGTATCAAATATATTAATATAGCTACCCTTTTGGAAGTTAAAGTACGAAGAACCCTTAAATACAAGTGCTGTATTCAGACTCGGGAACGGTAAATCGATTTCAGGATTCGAAGATGGGATAATGAACTTCTTCCAGAACCGTAATGACACTCGATGGTTTGGGATCGTTTAGGATATTCGCTCTTTCTGTCGCATTTTCTCGTTCAACAAGATAATCGAAATTTTCACCACGTTCGTTTTTAATCGCGATGTCGATATGGAGAACCGGCGACTCCATTTATCAATTCCAATTTGTTAACACTGAATCTATCGCAAGTCGATCGAATGTTCGCTTACGGATGTTTTTATTTGACAGTTATCGAATAGAAATCATATATTATCGTAAAAATCACACGACATCTAAATAAATTAGATTCCTATAAGTCGGTACATTAAATAATAATATTTTTACATTTTCAGTAAAAGAAAAGTAACTAACTCGTGCTTTTTCATATTTACCAGAGATAATGATCATTTAAAGATTGAACATATGCGGATGCTTGCTAAGAAAAATACTTCGGACTTTTATAATCTGCATTAATATTTTCGATTTGTCTTTTCACGTAGAATCGTCCCCCTTTCGGTTGTACTACCGATTTTGGGACACTCGGTATATCAGTTCTAAAACAGTTTCATAAACGTTACAAGTTGTATGGCATTGAACCCTTAGCACTCCAATGGCGCCTCTGAGGCGACACTAAAAACTGTCATACTACTATTCAAAACAGTGTCTACATCACTATGTTTGCATTTAAAGAATCGATGAAAGTTAAAGGTTCTGCAGGAACGAGTAATAGTAATAAAATTGATGAAAGGGAATGGATCATGTATAATGGTATTATTCTAGCTCAAAAAATATTTCGATACAGGAATTAAAATTGCTTGAAGTGCAAAGGGTTAATATTGCCTCTTTAGAAACGACAATATATACAACCAAATTTTACTGTTCGATGGACTTTGTGTTAAGTGTACGCGTTGAATATTTGAAACTGATTTTCTAGAGAACGAACCCTCAAATGAAACAATTTTATTCTTTATTTTCGATTTGTCTTTTCATGTAGAATAACCCCTTCCTCGGTTGCACTACCGATGCTGGGACTTCTGTATATCGGTTCTACAACAGTTTCATAAACGTTACAAGGTGTATCGCATTTGGTCTTGCCTCTTTAGAAACGACATTGGTTCTGTAACTGCCCGGTTAGTCCTGCCCCGTTAATCTTGAGCAGATTTGTCTGAGACATTGCTATCGCGATTTCTCGTTTTGCTTTTTCAGAAACAACATACCCTAACCAATGTTACAGCTCTGTAGGTTCAGTGTTAAGCTGCCTAATTTACATATGTATGCGATCGAAACGATTTTCCCGCGCGCGATAGGTTCAGCGTTGCTCACCGGAAAGCATCGAATGAATACTAACTTTACAACACCCGAAAACATCTATCTACAGACGCAGCTCTACAATCCCGGCAGAAAAAGCTAGAAAATCGACCGAATGATCCCAAACTCTCTTCCGCAAGCACCATCGTTCATTTCCATGCTCGACCCAACCCTAGGAGAGACCACCTCTTAACTCTTCTTCGACAATTCCTGAAAGAACGTCTCGATAGGCAGAGTGGGCTCGTCGGTGGGTATCTTGAAGTGAGCAGCGGCGAGCCTGCTCTCTGGCGAGACGGCTTTGAACATGCCAGGCTTGTCGTACAAAGCGGAAGCCGAGCTGGTCAAATCGGCTACGCTGAGGGATGCCTTGGCGAAGAGTTCCTCTTCGTCGGTGGTCGTCGACTTCTCCTCTGGTTTCTCCTCGACGATCATCGTCGACTGCGTCGTCTTCGCGGTGGTCAGTTCGACAGCAGCGGCGGTTTCCTTCGGCTGATTCTCTTCGGCGTTTTTGGGTGTGCTGCTCGGAACCGGTTCGACCGGCGAGTTTTCGCGTTGCGCGTGGAAACCGGGTCCGGTTTCGCTTTCATCCGCGTTCTTGTCGGGCCCCTCCCCGTTCTCCGGCTTGGCCGAGCTGCTGGGCCCTGTTTCCTCCTTTTCCACGGGGATCTCGTTGGCTGCCACCCTGGTGGTCCCGATCGTGGTCACAGCCGAGTAGAAACTGGTCTCCTCGGCAGCCATTTCCGTGGCCTCCACTTCTTTCCTATCCGCGTACGCTGCGGTCGAAGTCTCTCCTCTGTGCGTCGGCAGCCTGCTCTTCATCACCGGTCGCCGTCTCACCGACGACGAGAAAACGTTCTCGGGCCTGGCGGTGCTGGGCTTCGATTGCCCTTCGCTCTCGTATTTCGGGCTGCTCGTCGTCCCCGATATCCTGCTCCTATAAACGTTCCCACTGATGGGCCTCCTCTTCGGAACGAACCTGGTCCTCTCCGTCGTAGACGACGGTAGCTCCTCGGCTACGTTCTCCTGCTCTTGAACCCTCACCGGACTCGGCGACGTCGTCGTCCTATAGTTCGTCCTGGAAACGTACTTGTACCTCCCGGTCGTCTCCCTGTTGCTGTCTCCCGACTGTTGTTGATTCTGGCTCTTGTAACCGGATCCTCTTTGCCGGTTGTTCGTCGCTGGCGTCACCGGAGCCTCGGTCGTCGAGACGGTGGCCAACCTGCTCTTGTAGTCCAGTCGACTTTTGTAGTCCTTGATGCTGAATCGCGGCCTGGTGGTGTTCCCGTACCGCATCCCCGGTCTGATCTTGTGCGTTCTAGAGGTGGAGCTCAGCGCGGCAGATTGAGTGGTCGAGGAGACGGTGGAAGTCGTCGTGGGTACCGTGGTGGGCGCGTAACTGCTCGAACCACCGTCGACGCTGCCGCTCGTAGACACCGGGGCTGATTTATCGTAGTAATTGCCGTCCGTCTTGATGAACAGATTCTCCAGAGGGATGTTGGTAACCACGCCGCTGTCCGGCGCGTTGTAGTTCTCGTTGTTCGCCGCGTCTTCGCTCTTGGTCTTGGAGACGTCCGGCAGGTAGTCGAGAGGAACGGTTTCCGTGGCGGTTTCGCGTTGCTCGTCCACGGAGCCGTAGTTTTGGGACGCGTAGTCGTAATGTTGACCGATTGCCTGGCTAGTCGTGAAATGGCTGACCGGTTGGTTGGTGACGTATTGGCTGGCAGGTTGGCTGGTGGCGAACGGATCGGTTGGTTGACTCGTGCCGTACTGATTGTACTCGTTGTAGTTCGATATAGACTCCGTCGAGGGTTTATAGGTGTTCAAGCCAGTGTGCACGATCTCGGTGACGATCTCCGCCTCGAAAGGCTCGCCGGGATTCACCCGATTTCTGTGACCCGGACGTTTACGGATGTTCGCCTTCTTCTCGGTGACGGACTCCTCGTAGGTAGTCTGCGTCGGCTTGATTCGCCGGCGACGGGAAGCGTCCAGCTGTTGCTGAACGTCCTCCGGCTTGTCGTACTTGAAAAACTCGTCGGCGACCGTAATTGGTTCTGGAGTTGTGGTCGTCGGACGTCGCCGGCGCAACGGGGAGCCCGGCCTTCGAGTCCTCGGCTTCTGAGTGGTCGCCGTTGGCACCGTCGCAACTTCCGGCGGAGCCGTGGTCTGCACCGGCACTTCCTCGATCCGCAACGTCACCGGCACCACAGTCTCGGGAAGTTGAACCGGCGGTTCCGTTGCCGTCGGCTCGTACGACACCGTCGTCGGCTTTCTTCGTCTATATTGATCGCGAGACAGTTTGTGTGGCCTCTGCCCTCGTACCTCCGACTGACCCTCCCGGGATCCTTCCGGCTGATTCTTTAATTGCTCCTGGTATCTCTGACCTACGTCGATCGGACTCTCCGGAACGACGTAGTCCGGCACCGTCACCTGCGCAAATAATTCGGAAGATTTCGGAATTCTTTCCAATTTTAGTTGAGAACGTGTCGCACGGGCCTTTCACCCCGTCCACGAACGTCGACCTTCGTGTTGGCGTTTATTAGGTCGTTGCGTATGAAACCACCGATTTTGGAACGCGAATGTTAACACTTTATCGACCGGCGATTATTTCAGAATTTTTGTAAGACCTATGATCCATGACTGAAAACTTTTTAATGGGTTCTTCAAGGCTGACAGCAATTTTTATTGCGGATCAGCAATGCATCCCCAATAATATTGTCTAATAATGTTGTTACAAATTGGAATGTAAAAATAGAATTTTAAGCTTCATTTTGATACAGCGCGAATATTGAAAAGCCTATTAATAGGCTTCCGGTCGATAAAGTGTTAAGAAATACTATTATAATTTGCTATGGGAAATTGTTCCTTCAAGTTCTACGTTTACTTTTTATTATTTTATATATTCTTTTTACGTCAGTGAGAAAGTTATCATGTTGATGATAACATTATTGTTTAGACAGAATGTAGTAGTAAATGAACCAAAAAGTCATGTTTGTTTAACGTTACGAATCGGATATTTCAAATGCGACAACCTAATCACGCTAAACCTCCAAAGCATTAAAATTGATTAGCGTGCATTGTCCTACAAAAATTACAAGACTTCGTTCAATTTGGATTTTGTGGACCAATCGAAGCAGGGCTACAGCGAATTTCGGCTCTGATTGGTCCGCGTTCTTTCATAATAACTCTAAATGGAAGTCGAGTGACGAAAGTCTCGTAAAAGAAAATGTTTCTTAGAATTATTGAATAAAGAATCAATAAATACTCGATTGATTTCTGTGAAAACGATTTTATAACTTCCATCGTTCCGAATAAATAATCTGAAAGCGGTTGTTTGACCCGCTGTGGTAGGTTTCGTGTTGAAACCGTAGAAAACTGTAAAACTCTAGAAATTAACGTTACCATAGTAAATGGGACATTCTAATTTACTTTTATTTATTACTTACTGTGGTGTCGAATCTTTCATGTATAACCCTTTGTCTTACCTTGGAAGTTAAAGGTTAAACGCTAAACCCACCATAGCGGGTCAAATGACCCTTTTTAGAATTTTTATTTTACATTACAATTATCGAAGTTATAAAATTGCTTTTACAGAAATCGATTCCATAGATTTCTTTATTCATTTATATATTGTAAGAAATTTACTTTACACTTTTAAAAGTTATAAAGTTGCTTTCATAAGAATCGATTCGATAGATCCCTTTGTTTAATTATACTTTCTCATGAAAGTCGCAAATAATCCAAATAAATTAATCCGGATAAATTAATGTTTATCAGACTGTATACACCAGTCAAATTTAATGCTCGATAGGTTTAGCATTAAATTTGCTCGAAGACGAGGGCTCATCGGACAAAGTGCCATTAGCCTTTCCCAGCAGTGGCTAAACAGGATAAGGCATTTAACCCTTTGCGGACGAGGATTTTTTAAAATATTTGGAACATTTTCTCCAGAAAACTGAATCTCGTATTCGAGTTCTCAGTTCCGAGAGAAAATAAAAATATGTATGTTGATTTTATGATAATACGATAATTGTGCCCATAATTATGAAAGTGGTCTAAGTCATATATTTCTTGTTTCGAGATATTTAATGAATTGCATTTGAATAAATTAAAAAAATATTTTTATATTATGCAGCATTTTAATTTAGAATTTTATTAGTTTTGACTAATGGAAAGTTATGATGAATATGTAATTTTGTGTGAATTTCATAGGAAAATATTGTTTTTATAGTTTGAATCGACTTGGATCGTTTTCAAAATTAACTGAATGTCCTATGAACGACTTAAAGCAATAAAAAACTACAAGTTTTATTATAAACAATAATTTTAATGAAATAATTTATGAACATTTATTTTTAAAAAGTAATTCATTTTTATCATTTTAGGCTTTCATCATATATATATATATATAGTTTTTAAGATTCTTAAAATGTTCCTGAATAACTGGAGTGCAGTTCAAAAACGCGCCAAACAGGGCCACGTGCCATTTTAAGGTTCTGTTTATATAATTTCTTAAAATTTTTGACTTATACCACTTTCATAATTAACACTAAATGAATTCCGTATAATTTTTAAATTACAACCACTATGTAATGGTTCATTTTTTACAATATCGTAAAAATTACATTGAAATATTACTGATGAACTCATTTCTTTTTAATTTTGACTTAGACCACTTTCATAATTATGGACTCAATTAAATTATACTTTTTGAAACGTCAAAGATTAAATATTCGGACTTGCTGTCGCCAATATGACAACGTTTGTCCTCAAAGGGTTAAAACGGACTATCCGGATGACTCGCATATTCTTTAAGACAGAAGAAAACGCATGAAACCAAACCGACTCTGTATCGAGAAGCTTATAACCAGAAGAGACACAAAAAATATACAGGGTGGTCCACGCAATTGTTTCAAGTCATAACTCCGTTATTATAGCATTTACGAAAAAATGCCAAAGGAGAAAGATAAATGGTTCGAAGAACACTACATCTGTAGACCTTTAAATTTCTTTTAGATGCAGCAGTGCATGTGCAATTAACAATTGCATCATTTCTCTAAATAGAAATACATATTTTTGTTTACACAGATCTATCTTTCTCCTTTAGCATTTTTTCGTAAATGCAATAATAACGGAGTTATGACTTGAAACAATTGCGTGGACCACCCTGTATAATAATTTTCAATCTTCGAAAGCAAGCGAGTAGTTCGGACGACCGGTTCCAAACGGTCCACCCTGTACATGATAAAGCCCACACGATCTCGTGGAAAAAGTGATTTCTGGAGCCGCGCGCGGCCTCCTTGTAAGACCCAATCGACTGTTGGGGAATCTCTGAAAGCAATAACTCTCGAGTGGCTTCTCGCTCGGCTAACAAAAGGTACCTGGGATTGTTGGATCTTTGGCAGGTCGCCAATGTGGCTGTACTCGGTGATCGCGGCGGCGTTGTCCGTCGTGACCTTCGGTATCTCGTAATTCGGCAGCTGAGCCTTGTACAGGGATTGCGGCTCGTTAACCTTGGCCAGCTGATCCGACTGATTTTTCGCTGACTCGACCGCCAGCCTGGCTTCCTCGTCCTCCTTCTGTTGCTGCAACAACTGCTGCAACTCCTGCTGCCTCTTCTTCAGTTCCTCTTGCTGCTGTTGCTCGATCTCCAGCTGCTGCTGTCTCTCCTGTTCCGCGAGCCTCTGCCTGTCCCTCTGCAACAACTGCTGCTGAATCAAATACTGTTGCTCGTTGAAGTGCTTCAACGAGATGCTCTCCGGCGTCTCGTACTCCTGAGGCTGAGGGGTCTCCGGTCTGATGTCGATCGGCAAAACCGAGCTCTGATACTGAGGCGTCATGGCCTGAGGATGGATGAACAGCACATTCGACACCTGAGGCACATGCTCGACCACGTCGTCGTGGAACTTCGACGGCGGATTCACTCGCGGCAGCACCTCGTTGATGTCCGACGGATATTTGTTCTTCGGTGCTGGCCAAGCAGGCGGCGGCGGGGTCAGATCCTGGTGTTCGGACACGTAGTAAGTGTTCGCCATCCCGGAAGTCGGCAGTATCTCGTGAACCACGTTCTCCGTCTGTTTGGTCGTCGTGCCGTGACCGGGTCGCTTGTAATCCTGTTCGCCGCTCTGGTACTTGTTCGATTCCTGTGTTCTAGGGGTGGTAGGCGAAGGCGTGGACGAGCCGTACACATCCGGCGGCAGAAGCGTCTCGTACGGCATCGACGGCCGGAAGTTATACCCGTTGTAGACGCTCGGCGGTGTGATGTAGCTGATCTCGTGACTCTCGTGCACCAGGAACGCGGGATCTCTCTCGTAGGACGTCTTGTACGGAGGAGGCGGCGGGTGGTTCACTTGGCTGAAGAAGTTCCCGGTGCTGGCCGGACTGATGATCTGCTCGTTGTGAACTTGCCCGGGGTATTTGTCGTAGTTGCCCCTGTGGTCGTGCTCGCTCAGACGCTTGTCCTTCCCGAAGTCGTTGGCCACCGCTGTGCCGGGTGGCTGGAAGTAGTGTTTCATGTTGTTCGGCACCTTCAGAGATTCGAACGGCTTCGACTGTTGGTACCGGGGAGGTTGGAGGAGAGGGGGTATGTAGGGTGTGTCCACGAAGTGTCTGTTCTTCGTGGGCGTGGAGGAAGGCGAGTTTGTCGTGGAGGTGTAGCCTTTGATGAAATAGGTGGCTGCTTTGAGCGGGTCCGGCGGTTGGTAAGCCTGGTTGTACTGGGGCTGTCTCAGGTACGCGCCGTTGTCTCGCAGAATCGGCTTCCTGTGAGGATCCATGTCGAACCTGTAGGCGTCCTTCGGCGGCGGCATCAGGAAGGTGTACTCTCTCGTCTCCGAGCCCACGTGCTTGTTCAAGTGATTGTGCGTTTGCGGCTCGCCGCGAGCTTTCGTCGCGGCGTGACCGAAAACCGTGAAGCTGCCTAAAATACTAGGCGGATTGTAGTCGTGCGGACTCGTCGGCTTGGTCTTCCTCTGCGGCTTCAGCTTCTCCGAGGCCGCCATGTGCTCCTGCAGTTTACCCAGGACGGGATGCAGCGGTCCGTTTCTTTCCAAGCTACTCGCCGGCGAGACGTTCGTCCCGATCGTTTCCTCGTAGCCATTCGTTAGCGGCCTCCACCCGTTTGCGATCATCGACGACCGCGTCGGTGGCTGAAATACGGTTTTGCGTAGGATGGTACAGGATTCGCGGTTATGGCTATGAGTTTCGATTCTAGCGAGAGGAAAGGTAAAACCGGTGGCTCGATCCAAAGAGGTTTCGGCACGGCCGAACGTTTTTATACGGCGACGCGGATTACGACCTTCGCCGCGGCAGGATAATTGGGTTGCGATGTACGAATTTAATACCGGTACGGCGTAAATAAGGCTGTACCGAAATCGATATAATACCGAAACGTCTGAATACAGAAACCGAAATAAATATTTCTTCGGTTTTCCTATCTCTTCTCGTAATTAGCGCAACTGCGACTGCAAGTAAGATTCTTGCGTAAGATTCTTCTTAATAGCGTATTCTTTTCTACTCGCAAACATTTTCGGTATCATAGCAATTCTGGTATTGCATATCACTTTCGGTATTTGATTCCGAAATAATAACGGATAATGAAATAATACCGGCTCTGAATCTATGCTTAAAAATGTTTTAAGAACTATAATCAATTTTAGAATAAAATTGCAGGACCTCGTAAACTCATGTATACGGAACAAATCCGAAAGCAGCCTCAGTTTTTAAGAAATTCAATTCTAAAGAAACAGTTAGAACATTTAAAAGGGACTCTGTTTCAGTCAAAAAAAGCTAAACGAATCTTGCACAGACAAATTTTACAATCTCTCGAATGTGACTTTTTCAATTAAATAAATTTTGTTGTTTACGCAGCGAAAGATATAGACTACGACATTAGAAACGAATGGTTTGTTCAGAAGAAGTCGCGTTCTCAAGTGACTATCGGAAATCTCGCAACAAGAACTTCGATCGAGGCGCCCATTGCCCCCTAATACGATAATAACGACGCCATTTTACACCCAAACACTGAGCTATAGTTGGCCGGTTGTATACACATCAGGGGAAGTTGGTACAGCAGTAATTTTGTTAGATTGCAAACTTTACTTACGGGTTTATTATCGGAACGGTCGATCGATACGGTGATCGCGCCAATGCAGGTAAAAAGCCCCATCGCGAGGACACCTGAGGCATTCGCAATACGTAACAGGTAAGAGAACATCGGTACAACTAATTAAAAGTCGTGCGTGGACCTATGCAAATCGTACTTACAATTCAGTGTAAGTGTCGGCCGCATTGTGACAGACCATGGGACCATTTACGCAACCTGTAGTTTCTGCAACAGAAGAACGTGGTCGATCGTTAGGGAAATCTATCGAGGACGTTGTATGGTGCGTCGAATTATGCAGTTGGTGCAGCCAGATTGCTACGAGCCGTGCTTCGATTCCAAACTCCGCGAAGCAACGAATCCGTTCGACGATAGAAAGTTACCATTTAAAAATACAGAGTGTTTAACATGCGAACGGTTTTTAACATTCTGATTAATAAACTGCGTAAGTTCAAGCACAACATCTGTAAATATAAAACCGGAAGGTTGCTTATACGTGGCGCTAGCTGTCAACGTAGCTACCGTTAAGCCGTGTCATTAACGCTATTTTCTTGTTTTGACGTTTAATAAAAATATTCAATTTCACAATCATACAAGTTTCATTCAGTAGAAACTACTATTCGCGGACAGCATAGGTTTTCTGTTATCACTTGAAGAAAACTTGTACGGTAAAGCGCGACCAACTAGAAATCAGACATCTCAGAAATCGCGAACACTCTAGAAGTTCTGACAAACAGAAAATGCGAAAGACAAACCTAAAAATCTAGTATCACTGAAATTGCGAAAAAATTAGAATTAAAACATACACTAAA
>CM052097.1:13187716-13204093 GCA_028453745.1 Agapostemon virescens
AAATCAAGTATTATTGAAATCGCAAACAACAAACCTAAAAATGAAGTATTATTGAAATTGCAAACGACAAACCTAGACATCAAGTATTTCAGACATCGCGAACACCTAGAATTCAAACATACACTAAAACACGAATAACTAGAAATAAAATATCTCAGAAATCACGAGCAACCCAGAACCTCTTAGAAACAGAAATCGTGAACGACAAATCTAGAAATCAAGTATTACTGAAATCACGAATATCCAAGAAGTTCATCATACCGTAGCGCAAACATACCATCATTTAGAAATCACAAAAACCCTCCGAAATCCCAGTCATTGTAAACTAATGTAATAAAGTATACATAGATGCATACCGTGTAGTTATTAGGCGACCCAGGAGCTCAGTTTCGTTGTACGCATGCTGAGAAGAAGGTAACACCAGCGTGTCACCTTCGTTTACGAAATTAAATTTTGGCATTTTTATAAAACAATGCACACCAGTCAATTTTAACGCTCGTTAGCTTTAACGTTAAAAAGAATTTAAAACAGTAACTGGATCAACGCGTGTCGCTATTTTATTCGTCGAAGCGATCAATTTTACTAACAATCGTTAGTTCCTCGAAAACAAAGTTCTCGCCTTACAGTTTGGTTAGTCTTGGCATTAATAAATTAGTAGGTTAGCTGCATGTTTCGTCCCTGAACGAAACTTTTCTAGTCTTTCTCTCTCTATCTACGTACTCAGAAATAGCAATGCAAAAGTTTTTCGGTGAAGCTGCGGCAGCGTAAATATCTAAGCGAAACGCAGAAACGGTAGAACGATAAAATTCTACACCGATACCCCGTGATTGGTGCTTTCCCTGGTCACGAGAACCGTATAAAAGTGTTGTCTTTATGCTATAAAATCGACGAAACGCTGCTCGAGCGAACATCAACCTGCGTAACTCGGTTATTCGAATCAACTTTAACACCAGCGCAGACAACTTCGACAAAGCTACTCATTGTACATGCCATTAATTTTGCAAATCCATTTATATTCGCTTTAAAGCAAGCCGCGGCAATTACGCTCGCGGACTTGGCGCAACAGTGCCACTTTTATAATAATCGTTTCTAAGTAGTTCCGTGGAAGTTTCTTCGATGCGTCCAAACGATTTAGGCATACGGATAACAGTATTAATCAATCAAGAAAAGTATGATTACATCGCTCCGGTCGCTTACGATCGATGCAGGCCAATTTTCTTTTGCATAAAAGTCCGCGATGTGGTCGTAAATCAACGCGCTGAACGGATCCGGGCAACGTTCGCATTTCAGTTTTCAGTCACTTTGTTTTCATCGCCTTCGTTCTAATTTTATGCGACTCGAGCACAGCATAAGCACGCCTGGCAATTTTGATAATACAAGTGCAACAGTTTATCCCGAGAGGCGTGGAAAAAGGAAAACTTCGGAATGGGGCGCGGAAGCCGGAAAAATTGGAAACTACGGTTTCGAAACTTACACGATTCGTTCGATGCTGAAACTTTGATTCCCTCGAGGCTTGCAGGAAGCTGTCATCGAGGTTTCGCGTTTAAGAAGATGTCGGAATCCGGGAGAATCGAATTACGAATCGTGAATTGGCCAATGTTATAAATCGAGATATTCGATGCAGTGGAGTAACTCTTCTCTGGGCTCGGTTTAACCCTTGGCACTGCAATGGCACCTTCAAGGCGACGCTACAACTTGCCATACTATTATTTAAAACAGCTTTTGCATCGCTACGTTTGCATTTAACAAGTTGGTAAAAATTAATGCACGTTCAGGTGATAGTAATATACATAAATGAACTATTTTTCGTTAAAACGTGTCTCGATTTTGGAATTAAAATTGTTTGGTGTGCTGAGGGTTGTCAGAACGACGCGATCGGTGTCGATTGAGATTTTTCTTCGGTAACTATGGCATTTTTCGTAAGCTAAGCGTCGATGTATTTATATACAGGGTGCTCCAACAATGTTAGAAAATATTTCGTTTCGTGGAAAAATGAGGAGACGATTTATGTATTAATAGAAAAGCGAATGATTATGTACGCAAGAAAAAAGAAAGTCATTAGCATTCAGTCTGGGAAACGCCTCGCAACTACAATCGTACGTGTCAGAAAATTGTTCAACGAGTTGCTTAAATTATCAGTATATTGTATCTTTTCGTTATCGTTCGAATAGCGACACTGAGGCACCATTAAAAATTGTCACACTATCGTTTAAAACAGTATTCACGTCGTTACGTTTATGTCTAAGAAATTGATGAATATTTAACTGTTACAAGGACAAGTTATAGCAAAAGAATATTAGTTTATAATTTTTGAAAGTCCATGCTCCATGACTGAGCATTTTAATCTTTTAACGCTATCGGCAATTTTTATTGCAAACCAGAAAGCCATTCCCAGTAACGTCATCTGATAATTTTGTTTAAGATTACAGTTCAAAAGGAGATTCCTAAACTTCAACTTATTGCAGCGTTGTTATTGAAAATCCTATTAACAGGTCGGTGAACTGTTAATAGCGTGTTTTCCAGATTGAATTTTAGGAACGCTATTTTTTAATAAAAAACGTAGATTATCCGTGGTTGAATTTTTACTCGCTATACATTATTCCGCGGTTTGTGGAGTTTAAGCCGTGTACTGCTTTCATCATCGATCATGAAAATGCTTCAAGTACGCGAACGATCCGATTCGAGGATCATCGATCACGCGGAGCAGATTTCTCGGCTGATAAACGTCGATTTTACTGGGAGATTCGAGTTTCTCGCGATCAGAAAGTTGACGAGGCCGAAGCTGACAGTGCAATTTGCCGGGAAGGAATCGTAAAAAAGAGAAATTGTTTCCGTCTTTTCCCAAGTTTCACCGTTACCGTGATTCAGAAATGACAAAATGGCACCGGAAACGACGGAAGCCGCTCCGATAGGCACCGGCGCTTTCTCTGGATCCGCGTTTTTCTGCTCCCTGCGTGTCCGAATTAGATTCCTCGGCCAGGGGATGACTCTCTCAATAACTAATGCGCGTTTTTGCCTATTCATGGTTGCGTAATCCGACACGCGCAATGCCTCAAAAAGGATTTCGGCTTATAACGTTGAAAAAGCAATTTTGGTTTTTCCATTTGTACGAATCCGTCGTTGCCTGAATATTTCCCACGAAGAAGTAGTTAGTACTAATACTAAAGAAATTAAATAGCTTCACGGAGCGTTAAAAGCGACTACTTCAAATTACTTGATAAAAATAAGAAAAACATGTCTATTCGTATAGTTTCCTACAGCCGCGCTCCGATTGGTCCGCGTTACCTGTCAATAACTCAAAAACGAAACCCATTTTCGCAACAGAAAAATTGTAAATAAAAATCATAGAACCCTAGTTATCCCTCCTTTCAAGAAAACGCAAACATAGAATAGAACTATAATATTATAATAAACTTTATATCAGAACTACGGAACAATGAATCCAACGATGTACGTTGCTTTGTAATAATAACGAGACTTGTAATATGTGCTTCATTGACACTTTAACTGCCCGACCAACGACCTCAAAAATTCCACAAAATCAAAGTAATTTATTTGACGAAGCAACAGGCATATAGTTATTCTTCAACCTTCTCGTATTCTTCTAATTTCAACTAGTGCAACGAATATATTAATGTACAAATTCATTTTTAAACATGGACAAGTAATTCTGTCACCCGTATGTGGGTGATATGGTAGTCGAAATGTTAAAAAAGTATATAAAAAAATTTCTTATGAAAATATACTTGTTACTTCAGTAATTGCGAAACAAAAAACAAAATTAGGGATCAGTAATTTTGACTGGTATAGCAGTTCTATTATTAACTATTTGCACTCGAAACAATTCCTTTAAAAAATCAAAATCAAAACATTGTATAGAGCTTATATTTCCTTTTCTGCACATGAAATTAATTATTATTACAACGTATGATTGAATATAGAAATCTATGGAATTGATTTCTATGAATGCAATTTTATAACTTCGATAATTGAGCCGTTTATTTTGAAAGAGGCTTTATAAGTCCATTTATGCGCGAATCGAGATATTGAAGGCTTTGCGTTGGATTAAATTTAAAAACATGGCTAACAGATAATATAATAGAATAATGCTTTTGGGTTTCTAAAGGTGTCAAATTTATCATCCCAATTAGCATAATTAACATAATTGAAGGAATAATATGTTTTTGATGGCTATGAATGGACTTACGCCATTTTCAAAATCAATGAAACGATGTTTTCAATTCTTAAGAAGGCACAAGTCCATAGGAAAAGCAAATTTCCCTTGAAATTAAAATAAATGTATACACTTTTATGTTATAAAATCAAAAAAATATTCAACTTTCATTCTTTGTTAAATAATTTTTACATTAAAATTAATACAGTTTTATTAATTATTATTCAGTCTTCTCCAGTTTGTGTACGCGGGAGGGATTTAAAATAACTGTGGTGTGCAGGTGGTACATAATGTAATAAATCCATTAAGTCCTTATATTTTAGGTTTGTGAGTGGTCTCGGTTTTTTGTATAGTAATGCCAACTGGATATTACTAAAGTTTTTCGGTCTTCCCCGTTACGGTAGTAAATCTAATATTTTGAATGGTGCATCCTCGTTCATTGTCGTTTCATAGAATAACTTGTATGAATCGTTTCTCAAAAATCTCATCCAACATACTTTACACCAATTTACTCTTTCACCGTCAGTATTTTTTAGCCTTTTAAAAATCGCATTTTCTGTGGACGGGCACTGTTCCATTGTTTAAAACAAAGTCATTGCACATTGATAATTCAACTGTTACTTTGATAATTAAACATAAAGCTGGGCTCTCATAAAATTTTATTGCATAATTATTTTCCATATCCATTTGAAACTCTCACAATGGGACTTACGCCACTTTCAAAATAAACTTTTTCATCGTTTTATTAACTAGCGAATTTTCAAGTTACAAAATCTTAACGATTTTAAATATATTAGTAACAAGTTGCCTCAGAATGAAAAGATCTTGTAAAAATGTAACTATTATGGTAGCTGACTCGATTTTTTTAAAAATGGATTTACGCCACTTTCAAAATAAACGGCTCAATTGTGAAATAAAAAGTCTGAAAAGGGTCGTTCGACTTGCTGTAGTGAGTTTAGCGTTAAATGATCGTTTCTGTCGTGAACGCGCGGAGTACTTATGCTAAATAATGATCCGATTGCGCGATCGATGGTTAAGAAATTCCCGATTTAATGGAGAATAATTTCGCCCCTTTTCTGTAGGTTAGCTTTAGCCACTTTGCTTCAATATTTGCGCTCGATTCATCCGATTGAAAACAGTATCTCCCGGAATTAATGATTCCATTAGACCGCGGGAGCTCGTAGCAGAGTATTATTCCTCTCCAATTCCGCCATATGCGTAGTACAGCCCTGCCCAGAGTGCAAATCAGACTTTGGGAATGGTCGATGGAACATCCTGGGCATGCTCCTTCGAAAACGGTTCATCGTTATTGCGTTTTATTAACGAGTAAATTGAAATTCTCTCTGTTTAAATTCTTCCCACGGAAATTATGCTCCGCGCAAACACTCTGCTTTCCAGCTATTTGAAGCTCATGTAAATGGTTTCCGAAACTGAATTTTCATCGTTTCTACCTACAGTGGCCTATGAAATTTAATTGTTTGCATAAAAGCCACTCGCAGCTGGGACGAATCGCTTACAAAGCCTGAATGTTGATCATTTCTGCGTAAGGTAACTCGTAAAATTTAATTCTCTGCTCCGAAGCCACTCTGTGGTCTTACATTTCCGCCTGAGTTTTCTTGTGTTCTGTCTGTCGCCGCCTCGGTTTTGTTGTGATTGGTTAAGGGTAGTTTGAGGTAAAGAAATATAGCGTCTTTTAAATGGTTATAGCAATGACGGAAGGAGTATATTTGAAAAACTGGAAACCTATCAACGAAGCACTATCGTGATTTATTTTATGGGTATATAATTTTCGTTTCGTTGAATGCGTCGCACGTGTCTGTCCATCGGAGTGAAAACGAATAGAATTAAGTAGAATGAACACTTCACCGACCGGAAGCCTATTAACAGGACTTTCAATAATTGTACTTAACAGAATGAAGTTTAAAAAACTACTTTTAATAAAAAATTCCTATTCCTAAAAATTCCTACTTCAATAAAAATTCCTGTCAGCGTTGAAAGTTCGGTTGAAATGTTTTCAATCATAGACTATGGACCTTGAAAAATTCTGAAATACTCGCCGGTCGGTAAAGTGTTAAGCAGTTTATTGCATCCGTTTCGGTTACGCTTGCTAATTTACTAAGGACAGGGTGAAGCACGTACAACCTTCGGTGTTGCCGTCGCAACAGAATCTAATTGTCTATCCGTCCATCTGTTGGCAAACATAAGAGATAGAGAGCCGGCAGAGAACGAAACAAGCTTTGCCTAAAATGTACGAATTATAAGCTCCGAAGACGGCTTTTTCACAAAACAGCTTCGCCGTTGCTCGCCTTGTGAACCTACCCCACCGTTTGCGCGCTAAATGTTTTATTGTACGTGCCGATGGCCGATGGCCGCTGGAAACCCTTTGTGTATCAATTTGTGGACCGGCGTGTTTGTAGTCGGCTTCGTTAAACGCATCGGATGGTTTCCAATTATTCGGAGCATAAGGTCCTCGTCGATTGCGATAAGACTACGCGACGCTGCCGTTTCGCCAATATAAATCGAAAAATGATATTACACGGGACGTTGATAAAAGAGGAGCTTCGGCGGTATTTTTAGTCCTCCGCGTGAACAAGTAGTTTGTCCAGGACAAATATAGAAATGTCAGTGAGTACTGCAGATGGAAATAGATCCTTCGCTCGCGCGGAAATATTTGATGGACTGTGTTTTTTTTTATTAATCGATGAATGGAACGCGGCACGATCCACTTTTCTTGTAAGTGACGCTGAAAAATGGATCATCTATTTCCGCCCGCGCGAAAACGTATTTCTAGCACGCCGATTCAGAGGTTCTTCGTCGCTGACATCGAATAGGTAAGTTTCGACGGAAAATTTTTTCGATGACAGAGCCAGCCATCGCGTAATTTGGTCTTCGACGGGAAGGAAACACTGCAGGGTCCAATTGCAACGACGACAACGAATCCGAACAATCTACGATTGCGTAAAAATATCATTCTACGCAAACACAATTACGAAAGCTGTGCAATCAGGTAAGTAGAGAAAAGTGTTTTGAGAATAACGACGACTGTGAATTCGTTTAAACGCAGTCTAATCGTCGACTAAATTTCTACACTCTTTCGGATTTGAGAAATCATTTTGAATTTGTCGCAAATCCTATCCGTTCACAAACGAATCATTGAAAACCAGTTGAACCCTTTCAATACGGGCGCCGGATAAATTCGGCAAAAAGAAATTTACGTGCAAAAGAGGACCGACCACGCGCTGTGTACAGCGGGAATGTCACGGCGGACAATGCGCGCGTATCGAAAGGGTCAAAGGAAAGTTTCTTTATCCCAATAAACATCGTCCAAAACAATTCGAGTTGCAGCGAGGCATATTTTTGCAATTGTGTTTGCATTTTTGGAGGGGCACCTCGTACAGCGTACGTTTCGTATCGGAAGGGTTAATTTATTTTCGAACATCGCCATTGCTCCAACCACGATTTACTGCGACTGCCTATGGACGAATACGTTAAAAATGAATAAAAATGGAAGCCGCAAAATATCCGACTATGAGCGGCTGGTTCGCAGTGGTTCCTCGTTTGGCAGGTCGGTGACTTTCGAAATCAATTCACCGTGTGCGAATAAATGTTCAGAGGTCCTTGTTGCCAGGTAATCTCAACGGGACGAACGGAACTTTAGGTTTCCTGCGTTCCGTGAAGAACGCGCGCTCGATTTCCTGTTTGCAGTCGAATTCCCGAAAGAGTACCACTTAAAGAACGTCGGAAATAGTGCGTCGCGGCAGTACGTGTTTAATCAATATTTGCTGGTTGTTGCTTCTTTTTTTTGCAGCAGCGGTAGCAGCAAATCAAACAGTGCAACATTCTAAGCGAACCTGCGCCAGGTGGTGTTGCGCGTGCCCGGTGATCATGGGATTCCCAGGTGCTGCCCTCTGCGCGGTCAAAATCGCCGGCGAATCAGAAAATCAATAGAGCAGGTGCATTTAAATTTCACGCAGATTCGCAGTTGAATTAATTACAAGCATTACTCTGCCTCCGGGGGACACCGCAGCTCACGAGCGCTTTCGAACGGTTTCCCGGGTGATCGTGTAATTGCGCGCAAAATTTGAATTTAGCAAGTTCCACGGCCGACACGCAGTGGGACTAGAACTGCCTCGAAGAATATAACAAACGTTCTGATCCAAGGAACCACTGTTATTTTACAGTGCTATTTTTATACGGCGCTTTTCGCCGTGACCGTCGTTTCTCCAGATACTAAAAGTTCAATTTCAAGATTTAATATTCCAGGTGCCTTTATCTATTTATTACGAATACTAGATGTGCCCGTAAGTATTGTCAATGTTAATTATGTAAGAAACGGAAAACTTACGGTGTCTGGATAATTTTTAGATGAAAGATGAATTTAATGCAACCAGAAATGCTTCAGAAAATTGGAAAAACACTCTGGTCAAACGAACCGCTGTTATTTCACGCGACGCCATTTTTATATAACTTTTTGGCAAGGGCCATCGCGTCTCGAGACGCTAAACGTACAAATTCCAGATTTAATAGATTCCAGGTGCCTTTATCTATTTATTGTGAATACTAGATGTGCGCGTAAGGATTGTCTATATTAATTATGGAGAAAATGGAAATCTTACGGTGTCTAGATAATGTTTAGACGAAAGATGAATTTAATGCAACCAGAAATGCTTCAGAAAATTGGAAAAACACTCTCGTCAAACGAATCGCTGTTATTTCACGCGACGTCATTTTTATATAACTTTTTCTCAGTGGCTGTCGCATCTCGAGACACAACACGTTCAATTTCAGACTTAATAGACTTTAATAGATTTCTCACATAAGAAATCGAAAATCTATTTTACAACTTGTAATAATAATCATTGCGAAGTCCTTGCCAACAATTGATCATCTTATCGATCATACTTATACCTTGCAAAGTTATTAGGTCAATCGGAAAGTTCTGTCCATCTAGCGTCGAGTAGCCGTAGCTCGAACTGTGGGTAACTATAACCTCTAAAGTAAGGCTAACTTTTTAGTTTGAACATCTGTTAATAAAACTCAGTACACAACAATTTACGCTTGCATCAATAACTTCGTTTTTTTCTACATTGAAGATGTCGGAATTTGAGCCGAATAAGCGTCATTTGCGCGAAGTGTTAGTCTTTTGTTTCAATTGGAAGAAAACGGCAGCTGAAGCTCATCGAATGATTGTAGACGTTTATGGCGATAATGCTGTTTCCGATAAAACATGTAGAGAGTGGTTTCGACGTTTTAAAAATGGTGATTTTTCTTTGGAGGACAAAGAGCGTTCTGGACGGCCACGAGTATTCGAAGACGAAGAATTGCAGACATTGGTGGATGAAGATCCATGTCAAACGTAAAAACAAATTGCAGAAGCGTTAAATTGTGCTCAATCTGTCATTTCCGACCGTTTAAAAGCCTTAGGGAAGGTCTACAAGGAAGGAAAGTGGGTCCCATACGAACTCAAGCCAAGAGACATTGAAAGGCGGAAAACCATCTTCGAAATTTTGCTTGCTAGGCAACAAAGAAAGGGGTTTCTCCATCGTCTCATCACTGGGGATGAAAATTGGATTTATTTTGACAATCCTAAACGTCGAAAAACCATTTGTGATCCTGGCCAACCCTCAACATCGACGCCAAAGCGGAATATCCACGGAAAAAAGGCTTTACTCTGCATTTGGTGGGATCAGGAAGGTGTGGTATACTATGAACTGCTAAAAACTGGTCAAACAGTCACAGGAGATCTCTACCGACAACAAATTATCCGTTTGAGTCGAGCATTGCACGAAAAACGACCACAATATGAAACGAGACAGCGTAAGGTGATTTTGCTGCATGACAATGCTTGGCCTCACGTCTCAAAAATTGTCAAGGAAACGATAGAAGCACTTCTCTGGGAAGTGCTACCACATGCGGCTTATTCACCAGACTGTGCCCCATCTGACTACCACTTGTTTCGTTCGATGGCAAACGCACTTGCTGAAGAACGATTTAATTCGTACGAAGATCTCAAAAAATGGATCTCCGCCTGGATAACCTCCAAAGATGAATCATTCTTTCGACGCGGAATTCGCTTGCTGCCCGAAAGATGGGAAAAAGTCATCGCTAACGATGGACAATATTTTGATTAACGTACTTTTTCATTTTCTTTCATGAATAAAGCTATACTTTTTGTAAAAAAACGGACGGAACTTTCCGATTTACCTAATATGTCACTGTTTATTTGACATGTCAGTTTTGGTTCGTGAATCGGTAGTTGGTTATAAGCATCTTATTGTCGAATTTTGTTTTCGATATTCAGGTTAAAATATTCTTATTCCTGCCAGTGAGGAACTCTCGGTTCCTTCGTTCAATTAACTCTCTGAATGCATTTTCCACACTTTCTTGGTTAACCAGTCGCTTTTCTTTGAGAAAGTTGTTCGGACTTCTAAATAGATGGTAATCTGGAGTAGCGAGGTCCGAGGAATAAGCCGGATAAGGAAGTCCCCGCAATTCAAACGTCGCAATCTTCTCAAATCCCAATGTTGCTACGTGTCACTTTGATTTACCGTAAAACATATTTCTTCTTTTTGCGTGAATCATATCTCGCAGTATTTACTTAAACGTTTATTTTATCAAAGCGGAACGTTATACGTCTACTTTTGCTTGAACTGCATCTCTCAAATTTCACTTAAATTTTTACTTTGACACGGTAAATCGTTCAATATCTAAAACACTCCAATAATGTTTCCGATATCATTAAGAAGGCACATATGACGTTTAAACGTAAAAAATATTAAAACGACAAACTGATTACTCGTAACGGTAATAAAATTGCAGACATCAAAAACTGGAATAACATACAATGTATTAAATTCCCCGTCATGGAGTTTTGCTAACATTCGACTCGTTCGTACGTGGAATTTAATAACCCAATAATTTCTGGAAACATGGCTAAAGTTAGAAACGTTCGTCATCAATTAACATAAAGCTTTTATTTTCATTTTCACTCGTGGAAATTATAATAGACGAATGCATCACGTTACTAATTAAGTGAAAGCGTATGTCCCTGAGACTCTCTCGATGAAAGAAGAATTCGAATTAGTATACTATAACAGCCACTATTAGATCAACACATGAAAACAGATCGTTCCACTTTCTCTGGATGGCTCTCCTTTAACAATAATTTATACTTTGTATGATATCTTGTTGGTTGATAAAACGAAGCTTCCTAGAGTCCCCTGAAATGGGGAGGGGCATGCTTAAAGACGAAGGTTTGAGGAAGATTTTAGCGATGGATCCATGTCGATAGCGCTGATAGTTTGGTCGGAGCACGCCATCAAAGATTGGCTTATATTGAGGGGATGTCTGGTGTGGTAAAAAATTTTTTAAATCTGGAATATGAACATTGGATGCCTCGAGCAGCGACAGCTATTGTGAAAACTGCTTCTTTCGTCCAGAGCGTTTTTAAAACATTTTCGAAGCAGTTCTCCTAGCTTTAAATTCGTCTATCGTTTAAAAAATATCTAGAAACACCGTAAGCTTTCGATTTCTTACATAATTAATATACACAATACTTACGCGCGCATCTAATATTCACAATAAATAAATAAAAGGTCCTGGAATCTATTAAATCTTGAATTCAAGCATCAATGACAATAATTACGTAGCAAAGCTTCTCGCATTTGGAGTGTATAAAAATCGCTGAAAATTATCAAATATAACATTTGCCTTTGGTACCGTGTAGTTCTTTGAGGCAACCGAAGAAAAACTAAATAAAAACAGGAATGTTAATTAAATCTCAACAGCTTCGAAAATAGAACTTGCATAAAATTTATCAATTTTCACATGTTGGTTTTTCATTCGCACGAGCGACCTTTCCGACCATACTATCCTTCTGCCTTCTACTTTTCAATACCCGTACGCTCGAATTTGTTTAAAAGATCCTCCGCAGGAAATTGCAAGCCTTTCCTTTGTGTGCCAAGCCGTTGTACCATAAATCGCAAGTGAACGGCTGAGTGGCGAGTTGCAACAGGCAAATTAGCTGCGTCGAACACCAGGAAAATGAACTTCTTTTCCGAGAATACTTTCTTCCTTCCTGAAGACATTTTAATTACTTCCTTCCTTTTCGCGATGGCGTTGCAGTCTCAGCCGCCACGAACAGACGCCAAAAAAGAGAGAGGGAGTGAACACAAAAAAAAAAGGAAAGTAAAAGGCGAAACAATCTTGAACGCAACAATTCATTGTCGCTCCGAATTATAGCTACTCGTGTTCAGTTTGCTTGCTAATTCCCACGATTCCGGTAAAACAGAAGTCGCCGCTTTACTAGCGTGATTAATAGACGACCGGGGACAAATTAAAGAGAAGCGTCTATGCCATAGGATAGCGGATAAACAACGGCTGAGGACAAAGGCATGGTAAATACACGGGGGACTCGAAAGAAACAGGAGTTAATAGGCGGTCGTCGACGCAACGAGTTCGATGCATTCATCGGATACCTAACCGTGGCGAAGGACCCCCGTTACAAGACTCCGAACACCTCTCACCGAGATCGTTGCTCGGATATTGGCTCGCCGGCTAGTTTTCAGCCAATTCTGCAGATAATAATTAAGTTCCTGCAACACGCCTACGCAAAAACATCGCCGATTCCGTTCCACGACCCGTGTGTACACCTTCGATGTTCAATAACCGTTTCTTGAGCGTTCCTTCAGCAAACCGTCAGTTTTTCTTCGACTTTTTCCGCAACCATACGCGATTGGCGGAAAAAAGGACAGTTTAGTGAAAGTGCTGCCCAGTTTTCAGCAATCTATTGTAGCATGGATGCGTATGTAAATTCGTAGGTCTACAAAATATATGCCCATAATTATGATATATGTCTAATATATGTCTAAGTCACATATTTCTTGTTTAGAGATATTTAATGAATTGCATTTGTATAAATTAAATAATATTTTTACATTATGCGACATTTTAATTTATAACTTTATTAGTCTTGATTAATGGACATTTATTATGAATATGAAATTTTGTGTGAATTTCAATGTGAAATTATTCGTGTGAAAATATTGTTTTTATAGTTTGAATCGACTTGGACCATTTTCAAAATTAACTGAATGTCTTTGTTTGAAACTGATTGTTTTATTAGAAACAATAATTTTAATGAAATAATTCATGAACATTTATTAATTATTTTTAAAAAGTAATTCATTTTTATCATTTTAGGCTTTCATCGTTATGAGTTTTTAAGATTCTTAAAATGTTCCTGAATAACTGGAGTGTAGTTCAAAAACGCGCCAAAGAGGGCCACGTGCCATTTTAAGGTTCTGTTTATATAATTTCTTAACATTTTTGACCTATATCACTTTCATAATTAACACTAAATGAATTCCATATAATGTTGAAATTACAACCACTATCTAATGGTTCATTTTTTACGATATCGTAAAAATTACATTGAATAAATTTAGTTTAAAATAATGTGATGTGAAATAACTGATAAAGTCGGTTTTTTTTAATTTTGGCTTAGACCACTTTCATAATTATGGGCACATATATTCTTCGAGCGTTCGTTACTGGTGCAGATAAGAAAAGCTGTATTTTAGTAAGCTGAAGTGCTGTCCGGTTTTCAGCAATCTATTGTATCAAGAATACAATGTAAATTACGTAGGTCTACAAAATATATTCTTCGAGCGTTCGTTACTGCTGCAAATAAGAAAAGCTGTATTTTGGTAAGCAAAAGTGCTGCTCAGTTTTCAACAATCTATTATATCAGGGATACGTTCGTTACTGGTGCAGAGAAGAGAAACTGTGAAATTAGTGTGCATTCGGTATTGAACGAAATACTATTTTCTATAGTAAATAATCTATTTTATTTTGATACGATATGTGCACTGTGGGGAATAAAATACATTATTTGTCCGAAAAAGTTTTCGAAATGCCGCTTTATACGCAGGATTCTCCGAACAGCGTGAATTTTATTTGAAACAGCTATTCAACTTGGGAATATACATTAAAACTATGAAATAAACTTCTGGGAGATTTTTATAGAATGTGAATGGCGCCGGTCAACGTGTTTGATAAACATATAATTTGTATAACCGGATTCTTGGAGACTTCTGACATTTTCACCTGTTTCGTGTTTCATCTACGATTTTCCCCATAAATGTTTCAAATTCGCGGTCTAATAATTATTAGAACGAAAAGAGCGGAAGAAGCTACATCTTGCGAATATTTTCCAATCTGTTTAAGAAGCTCAAAATGTGGGCTTCGTAATTTTTATACATTGTTTCGTATGTATTTGTAATTTTTGTATTTACGCTTCCACGTTTTCATTTGAAAGAGGAATATTTTGAACACTATTTTAAATAACATTTAGTTGTTAGATTTTGCCATTCGTCATTAATATAAATATATAGATAAAATTGAATATTTTTACCACAATTTATTAAACGCGAAAATCAAACATGATGTCGATGGCAACCTCGATGTCGTCGCGCTGATAAAAAGCATTTTGCAGAAATAAATTTAAAATCTTCTATTTTCTTACGGTTTTATATTGAAAATTTGATGTTTCGCAAGGTTATGCGCGAATTCGAGATATACGTATTTGTATTCGAATGTTAAGAACGTTCAAATTTTAGTGCAGCGTTGTTTAAAACGATAGAGTCGATTGGTTCTCTGAAGAAAGTCTATCTACAGTGCACGCGAACGCTTTTATGACTTGTTTCACCGAGATGACGTTGTGAAATTGAAACGGTAGAAGGAGATAACTTTTTTTATACGTTGGTTTCGATAAAATGTTTTGAAAGAGTTTCGTACTACCGTGGGAAGCGTACAGGTTGGGATAGTTTCATGAAAAATTCTATCTGAAACGCGTCACTGGGATTGCGAAATCGGTGACCCCTTTCATAATTAAGAAAATAGATTCTTATTAGCTGATCCTGTTGCCGTTGCGAAGCAGTTCGATCTTTTTACAGGCTGAGATACGAACGCGTTCTTTATACTTGCGAAAAAGGCAAAATATTTCAAATTTATGAATCGAGATGACGATTTTCCTTTTACTGTGAAACGCGACTAATTCAATTTCGTTGTCAACTTTTCATACATTTGCGAGAGATCGTTTTTATTTAAAGCTTCACGGAGTGCTGACGGTGATTATTTTATATTTATAAAAATAACGAGAATATGTCTTTCCAAATTTAGAGTCGTTCCGTAATAATATAAAACCGTGGAAATAAAATTACTGAATAATAATTATTCATGGATATATCTTCACAATTTTAATAATTATGTTTTAAACATGTAAGACTGCGTAATTTTGACGCGTACCGAAACCTAGTGTTAAATAACACTCTTATGTACTATTGCATTTCATTTCTACATTTAATACTAGAACTACCGAACAATAAATCCAACGATTACATTGCTTTGTAATAATAACGAGACTGCATTTTCAAAACTTCATATCATTCTTATTGTAACATACATGTTATTAAAGATGTACATCAAAAAATTTCTGATGAAAATATTTTTATAACTTCAACAATTGCGAAAGAAAAAAGTAGTTCCAGTATTAATAAATTTTCTTATCACAGAAACTCTTTAAACAAACTTTATACATAGTTTTATTTATAGTATATAGTTTATATATATTTCAGTTACAGTTTTTGTTGGAGTTACAGCAGTGACGATAGGAGTGCCTAAAGAAGAAAGTTAAATTTAAATTAAGAAAAGATTAAATTCCTTAATTTAAACTAGAACCATTTTCTTCGATTTCTGCTTTTTTAAAAATTAAAAACGCCACTTCTAGAAAGAACGTATTGGCTCTGTAAACGCTGGTGCCACCATTTTAAATTGGAAAGATGCAAACAAATTATTTTAAGTCGCCTAAAATTGTACGCCTTAAATTTTAATAATTGCGCAATACCAAGAGGATGCTCGCAAATTTTTGATCACCTCATAGTTCTACCATAAACGAAAATGTTAGATTACATCACTGGGAATTACTTGGTTCTCAATTGAAATTGTTGTCGCTATCAAAATATCTATTCAAAAACTGCTCGTATTGTAGACAATGGAATTTTAAACACTACATCGTGTAGTATATTAAATTATTTTTTTACACTGAACAAAATTGTTTAACACTCAACCCACCGAGCATTAAAATCGACTAGTGCATATTGTCTTATGCAAATGACAAGATGTAAATAATACAGATTTTTGTG
>CM052097.1:13235430-13248668 GCA_028453745.1 Agapostemon virescens
GATGATGCATGGCCTGTCTGAACAACACTTCCCATTATATGAAGATACTAAAAATTGTGTCGATTCATGGACAGCGTTAAAAGATGAAGCGTTCTTCCGATGTGGTATCCGGATACTGCCAGAAAGAAGGGAAAAAGTAGATGCCAACGATGGATGATACTTCTTATAAAATATAAGGTACCGTGTTTTCGCAATAAATGCCAATTTAAGATGAAAAACTACGGAGACTTATTTATACTCCCAATAGAAAATATGTTTTTGGAAAGTTTGATGAAACGCAGCAGCGAATTGTTAAGCATTGTCAATTTATATCGCGAAATTTGTGGAAATGGTCAGCTTTTCGAGGGTTGGAAGTTGATCGGGATGAAAAATCGTCGGCGGGGACTTACGGTGATCGTTTCGACGCGTGGTCTGCCTGAGCAGCATTTCGCATCATATGAAGATACCAAAAATTGTGTCGATTCATGAACAGCGTGAAAAGATGAAGCGTTCTTCCGAAGCGGTATCCGGTTGGTGTCAAAAAGATGGGGAAAAGTAGTGGCCAGCGATGGACATTACTTTGAATAAAACTCAAGGTACCGTTTTTTCGCAATAAATGACCAATTGAAGGTGAAAAACGGCGGAGACTTATTCGTGCTCCCAATAATTTGTCTACAAGAAATATATTTAACACTAGAACTACCAAACCAGTCATTTTGACTAGTCCATAATTTTTTCTTTCGCAATTATTGAAGTTACAAAAACGGTTTCATCAAAAATTGTCGGATGTACTTCTTTAATCACGTCCACATTATAATAAGAATTGTATGAATTTTGAATAGATGCAGTCTTGTTATTATTACAAAGCAGTGTATATCGTTGGATTTATTGTTCGGTAGTTCTAGTGTTAAGAAATGTTAATAGTTAAAGTTGTGAACAATTCTAATTATCAATTATGTGCTATAAAAATGACAATGTCTTAACTAGACTAAATATGAATCACTAATTATTTTTATTACTTTTCAACGTAGGTATTAGTAAAATAGAAAATCCAAAAAGTAATCTAACACTGTGTGAATGTAGGTTTAGCGTTAAATACAGATCGGCTTAAATGATTTCACAAATATTTTGACTCGTTGAAATCGATTCCGTTGAAAGCAACGTTTGAAATGGAAGATTGAAATTTTTGTGATTAGATTAATCTTTCGTGAAAACTAACCCGCTGTCCGATTGTATCATTCATCCTAAGACACCTAGCGTTCTACTCATCACACTTTGCCAGTATTACATGCAAGAAATATGCGTATGTCGGTCACAGTTAATGTCGATCCACACTGACGTCGCTCAATGCTACCGTGAAACTTAATTCCGATGAGTTCTCGTTCGTGAAAATAACGTCTCGGTGAAACCCGCGTTCACGATTTCAACGTGACCTTGCAACAACAATACTCTCCCCTAAATGTAACCACAGACCTTAACACTCAATTCTTTTTTCACTCGAAGGTCACAGTATAGCTCAATTCACTTTGATAGCAATAAAACTATCAGTTAGCGTCGTTTCGGTTGGACGAGCGTTCCCATACGTTAAAAATAAGTGTACCGTTACCGTTAGGTATTATTATGTAAAAATACTCTTCTTCGATCTGATTTTAAATCTTATAATTTATGTACGTGCTATCTTTATACAACAATTCTTAACACTTTACCGACCGGCCATTATTTTAGAATTCTTCAAGGTCCATGGTTCGTCACTGAAAACTTTTCTATGGATCCCTCAACGCCAACAGAAATTTTTATTGCGAATCAACAAGGCCTCCTAAGTAACTTTATCTAATAATTTCGTTGCGAATTACAATGTGAAAACAGTTTTTCAAGCCTCATTTTGGCTTCCGGTCGCTAAAGTGTTAACGTGCTTGCTCAACACAAAATTATTTCATTATGTAAAATTCTAAAAATCAGTAGATTTTCATTCGTTCTCGCTCAATTCGATTTTGTTTAGCCAATTTCTTAGTTGGATGGACCTCGAAACCGCAAAGTATCGTTCCAACGAAATTCATGACGATAATACTTGCAACAATACTCTGGTACATTCGAGTAGTTATTGGTAGCACCTACGACATTAACAAGAATGATCATCCACACCATTGGTTTCTCTAAAACCGTAATTTTAATGACTTTATTATTAACGACTTGTATATACTAATATATTCATTATAAAACTATACTTCATACAGTCGATGTGGAAAGTATTCGTACAACGACCAATTTCAAATAAAACTGTGTGCGTAAACTTCAGTTATAAATTTTAAGCGAAAAAAATGATTAATAAATATTCTTGGGTATTTGTAGAAAAGATTGTGTGAAAACTAAATTTTATTTTCTTCAAGATTAACAAAAATATACATCCAGTATAGATAAACGTAAGATATAGACGCACAGAAAGTATTCGTACAGTTATGAATAATGAAATTGAAATTGTACGAATACTTTCCACACCGACTGTATAAATGCATGCCATCGCAATTGACATTTGTTGATCTCGAATGTCCTTGAGTCATAGATCACTGTGTCTTAAAACACTCCATTGGATAATACATAGAAATGACCTTGATACGTCCCCTGTGCGTCTGTCTACAAAAAACAACAACATGAAGCAACCAAGTTGATCAGACGACTAATGACCGGTAACTTACAACGGTAACTGCCTTAAAACACCCTGTTAGATAATACATAGAAATGACCTTGATGTATCCCCTGTGCCTACAAAACAAAATATGAAGCAACCAAGTTGGTCGGACGACTAATGACCGGTAACTTACAACAGTAAGTGTCTGAGAACGCCCTGTTAAATAACACATAATAATGACCTTGACGTGTCCCCTGTGACTACAAAACAAAATATGAAGCAATCGAGTTGGTCAGACGACCAATGACCGGTAAATTACAACAGTATCGTCTATGCATCACATTATTTATAATACACCAATTTCTTTTAAATCTTGATGCGACCGATCAGTAAAAAATGGCGTCGAGAACTGCGAAAGGATGTACGGCAACGGAAAAAGGTAAGACGCGATCGCGGAAGTTCGGTGAGAAAAAAAGAATATAGCAAACGGAAAAGAGAACGAGACGAAAAAGTGGCGAATATGCTGAACGCGTATAATTGCAATGCAATCCCGTTTTGAAGATGAAAAAAAGGAACGGTCGCAGCAGGATATAAACGCAGCAGCCGGCCTAGCTTACGGACAAGTTTTGCGAAACGCGCGTGAACTACTTCTATCGCGGCCGTTCGCCGTATATTCGCATTCCGAACTTTCTTAAGCAATTATGTCATAACCCGTGCCCCCCTTTTTCCCCGCTTCGAATACACCGGACGCTTTGAACCCTCGGCCTTTCTCGCATCCCTCTTTTTCGCATCCCTCTTTTCGCATTCCGCGTCTCGTCTTCTCAAAGAAACGTCCTCGACGTACCACGATTCCGCCATCGATTTCGCAAACGACACGTTCTTTTGAAGTCGACGAACTTACCGGGCCGTTCTTCTATAACAACTACACAATTGATCGTACGAAATTTTGTAATCGTATTTGAGAAGATAACGAGTTTACGTAGTGGTAGATAAAATTATAAGATACCGGTGATAATATTATAAGATACTTATTGGGGAAAGGAATTTATAGCTCTCGCGATACTAGCGCCGATCAACCTCAACTATACCTTCGCTTTCCGATCCTGTTTACGATTTCGTATAGCTTAATCGCCGGTCAGTATTTGCGTTTCTTAATTTTTTTATTCCACAGTTATCGAAGTTATTGGGTTGTTCGGAGAGTTCGTGCCGATTGTGGCGGAAGATTCAAACGTGATGAATTTAAGTTTTAGTATATATTTATTAAATTATAGAAGTGCCATTCTGTTATACGACCATTCTCCATCTGTCAGGAAACGTCACAGAAAAAATGTCATTTGTTTTCAGTAATTCTAATATATTCAGACTTGTTTTTATGTCACCTACCGAAAATCGGCACGAACTTTTCGGACAACCCAATCATTTTATTTCCAAAATCAAGACACTTTTCAATGTAGAATAATTCCATGGAATAAAGTTTCAAATTTTTCAATTTTTAAACGTTTTAATTTTTATCGCTTTCTCAAATGTAGTAGTGCAATGTAATGTAATAAATAATGTCATAGTAATGCAAGTATGCAATAATAATAATGTAATAATATTATGCAATATTAATGTAATGTTTCGAGTAATAGTATGGCAGTGTTTAGAGTCATCTTTCCAGACAACCCAATAATTTTATTTCCAAAATCGAGACACTTTTCAATGTAGAATAATTCCATGGAATAAAGTTTCAAATTTTTCAATTTTTAAACGTTTCAATTTTTATCGATTTCTTAAATGTAGTAGTGTAATGTAATGTAATAAATAATGTCATAGTGATGCAAGTATTATGTAATAATAATGTAATGTTTCGAGTAATTATATGGTAGTTTTTAGTGTCAACTTTCCGGATAACCGAATATAAAATTGCTTTCATAGAAATCGAATCAGTTTCTTTGTTGAGTCATATATTGTAATTGCACAAAATCTAAATTAATCAAATCTTGTCATTTTTATGACAATATATACTAGCTAATTTTAATGTTGGGCTTAATCTTAACCAATGTTATTTTAGAAATGGCTCTGGAAATCGATACCGGGCAGAGATAACGTGTAAAGGGAAAAATGGTAACAGCGAAATCGGCATGCGTAAGAATAAAGTCCAAGCACTTATTCGCAATATTTGAGAAACTAATCGCCCTCTTCGCTCTAATTGATTAATTCATATGAGCTTCCGGTGTATGAACTGTAATAATCGATAGTTCCCGTCGCTTTCATTAAACTGAAGAGCCAGAAGAGATACCGCGCTCAAATATTACCATTTTATTAGAACGGTAATCGATTACCTATGGATACACCTGATGCTTCGTCTGGCCATATAAATTCCGGCAGCGTTAATCAAACTTGAGAAGTCTCTCATTGCCTCGAACTCTATCCACAAAATTAAACGGATATTTCGACTCTGAACCATCGGAAAATCAATATTTTGCAAAGAATTTCTATGAATTCGTGAAAAATAATTTAGATACAAACCTATGAAAATTGCAAATCGCCAGAAATCTACAATTTCATCCTTATTTCTCAACGCACTGGTGGATCATAATTTTTAAATTCAAAATGCCGCCGTTTCCTAAATAATCAAAATTTTATTTCAGTCAACACGAAAGGACCTTACAAAATATATTATCTTTATTATACTTTATAAATTCATTCATATTATTCATTACAAATGACTTTCTATAGTATATAAAATATACGATAAACAATATAATCTTATTGTTACTTGAAAAAGAAGAAATAATTGATGTATTCCGAATATCCACAAATGCGCGTGGAGCAACCTGCTGCAGAATTTAACTCCTTGTCCTACGATTTATTTTATAATAACAGCGACTATAATAAAGACGAAAAGAAAAGGGGGAATTTGTAGTTACCGCGTGCCTAGCTAGTCTTAAATGACTGTATAGTTATGAACGATTAAATAAAATGTTATTTCCGTTTAAAGTAAATTAAGGAAATACATACATTGAAGATTCAGTTCGAAATGCTTGATCACGAGTCTGATTCGTTGTTGTAGGGCAAGGAGTTAACCCTTCAAGGAATTTTCATTCCAAACTCGAGACATTTCTTCCTTGGAATAGTGCCATCGCAACGGTTCACTTCCTTCCGTTCGTATAAAGTTTATAACTATTCCGATTTCTAAAATGCGAACGCAATGATTAAACAATTTCTTTCAGTGTCATCTCGGAAGCGCCATTGGAGCGCTAAGGTTTAACAACTCTTTTGACAGGAATGACCAAAGATTGTTCGAAAAAGCAGCGATCAAAACCGGACGGCAAGTACGAGCAGAATCGAAAGAATCTTTTCGAGCTACAGTCAAGCTATAAAATTTTTACTTAGTCGCATTGTAATTTTGTTCACGATACAGGAAAAAAAAATTAATTCTAAATTACATTCGCACATAATGTCCAGTTAATAAAACTATACATTTTATTTATATAATTACTACCGTTTATTAAATGTTCTATTTTAAACAAAACAATGTCTGGTTTTAACGTTACAATAATATTCGGACACTTTTAAAGACTGATAGTTTTTGTACTAATTTTTACAAACGAAAAGTAATTCAATATCGTGTAGGATATCCTTCTTGACGAACGACCTCTTTTAACCCTTTGCACTCCAAGCAATTGTAATTCCAAAATCACGACACTTTTTGACCTAAAATAGTTCCATTATACATGGTTCCATTCTTTTCGTGCATATAAAGATAATTATAGCAATTCATAAATGTAACACTTGAATTTTTACCGATTTATTAAATGCAAAACAGTGATGTAAAAATTATTTTGAATAATAGTTTGACAATTTTTAGTGTCTCCTGAGAGGAGCTATTTGAGTGTTAAAGGTTAATAGTTCAGGCATATTGCAAATTATTTTTTTCAAATATTCTATACTAATATTATTCCATTGCTCTTTCAGTCGTTCTTTTAACATTTCATTAGATGTTATTGCAGTTCTTCTAATTCGTCGGTCTAGTTCATCTTATAAATTCATTATAGGATTCAGATCTGGGGACTGAGGTGGCGGTTGTAATAATTTTGAATAATTATACAGCAAATATTCCTGCACGATACGTGCCTCATGCTTGGGATCATTATCTTGATAATACTTAAATGTATTCTGAATCTCCATTTTTATTGCACTTTTACGTAAATTATTTTTTAAAATGTTCAGATATACATTTTCGTCCATTATGTTATTAATAAAAATTAATTCACCCGTTCCAAATGTTGAGATACATCCCTAAACAAGTACATTTCCACCACCGTGCTTTATAGTCGGCTTCGTATTTTCAATTTTGAATTCTTCATTTTTCCTTCGCCACACCATTCTTCGCCTATCCGATCCAAAAATGTTGAATTTATTCTCATTCCTAAAAATAACGTCATTCCACCACGTTTCTTCTTTTAAAACAAATTCTCTCGCAAAGTTTCATCTTTTCTTTCTATTAGTTTCATTCGCATACGGTTTTTTCCGAGCAACTCGTCCATTATAACCACATTCTTTTAATGCTCTGCGTATTGTTTGGGGGTGCACTTTCTTTCCAGTCTCTTCTAATAATTCGGCAGCTAATTTTGGTGCACTTAATGTAGGATCTTTCGTTATTTTTCTTATAATTTTTCTTTTATCTCGCGTGTCCAAAATGTTTGTTGGCCTCTTTGCGGAATAGATTGCATTCGGTCATCATACTTAAATCTTTTAATAATGTCTCACACTGTACTTTTACTAATTTTAAGCATTGCTGCAATTTTCCTTTACGATTCACCTTTTGCATTGTAAAAAATGACAAGTTGGCGTACGTTGTATAAAGTATTTCTCTTACGTCCGATTATTACCAGTGAGCTTAGCGAATATCTAAACACAGCTTATTTTCTGAGGCTCGAGACAGTTTACACAGATTGTAATATTTGTAAACGTACCTCACAATCGCATTAAATATCACACTAGCTCACGCAAATTGTTACATTCCGAGGTGTCCGAATATTATTGTCACGTTAAAACTAGACATTGTTTCGTTTAACATTTTAACTGCCGAACTAACAACCTCAAAAATTTCACAAAATCAAAGTAATTTATATAATGGAGCAACGATTGAAAATTTAGAACGTGTGACACAAAGTTATCTTTCAACCTTTCTGTATTCTCCAGATATTAACTTCATTGAATGCAACGAATATATTAACGTACAAATTTATTTTTAAATATGGACAATCAATTCTGTCACCCATATATGGGTGACGTGGCAGTCAAAGTATTAAAACAGACTACTTAGTAAACGTTAGTAATTATATAAATTATGCTTTTATTAACTAGACCATATAGAGTAATGTAATTTAGAATTAATTTTATTTTTCTTCATCGTGAACAAAATTACAATGCGGCAAAGTTAAAATTGTATAGTGTCCGAATATTAAAGTGATTCACTGTATAATTTCGTGGTCGCTTATTGGAAAGGGAACTGTCGTCGAAGAAAGATGAAAATCCCCATTGACCGACCGGCTGGACCCGAGTTTATTCACCGTGGAAGCAAAGTTTCAGATCGGACTCGGTTCGCGTTTTCGTTTTTCCGCGACCGATTCAGCCAGTCCGCGACTTTCTTCCTGTTTTTCCGGACGCTGAAACTAGTCTAGCATCCCGACAGAACTGATATAATTACCGGTTCGCCGAGAACGACTCGTCGAGGCATTAGATACGCGGACGCGTTACGAAAACACGACCGAACGGTTCGATCGCGTTATAACGGTGTACGATGATCGCCGATAATTGGACGCGTAATTTGTCTGCTTCAATGTTGCCCGGAATGGCCTTACCGGTGAATGTAAAATTGCACGGAATCGCGGCGGGTCTATTGCGAGCGAGTCGACGGTTTTTGTCGAAGAAAGAATCGGAAATGCTCGTAAATTAGCCGCGATCCTTTCGTTACCCAATCGGCTTCATGCGCGGATAACAATCGACCTACTTATCGAGGCTAACGCACCGTTTGTGCGTTTTATTTCCCTTTAATTCTCGAGGATTTTCGATCGAACAATCGGCGCATTTATTTCGAGATTTATTTCGAACAAATTCGATCCAATCAAAATTAGCGATACGTTCTACTTTCACGGAAATCGTCGATAACACTAATATACTTTCTGTAATTCCTTTTTCTTCGATCACGTTAAGCGTTCGTTACCGGTCACGATTGTACAGTATTCTGTCTGTAACTATCGGAAAGGTCTTCACGTTTACGGTCAAAATTTAATCCCTGCCATGAAGAGATGGGGGGGGGGGGAGGGCCCCTTGAAACCAGCCATGCAGCAAACACGCTCGACGACTGAACCAGCAAAGTGATCGGTATCGACCAGGCGCACTGATATCAACGAAGCGAAGATTGTAACTTTTCTGATTTCGTATTGTTACTTTTTACGAAACTTTTACCGTAGCAGTTGTCTCTGCTTTTCTGATTAACCCTTTGACTGCCAAGTCACCTATATGTTCCTTGTTCGGTTGCTAGTTGAATTTTCCCGTTGATATATTCATTGCATCAAAGTTGACGGTGACGCAAAAAGTGTAACAAGGTAGAAAGAGTACTCTGTGTCGTAAATTTTATTTAAAAAATTTTAATGTCATTGGATATCTCGTTTCGATTTTATACGACTTTTGTGATTGCTAGTTGGGCGGTAAAAGTGTAATTATGGATATTTAAGCGCCGGTTCTGTCATTTTCTCTGTAACCGAAGTTATTAACACTTTACCGACCGGCGATTATTTTAGAATCTTTTAAGTTCGTAATCCATCACTGAAGACTTTTTAATGGATCCCTCAACTCCGAGAACAATTTTTATTTGCGAATTAACAAGGCTTCCTAAGTAACGTTATCTAATAATTCTGTTACAAATTGCAATGTAAAAGCAGTTTCTTAAGCCTCATTTTGTTATGGGGCAATTATTGAAAAACCTATTAATAGGCTTGCGGTCGGTAGTGTTAAAATGTCTTCGTCGCTAAAAAGGTTGCAGAAGAAAAAAGATAAGTTACTGAATAAGATTAACTTAAATATTGTTCGCGAAAGAATAAAATTTGATTTCGTTTAAAAAGGAAGGTAAAACTAAGGTAGATTCGATTGAAACAGAATGGCACAAATGGGCTAAGCGAGTCTTTTGCTTATGCACAGTTGCATTATTTCCGTTTAAAGGTAACTAAAATGTGACGCGAGAACTAAGCAAAATGGCTCCGTATTCAACGTGTTAAATGGTTATGAAATGCGAAAACTGCCACGCTAATGATCTACGAGAGAAAAGCACAGAAAGTTGGGACTTTACAGACAACCAATACTATTCTCAGCAAAGTTCTCAGCAAACTGCGGAGTAATCGAAGATAATTCTAGCGTGGTTAGAGCGTTCGGATTCGCCGATCGCGGCTGAAATGTAAATTCGGCGACTTCGACGCGAAATTGATGAGAAAGCGGCATTCCGTCTCGATAGAATTCGACTTTCCACCTCTCCGGCTTCTCGAACTGGGCCGACGATCGTCAGCTATCAGTGTTACACATTTCTTTTTTGTGTTTCGTGCAGATTGTGCAAAAGCGCTCCTAGTTAAATGAAATCTAATCGGCTGAAATTCGTCGCTTTCTCGTAAATGAACGCGCCCGGCGACGCAAATTCCACTCCTACAGTCTATCGAGCGTAACAGGCGAACGTGTTTTCACGCAAATTGTTCTTACCGGGCTTTCACGTTGTCGCGATTCATTTTTTCAACGTGAAACCAGACGAAGTGCTATCTTATCGGATTTGCATCTAAATGGGAATACAGTAACTTATAACTTTATTCGGTTCAAATACGCTGATCGCTCGAGTCGGCTTCGCTGTGAAACGTGTACAGAGTTTCCTCGAAATCTCGGGTCATCGTGCACGCGATGGATTCTGAGGAGGTCATTTTAACACTTTATCGACCGGCGATTATTTTAGAATTTTTGTAAGGCCTATGATCCATGACTGAGAACTTTTTAATGGGTCCTTCAAGGCTGACTGCAATTTTTATTGCGGATCAGCAATGCATCCCCAATAATATTGTCTAATAATGTTGTTACAAATTGGAATGTAAAAATAGAATTTTAAGCTTCATTTTGATACAGCTCGAATATTGAAAAGCCTATTAATAGGCTTCCGGTCGATAAAGTGTTAACACTAGAACTACACTAATGTACGCTGCTTTATAATAATAGCAAGATTGCAATTATTCAAAGTTTGCATAACTTTTACGTTAACCTGTTGACTATCGCAGACTTCGAGACGCGCATCGGCCATACCATACGGTAGGAATTCAGTTATTGGGTTGTTCGGAAAGTAATTTCGTTTTTTTTTTGTGAAAATAAAAGACAATTTTCGTATAACGAGCAAATATTTTATTAAATTCTATATTGGCCATCTTCGACATCAAAATTGCCGGATCGAAATTTTGCAAACCAGTTCTGGCACTGGCGTACTGTCAACACATCTTCTCCATACACATCGGTTAATTTCTTTCTGGCTTGAACAGCATTTTTACCTTTTCTATAGTAAAAAAGTAAAATATGACGAAAATGCTGCTTATTGCTCTCCATATTTAAAAGGGCACCAACCAAAAACTACTGCGTAGAATCAATTGGACTTTTTCACACACAAACCTTGCTATATCAGCTCTCAAAACATATAATGATTATGCGGCTTAAGTGTGAAGTTGGGTGTAAAAAAATACAATTAAATCCTCAGTCGGGAGAAAACGAAATTGCTTTCCGAACAACCCAATACAATGTACGCACAGAACGGCGAAATTGTGGGTAGGATTGCATTTTAGTGAAAACGTAGTTCAATAATCAAAAAACTGAATTTCGCTACATTAACACTAGAACTACCGAACTTTAAATCCAACGATATTCACTGCTTTTTAATAATAACGAGACTGCATCTATTAACCGTTTGAGTGCCAAGGAGTGATTATGCGCTTCTTCTGTTCGCTTTAGGCTGCGAAGCTGATAACCGCGACACGCTCGGATTCCGTCGATGCGTGACTTTACGGTTACCATTCCATTTTAGGTAAAAGTAAAAGAATGAGACAGCTGGTAAAAGAACGAATTTTAATTTCAGTCGAACATGTGTATACAAATATCATTGAAATGTACAAATAAGACAAGCGCTATCGCGCTGCTTGGCACTATTGGAGAGGGAATAAGAAAAGCGAAAAAGCGTTCCTTGGCACTTTTGGATGGGAAAACAGCAAAGACACGTGACACTCAAGCGGTTAAAACTTCATACAATACTTATCGTAAGGTATACGTCATTAAAGAAGCACATCTGAGAATTTCTGATGGAAACATTTTTATAACTTCAACAATTGTGAAAGAAAAAATTAGGGACCAGTCAAAATGACTGGTCTGGTAGTTCTAGTGATAAAACATTATTATTTATATCTTTCTATACTTTAACTTTACTAACGTTGTTGTAGTAATTAATGAAACAATTCAGTGTGATCATTTTAAAGCACGGACATCCGCGAAAGTCAGTACAGTGGCGCATCGTACCTAAGAGGTTAATGATTCAAATCCGATCTGGCCACCGCAAGCTCTAATCGGGATCGAAATGTTAGAATCAGAGTTTGGGGCAAAATCTAGGGTTCATTTAAATTCTGATAAGCGGATTTCGGTACGATCTACGGAATGTGGGAGGTCAAACGTCGATTTGACCCCCTAGAGGGCCGATTAGAAGACCCAATATTCGATTTGGGTCATATAGCGAAATCTAGAGTTTAATCGAAATAGACGATGTTAAATGGCTAACTTGGCCCGAATCAAGGTTCCAGTGGCTGGATTTCGGTTCAGAGGGTGCAATCCATGGAATGGGGAAGATCAGACCTCGATTCAACCCCCAGAGGGCCAGTTAGAGGACCCAACATCCGATCCGAGTCATAGAGCGAAATCTAGAGTTTAATCGAAATAGACGGTCTAAATGGCCGCACCGAGCTTTCGGTGGCCGGATTCCGGTTCCGAGGGTTCCTTCTTCAGAATGTAGAACGTCCGGTCAAGATCCAACGCCCCGAGGTCAGATTAGGGTAAAAATGTCCGATCTACGACATGATTCGATTCGTGGGTTGAATCGAAACAAGCTACTTTAGGTAACTGGATTCGATCAATGCAGAGTTGCTTTGAGCTGATTCGAGTCTTCAAACAAAGCTAATCAAATCGCGGCGACTATTCTGGCGAACGGATTCTGGCGTGGCGACAGATTCAAAATGCTGTGTTTGATTGGTCTTTGTCGTGTGCAACTCGAAAGTATACTTACATTGTAGATTTACATTTACATTTTACGTTGTAATTTGTAACCAAATTATTAGATAACGTTACTGAGGATGTCATGTTGGTTTACAATAAAAATTGCTGTTAGCGTTCAGAGATCCATTGAAAAGTTTTCAATCATGGACGCTGGACTTTGAAAAATTCTGAAATACTCAATACGCAGACATGCTCTGAGTTATCAGTAAAAGAAAATACGTATCTTAGTTTGTTTTTAACACAAAATGTGGAAAAATCTAAGATGCGCTATCTTTTTGTCCCGGAGTGTAACTTCAATAATTGCGAAAAA
>CM052097.1:13258668-13275389 GCA_028453745.1 Agapostemon virescens
AAATAACTACACTATTGTTTAAAACAATTTTCACGTCGCTATGTTTGCATCTGAGAAACTGTTATAGGGACAAGTAAGAGTAAAAACTTCAGGATGCATAAGAGGAAGTAAATGATGTAGAATAAGAATATTCTAGGTTAGAAGAAATGAAAGAAGATTGGTTTTGGAGTTGAAACAGTTTCGGGTGCGAAGGGTTGAACGGCAGAGATAGCTCCAAATTCACGGGACTGATTAATATGCATAAAGCCTGTCGCCAAATACAACGAGGTATTTGTATGCGTAACAACTGTTATGCGTTCGCTTTTTTTTATGGTTAATTAATCCGTACAGTTTACGAAGCCCCGTGCCGGTAACCCACATCCGAGGCCAATAAACGATTTCTTCGGTCCACTTAGAAGCAGCGTGCACAAGCGAGAAAGAAGAGCACCGGCGAAATGGGTCTTCAATAGCAAAATGAACGGCGACATTTGATTCGGCCATCCTCCGACACTTTCGAGCGAACACCTGTTTCCCCGGGAAGCATTATTCAAACCTGAAGAAGAAACTCGCTGACTTCTACGTTTTCAACATGAGTTGATCGACCAATATGTAACGTCGCCGAGTACGAAGTGTTATAGCAAAAGAATCTGAGAAACTTCGAATCGCTTCGATCCCATATTTTGGACAGAAATGTTCGAGTCGCTTCAAACGTGGTTTCTGAACGGTTGAAAATGTCGACAATTTTGAAGGCTAGGAAAAAAGTGGAACTCTTGAGAGTTGTGAGAGCCCGAGCAATTTTTAAGCGCCGGAAATATTGAAACTCTTGTAATTCTTGAAGCCCTTACAAATGTTTAAGGCTTTGAAAAAGTGAAACTGTTGAGAGTCATAGGAGCCTGAACAATTTTGAAGGCTCTGAAAAATTGAAACTTTTATAAATCTTGAAAACCTCGATACTTTGGATGGCTCAGAAAAATTGCAAACCTTCAGAATCTTGAAAACCTCAACATTTTGAAGGACTCGGAAAAATTAAATTCAATGTTTAAAATTTTTTAAGGTTCGGAAAAATTGAAACTTTTATAATTCTGGAAGCCCTTAAAAATTTTTAAGGCTTGAGAAAATTGCAACTTTTGAGAATCCTAAAGCTTGAAGGTTTTTTAAGGCTCGGAAAAATGGAAACTTCTGAAAATCTTGAAACCTCGAAACTTTGGATGGTTTGGAATTGTTAAAGGCTCAGAAAAATTGCAACTTTGAGAATCTCGAAAGCCTTAAAAACTAAGCGTTGAACAACCTCGATATACCATCTACTGTTTGTTCATTAGTACATGTAGCATGTAACAACCAAACATATTGATTTACGGTAGAACCTCCCTCGTTGCAACGTCGTTTATCGCACGAAATCCTCGTTCGTTACGTAGTAACGACTCCCACCACCTGTTACTAGAAATTCTGGAACGGTTGTTTGATTGGTTACCACTTTCGTTAAATATCCTCAATTTCTGCGAGCATTCTCGGTCCTGTTTCGTTCAGCGAACGAGGTTTTACTTACCTGCTACAGTAGGACCTTGATTATCCAAAATCATCGGTTGCCTGCGATGGAATTGATGCGATAGAATGGCTTAACAATGGCAAGACGAACGACGAAATTACTGAAAGATTCAAAATTATTCAAAACGAAGGAAACAACTGTGAAAACTGTGAAAATTGTATAGTGTCCGAATATTAAAGTGATTCACTGTACATAATTTTTCCTCGAGAAACGTGTTATGGTAAGATGACGAGAAGAACCGTGAGAGGAATGCGGTGACGTAGGCTTGAAGTAGGGGTCCGATTGGTTCGCTTAACCCCTTGCCCTACAGCAACGAGTCAGACTCGTGATCAAGATTTCGAACTGAATTTTCTAAACATGTATTTCCTTAATTTTTTTTAAACGTAAAAAACATTTTATTTAATTTTTGATCGTATGTGGTCATCGGAGAATAGCTAGGCACGTAGTAAATACAAATTTGTCTTTCCTTTTTGTGGTTTTGCGGAGGACAAAGAAAGTCTAGTGACTGTTATTGTAAACTAAGTCGTAGACCAAAGGGTTAAACGAAAAGAGAGAACGAGCATGAGCACGACGAAGAGGAAGAATGAGCAAACGATAAACTCCTCGTTCCCCTGACCGCCCCCAGGGTTCATCTTGTCATCTCGCCACAATAGTTGCAATGTTCGATCATCGGATCAGGCTGAAGGTTGTCTGTTCGGATAATCGAGGACACGCCGCAGTTGAATGGGAATAGGGACAAGTGGGTGTTGTCAATAGATCAACAACGATTTGATATTGCCACTTTGCAATGTAATGCTTTTAATAGATCTCGATCTGTATATCCCGCGCTCTATAATCAGAGTTTCCTCGTCATGTCGTCGACGGTGCCGCGCTACAATGACAGTGACCGTGAAAACGAGAATTAGAATAATAACGATCATCGGAATAATGGTAAAATATGTCAATAATAATGACGGTACTAATAATAAGAATAATTTAAGTCGTTGACTGTAAAAGTGGCTCGATTGGTATTGCTCCCCGAATTTCGAAGGCGTTTGGAGTAGCAAAACTCCTCTATTCATTAAGTTGCAAAACGCTCTAAAATTTCTCGTCTAAACGCTACTCAACGACGAATAAATTCCACGCGTCCCCCCATTCCTCCTCGCCATTTCACAATCGAACCATCCCCTACTATACTGCGCATCCGGTAACGCTATCATTCAGCCGATCGAGTACAGAACCGATCGAACACGACCACAGAAAAACGAAAAAAGAATCGCTTGAACACGGAAAACAATGTCCGACGCGACAGACCTAACCGTTTCTGTTCCCCACGAATTTCACTCTTTCTCGAATCTCTACAATTTCCACGCATTGCGCATCGTCGAATCGATGAATTGAAATTGGAAACCGTTTGCTTAACGAACTTATAAACAACACACCCGCCGCGTTTTTGTTCTTGCAAGATTTACGACGATGAAACACGGTCCAACCGTCGAAGAAATTTCCATTCGAGTCGAATTTCGAAAGACGTTTTTAATCGGCTGGGATTTACACCGAAACAAAAGTGTCGCGGTTTGCGATCGACGAACCTAAATCTACATTTCGCGCAACGGTTTCCGTATCTTCTCGTATAATAAATAAATTTTTCTTCGGAGCATAGTTCCGAAATGGACCACTATTTTTCTCGCCTGTCTTTGAGCGAAACAGAATCGACTGTAGGTCGTTAAACGACCTTATCGTCGTGTAATTAAAATTTCGGGTAACCATCACGCGTTCTTCGGCCGTGTTCCGCAAACAAAGTTCATTTCATGGTCTGAATCTCGATCGGCTAGATTGCGTGTCGCGAACAGAACGATCACGAAGGCAGCTGCAATAATGGAGTCCCTTTTTCCTGCTAATTACCTTTGACTTCGACTCGTGTACGTGTGTGTATGGGAGTGTGTTCGATAACAAAGCGTTTTGTAAATATGTATACAGGTATATGTATATAAATACGCGAGACTTGAACGTCCCCGAATGGTTTTATCCGCTGACTAGCTAGCTATTTCGTTGGCTCGCTTCCGCGTGGATTCGATTCGAATTCGATGTTGTGTATCGAAATCAAAAGCAACGAACAACGAACGACTAGCTTTTACAGTGCAGTTTTGTCGGTCGCTAGTTCCGCAGGGCGATCCGTTTCGATTCTGGAACGGATAAAAATCACGCTCGACCTTTCACCCGCGTGGAAAACCACATTTTTACGCGTGCCGATTCGGACACGGTTAACGAAACTCCGCGTTACGCGCTATCGCGAGTAAATGGACAACAAAATAACCGCTGGTTCTCGAAATTTGTTCAAACAGACACGTTAGAACCGTGCCAGATTCGCGCAACGATAACCAGCTCGCGGATTTTATGCGTTCGTCGTGGAAATTAATCGAACAAACACAAAACTGTCGCATTATTTGCATTTCACTGAAATTATCAAGGACAGTAACAAATGCGCATGCATTTCTTACACCTTTCACTTAATTCGGACGATTTTTGTTTTGCAAAGTTTCACTCACGAATTTTTCGCGACTGTAACGTAATGACGCTGCGCGAGGAAGAATTTCGACATTTTCAGAGACGGAGGTGTTAAAATGATTGTTGAAAATCATCTTGGCCGAGCGATTTTTCAATTATAATTATTCTGGAAAGACGAACGATATTATCGTAACATCAAGGTAACGGAATCGTAAGAGGTTAACCTCTTAGGCAATATGAGCCACTATAGTGGCTTCGCGGAGGTCATCTTCTTGTACGACGCGCCACTATAGTGGCTCTCGCGGATGCCATCTCTCTGAACGAAGCGTCACTGTGTATTGTATCATTAATTATGAAAGTAAATTGTTAAAGTCAACATACGCGTATCATATCTTTTAGAAAAATTATAATTTCATGATCAAACACTTCATATATTGCAGTGCTGTATCATTTACACGTAATTCGCCATGTAAAATTCAACCGTGCCTAAGAGGTTAAAAATTTACTCAAAGTTACTCAAAGAGCTATAGAAGTTACTTGAAAAAAATGACTGAATAAATCGCTTAAAATTTCATTTCGGCACCAAGTTTCGTACTGCCATGACTTTGATTCGTTTCTGACACACGTGAACGTACGAACCCATTCGAATAATCTGCGCAGCACGTTCATTTTCCGAGAGCAATAAAATTTGCAAAGAGAAAAATCTACGCGGACAGACCGTCGAATTAAACGTTCCCTTACCTCGACGTGAACTTTAAAATTTGTGAAAATTGTCTGCGAGTCCATTGCCAGCGCGATTCCGAGCTCCATCCGTTCCACGTCGAACCGAATCGCCCTGACCGAGCTTCCACGCCGAAATAACACTAAACTTTCGCGTGCTTCCGAAGCAAGTAAGGTCCTACGTCATTCTAATCGCAAGCCGGAATGCGACCAATCACCGAACTCGATGATTCCGGTGATTTCGATGCTTGGTGCGCGATCACGCGTCGATCAGGACGTCATCGTATCTACGATACAAATTCAAGCGAAAACTCGATAAGCTCGAGCATGAAGCGCCGTGATTAGACTGCGGATCTTTGTGCAAATAGAAATTCGAATGAATTTAATTTACGGAAAATAGATGGAACGTTTTAACCTCGTCGCGCTAAGGGCTTTCGAGGTTTGCGAACGTTTCTCTGCGCCGCTAATTGTAAGGTAAAGCAGTAGAAATGCTTAGAATCCGCAATCTAGTCGTGAAAATTGCTAGAGCAGGCACGGGCGGAGATTGCCCCAAGGGCCAACGGGGCGGGGCCAACGGGGCGGGTCCGTCGAGATCGAGAACAACGAAGCCACGCCTACTTACGGCACTCCGCGCAAAAGTACTCGAGATAGATCGCTAAGCGAGATAATAATTACACTTTACATATTTATATATCTCGTACATTTGTCAGAAGAAATTGTACCCTTCACGCATCCTGTATTTCGCATAGTCTCCAGAGTAAACGAACGATGATTCAAAATTTTAGGAAGCGTCGCAAAGAAGCTATCGAAGGAATTGCAAAAATGAAGCTGACCTGAATTTTGCCGAGAATGTTTGGACAGAATATAATAATTTAAACAATCAAACTGTACAGATCTAAATTGGAAATTTTTAAGACCAAAGGGAACAAGCAATTTGAATAATAATTCGATCTAGAAACTAAAAACTTCTTATGTTTATAAAAACATTTTTTGTGTCAAATTCTTCGTAAGTAATAGCACAAATTATTTTAAATACAGTTTATTGCATGCATACGTATATTTTATGGAATAATTATAGAAGAAGGAGAAACATTTACACAGAGTATGAAGAAAGCAGTGATCATCCGTCCCAGAGGCGAATCCGCACATACAAAACGGTGGACATTTGTAATCGAAACTTGCCGCAAAATTGTTAACAAAATTTACGTTTAAATTGTCGCCTTTTTTTTGCTCACTGAGAATAGAAACAATTTAGAAAGGAACCGCGTAAGCTCATAAACTTTTTACAATATTTTCGGCATAACACGCCGATGCATTCGCGGAAGTATTATTATTTAAGTTGCATCAATGATTTCATTTCGCAAAGAGTAACAAACTTTTGGCCGTAACGTTTGGAAAAGGCAAACGTAACAGAAATTCATCCTCGAATAGATTTTTATCCAAATAAATTCTTACTCGACAGCGATCAGTAAAATTTGATTCGTTACTCTTACTCATTATTAAAATAATATAAATATAATTATAAATAAATATAAATATAAAAATTTATGCTTTTCTGCGCTTACTCTGGAGGCGACGTGCAGTATACAAAACGCGGGAAGCGTGCATTTTCCACCTTAAACGGTAAACCTACCACAGCCAGTCAAACCATCGGTATCAAATTTTGTATAACACAATTAATAAAATTACAAATATTTTGATCTACACATTGCAATAAAAATGGAAATTCAAAATTAATTAAATTAAAAATAAAAATCGAAATTAAACACCGTCATTTTTCTTAAAGAATATACTCTAACCCAATGTCAATACTCGACACTCTTTCAGTGTAAAACATTTTAAAAATTATAAGAACCGCGCGAAGTATAAATTAATTGAATTCTGCAATTTTTTTAAGACAATACGAGCCAGTGGCTTTCAAGGTTCCAGTAAATTTTGCGCAAGGTGAATTAGACGAATCTGTACGTTTTATAATTTCGTCGTGTAGTCTTCAACCGTTGGTCGTCCGTTACGTTTCCGAAGGTTGGTGTGGCCCCGGAGCGTTGCCCCCAGGGGCAATCGAGAACGGCCGCTTGCCCGTGCGAGCGCTAGCGAGTCTCCTCGTTCAAATAAACGTGTCTCTTTTCCGCGCGCAACTATGCGAACGCTTCTGTCCCCGTCGCCGCAACCCTTCTCCTCAGGTTCTCCTGAGAAAGCTGTATCTCCCGGTTGAGAATCTACGCTAAGGACTAAGATAATAGGATAAATTGAACTACACGCGATCAACAAGCCAGTCTAGAGTTTATAACAAGTCTTTATGCGAACGATTACTTTCGTCGAAGCTCGATCACTCGGCTCTTCCACCGTACCGGCGCGGCGCTGGAAATCCGTATTCCCTTAGAAGCTCCTTCGAACCCATCGGAACTTCGAAATTCACGGAGTACCTCGACACGATGCCGTTTTCTTTGCTCGTTTTTGGTCCCTCGAGGTGAGTAGAATCTTCGAAAAGGTTACCGTGTGCTTTCTCTATTTTCCTACATGCAGCGGAAGCCACGACGCGCGCGCGATCATCACCCGTGAAAATTCAATGTCCTTTCGTGCTCTATAAAATCTTATAAAATCGCGGTTTGTTATAAAAGATCTTCAAGTGTGTTCCTTTACTAATCGTCTGTATCCGCTGCAGCTTCGAACGGCGCGGACTTTCGCTCGTTCGTCGAACGACACGCGACAGAAAAGAAAATGTCGAATATACTCGATCGTAAACTTGCTGGGAGAATATACTTTTTTTGTTTGTTTCTTGATTTTTCTCTCTCTCTCTCTCTCTCTCTCATTTTTGTTCCTTTTGCTATTGCCAGCGTTTTCGCGAAAGCCGCGAGAAAACAGGAGAGCATGGATTAACCTTCGCGGAACGCGTTCAACTCTGAAGAACCGAAAAAGATAGCAGAAATACAATCATTCACGGCTGACCGTGGCAAAACGGAGGCTGGGATTCACGGACTTTGCGCGGTGTCAAGGAGATTCACGGACGATTAATGGTCACCTGTTCGCTCCGCGCCGAACAGGTGGAACAGCGATGAGCGATCCGTTCACCTGGGATTTACTATACTACGAACGCGCTCGGTAGCTCGAAAACGACGCACATCGCCCTACGGATAAGTCCCTCGGGTCTGCGGTATTGTTTCGAGACGTCGATCCCCGAGGAGAGTTAGAATTTAATCGTGACAGTCACGCGGATGTGGTAGAACGGCGTGACCCCCTAAAAGTGTCGCTAACAATAAAACGTCGCCTAACTTAAAACGTAATTAATACGAAATGGTACAAGCAAGATCTCTCTATTCGTATGAAGACACCGCGTGCCGACCTCGAGAGGAGAAAACCTCCCTTCTTCTCCCCCCCCCCTGCTAACCCTTTAACCGTTGTTCCAGAAAATCTCGATTTCATTTAATCGATCGACATTCGCGTTATTTGTAGGAGTGTTCGATGTCCTTCTCTTTCTCCCCTGTCGACTCGGCCCGCGCGACTCTCGTCGTTCTCGCAGCTATTACGATATTCATGGTTTATCTCTAGAACTGCATAAATATTCTGTCGTCGCTAAATAATATGCGTGTAACGTGTATCGTTATCGACTACGTGCCGGATGTTCGTCAATGGCAGACGGAATCTTTACAAGCGTCGACGTTAAGCGTCGTCGATGGATCGCGTGTTACAGTTTAGCAACGGCTGGTTCTTGCCGGGTACCTATAAAATCGTATATTGTTCTTTTAACACCGTTTCTCGTCCGCGAATTTCACTACCACTTGCCTTTGATCGCGTCCCATGGTGTTCCGCGCTGCGTGAAAAATTTCGAACACCGATGAGAACGTGGCTTGAATCGCGCCGACGGAAACGAGGTTTCGTCGACACCCATCACCTCGAACCGCGATTTTTCTTTCTCTCTCTCTCTCTCTCCCTCTCTTTTTCTCTTTCGCTCTTGCTTTCTCTCTCTCTCTCTCTCTCTCTCTTTAGATAGAATTACGATGCTTATAGTAAAACAGTACTTAGAGCTATAGTTACTTTGGTATAGTCAGTTATATCACACTAAAGTCCGCTGCGTCTGCGGGGAATCCTCTTTCGAAGGTTTGTGTTCAGAGTTCCGCCTGCAGAACCCTGGAAAACGGACAACGGAAACGTTCGTCAGGGTTCGTGTACGATTTGTGCGGTTCAGACGAAGAGAAATCATGGTCCACTAACGGTTTCGACACACGCTTTACAGCCACGATCTCGAAATTCGTTTGGACCTAGTTAACACGTTGAATGCCACGCGAATTTTGCATGCTCCGGTCATTCCACGCCAAGCGGATCACTTTTATAAATCAAGTCAGGGATTTTGTTTAAATTGAAATATGTTATAGTCTATGCGAAAATTGGGGGGGTTTAAGTCATCATTCTTCTATTTTCGAAATTCTTTAAAAGATACAGAGCCTCAAACTTTGTGGTTTTTACACAACGACCTTTGGAAAACAATTTTTATCTCCGTTGTTATTAATCGCAGAAACTTTTTCTTTTTTAGTTTTGATCGTAAAAGACGGCTCTTTTTAACTAATATTTTAGTTTATTCGTATTGTCATTTTTATAAGGAAAAAATAGTAAAAATAATTTTATTTTGCAAATTTAACTAAATGCTCACATTTTTAGAAAATCGAAAAAGATATGTTCATATTCTGTATTTCTTTGCCTTTCGATTCCCATAGAAAAATGCAGTTTCTTTCCTACGTCTAGAAACTAATTATAAACTTCAACGTGGTCTAACAACAGCTCGTACAGACGATACGTTTTTCGATAATTTTATCGAATTGAGTTCGACACCAATTCAACAAAATTACCGAAAATCGTTTTATCTGAACAGGTTGTAATATCTATGTACTCATGTTCGTAATACGAATGTGTACATAGCGCAATTAATTAACCCTTAGCGCTCCAATCGCGTCTCTGAGACGACACTAAAAATTCCTATTATTTAAAACAGCTTTTACATTGCTCTGTTTGCATTTAAGGAGTCGTTAAAAATTGAAATGTTGCATGAAATTGAGATTTATTTTACGTCAAAAAGTGTCTCGATTTTGGAATTAAAATTACTTGGATTGCTAAGGGTTATACTCTCAATTATAATTGAAGTAGGCAGTATTAACTCTGGGTACTCGAATAACGTCACCAAAAAGTGCCATACTATTATTGAGGCCAACTTTTACATTACTAGGTTCGCATTTAAGTAATCGATAAAAATTCATGTGAGTACGAGCAATAGTAATGAACGTCGTATGCAACCTCCGTTTCCTCCTTTTTTCCATGTAAAAAAGTATCTCGATTGTGGAATTAAAAAATTGCTCCGATTGCAAAGTGATGAGAAAAATGAAGTAATATGTTGACGGTAGAGATCGACGAGCATCGATTCGCGTGGCTGTCAACGAGTAATTAACAGCGAGTAATTTGCTAGACAACTTTCTTATAAATGGAACTGAGTAAAAGTCACGAAATCGACAGTTTTTCCCCAGACCTGTGCAGGAAAAGTGGTCTTCGTGTGTTCGAAGGATGATTACCTGTCATTGCTTGGCGGACTTAAACCTGGCAAGTTTCAATTGCACCGGATTAGAAACTTTCACATGAACCGCGATGTCCTCGACTGGGGCTTCTCGAACGTCCGTGCCACCGACTGCAACAACTCGATCGCCTTTGCAAATTTTACCACTTTCCAGAGCACTGCCGCCGGGCAACTGTAAAACAATCAAATCGTACACGTCACAAAATCTCACGAAACGTTTTGCGTTCGACGAAGATTTTCTTAGTCTCTTAACGTGGGTAAATACAAAAATATAATCTAAGAGTAACAGTAATCGTGACTTAGAATTATTTAAATTTAAATATCTCCTAAACTATCAATTTTTTTTACAAAAACAGGTTAATACTTTTTTTATTAGATAACAAAATATGCTTTGCTCAATACCTTCAAACTTTCCCTGAAACTTCTTTTCACTACTAGCAATAATAGCGAGACGATTAACACTAAACCTACCGAGAATCCAAATTGACAGATGTACATTGTCCTATACAAATTGCAAGATTTAATTTATTTGGATTACTTGCGATTTTCTGGAAAGGTTCACCTGACTCGCTGTTGCAGGTTTAGTATGAAGATATCAAAATCAGGTGAGAAACCCTGTATATTGTAAACAATGTTGTCTATGGTGCTGCAAATATTGCAACTTCGTATAAAAGTTATGAAAACTCAATGTAGATGTGCGTTTATTTATACAGCGAGGAGCAAAGTGGAATTAATTAGACCAATTCTTTAATTACACGATACTTTATCATCATTATTATCTTTCTATAAATTTCTAGTTCTATACATTTACGGAAAAGTCTGTTTGCATCGCACGGAATCCTTCTCAACGCTAAATCATCATTATTATTTTTCTATAAATTTTTTGTTCTCTACGTATACGGAAAAGGCTGTTTGCATCGCACGGAATCTTTCTCAATGCTAACTTGCTTTTTTATCAGTCATTTTTACAAAGCTTAAACGTTTCAAGAGATGTTCCAAGATGATTCGATAAGACGGACTTGCGCAGAATAATTAAGATCGTAATTAAGAAGCTCTGGCTCACCAAGTCCGACACGTATGCTCCTTTGCCGCTCTTGTATCCCGTTAAACAGAGACCAGCTCCTTTGCCAGATTTCTTCTGTAACTCGACATCGATTTCCTCTTCCGGTTTCTCGCGGCGGTGGACTATCATCGTGATCTACGGACCCGAACGAATTGAAAATCGTAACGCGAAATAGTGGACGATTAAATTACGATATGCAACAGAAAGGAAGAAAATGATTGCTCACAGTGCCCGAAACTTTCAGCACGGTTGCGTGAGCCTTGTCGTGTTCGATTTCTTTGAAACTGTTTGCGCACATGTCGATTATTTGGTCGCCAGACTGCAGGCGGCCATCTTTGCCGGCAGCGCCATCGGGAAACACTTCAACGATGAACACGCCTTTCTGTAATCGATCGTATCATCGTGAAGATCGCATAATCTTCAAATTACGATTCACGTTTCGTCATGTTAATTCGAGAAACAATCTGATCTTACGCATGGAGTGTCCGAGCCACCAGCTATAGTGAAGCCAATGCCTTTATCTTTCTCTTTCTGGAACTCTATCGTCGTGTCTTTTCCAATCGCGATCTTGCAGTCTTTTGGATCTTGTGGCGGTTCGGGTTCTTTCGGTTTCTCCGGTTCCTTTGGTTTCTCTGAAATGCGAGAGATCATGCCATAGTTGTGTTTCAAGTGCTCACAACTTGTCTAACACTAGAACTACCGAACAATAAATCCAGCGATATAAATTGCGTTGTAATAATAACGAGACTGTATCAATTAAAACTTCATACAATTCTTATTGTGAGGTATACGTCATTAACCCCTTGCTATATTATAACGAGTCAGACGCGTGTTGAAGATTTTTAATATAGTCTAAGAAATTTAAATATTACGTCTTTCGTTTTAGACGAAATTAAATGTTGTTCATTTGTAATCTATATTTAAGCATTCAAGTACATGTAATGGTATAAAATATATAAATTGTTTTTTCTCTTTCATAACATTTTTAATTTTGAAGATGTCATCATGACTTAAGTTACAAAATAAGTGATATGGCAAGGGGTTAAAGAAGTATTTTCTGATGAAAACATTTTTATAACTTCAATAATTGGGAAAGAAAAAACTAGGGACCAGTCAAAATGACTGTTTTGGTAGTTCTAGTGCTAAAGCAGATTCAGCATCGCACTTTCCCAGCAAATAGTGATTACACCGATGCCAAAACCTGCATCAACTCTGGTTCGCATCTGCTACGAATCTGTCGCTATATTTTGCAGTCGAATGCCGAGCCAAATGCAGAAGCAGATGGCTGTGCATCGGACACCAAGGTCTGAAGAGTAGATTACGCCTCGAAGAAGGCAGGTCGATCACCTAAGAGGACATAACCTCGCCTTCTTCAGACGCCAAACGTCTGGCGGCTTTCTGGCATTCGTTTGATATGATAATCTGCTGTTCACACCTTTGTGTCGTTTTTGCTTCTGTGAAATTATTTAGGCATACTATTGGGTTGTTCGGAAAGTAATTCCGTTTTTTTCCCGACAGAGGATTTAATTGTACTTTTTTGCACCCAACTTCACACTTAAGCCGCATATTCATTATATGTTTTGAGAGCTGATATAGCAAGGCTTGTGTGTGAAAAAGTCCAATTGATTCTACGCAGTAGTTTTTGGTTTGTACCCTTTTAAATATGGAGAGCAATAAGCAGCATTTTCGTCATATTTTACTTTTTTACTATAGAAAAGGTAAAAATGCTGTTCAAGCCAGAAAGAAATTAACCGATGTGTATGGAGAAGATGTGTTGACAGTACGCCAGTGCCAGAACTGGTTTGCAAAATTTCGATCCGGCAATTTTGATGTCGAAGATGCACCACGTTTTGGAAGGCCGGTTGAAGCTGATAAAGACGCGATAAAGGCATTAGTTGATGCAAACCGGCGAATAACAACACGTAAGATCGGTGAGAGGTTCAATTTATCAAATTCAACTGTTTATGACCACTTGAAAGGCTTGGGTTTAACCTCGAACCGCGATATATGGGTTTCCCATGTTCTCAGGGAGAGAAATTTCTGTCGTCGCGTTGACGTCTGTGATTCGCTTCTCAAACATCACGAAAATGATCCATTTTTGAAGCGCATCATTACTGGGGACGAAAAATGGGTTGTATATAACAATGTCAAACGCAAGAGATCATGGAGCAAAAAAGATGAACCGGCTCAAAATATTTCCAAAGCCAATATCCATCAAAAGAAGGTGATGCTGTCTGTTAGGTGGGATTTTAAAGGAATCGTTTTTTTTTGAGCTTTTACCGGGTAACACAACAATTAATTCAGAAGTCTACTGTCATTAGCTGGACAAACTGAATGATGCACTTCAACAGAAAACGCCAGAATTAATCAACAGAAAAGGTGTAATGTTCCACCAAGATTATGCGAGACCTCATACAAGTTTGGTCACTCGCCAAAAGCTTTTACAGCTTGAATGGGATACAATGCCACACCCACCATATTCTCCAGATCTGGCACCTTCGGATTATTATTTGTTCCGATCACTGCAAAATTTTTTGGACGGTAGAACCTTCACTTCAAATGAGGAGGTCAAAAACCACCTCGATCAGTTTTTTGCCAGCAAAGACCAAAAATTTTATGAGCGTGGAATCATGCTACTACCAGAAAGATGGAAAAATGTATTAGACCAGAATGGCCAATGTATAATTTAATAAAATATTTGTTCATTATACGAAAATTGTCTTTCATTTTCACAAAAAAAAAAACGAAATTACTTTCCGAACAACCCAATATTTACCTGGTACAGGTTCGGGAACTATGCCTTTTGCTCTGTCCTCTTCCTCCTTTGCCACTTTACTTTGATTTGGATTGCACACCGTGAGCGTCACAACACCTTCTGCTTTCTTCAACAGACTCGTAGCCTGTGGATTGTAACAAATAAGAACAACATGTTGGTTTAATAAATTTCAGTCGAACGTTAACCTGAAACTATTTGACGGATACAATAGACTACGTTTCTTTCATCGCAATATCAAACGATGATCGATTGTCCTCGCTTTCAGATTCATCGCTGGCAAGATCCTCCAATCGTGAAAGGTATAACAACGAAGAAAATTATAACAAATGCTTGCGAAGCTACAATGGCATTATACATTTGGCCATTAGAAATTCATATTTCGTTAATTTTTAACGGGTTAGCTGCCACCCGCGACTGACAATATAAAATGCGATATTAAACTAAAAAATTACATTGCTTTCATAAATTTTAGGTAATTCCAGGATCGTATCATTAACACGTTAAATGCGCGTGACAGCTAACGTGTTAATGACTGTCGGAATTATTTTACACTATTACTGTTATTTATTTATTTCAGCCTCGCGACTATGAAATTCAACTAGGTTTACATCTTATTTACACCCTGTACGTCCACGATAGCCGTTCTGTACATTCTGCGTAGAAGCGTATCCTATACGTCTTCGTAACGAATATCCTAAGAACGTCCCATTCGCAAAGTTGGACGTCTCACGGACCTCCATAAGCCTCCATAAGATTATCCGAGACAAGATACGATACTTGTCGCAGATTCTCAAGATTGGGAAGCACGGTTTTACGTAGCCTTTCGCTAATAGTTTCGCAACGATAGTAGTTGTCGAATACCTCGTCGTAAGTCGAGCCCAGCAAGCAGTCCAAATTAACAGCCAAGATCAAGTCACCCACTTGCAAGCCAGCCTACGAGAACGCAAATAAAGAAGCGATTATGTGTTTAGAAAATCTGCTCATTGTGTGTCGCATTTAATTAGTACTCGGGTCACGCGAGGACAATTGTATTGTCGGCGGAACAATTACCTGTTCCGCGGCGCTGCCTTCTTGTATGTCGGAGATGAATATACCTTGACCGACTTCCGCGTGCTTTCCTTCTATGATCATTATACCTAGCCCGTATTGACCCTGAAACGAACGACTTGCATGTAATTATGACAGCTCGCACGAAATTATCGTCACCCAGCGCAAGTTTATTGTTGCAACAACGAAACTTGCCTTCTTCACGGGCATGTTGCGCACTCCTCTGTACGCGCTGAATATCTCCGACTGTAACAGACAGCAATTCATTTATTAATGTCAAATCAACAAATGTTTAACTCTTAACGAGTCTAATAGACTCTGATACCCTGATCATATTAGACAGTCGGAAAAGTATTCAGACATTTTTGTCATTTTCGATTAAATGTATACAGGGTGTCCCACACAAATGGGAACACCTAAATATCTTTCGAACATTTATTATGGTATGTAAAGGTCAACCCGATGTAAACAACGTGCAATCTTTGCTGAAACAAGTAAGTTTTAAACTTCCACATTTCATCCGCTTCAACATGATTATTCTTGCTCAAGGACATTTCAAGGTCAAAAAGGTGGTATCCACTAAATTCAGTTTTATATTGTCTATCACGCTATCGTAAGAAAACTATACTATTCCATTTAAAGAAACATACAAAATTTTCTTCTTCACCATTATATTGCCCCCTGCAATAGTGTCACTTTGTCCTCTGAAGTGTTCTGATAGGACTGTAAATACGAAAGATATTTAGGTGTTCCCATTTGTGTGGAACACCCTGTATATTGGCCATTATTATCTATGACCTTTCGCCATTTTTGGGGTAGAGCCATAATCCCATCGGAATAGAACTTCTGTGGTTTATCGGCTAAAAGCTTGGCCAAGTGATTTTCACAGTACTTTTTTTTAACACGTTGAATGCTATGTCAATCCCTGGGGACTGACGGTAACAAATTTACAAATTAATATGTTATAGATAATTCATGTAATATTAAGAAATATTCGCACTATTTTAATAGATTCGATTGAAACAGAAAAGCACAAATGGGCTAAGCGAGTCTTTTGTTTATGCACAGTTGCATTATTTCTGTTTAACCCCTTGCCATATTACTACGAGTCAGACTCGTAATGACGATTTCAAACAAACTTCAACAAATATAAACAGTGTACTTTCTTTTTAAGACGAAATCAAATTTTATTCTGTTTTAAACAATGCTCAACCATCGAACTAAATGTAACGGTATAAAATATATAAATTGTCTTTTCCCTTCTGTAACATTTTTAACGATCTACATTTTACAATGACGTTTGTTACAAGGAAAATGGTAGGACAAGGAGTTAAAGGTAAATAAAATGTGACGCGAAAGCTAAGCAAAATGGCTCCGCACTCAACGTGTTAACCAAACATTACCATAACATTGTCAGTAGGACGTGATCTGATTAGTGTTACCCGATATATGACACCAAACAATATCTAATGACAAAAATCAGTCAATACTTTTTCGGCTATGCAATACATATATTGTGGTGAAATGATAAGAAGAGCCTTCAAAG
>CM052097.1:13275889-13289474 GCA_028453745.1 Agapostemon virescens
ATAATTAAACGAACTCGTTAAAAATATTTACAAAGTAACAAAATGCATACTTCATACAATTTCGTGTGTCATCCCAGACTAACTCTACGCATTGCTTTATTAAACTCATCGACTAACCGCGGATTTTTGTGCACAGTTAAAGATTTCTCTCGTCCATAATAAAAAATTCGTAAAACTGGAAGATCAATGTAGAGGCACACAGTGTCCGACCACTATAAACCTCGATCCTCCTCCACAATGACTGTCATTACAATCCTAACAGTTCAAAATCAAACTAATTAAACGAACTCGTTAAAAATATTTACCATCTCGTACCCTAGTCACAAAATGCAAACTTCATACAATTTTGTGTATCATCTCAGACCAACTCTATACAAATGCCTCATCAAACTCGCAGATCAACGTAATCGAAATGGCACGGTGTTCGACCACCGGTGAACTTCGATCACGCTTCACGATCACGTTCACAGCAGTACGGCCGATCAGAAACTGCGATCAGCTTCACCGACGATCGTTCGTAAACAAACCTATCAGAGTACGCTGTCTCTGGCGACGATCAGCCGACAGACGATTATTAAACCGAAACCGTCGACAGGAACCGGGCGGTGCTCGCACAAGACACGTCGAAAATCGCGTTATTCGGCCGTGTAAGTTAGCGCGAAACCGCGAAAGGGCGAAATAAAGAGACAAACGGGGAGGTGTTGAGGATGAACCAGCAAAAAGACAGGGACAGGTACCTCTCACGTTCCGCTACGAAGCCAAGGTGTTCACTGGCGTGTCTCTGGGCGGCCGTGCGTCACTGCAAACTGGCTTACTCTGATCTAATAAACAACACACTCCGGTCCGCGTGTACACGAAAACGTGGCGCTCGTGCGTTCACGTGCACCCAGTCGCGTACTCGTCGGTTCTCCAACGAACGGAGACAAACGCATCAACACACACAGACACACAGATACACATATACATACACGCACGTGAGCACACATGAACGAACAGAGGACACAGACGCCGCGCGCACATTAAAACAAACACGGTCAATCACAAACGGACAGAGCAAACGATGCAGTCGACGTATCTTTTCCCTTCATCGCAGGATGGAGTACGTCGCCGATGCCGGCTACGAATCACGACTAATCGCGGCCGACCACCTCCTGGAGTATTCTCCTGCGGGTGCAAACACGTTCGCGAAACAGCGACGCACACTCGGCCGAGCAGAGAAGCACATGTACACGGAGAGCCGTGACGCGAATCCACGCGAGTACGAGTCGTTACGAAGGCTTTGCACCTCTCTCTGTGTGTGTGGGTGTGTATATGTGTGTGTGTATATATGTGTGTGTGTGTGTGGGAGTAAGTACCGAGCGAGCTTCGTTGCGGCAAAGCTTTCCGTCTCTATTCCTTTCTTGCTTCTAGCCGCGTCCTCTGTTCTCTCGGCTACCTCGGCGGCATTGCGTCTCTCTCTTTCTGCTCTCTGTCTTTGGTTTACACGGTTGCTTCTCTTCTCTCTCTCTCTCTCCCTCTCTCTATTTCTCTCTCTGTTTCTCTCTCGGTGTTTCTCGATTTATCCGCGTCTCCGTCTGCTTCGCACCAGATTCGTCACGCGGTCCCGCTCTCTTTTCTTCAAACTCGCCCGACCGCTCGTCCTTATCTTTTATCTTCTATCCATCTCCCGGCTGCTGCAGTTTTCTATATTTATATTCGTGTTCGGCTTCCCTTCCGGCATACTGATGACGCCCCTCTCTCTTTCTCTCTCGCTCCCTGTCTCTCTGATATTTTTGTTTCGACTTCGCGCTCAGTTCCTCCAGTTCGCTCGGTCTGCCCCGCGCGTTCCTTTAACCCACTTTCAGACACCCACTCCAACAAGCATGGTCTTCACCTGCACCCGACGACGACATCCGCTCCGAGCCGGTTCTCTTCCTGTTTCCGTGCTCTCTGCACACGGTCCAAAGGCTTCCGCCGGGGGTTACCTGGTTCCGTAGACCCCCCGAGGGCAAAAGCAGGGGCACCGGAGAACGAATGGATCGGGAAGCTAACTCGGTTTATCTTGCTGATAGCACCGTCGAAAGATTGCTCGGTCTCGCGTGTCGCTGGGAAAGTGGCAATATAAACGTTCCTCTTCGTACACAACGACTCGCGAAACACGCTGCGTTGCAGTTGGCTGCGCGAATTTCGATTTTCTTCTCTTTTTTTTTCGCTCGACTGGAGAATGCTCGGGGAAATAATTCGGGTGCAGTTTATTCGTCGCGGATAGAAAGATCGTATGCGCTACGTTTCTCTGTGGTCCTGTGCGATTATGATTACAGTAGAATTGATTGCGTTCGGGGTGATCGGATAATCGAGCCACGCATCAGAACTGTATTGTGCATGAAACGTTGCTGAAAAGTCTGCTGTTGCGCGAGGAAATAGGTTTAATGCTGGCTGAGCAATGTGAAAAAGATTATGTAGAATAAAATTGTTCTAGGTTCAAAGAAATGCCTTAATTTTTTAATTAAAATTGTTGTAGGTTGAAAGAAATGCCCTGATTTTGCAATTAATATTTTTCTGTGTTGAAAGAAATATCTCAATTTTGGAATTAAAATTGTTCTAAGTTGAACTAAATGCCCTAATTTTGGAATTGAAATTGCTGGTTGAAAGAAACGCCCTAATTTTGGAATTAAAATTGTTCTACGTTGAAGGAAATATTTTAATTTTGGAAATAAATTTGTTCCAGGTTAAAAGCAAAGGCTTAATGTTGAAATTAAAATTGTTCTAGGTTGAAATTCCCTACTTTTGTAATTGAAATTATTCTCGACCGATAGAATTGTCATAAGATTGAAATTAAAATTGTTCTAGGTTGAAAGAGATGCCCTAATTTAGGAATTGAAATTCCTTCGAGCGCGAGCGATTTATACTGTTTCTAACATGTAGAAACAAGTAACTATCTTAAGACTGTGCCAAGCTTGAATTCGTTGAGATGGTAAAAAGATTAGTTCACTACTGTATAGCTTAATGAATTTCCTATATTCCTATTTTTAAGCGTTCCGATAATACATCTGCTCTAAATATTTCGGAGGATGATTAAGATAAGTGGTTTAAAAAAGATATCTTTTTTTAAAATAACTTTTCGATTATTCACAAGTGCCCTACTTATGAACGGCAACATATGTTGATACGATAAACTGGGTAGAAAGTATTGTATTATTCATTGGTATACTTAACACGTCTCGCGTTGACTGCTATCTATATACATAGCAGCCATCCTCTTAGTTGTAGTGCACCGTTCGAGTTAATTGAACCCAGAAACGAATAAGAAATTATAACAATTAATTTACTAGATGACATATTGAAAAATCTTCGACGCGATTGCAAAGATGAAAAACGTGTCTCATAATTTTTCACTGTCGTTGAACGTTCCAATATTTTTTTCTCTTCTAACAATTCACAGAGACTCGAGTCGTTTAGCGTACTTAAAAACGAATTGCTTAATAAATATAATAAGGATAATAAATAAAATAATTTGTAATGTATGTATATTGTATATTGTAAATGTAATAAATAAAATATAATAAGAACAAGGTTGGAATTATTCAAAGTTTGTACAACTTTTATGTTTCCATGAAAAAGTTTACGCAAAATGTTTTCGTGGGGACATCCTTGTAATTTCAATAACTGTCGAATGAGGAGTCAGTAACGAGTGTTCTAATGTTAACTACGTCACTCTGCAAGTGTGAACAGACGTGAAGAGGGTCGCGTGAAATTGGGGTAACAGAAGTGTTATCATTGTCGAGAAAACTAAAACGACGCAATAAAGCGACACGATTATTAGTCGAATCAAAGAAAAATTCAGAGTTTCTGAAATAAACAGCTAACTCGAACGGTCAATTAATTCGCTATTCTCGTTTAAAAGGTTAAACGTAACGGTTCGTATTTTACAAATCCGAAGCTGTTTAGTAATAAAAATTCGAACGGAAACTAATTCAGTTTTCACAGAAAACGCTGGGTGAACTCTTCCGTTCCATCATTCAGTTACGAAAGATCAGCCACTGAGGAATATGAATCGTTTTTGTGGGCATCTTGCGAACCCGCTGTACGGCTTCATGTATTTTTGAAGCTTGACTGTGCATGATAAAACGAAGGGGAGAAAAGGAGGAAGATAGTAGCTGCGGATCGATGCGTCCAACCTACGTTATATCGACTTCTTTGAAAATGCTTCCCAGCTTTTTCAAAAGAACCTTTCTTTCCACTGTGAACTCGAAACATCGAAAATGTATTCGAAACGACATCGAAATCTTTCAAACCGATGTATATCATGAATAAAATATATATCTTTTATATTTCACTTTTCTCATTTTTTACTTTACAATTTAAATATGGTGAAAATGAATATATCAACCCTTCGTATCCAAACTGACCTAAATCATGATTCTTATCATAATTCTTATATTATAATAATTGCAGTTATAAAATTGCCTCTATAGAAATCGATTTAACACATTAACTGTCCAACTGACGATCTCAAAAATTCCATAAAATCAAATTAATTTATTTAACGAAGCAGAGATTGAAAACTTTAAATGTATCGTGTATAGTTCTCTGTCTACCTTATTGTATTCATCGGATATCAACTAAATCGAATGCAACCAACATATTAACATACAAATTTATTTTTATACATGGACTAATAATTCTGTCATCCATGTATGGGTGACATGGCAGTCAAAGTGTTAATAGATTTTTTGTTTAATCGTATATTCTGATAAAAAATCGCACGAAATCTGAATAAATGAAGTATTCTCATTTTTATAAGAAAATATGCAATAACTGTTTTCGAGTTCAGTGTTAATTTAATTAAACAGAAGTTATATCACTTTCTCATTTTCTTTTAGCGTCTTTACAGTATGGTATCTTACCTATTCGTTTCTGCCATAAATCTAAAATACCTGCATAAAATCCGCAGTCTGGCCATAACAACCTGCTTACGAGCACGTAAAACATGCTCGATGCGAAGATACAACGTAAGAAACTTTAATTTTCGATTTTCATTTGATTCATCGATGAACAAAATTATATCAGATTTGTTAGTTTCTAATTTTAATTTTGTTTCGCCACGGGACGAATTATTTGTAATCGTATAGCGTCGTCGTTTCTACGATTATAATGTTGGTATTGTAAACAAAAATTGATCAGCAGCGTGGACTGTCCGATGAACCCGGCGAAGCCATACGCGATGTATGCAACGATAGGTCGACCGTAGTTCAAACCTATGCTTCGAAATTACAGCAGTTACGAAACAATATGCAAGTCGTAAATTTTACGTAACTTTACACAGAATTTCGAAGACTTCCAATGAGTGTAAATCCGTAGTAACCTTCGAGACGTTATTAAACGACTTCTCGAGTTTTAAAATACGTTCCCAGATCGCGATTATGCATTTAAAACCGAAATGACTAGGATAAACGTAAAACAGCAAAAGTATTAATAAAATCTCGAGCTACGGTTACGTAATTTTTCCATCTGTTAAGCCTATTGAGTAAGAAAATCAATTTTTTATTTTCCTGCAAATTATAGCAATCAAGATAAAGAATTTTTATTTCACATGGAGGACCACGGTCTATTAATCGCGTCACATTAAATTTCTAATCCGCTTGGCACACAGTTTCTAAAAATACACTCACTGACAAATCAAAAGGAATTGACGTTCAATCGAGTTCTAGTCCCAGCAAAAATAATTTCACACCGAACGATAGCATTGCGGTGAAAAATATGTTGAAAATTATTGAAATTTGGCTTACACGAACTGTTTAGAATTAATAACGATATATTAACCTATAGCACTCGAATGGCTTCTCTAAGGTGCCATTAAAAATTGCCATATTATTATTTAAACAAATTTTACATAGCTACGTTTGTAGTTAAGAAATCGATACAAATCGTAATGTTCTAAGTACGAGTAATAATAACTAATTTCATATGTGCGAAAGGAAATAAACTATATATGTATTTCGAATTTGTAATGGAATTGCTTCGAATGCAAAGGGTTAAATTTCGAATTCGATTGATACGCAATTTCTAAAAATAAACTCACTGACAAATCAAAAGGAACTGACGTTAAATCGAGTTCAAGTCCCTGTAAAAATTATTTCAGCTGAATAAATGCATTGCAATGGAAATATGTGGAATATTATTGAAGTTTGGTTTATATGAATTTTTTAAAATTATTTGCGTCACATTAAATTGCGAATTCGATCGATACAGAGCTTCTAAAAATACACTCACATATAAATAAGAAGAAACGGACGTTAAATCGAATTTAGGTCCCTGCAAAAATAATTTCAGCCGAATGAGAGGATTGTAGTAGAAATATGTGCAATAGTATCGAAGTTTGAGTTATATAAATTCATTAGAATTAATTACGGTACGTTAATCCTTTGCATTAAGACATTTCTTTCAACATTAAACATTTTTATTCTGTGCACTCCTTTTTGTATTATAAACGTGACGTTAAACCCGTTTTCTTGTTCAACAGTTGAATGTTTAACCATTTAAAGAACACAGACGAATTTGGTAAGACGGAACGCTGTTTTGAAAAATGGTATTGTAACTTTTACTGGCGCCTCAGAGTTGTTATTCGACTGCAAAGGGTTAAATTTCGAATTTAATTGATACACAATTTCTAAAAATACACTCACTGACAAATCAAAAGGAACTGACGTTAAATCGAGTTGAAGTCCCTGCAAAAATGATATCAGCTGAATAAATGCATTGCAATGGAAATATGTGGAATATTATTGAAGTTTGGATTATATGAATTTTTTAAAATTATTTGCGTCAGATTAAATTTCGAATTCGATCGATACAGAGCTTCTAAAAATACACTCACATATAAATGAGAAGAAACAGACGTTAAATCGAATTTAAGTCCGTGCAGAAATGATTTCAGCGGAATAAAAGCGTTGCAATGGAAATATGTGGAGTATTATTGAAGTGTGGCATATATGTATTTTTTTAGAAACATTGTTACCTCGTCAATGCGTAAAGGTCCGCAAAGAGCACTAAACTAAAACTGGCATAAAACCGGAATGACGGCGAAGCTATAAAATTATAACGTCCTTCCTGGCGTTAAAACGTTAACGATCGTTGTTTCGTGTATTGCGGAGTCATAACGATCTGCTATGGTGTCAGAACGTGACGTCCAAGCATCCAAATGAATAATTAAGTAAATAAATGAAAAGATGGTTAATCGGAGAAGGTATGGTAAACGATATACAGTCGACGCGAAAAGTGTTCGTACTCCTTTCAAAAACAAATAACTATTTTAAACGTGGACCAAACGGCTATAATTTATTTCAGACGTTAGCAGAATCAGTTCACCAACTAAATAAACAGTGTAAATAATTTTTAAATAATTAAAGATCGCGATTTTTATTTGTGTCCGAAATACAAAATTGAAAGACGCCTTTTACAGATAAATAAATAGTAAATAAATTGTACACATGTACAAAGTTTCATTCGAAATCGATCGAAGTTGCTATGAATCATAATTGACTGAAAATAGCAAAGATAATAAGAAAACTGCGATTTAAATGAATCGCAAACTCTAAATTCGCATTATCTAGATTCACAGAAGGTGTGTTTTAAATTTTCATAAATAGGCACAAATAAGAAATTTTTAAATCGCAATGACTTTTTTCTTTAAAAAATTGTTTGCACATTAGCCAGTGGACTAAACCATCTAAAATCTGGGAGAAAGATTCAAACCGTGTGTATCAGCAATTTAAAACATTTAAAGTATTAAAAGCAATTTGTTTTTGGAGGAAGCAAGCATGTTTTCTGCATTGGCTGTAAATATCACGAATACGATATTGAGTACGACCAACAGAAATGAAAGATAGATATTATCGAAAGAAAGACGAGTAAAGAGACCAGCAAATGTAGAATATAAATTAGGTATAATAAACGGCCTAACTGAATAAAGTGAAATAATTAGATCGATTACATGAACACCGATAAAAGAACAAATATCGAAAGTAAAATGAATAAAATTAAGGAATGGAAAGAATAGAATAAATAAAATAAGTGGGATAACGAAATAAAGTATGGCATATAAAAAAGAAATCTCGAAAATACAAAGAACGATTTTATAAATAAATAAACTGTAGTAACTGCGAGCAATCAAACAAATACGATAAATAGCAGACACAGGAAAAAGTTAATAAAAATTGAACATTACAAAAGCACGTGAAAAGCAATAAACAAACAATACGATAAGTACACGGATAATACGAACGGGATACACGAAATAAATCATGTTAACGAACGAATAAAGAATGTGTTCGAGCGCGGTCGAACGTCTTGTATTCATTTTGCAGGTCGTATTCGTCCAGTTTATTGTTCCACGATGATTATGGTTGGACAGGCGGCGAAGTAGCGTACATTTGACAGCAATGAAGCGAACGTCGGAATAGTCTGGCTCGTGTTTCATCAACGTAAATGTAAACAGAGTGAACGCGAATTACCGTTAAGCAAAGCGGAGCAGAGCGAAGAGAACGGAGCCTCAAGACGTCGGGAAGCCGGAAGGAAAAATAATTGATTACCGTGGTCTATTTTTGTTTGAATGATCGGCAAGGCGAAAAAGAGAAAGGGGCGCGCGACGGCTATAGAATTTTCGGGTCGCGAAACACTCTGTGATATTCCAGGCGACCTAGATTTCCAACCAATTGTGCGCATTTCGCGGGGTTTCTACGGCCACTCGTGTAATCCAGCCAGCCGGCTGCACAGAAAATAACGTTGTTCATTAATCGGCATTTGAAGCCCCTCCTAGGATAATTTAGATCGATTTATGAGCAACATGAGAATTCGGATCTGTATCGACATGTTGTACAGACCCAGCAAAACAGCCGCGCCCGTTATTTTTAACGATAGATGCGCGGCCATTGATTGCGCGCCTAGTTTCGCCAATGCACAGAGTTTCGATAAACACACAAGTCCACAAAATTTAAAAAATTTTTCAATTCGCGTAGCGACCTCAAATTCGTAAATTCGCAGTGCAAGGTGTCAAGGATGGAACGTCTGCCGTAGTTGCGGATTCGAATGAACTTTAATCAATTTTTTGCTCGAAGAACGGACAACGTGAACGAACATAAAAAATTGCGTGAAAACATAAAGACTAATGTAAAAACGTAAAGAGATTAGCCACGAGCGTCGTTATGATCGCAGAAATGTACTAGCGCTCATCGATGGGGCTAATCGGTGGGAAAGATCCTCTGCCAATGAACGCTTACAATGATACTTGTAAATTCTGATTGGTTGTTAATTTAACAATAGGGGTAAGAGTAACTTTGAAGAGTCCTCGAGGCGGTACGTATCGGGTACTGGCCCGAGGATGGTTCACATCTGGAGGTTTATGGAACGTCAATTGCTATAGAGCGAAAAAGTCAGAGTCTTGGAGGCGCAAGTGTCTACAAACGGCAACCCCTAATAAACCGGCGTCTTAAGATCTGACTAAAATACTTTGGCGGCAGCTGAAAATACGAGGATGGAGGAGAAAAAGAAGACAGCGTTTTGTCCTGGACTTGCTAGAGGAGGAGGAGAGAAAGGATATCTAGAAGACCCCGCCTTCAACGCCGGCGTTGTCGGAGGAGGTTCAGGTACTAGCGAGAAAGTAGTCCAATTGTCCATCTGATGGCGAGTGCAGAATGTAGAGCCGCCATAATACTAACTAAAACACCTGGCATTTCAGGTATACGATTCTCGAACATAGCAGAACTCAGGCGTCCGTATCATAAACCTTCGTTAACACGTTAAGCGCCACGCCGAATTTCTGTACCGTTCCGTTCAAGCCACGGCTAGCCGTCAGGCGGGCCGCTCGCCGATAGACGAATCAGAGTATAAACAGTCGGGTAACGTAACGCGTGCCGTGATAGCAGAACGAAAAATGTGTCGCCAGTTCGTAGGGACCGACGAGGCCTGCTTAACGTGTTAAGCAGAGCTCTCATAATCTAGACTAGCATATCAGGGGACTTCAGGAAGCTACCTTTTATCAACCCCATTTTTCCCATTTTCGCCATTGATCGCCCCAAAATATGAAAGTCGCGCCACGGCTGCAATTCGATTCCGATCGACCTGAAAATTGCCATACACTCTGACCGCGCGTCTAGAAACGTGTAGTCAAAATTACAAAAGAATCGGAGACCTATGATATTTCCCCAATTTTTCGCGATTTATAGAAGGGGGTTACCTTCAATATTTAGCAATATTTGGCAATATTTGGCAAATCTTTGAAGTCGTGCCCCGGCCAAACTATTAGAGCTATCGACATGGTTCAAACGCTAAAATCTTCCCCAAACTTTCCTCTTGAACACGTTAAGCGCCACGCCGAATTTCTGTGCCGTTTCGTTCAAGCCACGGTTAGCCGTCAGGCGGGCCTTGCCGGGCCGCTCGCCGATAGACGAATCAGAGTATAAACAGTCGGGTAACGTAACGCGTGCCGTGATAGCACAACGAAAAATGTGTCGCCAGTTCGTAGGGACCGACGAGGCCTGCTTAACGTGTTAAGCAGAGCTCTCATAATCTAGACTAGCATATCAGGGGACTTCAGGAAGCTACCTTTTATCAACCCCATTTTTCCCATTTTCGCCATTGATCGCCCCAAAATATGAAAGTCGCGCCACGGCTGCAATTCGATTCCGATCGACCTGAAAATTGCCATACACTCTGACCGCGCGTCTAGAAACGTGTAGTCAAAATTACAAAAGAATCGGAGACCTATGATATTTCCCCAATTTTTCGCGATTTATAGAAGGGGGTTACCTTCAATATTTAGCAATATTTGGCAATATTTGGCAAATCTTTGAAGTCGTGCCCCGGCCAAACTATTAGAGCTATCGACATGGTTCAAACGCTAAAATCTTCCCCAAACTTTCCTCTTGAACACGTTAAGCGCCACGCCGAATTTCTGTGCCGTTTCGTTCAAGCCACGGTTAGCCGTCAGGCGGGCCTTGCCGGGCCGCTCGCCGATAGACGAATCAGAGTATAAACAGTCGGGTAACGTAACGCGTGCCGTGATAGCACAACGAAAAATGTGTCGCCAGTTCGTAGGGACCGACGAGGCCTGCTTAACGTGTTAAGCAGAGCTCTCATAATCTAGACTAGCATATCAGGGGACTTCAGGAAGCTACCTTTTATCAACCCCATTTTTCCCATTTTCGCCATTGATCGCCCCAAAATATGAAAGTCGCGCCACGGCTGCAATTCGATTCCGATCGACCTGAAAATTGCCATACACTCTGACCGCGCGTCTAGAAACGTGTAGTCAAAATTACAAAAGAATCGGAGACCTATGATATTTCCCCAATTTTTCGCGATTTATAGAAGGGGGTTACCTTCAATATTTAGCAATATTTGGCAATATTTGGCAAATCTTTGAAGTCGTGCCCCGGCCAAACTATTAGAGCTATCGACATGGTTCAAACGCTAAAATCTTCCCCAAACTTTCCTCTTGAACACGTTAAGCGCCACGCCGAATTTCTGTGCCGTTTCGTTCAAGCCACGGTTAGCCGTCAGGCGGGCCTTGCCGGGCCGCTCGCCGATAGACGAATCAGAGTATAAACAGTCGGGTAACGTAACGCGTGCCGTGATAGCACAACGAAAAATGTGTCGCCAGTTCGTAGGGACCGACGAGGCCTGCTTAACGTGTTAAGCAGAGCTCTCATAATCTAGACTAGCATATCAGGGGACTTCAGGAAGCTACCTTTTATCAACCCCATTTTTCCCATTTTCGCCATTGATCGCCCCAAAATATGAAAGTCGCGCCACGGCTGCAATTCGATTCCGATCGACCTGAAAATTGCCATACACTCTGACCGCGCGTCTAGAAACGTGTAGTCAAAATTACAAAAGAATCGGAGACCTATGATATTTCCCCAATTTTTCGCGATTTATAGAAGGGGGTTACCTTCAATATTTAGCAATATTTGGCAATATTTGGCAAATCTTTGAAGTCGTGCCCCGGCCAAACTATTAGAGCTATCGACATGGTTCAAACGCTAAAATCTTCCCCAAACTTTCCTCTTGAACACGTTAAGCGCCACGCCGAATTTCTGTGCCGTTTCGTTCAAGCCACGGTTAGCCGTCAGGCGGGCCTTGCCGGGCCGCTCGCCGATAGACGAATCAGAGTATAAACAGTCGGGTAACGTAACGCGTGCCGTGATAGCACAACGAAAAATGTGTCGCCAGTTCGTAGGGACCGACGAGGCCTGCTTAACGTGTTAAGCAGAGCTCTCATAATCTAGACTAGCATATCAGGGGACTTCAGGAAGCTACCTTTTATCAACCCCATTTTTCCCATTTTCGCCATTGATCGCCCCAAAATATGAAAGTCGCGCCACGGCTGCAATTCGATTCCGATCGACCTGAAAATTGCCATACACTCTGACCGCGCGTCTAGAAACGTGTAGTCAAAATTACAAAAGAATCGGAGACCTATGATATTTCCCCAATTTTTCGCGATTTATAGAAGGGGGTTACCTTCAATATTTAGCAATATTTGGCAATATTTGGCAAATCTTTGAAGTCGTGCCCCGGCCAAACTATTAGAGCTATCGACATGGTTCAAACGCTAAAATCTTCCCCAAACTTTCCTCTTGAACACGTTAAGCGCCACGCCGAATTTCTGTGCCGTTTCGTTCAAGCCACGGTTAGCCGTCAGGCGGGCCTTGCCGGGCCGCTCGCCGATAGACGAATCAGAGTATAAACAGTCGGGTAACGTAACGCGTGCCGTGATAGCACAACGAAAAATGTGTCGCCAGTTCGTAGGGACCGACGAGGCCTGCTTAACGTGTTAAGCAGAGCTCTCATAATCTAGGCTAGCATATCAGGGGACTTCAGGAAGCTACCTTTTATCAACCCCATTTTTCCCATTTTCGCCATTGATCGCCTCGAAATATGAAAGTCGCGCCACGGCTGCAATTCGATTCCGATCGACCTGAAAATTGCCATACACTCTGACCGCGCGTCTAGAAACGTGTAGCAAAAATTACAAAAGAATCGGAGACCTAAAGATTTTTCACGATTTTAAGAAGGGGGTTACCTTCAATATTTAGCAATATTTGCCAATATTTGGCAAATCTTTGAAGTCGTGCCCCGGCCAAACTATTAGAGCTATTAACATGATTCCAACGGGAAAATCTTCCTCAAACCTTCCTCTTTAAGAAGAGCCCTCATTTTCTAGGCTAGCATATCAGGTTACTTCAGGAAGCTACCTTTTATCAACCCCATTTTTCCCATTTTCGCCATTGATCGCCTCGAAATATGAAAGTCGCGCCACGGCTGCAATTCGATTCCGATCGACCTGAAAATTGCCATACACTCTGACCGCGCGTCTAGAAACGTGTAGTCAAAAATTACAAAAGAATCGGAGACCTAAAGATTTTTCACGATTTTAAGAAGGGGGTTACCTTCAATATTTAGCAATATTTGCCAATATTTGGCAAATCTTTGAAGTCGTGCCCCGGCCAAACTATTAGAGCTATTAACATGATTCCAACGGGAAAATCTTCCTCAAACCTTCCTCTTTAAGAAGAGCCCTCATTTTCTAGGCTAGCATATCAGG
>CM052097.1:13308444-13327396 GCA_028453745.1 Agapostemon virescens
GAGATATTGCGGCAACCGTTCCGGAAAAAGTGATTTCGAGAAAAACTGGTTTAAAGATACAACTATCGATACCTCGCAACGCGAAATTGCATTCTTCAAACACCTGTGGCCACATTTTTTCTACGAATTCGACCGAAATATTGTACAACACTCGCGCTTGAACAAAATGCAATAGCCGCAAGATCAATAGCGTCGAGTGAAACGTCCGAATGACCCCTAAGTTGCGCGTTCAAGGACAGCTTTTGGTAATGATCCGATACTTACTGACAACTAGCAGGGTCGGTGGCCTTGAGCGGTCAATTAATATCAATCTGAGTATAGTAACGAATGTCACAGGCGTACTGATGAAAAGCAACACGACCGTGAAGACCAGACCAGTGAGACTGGAATTTTCGGAAGCTTCGACTCGGTCAGGATCCGAGCCAAAATGGAGTAAGCGAGGTCGCCAGTAGAAAACCGAGGTGGGGGTAGCTGCAGCAAGCATAACTGTGCAAGCATAATCTTGTACGAACCCCGTAAAAGCCAAGTTGGTCAACTGCGCATTACTTTTTATCTCTCAATCGTAATATTTCCGATACGAGTCTCGGCGAAATTAATTCCACTGTATTCACCTCGAGCGAAATATCCACCATTTTAGATTTGAAATTCTTCGAAATCTTTCTACTCGGTAAACGTGTATTGCAATTTGATACGTTCGTTCGGAATACGAGATAACGAACGAAATATTAGATGTACAGATTAATTTGTAATGTTCAATGATTGTCTGCAGAACGATTAACGTGGATTCTAGTTTATAAAATAATCTCCATCAATTTATATGCATTCACTATATCTGACGAGTGGTTAACCGTCATTCCTCGTTTGCTCAACCTAATTTGCCTCCCGGTAACAATCTGACACCGCAGTAAAAAATCAATGTGATCTAAAAATGGAAGCTTACGATTAAACAGGATATGTTTAAAATAAGATTGCGCGCGTTCACAGCGAATGTAGCCAAGTGTGGGCGACAATGTATGTTCGGTGTCTGTAGAAAATATTTGAAATTCACGTAATTGATAACACGAAGTTAGTTAAGATCGAAAGATTTGAATCGAATAAATATTACAATTGGTCGAATGATTTGAGAAGAAAATTATGAGTGGTTGAATGATTCGGCTTTAAAAGAAAATCATAATTGATTTGAAGATTTCAGTTCTGAATAAAATTACAATTAATTGAAAGCTTTTAGTTCTCAATAAAATTACGATTAGTCGAAAGGTTTGAGCTCAGAATTACAATTTGTTGAAAGATTCGGCTTTCAGAGAAAATCATAATTGGTTTAAAGATTTGAGTTCTGAATAAAATTACAATTTGTTGAAAGCTTTTAGTTCTCAATAAAATTACGATTAGTCGAATGGTTTGAGTTTAGAATAAAATTACAATTGGTTTAAAGATTTGAGTTCGAAATAAAATTACAATTTGTTGAAAGATTTGGCTTTAAAAGAGACCCACGCTTGGTTTAAAGGTTTTAATCGAAAAGAGAGTTATGATTGATCGAAAGGTTTGATTTCCACATGAAATTACAATTGATTAACTGCGAGTGTTACGAATTAGTTTGTACATCTAATAAAATTGTTCAAATCAAAAATAGCTAAGAATTACGAGTTAATCGTTCGTTCAATCTATTCCGAAGAAGATTACGAGGATTAATAAAAAGGAACGTGAAATACTTACGATCGATGCGTTACTATTCCAGCGAATTGTGCAACGTTTAAACAGTTTCTTCTGAATTACACGAACTATGAAAACTCGAGAGAAAAATTTACCGATTTACTTGCTTATCGATGCACAGAGTTCGTATGTCGATTATTCGAGTACGCTGTGCTTGTTTCTTTACTTTCTAAATTAATTCGACTTCCGTAAAGTTGATCAATTTAGCTGTTTGGAGCTCGTTCAGAAAATCTGGTCTCACCATAGTGTGTCTTAATGATCCACGGTTGTTGCGATAATCGTATCTCTAGCAACTTCCAACCGAATTACAGGATTTACTGTATAAATTAGCATTGTATCATTGTAAATCACTAAGAGACACCATACACGTGTCAACGGATTCTAAGATTCATGACTATGGCATTGGGGGGTGATCTCGACGACCTAGCTCGCGTCTCGGCAGTGTTTCTCAATGACTTTGTTATCACTAGTTCTACGTATCTGCACAAGTAAAATTGCAATACGCGAGAACGGAATACGAGCGTAATTGTTAAAAAACAAAAATGACAGCTAGGAAACCACAATTGTTATCTGAGAGGATGTATTGATAGACTGTCTTTCACACGAACCGTACTTCCCCATCGACAAAGTAAATCAAGTAACATCATTAATTATGAATAAACTGCAAATCTGAAAAATAATCTTGCAACAAAATCTTGCAACAACCGCGACGACTTTCTATTTTTACACAGTAACCTCTACTGCAATGGTTCAAACGAAACGTTTCTGTACTTTAATTTTACAAAAATGTTGCAAGTACGACAGACAATTAATTGTACAACTTCCTAGTGTCTGCAATCATTTATACACAGTCCCGATATTTCTTTAACTTTCTATACAACGGTAATTCAAAATTAGGGACACTGTTCTAGCGACGCCAAACGTCGAATTAGATTCGATTATCGTCTACCATTTTACAAGAATAAAGTTTGCAACGGTTACCGATAAAATTTGCTTATGTCCCCGGTGTTTCCTATAGTCGGCGAGGTGAAATCGAAGGAGCTGCAGCAAAAAGCGATAAAAAATGAAGTGGAATTTCAAACGTGCCAGGAATACCAACTACTATGCGCGTGCACGAACGCATACCGTGAGACGCATCGACTCGAAACATGGTTCGAAAAAAGGATTGACTCGATAATTGTATTCGAACATGATTATTTTCGAGAACCAGCGAAACTTTGTCCGCCATGTTACCGACCGTCCAACAAAAATGGCGGAGCCAGCTTCTCGTTTGCTGCAACCCCATCGATCAGCGAAGCAACGCTGGTCATTGAAACGTTTCGAGTTCTGGTCTGCTCTGGTCGGTTTAAAGCGATCCAAATAGTTTCTGCCACGAGTCGTGTAGCCTATCGGAGACCCATCGATGCGAGCGACAATGAACATGGACGATGGGCGATGGTGAGCATAAACGACAGTGATCGGTCGCGTGCCTTCGAGACTCCGGTTTCAAAGTTGCACCGCGTCCACGTCTGCGTGTATACACGTGGACACACACAGAGAGAGACACGTTTGGTCCGTGGTGGTGGTGCGTACACGTGTACAGAGTCGAACTGTTCCGCGTGTTCGAGATGAATGAAGGAAACGTAAAGGAGTAGAAGAACGGAAAAAGAAAACGGCGCGAACGAGAGAGAGAAAGAGAAGAGAGGAAGAGAGAGAGAGAGAGAGAGAGAGAGAGAGAGAGAGAGAAAGAGGAAGCCTGCAGGAGAATCGATTTGTATTATGCAACTTGCGGGCAGATGTCCAGCGGCTACCATCGAGAAAAGGTTATCAACCATCGGTTTACTCGTTTCGAGTATTCGGGGGGTTGGGTCGGGTAGTCGAGAAGAGTAGCTTTCAGGCACTAAACGTGTCCCCCGTGTTAAGCAGTAGTAAACAGTACACACACGTATCGACCCCCGGACACAAGAGCCTCTCGATAATAGTGAAGAAAGGTGCCAGTGAGTAGCAGACAGTAGTGGAATGCTAGTAGACCTCTACGAAAAGGTGAAAAAGATTCACATACGAGCTGATGTGATCGTTAGATTCGTTAAAAGAGAAACGAACAGAAACGGAAAGTCAACGGCGACACCGCACACTGAAAAAGCTTCGAGCGTCGCTTTTTAGGGAACGGGGACCGGACACCCGATCGAATGGAGCGCGAGACCGTTCCCTTTCGCCTTTCATTTTCATTTCGGAACGCGAAACACGCAGCCGCATCATCTGGAAGCAGTCGCATACCATAATATATATGCCAGGGACTTCTGCCAAAATGTAAAATCTCCGGTACGATGTCGCAGCGCTGTTGAAAAACACACCGTCTTTCAGATCTTTCCATCGTTTCAGATTCTTCAGGATTGTGATCAACTTTTTCGATGATTCCCGAAAATATTTTTTGGTTAGAATCACGGATTTAGAATCGGTATGATTTTATTGCGAATGCTAACTTGCCGAATACCGAAACTGGTACTCGATACCACAATCGCTATCGTTAGCCGAAATCAAAGTTTTCAATGTCAGAGTAACTAGCAGCGTGTTTGCGATAATTTAACCCTTGACGGACCAATGCCGCCATATAAGCGGCATTGCACTTTTACTTACTCTAAAAGAATATAAAATTTAAAACATATTGTTATTATTATTACCCTCTATATATATTAATAAATTTTCACTAAAATAAAAATATTTCTTTTTCTTTACTTGATTTAAAAATGTTTTACAGCTTCTCTTCGTATGAAAAATAACTGGACCTGGTGGAAAGTAAGCTTGAAATACTTCCGGACCGTTAAGGGTTAATGTACGTGCTATGTTTGCAAGTGGAAAATAATACGACCTTATAGTTTGCTATAGTTGACACGATTTGTGTATTGCAAAGTAAATGCTGGAATAATACCGGTATTTAATTTGACTGTGGCAGCACATCGGTTCTGATATTACAGCGATTACGGTGTTGCGTCAGTTTCGGTACAGCTCGATTAGGGCAGCGCTGATATCGTAACCGGCATGGTTTTAAGTCCCTGAGATATACAGTGACTCGGAAAAGCATTCGACGGCTCGCTATTCGAACTTCGTACGAATAAAGTATGCACGTTAGATCTAGAAATAACATTGTAGCTATAGCAAAAGTTTAGGCTGTACAGAGTGTCCCAGAAATGTTCGAGTTCCTTCGAAGGGTTCCTATTCTAAAGGAACTTCGAGAAAAGCTTCGAGACGCTCGAAATTGTTGAGTGGCGGTGTACAAACAACGGAGGTCATCGGTGACAGTGTAGATGGGATATACTCGGGTTATTTGTGGGAGGAGGAAGAGGAGGAGGGGGAGAGGGGTGTTGACGAAGAGAGACAGAAAAAGAGATGACAAATAGTTACGAACGAAAAGAAATCTGTTGTTTTACTTGCCTCTGTGTAACCGTGTTTTCCCTTTCTCTTTCATTAAATCCAATTGCACGCCCTCTTTCTCTTTCGTTCTTTCTCGACACCCTCGGTTCTCTCTTTCTTTCGACAACTAATCGCTTCTCTAAACGATTACGTCGGTAATCGGAAAACTGCCCTATTACAATTTTCTGCTTTATACGATCACGTGCCCTTCCCTCGCGCTGCAGTCAGGGATGTGCGGGTACCCGAGGGCTCAAGGGCTCGAGAGAGCGGGATTAGGCGTTTATTCCCCGCCAAATGCTTTCCCCTCTGCCACGAGGTGGTTCGAAAAACGTTCGAGTTCCTAGGAAGGAACGATCCCTTGTCTTAAGAAACATTCTCGTTTGCGTATTTGCGATCGGACAATTCGTGTTCGAGTTATCGACGAAAACCCCGGACCAATCGGAGCGCGGCTGGGCAGCAGACTCCGCCCAGCAGGGCCGTTGCTAAGACCGAAAGACGCCCACTGCTGCCGCGCTCCGATCGGTCCAGGCTTTTCGGTGATAATTGAACAACGAAACCGCGCGCGTTTTCGAAACGGTAAGAGTTTTTCGAGAACTACCCTAGGAATAATCCCTTTCGTGGGGCTCGAATGTTTTTCGAACACCCTGTGTATGTACGGCCGGCACATTCCTCGCTGCCACGTCTTTGTGCAGGGTGCATAGATGCGACAATGGTGTTTCATGAAGACGGAATGGGGGGAAACAATGAACTAGGAGTCGGGGAAGGTCCCTAAGACGATTATGGTGCGAGAACACTGAAATTATACTTCGGAACATAGGCACTGACCCATATTGACACCGATCAAATCAAAACTACGGTAACGATCGCGACGATTTTCGATTAAATGCGTGCAGTTAATCTGTTAACCAGGAAGACGAGCTAGCCTTGTGTTCTTCTCGCGTTTGAGAAAACCTGTTGCTGTTATTATTTGTGGAATTTGTTGGTCTCTGCGTGAACGCACATTCGACGATTGTGTAAATTGGCGATAGCGAAATCATCACACGCAGCGAATGGAGAATTATTATTGTTAAGCAATAATAACTGGTCGACTGGTCCTTCTCAACGCAACTCTTTCTAGTTGTTCATTCGTGTTTTTAAAATATACTAGAAACATAAATAAAATATAAAATTACTTTTTTCAGAACCTAATGGACAAGAAAGATTGATTTCGTGTCTCGGAAACTAAGTCTTGCGAGTAATAAACTAGCAACACCTGTGGAAACATTGATATTTTCAAAATGGCGCAACTCGCTGCTATCGCGATATCGGGTCGATGCGAAAATAATGGCCGAGTTCTGTCGGTTTGTGTTCCGCGATCGCTTTCCAAAATTATTCTAACGCGTAGGGTCGAATAATTAATTAAAAGATTAACATTTGATAGAAATCGTATTTGGAAACGCACAGAGAGCGAAAGTGTCCCCACGTTATCATTAGTATCACCGTTGTGTCATTTCGGATATGCCAATTTTGTCAATGAAACTCTTACACGAGCATTGCAACGACAGTATCGTAATATTTAGCTCCCGTTGCATTGTTGTTATAGTGTTTATCAGGTCGTGCAAGATCGCTGAAAGACCTTCGCTGAAGGAATTTAATATGGCCAGAACGGGAAACTGATCTTTCACGAAATAGTGCAATTTTCTTGGCTGCTGCGGTGTCTATATTCGCATCTCCATCGGATTAACAAATTCGATTGCAACGGTAACTCTTCCAGTTAACAGGTTAAAACCATCTTTTTAGGATGTTCAACTGAAAATAGATTTGTGAGCACACATCGGAACGATCAAAATAAATTCCATTGAAACAAGCTGCTATTCCCTCTTTTTCTCTCTCTCTCTCTCTCTCTTCCTCCTCGTTCTTTTGCAATCTCCTCCCCCTCACCCCCTTACTCCCATCAGCCCACCCGCTATACTGCAAAAAGATAAACGGCGAATAAAATACGTATGTTATGTACAAAGAAAGAAAAAAATACTCGAGCGAATGCAACTCGCTAAAACAAAGATCGCAAATACGGTCACGTTTAGTTTCGTGTATGTGAGTGTCCGTGTTACATGGTTGCTTGTGCGTGTGAATGTACAGGATGAAGCGGCTTCGTTCGATTCCTCGTCGTTATCAGTCGTTATCAGAACAACGATCCAAGCGAAAATTGCGCAACGTCCGGAAGAAGACGCGATATGCTTCGATCAATTTTCCTTTCGTCGTCGCGCCTCCTCGAGATCGAAAATGTTCGCTCGTCCCTTTCGATACTTCGCTTTCGACTTGAAATAGTAATTTTTTTAAAGCTTACAGCTTGGAAGAATGTACAAACATTGATAGAAAAATTATAATTGATTCAAACGAGAAGAAGAAAGAACGTTACCGATTCTGCGCAAAGAAAACAAAGGAATGCGCAGTCGTTGACGCACGGGTACGTAAACATTAAAAATGAAACTTTCAGTTTTACGAGCGAATGCGAAAAATTATTAGGTCGAACTTGAAAGCAAAAGGATTAAACTGCAAAATTATTAAACATTTACTCGTCCATTATTTTTCACGTATCGCGGCTAGACTGCGGTCACGATCACCAGGATTAGGTCGAATTTAAAAGCAAGACGATTAATCCTTTGCACTCGCAATTATTTTAACTTGAAAACGAAAGTATTCCTTCTGACCTAGAATATTTGCAGTCTACATTATTTATTTTCTCTTATGCACATGCATTTTTTTTACTATTACGCTTCCTTATAACAATTGAATCTTTATCAATCTCTAAGCTGCAAACACAGTGAAGCAGAACCTGTTTCAAATAATAGTGTAGCAATTTTTAGCGATGCCTCAGACTCACAATTCGAGTGCAAAGGGTTAAACAGTACTCATCCATTATTTTTCACGTACCGCGGCAGGACTGCGGTCATGATCAACCTGTTTAATCGAGTTTAACAGCAAAGGGGTGAAACACCAAAACGGTTGAACATTACTCGTTCATTCTTTTTCACGTTCCGCGGCAGGACTGCGGTCATGATTACCACTGATCATATCGTTACGGCGGCTGTCCGTACGGAGTCGTCATAATGTAAAATTACTTTGCGGTAATAATTTGTAAATAAATAATTACATAAACGAGATGCGGCGTGACGCGCAGCATTAACACTAAACCCACAGAGAATTACAATTAACTGCTGTATATTGTCTAATAAAAATTCCAAGATTTAATTTATATGAATTATTTGCGATCTTCATTAGAAAATGTAGTTGAACGAAGAGATCTATCGAATCGATTCCTACGAAGGCGATTTCATAACTTCAACGATTGTAAAATAAAAATTCGGAGAAGGGTCATTCGACCCGCTGTGCTAGGTTTAGCGTTAAGTGCGCGGAACGAGCAACAATACGAATAGGTAAAATACTTGAGACCAACCGGGTGACCTAATAAACAATCGAGAACAATTTAATTATCGAAAGGAGCTCGCGAAACGGCCGGCGGTTCGAATCATTCGATGTTCGCTGTATTTCCCGTAATTGCCGGTTTCGCGTTCGCTGTGCAAACAGAAACGCGGCTCGGCAGAGAGGACAACCGACGAGAAGGTGCTGATCAAAGCATCGAACGTTTCTCTCGGAACTATTTCGCTTCCGTTTCGAGTGGCGTTCTGTGCAAGCTAGGGCTGTGCGAGTACTCGATAAAGCGATCCGTGCCGTGGCTCGGTTCGATTGTGCGAGCCGAGTCGAGTGCTCGGTACGAAGCGGGTAGGTTCGCATAAGGCGTAAGCGAATAGGCGAACTGCTCGAAATAAATTCAAGCCTCGGGCGTAACGCGGCCGCAGGATGCGAGTGTAACGAGAAGATCCGACACGTCGACATTATCAAAACGTGAAACGTGTATTCGTTTAATACCGTGTCCAATTATGATAAAGATCATTAACACGTTCCGTGCCAAACTTGTTCTTCCTCGACTTTTCATTCGAGCCATTTCACTCGTGACCGAAGATCGATATACAGTGGCACTTATTAATATTCGGACATTGTGCTATTCAAAAAATTGTTGCTAGTTTCGATCGTTTGCAATAGTAAATTTGGATTGATTGTTTTATAATATAACAGAACATTCATTGTAGTTTGTAATAACACAAATTTTATCTGTTTGGTGCACATACTTTTCTTAATACCAAACAGTGAACGAAATTATGTCGAAATTTATCGTCGCAAAAATATTCGGACACATAACTTCTTGCGAATAATGACACATCTTTGCCGTTTGTTTACGAACATAATGACGAGCAAAATGAAGAACATGCTTCACGATATCAGTTGCTGTTCGAAAGCCGTTAGGATCAATTACAAATTCTAAATATGGGACGAAAAAGTAAAAATACTTTATTTGACGTACGACAATTACTAATTTTTTTACAGAGAAAAAGAGAAAACGTATCGGGAAATCGGTAGTCTTCTACAATTAAGTAAAAATACTGTAGTTGATGTTATACGGAGATATAATGAAGAAAATCGAATTGAATCAATTCCTTAGAAAGACCGACCACAGAAGCTTGACGACCGAGAGAAACGTATTATTTTGAGAAAAGTAAAAGTGAACCCTGGTTTGATTGCTCCAACATTAAGTGCTGAATTATTTCAAGAGATAGGAAAGAAAGTTCATCCCGATACAATTCGTCACGTGTTGAAAACTGATGGATATAATGGTAGTGTAGCGTGTAAGAAACCATATATAAACGAGGCGAATCGCAGAAAAAGATTAGCTTTTGCAAAACAATATGTTCATGAGGAAACAACTTGGTGGAATAATGTAATTTTCGCTGATGAATGTAAATTTAATTTGTTTAACACTGATGGACGAAAATTAGTATGGCGTAAACGAAATCAAGAGCTTCACCGAATAAATTTAAATCCAACAATAAAGCACGGTGGTGGAGGTATTATGGTGTGAGGGTGTATTTTATCTAAAGGAGTTGGACAACTGGTTTTTATAGAAGAAATTTTCGATAAATTTAAGTATCTAAATATTTTAAAACAAAATCTTAAGAAAAGTGCGATCACAATGGATATAGAAGACACATTACAATATTATGAAGATAATGATCCTAAACATAAAGCCAGAATAGTTCAAGAATACCATTTATATAATTGCCCAAAAGTATTACATCCACCACCACAGTCACCAGACGTAAATCCCATTGAAAATGTATGCGATTTTTTAGACAGGAAAATTCGAACACCGACAATATCGAAGGAAGTATTAAAAAACAATTAATTGAAGAATAGAGACGTATACCGCTAAGTTACTTACAAAAAGTTATAAACAATATGCCTAAGCGGTTGCGACACGTAATTAAAGCTAAAGGCTATGCAACGAAATATTAATTATTGTTTGTGTTAATAATTTTCATGTTTAAATGTTATAGTTTGTCAAAAGTACGAATATTTTTGCGACGATAAATTTCGACATAATTTAGTTCACTGTTTGGTATTAAGAAAAGTATGTGCAACAAACAAATAAAATTTATGTTTGTGGCGGCTCTACCTCCTACTCTCGCCGCTAGAGGGACAGTAGAACAAGACTTTCCCGCTAGTTCCTGATCCGCCTCCAGTTCATACATACACCGTCCTTAACAACCTTCCACTACCCAGCGACTAAATCAGGGTCCGCTAGTCCGCCTTACTGACGAGTCCCTCTAGCAGACCTGGGACGACATGCTCCCCCTTCCTTTTTTCCATTTCTTTCTCTCTCCACCAGACAGTTTCAGTAGCCGTCAATGTTATTACAAACTACAATGAATGTTCTGTTATATTATAAAACAATAACTCCAAATTTACTATTGCAAACGATCAAAACTAGCAACAATTTTTTAAATAGCACAGTGTCCAAATATTAATAAGAGTCACTGTATTATTACGAACCTATTTGTTTTGTCCTATAAGAGTATGGTCGAGCAAAGATGGGGACTCCGGTTTATGACCCGTAGTCTGAGGGATCTGCGGAGAGGCCCAGTCCCAACACCTGATTCCTCTACACGCTAAGGTCAGGTAAGTGCTCCGTGCTCGCGCGATGCAGTCCTTACAGGGTAGAAACCCCTGTGCCAAGGTTTCCCGAAGGCAATAAAGAGGTGTCAAAACCGAATATAAGAACGCGTTAGGAGCAGGGCGGGTAGAATTGTACGAACCATGAGAGTTGTGAGAAAGAAAAACCGCGTAGTCAAGGATAGAACAAATATGGTTTTTGCAAATATCAGAAAAAAGCCCCTTACACATATTGCATTTTTATAATGTCTCATTAATAAATTCTTTGGTCGTAAACACGTTGCAATATAGATCTCTGTAGCGCATTCCCTAAATACATCATCGTGGCTCCCAAGTGGCACGGAACGTGTTAAAGAACCCTTACAGCGTAAATTATCATGTACAGTGGCTCACGAAAGTATTCGGACACTCTTTAAAACTAAATAACTTTTTCCAAAATTTAACCAAACGACTTGACTTTTCTGGAGCAACTAGAAACATTGATTCGCTGAATGATATGCAAACATAATTTTGAAATAATTCTACCTGGTAGAAATCACGTGGAAAAGTAGAAAAGACATTTTTTTAAATATTTGTACTTCGACTCGTAATGAAAATTTAAAATATGCCTTTTTCAGAATTGTGTCAGTTATACGCATGCTGAAAATTTCATTGCAATCGATTGACGCGGAAAGAAATGACACGTGTTGATAGATGAAAGAATTTGTGGAGTTTAAGCAGAAACTGACCGAGAATCGTGAAAAATTGCGATTTTCACTATTTTCGATGGCACGTAGCTCGCGTGTATGTTAATCGATTTCAATGAATATTTCTGCATGTGTATAATCTATCACAGATTTACCAGATGCATCTTCAACACTTTTAAAACGTGGCTTAAATAAAAAATATTTAAAAGCTTCATTCAAAATTCATTTCGCATATCGTTTATTAAATTCATGCAACTAATTTCTCAAGAAAAGTCAAGACGTTTGGTCTAACGTTAAAAAAGGTTATTAAGATTTAAAAAGTGCCGGAATACTTTTGCGAGCCACTGTACACACTATCGCATACACTCGATCGGAAAGGTTTCTGTTGGAAAATCAAAGAAGGCAGACACCCGCTTCGTCTGCACAACTTCCTCTTTTCGAGGAGCGTACGTTGCAGACCAGATGACGCTGAAAGGACGTCCTCGGGACTAAAACGGCTAAAAGAATCGCTTCGTTGCTGTCGTCGTGACGTGTACACGTCGGAAACGTATTTTCCAAACGCCTAAACGCTTGTTTCGTTCTCGCTTTTGCTCGGTGTGTCAGATTATCGTGAAATCTTTTAACGCTCGAGGGCCGAATTTGCTTCGAGCGATTCGCTTGCTTGCTCGCTCGCTCGTGCCTCAAGAACTCGGCTATTCGAGTGTTCGAGCTTTCTCGCAGCCCTAGTGCAGGCGGTCTAACACCCGGGAATCGAGAAGCCTCACGCTTGCACACGAGCTTCGGATTTTAAACGAAGGAACGGTGAGAACAGAGTCATCGAGTCGAATGCAAAATACCGAATGCGATCGTTCTGTTCAGCTACTCTACCAGGCAACTTTCATTCACTATTACAATCGTTTTATTCAGTACTTACTTAGTCGGTGGTCGGCATTTTTCGATATACCCATACTCTTTTTTTTTTTCGCACGAATCGCGCACCGTTTTCTCTATCAGTACAACTGTGTTTTACGTTCAATGCCCGCGGCTCGTTTCGTCTCTCTTTCTCTCCGTAACATTTATCGTTCTTTCGCTTTCTCTCCCTCCCATTCTTTCTCTCTACCTTTCTCTCTTCACGCTCTGGCAGCCCTGGTCGGAGGATTCGCGCACTCTCGTAGTCACGTTTCTCGCTTTCGTATCGTTTCTCACTGCTTCTTCCCGACCATTCGTTTTTTTTTTGTTTGTTTGTTTTACGAAAAATGCGATTTTCTCGAAGTCAGAGCACTTCGTTCGCTGGAACGAGCCTAATCGCATAGGCTCCCGATCGATCATCGCGCGGACCAGAGACCCCGCGTAACTGCTCGCCGATCTAGCTGGACGACCGCCATTTTGGCGACCGTAGTCGCTGGCTATTCGTTTCGCTAATCTACAGAAACTAACATAACTTGAATCGTTAGTTACCGAAGTACGTCTGGAACAACTGAAAACAATATTCACACAAAGTATCACCTGTATGCAGAAAATAATATGTTAATCTTTGCACGGAAGAAAAGTTGCCAGTATCGATTGCGCGAAACTGTAGACGCGCTGGGACTTCTTTCAAACGATCGCCGAACCGCGGATCATTGAGCGAAATTAAAATCGTTTGCGTTAATTGTAAGCCGCAGCACAACCCGGTAGAAATTTATTTTTCTTTTCATTGATTTTGTATTATTAACCTTTTAGGTACGGCTGAATTTTCCGCAGGACTGTTTCTTCGTACGGCAGAGTTTCACGCGAATCATGTTATAATGCTATTCTCTGCGCGAGCACATTGGCATGAAATGTTTGATAACTAAATTATAACTTTTCTTAACCCCTTGCCATATTGCCACGGGATGCAAAAGTATGCGTTGATGTTGGTCCATCCTTTGTGGAGCGGACAGACATGAAGCGAAATGCAACGTACATTTGTCACCCGAATGACGCTATTAATCCGTTGTCAGGTCAAAGTGTAACAAATATAAATATTATACTTTCCTTTTAAGACGAAATTAAATTGTATTCTTTTGTGAACAATACTTAAGAATTGAAGTGAATGTAACAGTAAATGAAAATAAAAATTGCCCTTTTTCTTTTATAAGATTTTTAGCGATGAAAACACGTTGTAATAGCTTCAGTTAGAAAGAAAATGTTATGGCAAGGAATTAAAGATGCGATGCATATAGTTTCACTTTAACACGTTGAATGCTATGTCAGTCCCTGGGAAATATTCGCACTATTTCAATAGATTCGATTGAAACAGAAAAGCACAAATGGGTTAAGCGAGTCTCTTGCTTATGCACAGTTGCATTATTTCCGTTTAAAGGTAAATAAAATGTGACGCGAAAGCTAAGCAAAATGGCTCCGCAATCAACGTGTTAATAAGTTACTTTAATAGTTAATAACATGATTCAGTGCGATATATTTTAATCCTTTGAGGCACGGAATTTTAGAAAATAGAAAGGCCCATGTTGTCTTCTTCGGATCAAGAAATATCCAAAGCTACCACAGCGGGTCAAATGACCCTTTTCAGAATTTTTATTCTGCAATCATTCAACTTATAAAATTGCCTTCATACGAATCGATTCGATAGAACTCTTTGTTCAATTATACTCCGTAATAAAAATCGCAAATGATCCAAACAAATTAAATCTTGGCATTTTTATAGGACTATGTACACCGGTCAATTTTAGTGTTAAAAAGCTGCAACAGTTTTAACCCTTGACACTCCAATGGCTCCTCTGAGGCGACGCTAAAAATTGCCATAGTATTATTCAAAACATTACACGACCATAATTTCATTCAACAAATCGTTAAAAATTTAACTGTTGTACGTACAAATAACGGTAATAAATTTAATATGCAAGAAAGGGAATGAACCATGTATAATATAATTATTCTACGTAAAAGAAATGTCTGCATATTGGAATTAAAATTGCTAGGAGTTAAAGGGTTTAAGACCCTCATGCCTCGAAGAATTAAAGCACGGACATTCGCGTAAGCCACCATAACGGCGCATCGCAATGTAAAATGGCAGCCGCGAAAGCCGCTGTAATGGCCCATGGTACCTAAGAGGTTAAATTCCTGCGCCCTTTTCGTCGTTTGAAATTACGCACATCCTTTTTTTCGCGCATAAAATCCGCAGTCGAATGATCGTAGTAACTCGAACGTCGTGTATCAATGCTTCGCCAACCGGAAGCATATTAACACTTTGACTGCCAAACTAGCAGCTACGAAATTTCTAAAAAATCGAAATGAGATATTGACTGAAATAAAAATGGGAAAAATAAAATGTATGTCGTAAAGTGCTCGTCCTACCTTCTTACATTTTCTATATAACCACCAACTTTGGTACAAATGAATATATTAACGTAAAAACTTCTTTAGAAACCGTACAAATAATTCCGTCACCCATATATGGATGACATGGCAGTCAAAGTGTTAATAGGACTGTCAGTAATTGCGTTGTAACAAAATGAAGCTTAAAAACTGCCTTTACTAGCTTATAATAAAATTATTAGATAACGTTACACAGCATGCCCAGCTGAATCGCGATAAAAGATGCTGTCAACATTAAGAAATCCGTTAAACTGTTATCAGTCACGAAGCATTTACATTCTTACAATACTTTCACCTTCTCTGGAGTTTGAACTTCTGCCTCGGTTTTGTCCTAAATTCGCAAAAAATTATGTTACAGACTCTTTCGACAAAGGCGAAAGATTTATGCGTGTTTTGAAGGGAAACCAGAGTAGTAGTAGATTAACCGCTGCGAAGTCCTATTTCGATCGTTCATAGTTATAAAGTGCGTTGTTTAGCGAAAAGCAGATCGGTTTGCATAAAAAGGCGATCATTATTCCATACTTGAACTTTGTCCAGCTAGGTCGGCAATCCGTCACACTGTGCCATGATCCAAAAAGTTTTCTCTCTCTCTCTCTCTCTCTCCCTCTCTCGTACGCGCACGGCAATGACGAGGAACTTGCTAATCTGATAAAAGTTTGAGCGAAACGCGAGAATGCAAGCTGGAACTTCGATTCGAGCCGGAGTGAGCCATCGTATTGGTTCCCGATACGATTGAAACTTGCGGACTGAATAGATTGATGCTTCGACCTGAAAGTATTTGACTATTCAAGGTCACCGAGCCGACTGTCCCGCTATCGCGGTACATCGGTTGCATCGGCATAGTGTTCGATCAACGGGCTGGTTCGTGTCTTTCCAGCGTATTCGTGTGCAGCACACGTTACAGAAGTTTTCTGTCACGTGTCAATCACGACGATGGTATATTTAGACTGGAGACTCATTAACGAACCGTGAGTTTCGTGCATCGATAACGTTCTCATGTTTCCAAATGTTTTTTCAGCAAATAATAAAGTAGGTGGCATCGGTCATTTAACCCTTAGCACTCCAATGACGCTTCTGCGGAGACAATAAAATTTAGTATACTACTATTTAAAATAGTTTTTACATTATTATGTTTGTATGTAAAAAGTCGATAGAAATTGGAATGTTGCACGTATCATGTACAATGTTTTGAAATGGACCATGTACATTAGAACTATTCTACATAAAAAAATGACTCGATTTTGAAATTAAATTTGCATGGAGTGTTAAGGGTTAACGCTGAATTTATCAGTGCTGGCTGTTATGATCAGTCTGTAATTTCTTGTTTTACGATACTTAGAATTGTAATAATTGGAGATAAATGAATACGTTTCTTCGTTTAAGCATATATTAAAATAAAAGTGACACAAGTATTAAGTAAATTCAATCGTTTCATTTTTGCAAGGTGGTGCTCATTAGCTTTAGCGTTGAAACTTTTATACTAATTGTACTCTGAAATAATTTCTTATAAAATAACAATAATTTAAATATCAATAATTTGATAACGATAATAATTTTACTCTCAAATAATTTCTTAAGAATTAAATTCTAATAATGAACTGTTCAATTTAACAGAAATTTTTATGCCAATACCTTCACTCTCAAATAATTTCTTGAAAATTAAATTCTAATAATGCATTGTTCAGTTTAACAGAAATTTGTATGCCAATCACTTCACTCTCAAATAATATCTTAAAAATTTAATTTTAACAAAACATTATTCTATTTATCAGAAACTTTTATACTACAGATTTTATCCTCGATAATTTACTAGAATATTATTTTAAATGATATCCAACTTTATAATAATATTAATCAAGTCATATATCTAGCTAACGAATTTTTATAATATTTTTAATTTTCAAATATTAACAATGTAAAAATGCATCTGCAAAGAATTATTCCACATTATTTCTGTGCACATATACATACAGTTCCAAAAATATCGTAACAGGCGGGAAATTGCCTTTCTTTTTCTTTGCGAAAATTCAATCTACGGCTTCGTTTACGAGTTATTAACGAATAATTACTGGCAATGAACTTTCCGAATTTTTTTTACTATACGGCGATAATAATTTTAAGAAAAACGTTGTTCATTCTTCTTTCAGAATGTCTAGAGAATAATTACTAATTTTTCAGACTCGAAATAATAAACAATTTGGACGTGTCAGCCGTTTTAATTTTCTGGTATGCATGACATCTCACGCGTACCACATGAAATTTTTATACGATACGTAATGTGAAGATAAACAATAAGTAACCCCATCAAAATACGTAAACGATATTTGAATTTAAATAATTCTGTGTCCGAACAGAATTCAACGAACGATTCGTCAAACTAATTTAATAATAAATAATCTCGTTAAAGAACATGCAGGATATGTGTGTTAAAGAATTGTTAAAAAGTGTCATTAACAGTAAACTCACCGATTCAGTTGTAAATCCACTGCATGGTTGTAAATGTGGACAGCAGGATAGTGCGTTGACCTTTTACAGTGCATGCTGAACTGATCAGCTGATTCCTGTTCGATGGCGACGAAGGCAGCCTATCCCAATGTTCACTTTCACTGCACTATCACTAAACACTGAAACCACAACTTATTTAATAATATTTAGGACGATATTGCCTTCGTTTAAATTTATGGCTCTGAAAAAAGTCGATTTTAAAAAGAAATACTTAACACAATGCTTAAAACACACGTTTCACACATTTTCTTCAATCCGTTGTTCACACCGCACAAGAACATTTAAAAAGATATTATAATGCAATAACGCGTTCGCGACGTTCTTTTCATCGGAAGAAACTGTGGAAGACTAGCGCGATGGTCTTGTTTTTCTACAAGCGAGCTTGAAAAACGAACTGAAAAGGGACAGAGAAATTCTTTGTCCTGAAAAACAGAAAAGGTAAATACATAGTTCTCAGTATAACAGTTTTCGGAATAAGTCGTCGCCTGTGGGGGCCTTCAAGCGACACCCCACCAAAATATAGACTTCGTCGTATTTATGACCCGTACTTGAGACTCGGTCTTAGGTGGTACGCGCTCGAAACGAAGCCCAGTCGAGAACAATGTTATCGCGTTCGAATGTAAACATTTGAAACTCTCGAGGATACAAACAAAAAGTTCACGACCATCGCGCCAGTCTTTGACAGTTTCTTCCGATGGAAAGAACGTCGCGAGCGCGTTATTGCATTATAATATCTTTTTAAATGTTCTTGTGCGGTGTGAACAACGGGATTGGAGAAAATGTGTGACACGTGTGTCTTTGGCATTGTGTTAAATATTAACATCGTCTTAAACATTATTAAATAAATTGTGGCATTAGTGCTTAGTGATAGTGCAGTGAAAGTGAACATTGGGATAACCTGCCTTCGTCGCCATCGAATAGGAATCAGCTGATCAGTTCAGTATACACTGTAAGGGGTCAATGCACTGCCCTGCTGTCCACATTTACAATCAGGCAGCGGATTTACAACTGAATAGGTGAGTTTAAATGACACTCTTTATCAATTCTTAAACACACATATCTGTTCTTTAATGCGATTATTTATTATTAAATTAGTTTTGCGAATCGTTCGTTGAATTCTGTTCGGACACAGAATTATTTAAATTAAAATATCGTTTACGTATTTCGACGGGGTTACTTATTGTTTATCTTCACAGTACGTATCGTATACAAATTTCATGTGGTACGTGTGAGATGTCATACATACCAGAAAATTAAAACGGCTGACATGTCCAAAT
>CM052097.1:13335281-13345962 GCA_028453745.1 Agapostemon virescens
AAATATCGATCACAGACGAACAACATTTAATTTTGTTTAAAAAGAAATGCAGAATATTCCCTACTAGTTAGACTTTATTTAAAATTTTCGACACGAGCCCATAATAATATGGCAAGGGTTTAAATTACTATTCGACTCGCAGTGTAGGTTGGCAAAGTTAGGCTTTGCTATCCTCTGCATATAGTGACGTAGGATAGCCGTTACGGTAGATGTAGAAGGAAGGTCTATAGAAAATAGGAATGATGCGGCGGGAATCGATAAATATGCCGGCGGAGATCCACCTGAAATATTCGTGCGCCGTCCACACACAGCGAAACGTTTGGAACACTCACGTGCATTTCAACGTCGGATTCCTGGGAGTACATGTAGCCGTTGTCGTAACCGGTATCGCCCTGCACGTGACGTATGTTATACGTCTCCGGCACGCTGTGCACCAGGTGGCGATCCAACTCATCGGGGTCACCCAGAATCTTCGTTGGTACGATCGGAGCGTGGCTGCCGAGCGCCTGGAACGCACCCGTTCAATTGGTATCCGCAGTATTGAGCACTTCAGCATTTTTTCCTATCCGTTACCACGAGTGCCCGTTCAGAGGGATACACCATTCGGTTTTCCAGGCATTCCCATGAAACGTCGCGTTCCCGGTCAACGTGTACACGGTCACGATAAAACGATCGAAATGTACGCACCGTTGAAAACGAGAGTCGACCACGACTTAACTCAACTGGCAAATGTACACTCCAGGGATAAAAAGATAACATTATATTTTCCCATATTTTGTGTTAGTGGTTGCGACACGTAATTAAAGCTAAAGGCTATCCAACGAAATATTAATTATTGCTTATGTTAATAATTTGTCATGTTTAAGTGTTATAGTTTGTCAATCGTCCGAATATTTTTGCGACGATAAATTTCGACATAATTTATTTCACTGTTTGGTATTAAGAAAAGTATGTGCAACAAACAGATAAAATTTATTATTACAAACTACAATGAACGTTCTGTTATATTATAAAACAATAACTCTAAATTTACTATTGCAAACGATCGAAACTAGCAACAATTTTTTGAATTGGTAAAATCAAACGAGCTGCTAAAGAAATCATTGTTCGTGTATCAGTTTCATTTTACAAGAATTTATTTTACCTCTTAACCCTTAGCACTCAAGTGGCGACTCTGAGTCTTTGTATCGAAGAGATTGATAAAAATTTAACGGTTGTAAGGACAAGTAACAGTTGAAATAAACCGAATTCGTAAGATGAAATGATTCATGTGGAATGAAAGTATCTTAGGTTAATGGAATGCTTGGATTTTCTAGTTAAAACAGCTTTGGGTGGAACGGGTTAATTGTAGAAGATTTCCTGCAGCAAAACTGCGTTTCCATATATTTTACGAATTCGATATTTCATGAATATAATTCCAACAAGATTTTCCACATAATATTTGCAGTACGTAAAACGAAGAAATAAATCGAGCTTTTGAAATGATACAATTTTCTGTATTCTTTCGTGTTTTATATAGGGCCGGGATAAAGAAATAAATATTTCTAATTGAAGTGCAAATAAGTTCCTAAGAGCAAACCTCCGTGGAATTTATGAACGACGTTCTCACGAAAAATTGCTGCATCCCGAAAAGAATGCGTCCAAGTCTTTCCCTTCTTAATTATTATTTTACCCCATTTTTCATTCTCGAATGTGCTAATGAAATAGGTTAATCGAATTTCTCCTTAATTAAATTGCAGTAGGGCGCTTTCATTAAATTATCGGAAAAGGTCTGTTTGTACAGTAAATTCGTTATAATTGATCAGCGTGTGGCCGGGGCCGCTTCGACCAACAAATTCGGTCGATTTTGAAAAATATTTGGGTCACGCAAAATTCTACCAACCCGTTACAATCGTCTATGTCGATCAATTCACACTTTCGGTACACGCTGCTACATTTTCCTTTGATTTCTGCAAAAGGGAATACTCGAGAGATATTTTCCACGAAATATCGAATCAACTTTTCTCGATCGAAAATCTACACCGTAAAGTTTACGATTTGAAAAATTAATACAACAATAAACCTGGTCGCGTTTATTTTCGAAAACTTCAATTCCCTTTTATCGCTGCAACTGCGCCGCGATTAAAATGGCTGACTTCGATACGTCGCAGGCCTGGAATAACACGCGATGAATTGAAAAACACCAAAGCGTTTCAGCTTCTCGACGATCTTCCAAGCGAACAATGCAATTCGAGAACGATAAGTAATGTAAAATTTTGAAGTTCGTAATCCTGCGTCTTAAATGTTCGTAAAGTCATGGGAAAGTGCTCTTAGTCCTTATGCAACCTCGGTAATCCTGTGGTACAGTCAGTTTAAGAGTTGTAACGTCATCCTTGCGCGCTAACTCGAAATCCTTGCTGAGTTTAATGCTCCGCGTAAGAATGTTAATTCATGGATCACGTTTAAAGTGCTAAACAATGTTATTCAAAAGCGAAGGTACGACATGGAAGTATTCTAAAATCATAGGACTATAAGAAAGAAAGAGACACTCGGACACAAAATTTGTTAGACAAGTTCTCTTGAATTTCGGGATATTTGTTATTTATCACTAGGTTTATATTACGATACTTTATAAATATTGAGAGTATTAAAATTTTAAAAATGCATCTATGAAAATATTGCAAAATATTTGCCTAGAAATTTGAACAGACATATTCTCGTTATTCTTACAGAGCAATATAAAATATTTGCTTTTAAGAAATTAATATAGCATTTAAAAGTTCTTTTCTACGAAGACTGAACAATTCGATGTATGCATATACGTTTTTCAAATCTCAATCACACAGAAATAGACAGAAACATGTTTGTTTTCGACTGCTTGTAATCCCAACGATTGTTCTCTTAAATAAATAATTGGAGTTTTACCACGTATAGAACAGCGATGTCTTTAATGAAAGAAAAACTTTGATGTATTTATTACACTACTAACAATGGCTTTATGAAACGTTTTCATGCATACATCTGCCAAAAACAGGAAAATCCTCTTGCAAAAATGCTTAAATTAATTACGTTCGTAATTCATGTTTCTGTTTAGCCAGTTAAAGCGACTAGAACACGTTCGTTTCGCGTAAAACACTCAGAATATTGTGAAAAACTTTTTAAGGGTTTGGATGAAACGAAAATACGGACGATTCGTAACTTGTAACACGCTTTGTGTTTGACGCAGATTCTTTCGCCTACGGTGAAAGTTCGTCTCGAAACTGAAAAGTTAATATTACGGAATCAAGAATTATGAACTTTTCATATTGTGAAATTCATCTTGAGAGACTGTTGTTTAAAAACTGGGAAAAATATGGCAGCGATCCTTGAACTCTCACCTACAAACTCGGCTTTGATTCAGAACAGTGTCTTACAAATTGACGTCGTAATGAGATGTTAAATGTCGCGTGCGCCCTATTTCGGTTACCTGTTCGCCTCGCTTATACCCCGTATTAGCTACAATGTAGTCTAGACACAATGTCGACGTGTATTGTTCGAGTTTCGATGCTCTCGTTCACGCCTGCCGAAAGATTTCAGTTACTTGTAGTCGAAGAAGTTCGTTTAGCACGTTCGAGTGCAAAAATTCGAAGCAATCTTTCAAATCAAACAAAAATTTAATAATATTGACTAATATTCTAATATTATTCTGTCTCTCAGATCGAGGGATAAAATATGAAGACACTTCATTCGTGAACAAATGAAACCAAGAAGCATCGTTTCAGGAGGATACATATGATTAAAAACAATTGAAAATATATACAAAGCTTTTCGCTTGAACAAAAACTATATACCGAGTGATCCAAAGAATAATTGGAATAAATTTGAAGACACAACATGCAGTCGGTCACAAGTCTTCATATACACCCTTCAAATGGCGTATGATTTTTCAAAGTGACCCAAATTACTCTCAAGATATTTTCTTTATTTGAGTCTCTAATGAAAATTTATAAAATGCTGCTTGGAAATACGTGTATGGAGACATTTGTGACAGAACGAGGGTGTATACACGTATTATAAAAAATGTGGATAAACTAGTTAAGCAAATTATGTGCATAAGATAAAAGAAAATCATAATTTACAAGGATTGCGAAAGAAAAATAGTAAATATTGACTTTACAATTTTTTTATCTGAATTTACGATGAAAATTTAAAATATACCGTTTGGAAATACGTGTATGAAAACTTTAATGACAGAAAGACGGTGTATACACACTACTAAAACCAGCAACCCCAAGAAGACCATCAAATCGAAGTAATTCATTTAACGATATACGATTTAAAAGTGCTTGCCTCCAACCTTTTAATATTCTCCAGATCATAACTAAATTCAACGCAACAAATATTAGGGGGATCGGAAAGTAAGGATGTTGTGCACATGTCGATATAATTTTAACAATTAGCAGCTCATTGTATACTTCAAATTACACAAAAATATAAAAAAAAAAAAACGACAATACTTTCCGGTCTCCTTAATATGTAGGCCAAAAAATTTAGTTTCCCGATTCTATTCTAACTTTGGCTACAAGTAATTGGACGCGTGGGTAGTGTGTATACCAAATTACACCGCGATAGGAATGAAATTACTGCCGTGGTACGATTTTGAAAATTTCGAGGCGTTCGAAATCGCGAAAATGGGCAAAATGGGGTTGATAAAATGAAGCGTGCTGAAGTCCCCTGAAACGCTTGCCTAGAAAATGTGGGCTCTTCTTAAAGAGGAAGGTTTAAGGAAGATTTTGCCGTTTGAATCATGTCGATAGCTCTAATAGTTTGGTCGGGGGACGTCTTTAAAGATTGTCAAATATCGCCAAATAGTGAAGGGACGACTCCCTACCTGTCGAAAAAGTGGAAAAAATTGGAAAAAAATTTTGGATCGCCGATTCTTTTGTAATTTTGGTTACACGTTTCTAGACCAATAGACAGAGTGTATGCCAATTTTCAGATCGATCGGAATCGAATTACGGAAGATATGCTGGTAGGGCCAATTCGACAACCGGCGAAATGACACTTTCTAAAGGAGTTCTATTAGGGGGATTGAGAAGTAATGTTGTTTCTGCACATGTCAATATTCTTTTGTCACTTATAGGTTCATTGCATACTTTAAAGTACACGAAAATGTAAAAAACAAAAAAAAAGACATTTCTCTCCGGTCCCTGTAATATAATAACGTACGAATTTCTCTTGAAATGTGGAGAAATAATTCTGTAACCCTGTTGGAATACGACGAAACCATAGTCTCCTTGGTTTAAGTGCTTAGGGTTAAGAGGTGGTTTCTCCCAGGGACTGAAGTGTCCAAACGGGGGAGTAAAGTCATAACCGTTATCACCATTGTCAGTTTGTAAATATCAGCCAGTCAGAGTGCGTCGTATCACAATAGAATCTCGCATAATGTTACAATCACAATTTCCCTGTTATTCGCTATACAAGGGATACGCGAAAATACCGTATTACTATTTTTAGGAACATCCTGATCGTGTAATTAAAGAATTAGGGCTACCCATAAATGATAAACTAGTTGGAAAGAAATGTTTTGCCTTTAGTTCTGTACCGATCGTTGATGAGGAAACACGTATTCTTTTACAGTTTACAGTAAAGCAGCCTGTGTTTCAAACATTCTATGAAGTATGCGTTTGTTTCACTGCCCTTTAATAAAGTGGCGGTGTTCGCACCTTCGAAGGATCATATTCGTCATAGCATACTTTTTGATTTCCATGCGGGATTTAATACAACGGTGACCACAAAGTCTCCTTATTATTACAGAGTAATGTACAGTAGCTCACGAAAGTATTCGGACACTCTTTGAATTTGTATAACATTTTTAAGATTGAACCAAACGTCGTGATTTTTCTGGAGCAATTAGAACCATTGATTTACTAAATGATATGCGAAAAGGATTTTGTAACAGTTGCAATTGGTATGAATTACATGAAAAATATAAAAAACATTCTTTAAACATTTTTCATTTGAGTCACGTATAAAAAATTTTAAAGCATCATTTTGTAGATCTATGATAATTATACATATGCAGAAAAATTCATTGAAATCGATCGACGTACACACGAGCTGCACGCCATCAAAAATGGTGCAAATCGCAATTTTTCACGATATTCGGTCAGTTTCTGTTTAAACTCCACAAATTCTTACAACTTTCTACGCGTGTCGTTTTTTTATGCGCTTTTCGATTTCAATGAAATTTTCAGCATGCGTATAACTAACACAGGTCTGCAAGATGCATATTTTAAATTTTCATTACAAGTTAAAATAAAAATGTTTTAAAAAATGTCTTTTTTATTTTTTCCTGTAGTTTCTTCCAATTAGAATTGTTTCTAAATTATTCTTGCGTATCATTTAGTAAATCAATACTTCTAGTTGCTCCAGAAAAGTCAAGTCGTTTGGTTGAATCCTTAAAAAGTTATTTAGGACTGAAGAGTGTCCGAATACTTTCGTGAGCTACTGTACATATATCGTTGGATTTATTGTTCGATACATGTAGCGTTAACATCACGTTAAAGAGTTAAAAGACAATTCCAACAGACCCATAGACACGACACGCTAATCGAACAGTGAAAAATTGGTTTCACAGCCGCTTCCGGTCGCAAATGATTTACACGGTTACTTTCGCGCGGATTCGGTTAATAATGCGGTGCGCCCGGCAAGGATCGATCGCGATCGAACGTCGTTGGAAACGGGCTGAGTCCGCGATGGAAAAATAAATTTAAAAATAATGGATGAACCTACCTGATAATCGGGTGACGTCGGTTCCACGGGTCGCGCGACAACGAGGCGCACGTGTGTGCCGGATTGTCGCAGCACCGCGGCAACCTGTTCACTTCCCATTCCCCGCAGATTGACATCGCCGATTTGCAATATATGGTCCCCGCTCTGCAGCCGATTATCCTGCGATTCGCATTGCAAACGGACCAGGTTTAATTCCACGAATTGATTCTCGGCTAGGCTAGGCTGGCCGAACGCGCGCGTCGATTATTTTCTCGCTTCCGGTTCCCCGTATTCTCTCGTTCTACCATTTCCTTCTTTTCGTCGTTTTTCCTTTTATTCTCGTAGACCCGGGCATTGTCCGAATAAATCGTTTTGATAAATGTTAGGGGAGAATATGGTAATCGCGGTCACCGGGCCATATGACGGTCGGTATCGTTATCACCGACTGAAACGGTGTGTTTCGAACACCGGTATTTTTAGGTCACCATTAATGTCCGATGAAACCAAACGATGCGCATTAGATTGGTATAATAATTCACGTACCAGGTATGTACATATGAAAATTATAGAAAACATTTTATTCGAGGTATTGCCCATTGATATACATTTTTCCCATCTCTCTGACAATTTCTGGATGCCACTCCGAAAACGCTGTTCTTCTATTCAGTCAAACAGAAAATCAATGCTGTCTGCAAATCGTAGTTTCCAGGCCCGAAATTCGACATGTTGAACACTATTAACTCTTTATCGACCGGAAGCCTATTAATAGGCTTTTCAATATTCGCGCTGTATCAAAGTGAAGCTTAAAATTCTATTTTCACATTCCAATTTGTAACAACATTATTAGACAATATTATTGGGGATGCATTGTTGATCCGCAATAAAAATTGCTGTTAGCCTTGAAGGACCCATTAAAAAGTTTTCAGTCATGGATCATAGGCCTTAAAAAAATTCTGAAATAATCGCCGGTCGATAAAGTGTTAAAAACTATGTTGATGCATGAAACTTGTATGGTTGCGTGTTGGAAATCTTTATCAGATGGCAAAACAAGAAAATGGCGTCAATGATGCTGTTTGACGGTAAGTACATTAACACTAACGGCACATTTAACAAATTTCGGTTTCATATTTACAGACCTGGTATAAGTTCATCGAAGAAGATTGCAGTTTATGTGTATCGAATTCCAGTTGTATGAAACTTGTATCGTCGTGTGTTGTATTGTGTTCTGTATCCTCGTATGTATATCCTGTATCCTCCTCCTTTTTTTAGGCAAACCAATCATCGAGCCACTATCCTGCATTTTCTTAAGATGCGAAGCGCTGCTCGAATTGATAAAAATTTAAATGTTCTAAGGACGAATAACAGTAAAAAATACTATATTTATAAGGTGAAATAATTCATGTGGAATGAAAATAACCTAAGTCAGAAAAAATGCTCTGGTTTTCTAGTTAAAACAGCTTCGAGTGCAAAGGGTTAGAAACTGTTGCATGAAACTTGTATGGCTGTGAGTTGAGAATATTTATCAGTCGTCGCAACAAGAACATGGCATGAATGGCGTAGTTTGACGGTAACTACATTGATAGCGCCAATGTGGATGGAAAAAATTCCGGTTGCATATTTACAGGTAGTATACGTCAACCTAATATAGTTTTGATAACGTCACACCAATGTTTGCATCGTTTTGGTTTCATTGGACATAATCGTAACGTAAAAGTACCGATGTTATACCTGTCTTTCGAAATGCTATTAGTTGATAAAATACGACGATGAGGAATCACGCTCCGTCTGAATCTGGCTCTTAAAAGACCGAGAGAGTTATGCCGAAGTTTAACCTTCCAGGCGAACACTTTCTGCGAACCCGCGTAGTTTCTTTTCTAAGAACAGGTTAGTAGAGGAAATTTCTGGGAGGAATAAATCCGTATTGCTGTATTCACCGGCAGAAAACTTACCCGATCTGCGACGCCGCCGGGGAGAATTGTCTTGACGACGACACCGGTGCTGCGTCCGCCGACAATTCCGAATCCAAGACCGCTGCCATCGTTGATCAGGTTTATAACTTCAACTTGTGCCCATTCCGTGTTCAGCTGCAACAAACAAGACCGAACGTTTCTATCGTGTTTCTATCGCTTCCATTAACCCATTGCCTTACAATATCGTGTCAGACGCGTGCTGTAGATTTTTAACACTTTACCGACCGCCGATTATCTCAGAATCTTTTAAGTTCATAATCCATCACTGAAAACTTTTTAATGGATCCCTCAACGTCGACAGCAATTTTTATTGGGAATCAACAAGGCCTCCTAAGTAACGTAATCTAATAGTTTCCTTACAAATTACAATGTGAAAGCAGTTTTTCAAGTCTCATTTTGTTACGCGGCAATTATTGAAAGACCTATTAATAGGCTTCCGGTCGGTAAAGAGTTAACAGAGTCTAAAGAATGAGTGTGTTATTAATTCCCCTTAAATCGAAACAATATTCTATTTGGATGTTGTTAACGTACATCCATTGGAGAACGTATATAAGCATACGGCAGTTATAAATTTTCTGTTTCATTTCTCAAATTCTGAACTACAAAGAAATTCTAGTCACTGCAACTGTAAAATAAATCGTAAGGCAAGGTGTTAAATAAGGGGGCAAATTTATTATTCTTCGTAGAACTGAACAAAACATCTATTTTTGTATATTTCTTTTTGTTTTTAATTTTTTAACATCGTCATTTAGAGAACTGGTTCTTCTATGTACTTGACATAACTCAAACCGATAGTCCGCTTTTAACACTAGAACTGCCAAAAAAGTCAAAATTACTTGTTACTGATTTTTTTTTATCACTTCTTATAGGAATTAGAAGAATGTTTCCATGGAAACATTTCATGGGAACTTTTCCATTGAAGGGCACATTACAAAATTGTATGAAATCTTAATAAATTCAATCTTCTCATTATTATAAAGCAATGTATGTTAGTCAAGTAGTTCAGTGCTCGGTAGTTCTAGTATTGAAACAAAGTTTGTAACTTCGAAAGGAAGCACTGGAGCAAGTTTATGTTATTGGGAAATGGAAGGAAGTCGTCTGTAATTTCTTTGCAGGATTGAACGAAACATTTGTTCATTAACCCTCTATGGGCTCGTGTAACATTCAGGTCACATTTTACCAAATAATTATAGCTTTTTTCATGAGATGGCGCATAAATCTTAATTCTATAACGTTGCCAAGACAACCAATATTAATATTTACGACCGTTGCTAGGCTCATCAACGTGAGATGACAAAATAAATGCTGTGCAAACTGTCTGCAGTAAAAATAAGCGAAACCATTTGATCCAATTGATATTATTTGCGCTTTTGTCAGTGATTACCAAACTAAAAATAGTGCATATTATAGCTCTGGGTTCGTATATCAATAACAACCTATTTGTTTGCATTTCAATTTTCAATTTGTTACTGTTTTTTTTTTATGATACAGTTTTGTAACTTTGAGGTTACAGTGGGCTATTATGGCAGATTTCAATACATTTAGGATAAAGCTTGTGCTTTCTCCTGTTTTCAGATTTATACATCGTATACTCAAAATATGAATACAAAATCAGATAGAAATAACAGAGGAATTAGAATTAGACGGATTAGCGGTAATAGATCCGATGATTCCTTATTAGATTCCGAGTCCGATGAAGATGTAATAGTATTTCCCCGACAACAGATAAATGTCATTGACAGTGACAAAGAATTTAGTACTGATTCCTCGTCAGATGAGGAAGATGCAGGACCACAAAGAATTGTTTGGCAACCACTATCCCAGACGAATAATAATAGTTGTTATCGTCCTTGGAAATGAGATTGCCCTAATGTCCCCGAAGCACCCCATTCTCCTGTGACCTATTTTCGAAAACTATTTGACAAGGAAATTATAAGCAATATAGTTGACTATACCAATATGTATGCACTGCAATGTGA
>CM052097.1:13391979-13412183 GCA_028453745.1 Agapostemon virescens
AGTAATCGACTCATGTTGCAAAAGCTAACATACAAAGACCTAAACGCTAATGTTCCGGAGGCAATATTATCGAAATCGTTAACATCTTCCGTGTCAAGCTACTGTTGCAAGACTTTTCATACAGGCCATTTTATATTTAACTAAAAATTATTATTACAAATTTATTTGCTTCGTTCTATACTACATTTTTATAATGTCTCATTCTTTTCACCTGGGTTATGCGACGGCGGCTGTACCTTCTGCGTACACCAACAGGGGGACGATAGGACGACTTTCTCACTAGTACCTGATCCACCTTCGACATATATACCGTTCTTAATCGCCTTCCGATATCCCAGTGTCTAAGGCAGCTTCTCAGCTTGTAATTTATTTATTTATAAGGCTTTAACAAATTTAACGTTTCTTACAATAACTATGAAAATAAACGAAAAGTCTTTTTAACCGTGATGCTTAATTCTGATTCTGAAATGCTTTTGAACAGAGTGGTGGTGAAAGCCTACCCCTCGTGATTCCTGGTTGTATTGCATTAATGTACTACTCACAGCCGCATATTTTGGTTCTTCGATTCTTTCTCCCGAAAACGCCTTTAACAAAATGGAAAAACGTCGAATATCAAATGACCTACGGGATCTGGATTTCTCTTTTAACAATAGTCGCCATCTTGGAAAGTTTCGAATCACCTTTAACAGGTTCTTGAGGTTACCGCGACCTCGCCAAACACATCGCATAAGTGTTTTCTGCTTGTACAACGTTATTTCTTTTCGGCTCTCGTACAATATGCAGTGGCTGAACTGCTCTTTCGAATAGCACGTCGTGGAACGGATTAATATTAGATAACAACAGCTTACTGAACCGCGTTCTGTCACTGGATACAGTGGAATACATACTGGCTCAAAACTGACGGAAGTTTCGTTTCAATATACGTCGCCATCTGCTGGCCACAAACTTCGAAAGTTGACATAATAAATGAAAAACGACAGGACTCCCCTTGCATATAATAGTACATCTCGGAATGTTTCTTGTCGCGTTCTCAAACATTACATTTGTATTTTAGAACAACGTTCTACCGCGGCTCCGTTCTTGTAACAAAATGGAACCGGCAAACAAGCGGAAATACCGGAAAAGAAAATAATGACGCGCGTTCTTTCGCGAACGTAGGTTTTTGTGCAAATGGTTTCAGATATATTTTCTTTTTTTCTTTTTCGGCTGAATCGTACATTGCAGACCGGTTGACTGCATAGTCGATGAGGCCGGCTCGTCAGGGAAATGCTGGCAGCCGCGATACGAGTAAAATGTCTTAACGAAATGAACGGCCGAAGAAGTCGAGTGGAGGTTGCTGTACGATAAAATTCAGTTTCAAGTGCTAGGTTACATCATGACGAATGCACCACGGACCTGATACAATTTTATATTCGACCCTCGACCCAGAAGCCCGACTCATTTGACGTTGTGGTAAACCGTAGAAACAAATTGTCTGACGAGCACAATCGACGATGCTCTCTAGTCTGACGATTGAAAGAGCGAACGATTTTACCACATCTTTTTTTCACGGAGAATTATTAAACATGTTCGCTCAACGATTTGCGTATTTTCAAGAACGACGACGAGAGTTTGCTGTTCTTCTCGTCGATTACAAAATACAATGCAATCGAATGATTTTATAAATTTTTAAGGAACGCCGCTGACACTGCCGCGTCACCCATATTTGAGTGACAAAATTATTTGTCCACGATTAAAAATAAATTTGTACGTTAATGCATTCGTTACATTGAATTCAATCGTGAACTGGAGAATAGAAGAAGGTCGAAGAACAACTTTGTGCCATACGTTTTAACTTTTCAATTGTTGCTGCATTTCTCGTCGATCACGAATAAAATACAATATGGTGAAATAATTTAAAAAATTTTTAAAGAACGCCGTTGGCACTTTCACTGCCACGTCACCCATATATAAGTGACAGAATTATTTGTCCACGATTAAAAATAAATTTGCACGTTAATGCATTCGTTGCCCTGAGTTCAATCGTGATCAGGAGAATAAAAGAAGATCGAAGAACAACTTCGTGCCATACATTTTAACTTCTCGATTGTTGCTTCATTGAACAAATTACTTTGATTTAGTGGAATTCTTGAGATTGTCGACCGGTCAGTTAAAGTGTCTAAAAAATATTCGAGCTCCTTCGAAGAGGTGATTCGTGGGCTTATTCCAGAAAAGTTTTTCCTTTGCGGAAAATGTGCGCGGATACGTTTCCGAGTTGTTAACGAAAAACGCGGACCAATCGGAGCAACACGGTCATGCTCAGCGTCAAAGTCATTCAACATGTTTATTTGGTAAATAAACATCGTTGACCGAGTTCCACGTAACGTTTCGTATATAGCAGGAGAGACTCTCTATTTCTCGCACAGTTTACCAATCTCTCAATGAGACCGTAACAACGACGAATGTAAAAGACAAAAGGGAAGCTTCGAGGAAGTTTTCAAGTTCGTTTGTCACCCACCAAATCCCATCGGAGAAGCGCTAAATTTCTTTTAAGGGTCTCGTTCTTCGCCTGTGTACATATTTCTTAATTCTGCGCGTCTAGACTACTCGTTCGTTAGCAGCCGAACTTACGATAGGGTTCGACATGAATCTAATGTTACTACTTCGCGTGGGAACTTCGTCTTCGAGAAAGTCGAAGTTGTCGATTCGTCCGATGCAATGGAGCCCCGCTTAAGTGGATTGTCTGGCCATTAATGGTTATTTCTACATCTTTCGTACAGCATACAGCAATTGCCTCTCGACAGGCTGTCCTTCAAGATTAAAGAGGAAAAGCCTGCCGTAGAGTCGCAAGAGTCGATTTTTGTTCATAGATCAATTGCATTATCCTACGAAAATATTCTCGTCAAGATGTTCAACATTAAAACTGCCGAGCAGTAACATAACGCGTTACATAATAAAAATGATACAATTAATAATTAATTAATCCTTTGTGGTCGAAACTGTTTCAACTCCAACAACAAAGCATTTCTTCCGACCTAGAATATTTTTATTTTGTATATTCTGCAATTTATTTCTTCTTATACACATGGAACCGTTTACAGTTTCCGTTCTTACAATGGTAAAATATTCGTTAATTTATGGAAATATAGTAACGTGAAATAGTAGAGTGGCAATTTTCAGTGGCGTCTCAGAGTTTCGAGTGCTAAGGGTTAACGCAAAGTTTGCGAGGTTTCAGCATTTCGAATTTGTAATTGCTAAGATTGTAAAAATACAATCAAGAGGAATTATTCAACGGATTTACTTGAATGTATACTGCAATTGAGCGGCTTGTTTCCTCGACATGTTTTTCGACGTTTTATCGATAACGAATCGAGGAAAGTGTCGCCTACGCGATGTAACCGATAGTTTGGTCCAGATATGAGATATTACGGTAAACAGTACCGATCGGAAAGTTCTCGAACTCAAGATACGATAAAAGGAAAATCGATTTTTTAGCCTGTCGACGCAAGACTGCCCGCTTAAGCGTGCCGGCTCTACAAGAATAAGCGCCGGGTACACCATCCATATTTCATCCGAAGCAATCAATTCGGCGAGAAACGTCCGGTCAAAGGGATTATCCAAACAGTACAACGGGGCGGGTCGCCTTTAAAAAAGTATCGTTCGACGGTGTAAAGGGGTGAAGGAAGCGTAATTTATGTGAACCGTTCACCGCAGATGATATCCCGCGGATCGGCCATTTTTTTCCCCAGAAAAGCATTTTCCAGGGTGTATTTCGAGAAGAAAGTCGGCGGCCATGTCTTCGCTAATGCAACTTTAACGAGGCACAAAGCCGACGATATCGTGTGACTCGATGGTTGACGGCTCATGCCGTTACACGTTCCCCTTGAACACGCGGTCGATACTCTCTCCCACGAGACACACACACACACACACACACATAAAGAAAGAGAGAGAGAGAGAGCCTGGACACCAATCGATCCCTCGCACTTTCCGCTCGGTGAAATCGACACCCTTGATTATTGCTTACAAACGCTGTTTTCCTCAATCGCAATCTTCTTTTGTCCCGGATGCCGACGCGACTTCGATTTTTTTCACGGTCAGATCGCCGCCGGTAAAGGGTTCGCTCTTACGTGGACAGGTGAAAAAATCGATTTACTTTCATTGTAGTTTTTGGAAGTATAAGTGGAAATATTCTCGAACAATTATGTGCTTCAATTTATGGAAAGGTCTGGGGTTAGGCAGATCTTACATAGATAGGTGAACAATTGATTTTCTTTTATTGTGTTTTTAAAAGTGTAAATAGAAATACTTTCGAAGAATTGTATGCTTGAATTTATGGAATGGCCGATATTACGTAGACAGGTGAAAATATCGATTATTTAATTGTATTTTTGAAAGTGTAAATAGAAATACTTTCAAACAATTGTGTGCTTGAATTTATGGAAAAGCCCATCTTACATAGCCAGGTAAAAGATCAATTTTTTAATTGTACTTTTTAATAATATTAATTCTTAGAAACACTCTCAAAAGATTGTGTCTTCGAATTTATGGAAAGTTCAATTTTACGTGGACGGGTGAACACAAATTTTTATTGTATTTTTATTAAATATGAAACTTTAAAAAATACTCTCGAAAAATGTTGTGCTTGAAATGGAAAAGACACGGTTGATTCAACAAGTCAATAAAATCGATTTTATTTTTATATCTATTTTTTAAAATATAAATTCGTAGAAATACTCGCGAAAAAATTGCGTGCTCGAATTTATGGAGAAGGCAAGCTTAGCGTGTCGAAAAATCGATTTTACTTTTGTATATTTGGTGAAATATAAAGTCTTGGAAATACTCTCAAGGAATGGTGTGCTTGAATAAATGGAAAGGACGAAGTTACGACGACCCGAAGGGATGAAACATCGGTGTGCACCCCGTGACAAAACTATAAGAAATAGGAGGGAATGAATAGAAAAGCGTATTCCACTAAGAATTTTTCCGATGAACGAAATTTTTTAGGACGGAAACGAGGGTAGCACAAATTGGAACGTAAAAGCGTTTAACGTTGACGGAACAAATTTTCATATATTGTCGCTCTCCGCTTTTTAAATTCAAAAGTTTACATGCTCTCTGCGTGCTCGCAAAAGGTAAAGCTGCGAGGGAGGGTCCGTACCCTCCCCTGGGTATAAAACACAGTATCAATTTTTCAGAAATTAATCAAAATAATACGACGCATCTAGTGTTACTATATTTTTTAAAGAGAATATTTAAGTTTCACACTGGTACATAAAGTATTTCAATAATTCTTGTTTAAGATATAGATAAATTATCTCATTCTGATAAAGCGTAAAAAGTTATAGTCACTGAAAGTACTAAGTTTATAGTTTGTAGAAGATTAGGAAAAATAAGTAAATAATTATTATTTAAAGTTAAAACGATTCTGAAAATGCATGTGACAGCATTCAATTTTTACATCGACGAGCGTTTACAACGTTTAAATAAGTACGATTTTAATCGTAATCTTTCTATGCGAAATATTGAAAATATGTATATCAATAATTGATTTTGTGGTTGAGAAATATTTTTCGACTATCGGACAACATTTATATTTATATTACACAACCAGTAAAAATATAATATTAATTCAAGAATGTTCTCGTATTATTTTCGACTTTTTTAAATTATTAAGGGGAATGGTTCACTTGTTTCTAAATATAAAATTGTGAAGACGTTACACGGATCGAAGAATATTAAAAAGATATTAAAATATAAAAAGGAATATATTTGCACTGCTAATTCTTACAGTCTAGTTTTTACTTTGCAGAAAGTTAATTTTGCAAGAAGTATACGAATATATTGATAGTCCAAGCACGAGAATTCACATCTTTTACGACGACCCGTCTCATTAAATTGATATTAAAAATAGAAACCCTTGCAAGATCAGTGTTGAAAAATTCGTTTCTCAGACGTTCGGTTATTTTTTGCCAGAACGTTCGAATATAAGTAATGGTTGATCGTGTTAATGCAGCTTCTATCATCTCGTCGGAAGATCTTCTTACGTCTCGCAGGTTCGCCGTCCCAGAGAAATAATTCATCTGTGATCGATGGTTCTCCTTTGAACAGAGCCACCAATATGTCTCTCGGCTCGCAGTAATATCGGCAGAAATTCGCAGCCGTAAAAATTCCTCTTTCACGATTGAAAATCTTGTCTTGCGCGTTATCTCCTTCTCCTGATGAAACAGAATATCCGGTGAACGGTGATCCAGCGGTGATCAAATGCCCTTCGTATGTACCTATGTACCTTCCGTTGCTTCTTTCTCTAAGGAGAACCTCGCATTTTTCTTTAGTGAGAAGCGAGGGATATTAATCTCCGCTTTAATTTCCCTCGGTAACACAATCCACTAATAGAACGTTGCATTAGTTTATTTGTGCGTCTTCCCATAAAATAGAAAATCGGGGCTAAGAGTTCAAATTTAAAAAAAAACATTACAGTCCCTGGCCAACGAAAGTCGGCTATAATTATCCAAATTTTCTTTTTAGAGAAACGAAAGCGAAAATATTCTTTCAGCCTTTCCCTTCGCATATTGTAAACATAATTTTAACCCTTTGCACTCGAAGCTGTTTTAACAAGGTGTTCCTTCTGACTTAGAATATTTTCATTCTGCATGATTTATTTCTGGTTATACATATGTAATATTTTTCTATTCTCGTCCTTACATCAGATAAATATTTATATATTTCTTAGATAGTTAAATTACCACAAACACGCACGAAATAAGTTACATGAGGGAAGAAGATTTATATTTATCATATGCACGCGTGTTCTCCAATCGTTATAAACAGTCAACAATAAAATTCAGAATCTTCATCGCGGGGTTGACCAAATGTTACAGCGGGACGGGTTAACGAAAGTAAATTATTCACTATTTCAGTGCTACAATCGCAAAGCTCGGCGGGACTTACATTTATACTTACTCTACAAATAAGTGACCTAATATTTTAAACTGTAATCGAGGTAAGCACGGCATCGCTTAAAATAAAAGCATTCGATCGGGCCTGGGAAGCGAAACCCGGCGACGATGGTGATCGCGCAAAATGATGAATTAATTAATCGTTCGACTGGCACGATAAGTCGATTTTCATTATAATTCATCGAGCAATCGGAAAGAGTCTGTCTTCGAGCAACGGGGACGGTAGAAAAAAAAAGAAGTAGAATATATACGAGCCCGACCAAAAAGAAAAAAAAAAGAAGAAGCGATATCGCGATGCACTGGGAAAAAAAGATCCGTCCGGTAAGTCCGATCTAGAGCACTGCAAACTTCGCGTCCGTCACATTTCCGGGGATAATCCGGATCGTGGAAATCCGCCGCTTCAAATTCGAGTATTCGTCGACAGCCGAGGTACGATCGAATTCTACAAAAGTGCTTTATAAAGACGAACGACAAGCGTGCCACGAATTCCAGAAGCTCGCAGCTGATCTAGCCTTCGACTCGCGGAAACGTTTCAATTCCACGCGACAGAATTACGTTGGCCGTTTGTTTCAACCCTTCGAATACAGTAGATCGACTCTCGTATAACGCAATCAAGAAAATTGTTCCAATCGTTGCACGTCGAACCATTTCTGCAACTATGCAGGGTGTTCGAAGAATGATCGAGTTCCTTCAAAGGGGATGAGAATCCTGGGATTATTTAAAATAAAGTTTCTCTTTTGCCGATCCGCGATTCGACGCTTCGTTTTCGAATTATTTAAAACGTTAAACCCTGCTACGTCAGTCCCTGGGGACGGTGTCAAATTTTCTGCGACGGTTGAAAACGGGAAGTGGAGAAACAGAGAAAAAAAGAAGTTTCGAAAGGCCCCCTCCCTTCCCCATTCTCTCCTAATTTCCTCTACGCTGTTCTGATATGAGGGATCCTGATCCTACAATATTACTTAAGAAATGGTTAAAAATTTGAATAGATGTGTTATTTTTATAACGTTTAAGCGGCGGCTGAAAATGTTGACAGTGGAGGGGAGAAAGAGGAGGAAGAGAAGAAAGCTATCTAGAAAACCCTGTCTTAAACGCTGGGATATCGAAGGCGGATCAGATACTAGCGAGAAAGTCTCGTCCTATTGTCCCCCTGTCGGTCAACGCAAGAGGCCACAGTGTTAAGAAATACAGGGACCAATCAGAGCACGGCTGTGGTGTAACACTGATTCAATAAAATTTTGTTCGAAAGACATTCGTTAATTTTAAAGATCACAGTTTCTATTACTAGATCGTGCACTTTTGCAATCTTAACACTTTACCGACCGGAAGCCTATTAATAGGTCTTTCAATAGTTGCCTCGTAACATAATAAGTCTTCAGTCAGAGTCCATAATCAGTCTGCGTTTACATTGTAATTTCTAACAAAATTATTAGATAACGTTACTTAGGAGTCCTGTGCTGATTCGCAATAAAAATTGCTGTCGCCTTTGAGGGATCCATCAAAAAGTTTTCAGTGATGGATTATGAACTTAAAAGATACTGAAATAATCGCCGGTCCGTAAAGTGTTAACTTTACTTCGTTACTAATCCGAATAAAAATTCCTGACAGTGTATACAGGAGAATAAAGACGTAGCCTTACATAAAGGGCCATTTATGATCGCGGAATCTCCAATCGTATAGACAGACAAAAGACCTGTCAGCGATAAAACGTTTCGTCTCGAACAGTTTCGTTTGAGAGTGTTTCCCGTTCGCATCGTCGAAAACTACCGGAAATATTTTCTGAAAGATAAACGGGACAGCCTGTATAAAAATGTCGCGCACCGTTGATTTTCCGTTACAGATAAAAAGTGCAACGGTCTTTGACGATGCCAACGGACGCAGAAAAATCCAGCGGGCAACCGTGACAGCAACTTTTGGGATAATCTAATAAATACCCCGGCAGTTTGCCGAAGGAATGAAACACTGTATTGATCTACCACCGCGAGGGGCACGCAACGAGTTAAGGGTTAATCAATTTTCGAGTTACGACGTAGTAACGCGGCGTGTCGACTATGTCAGAAACACGGCATTATCCGTTCGGGCAATTCGTACGGCACGCGTGGTCATTCCATCGAGAGATCTCTCCGCTTTATAGTGAACCGCTAGAAACTCACCATGGACGATGAAATTATCGTAGAGCTAAGGTAAATGTCCCGGCGATTGAACGATTAATGCGCCTCTGAGATAACAATAAAGATTGCTATACTATTATCAAAAACAACTTCTTGCGGTACCGGTTACGGTAGACTGTAATATAGCATGTTTGTTTGGAAGGGTGAGTGCTGGAAGCAGGTACCTGACAAGGTCTCCGAGAAGAGGGATTTATCATTGACTCCACTTATCCCCATCTATGATGTTTACCACCGTCCCTACCATCGTCGCCACGCGGTTCCACTTTTTAGGCTGTTCACATCACACGCTGTATAGTAATAAGATTCCTGTATTTAGGGACGGGGAGTGTTACCGTGTTCCATGTTTTACCGGCAATATTCAAAACCATGGAATACGAGGATCTTGTTGCAATTATAGCGGCTCTACCTTCTGCCCTGACCGACAGGGGGACAATAGGAAGAGACTTTCTCGCTAGTACCTGATCCACCTCCGATCCATGTATATACCGTCCTTAATCATCTTCTAATATCCCAGCGTCTAAGGCAGGGTCTGCAGGGTAGCCTTATTGGCGAATCCTCTAGCAGACCCAAGACGAAACGCTCCCTTCCCTTTCTCCTCTCCAACATCAACCTCCTCAGCCGCCGCCAAAACCTTATAAAAATTACGAGAATGTGTCTATTCAAATTTTTAACCATTTCTAAAATAATATTATAGAATTAGAATCCCCAGAACAGCATAGAGAAAATTAGGAGAAATGGAAAAGGCTCCGTGGGTCAGAGTAAGGTGGTCGATCGACTAGTCCTCTAGCAGACCCAGGATGAAACGTTCCCTTCCCTTTCTCCTCTCCACCATATAACATTTTCAACCACCGCCAAAACCTTATAAAAATAACGAGAATGTGTCTAAACAAATTTTTAATCATTTCTTAAATAATATTGTAGGATCAGGATTCTTAAATATTAATCTTTGTAATTTTACTTTGTATGATATTTGATGTAACAATTGTCAAGATGCATGCCCGATTTGTCGAGACGAGTATTACAATGATATATTGTTTGATGTCTTTTGGGTTTATTTCTTTGAGAGCAGACTCTGCAATCTTTCCTAACTTCTGTTACAATATTATGCAGATTTGCAGTCAGACGGATGTCTCCGAAATTGGAAGTTGAAGTTGAAGTTCGGTCACGTGTCTGTCGAAAATCTTCAGTCAGTTCGTTAACTAAGTTTTTCACATATAGCAGGTGACTAAGCAGCTGTTCTCTTCTCTACTGTTTAGTGGTTTCATAAAGAGTATAAGAATTTATTATACAAATTTCTAGGCCTCAAAAAAAAACAATTTTCGCCACCATTTCAAAGATATGTTCAGGAAACAGTACGTTGAGGCATACTGATCTGCACGATCGACACCGCTCATATGTTTCATATAATTTGTTACAATATTAGACTTTTCGACGGTAACTTCAATACCACCTCGTAAAATTCTTTTTGCAGGAGTCATTCCTGCATAATTCCAATTGGTCAAGCATGTGACAACCCTCTTGTCCTTCCATGCTAAAACTAAAATATTTCCTTTGCGATATGTTACTGTAGATTTCTCGCGAAATTTTGCTTCTTTTATTTGATTTGTCAGTTGCTTTCTATTTCTTAAGACGTTACATAAAGGGTCTTATTCGCACGGCGCTTGTCTCTCTAAAAACGCCACAAGAAACGTTTAAGGCGAGATGAGGTTCTGGTGAGCGAGAGTCACCTCTCGAGTTGCGGCATCGAATAATGTGGTGAGTGAGAGTCACCTCTCGAGTGCAAAGGGTTAAAGATTCCTGACTTTCTAAACGCGTGTCAATGAGTGCATCCCATCGAATGTCTGCACAACTTCAAGCCGTCAGCTCTCGGCAAAGATCCACCCGTTGACAGGATGCGTCTTGAAAGGTTACACCTCGACCCTGCCATAAAATTACCGAAAGCGAAATAGCGTCGGGCTATCTGCCTGCGATTTCTCAAAAGAAAAATAATCCGTCGCTGACACGTCGTTCTCTCTCTCTCTCTCTTTCTCTCCCTTTCTCTCCCTTTGGCCTCGGCCAAAACCAACCAGTCGGTATCATATTCTTTCTTACGTCATCGAATTCCTGTCAGGGACCTTCTCGTCACCCCACCACAGTGTGTATGGGATGATCATGCGAACGACCTTAGGTCGAGACGGTTGTTATGGAACCGGGTACGCGTGTATTGAATGGAGTGCGGTATGGTCTATTGTATCGAGTGTAGTATGATCGAAGAGAGTGAGAACGAAGGACCGTGAAGTGCGTTAGTCCGTTACATAGTGAGAATCGAGAAGTGGGAAGACGCGTAGTTAAAAACGGAGCGTGCTATTGTAATGAGAAAGAGGAATATATATACGGTACACTAACACTTTTACGTCGCTGCGTTTACATTTAACGCATTACCGACGGGAAACGAGAATTCTCGTTCTATCGAAGTATACGTTGCCGACAGGAAACGAGTACTCTCGTTTTACGACAATCGTGTGTTTTTCTAGTAATTTCACCGATAACGGCGTTATTTGTGACGGAAAGTATTCTAATATTGTCCACGTATAACTGCTGAAAGTTTCAATAAAATATATTAATCACAAAAATGCTTGTCACATTTTTCATATACACATGTTGAAGGAATTCTGCATCGTTAAAATCACCCGTCGTAGAGGAAAATTTTAATAAAAATGCTCCGTCGTTGATGTGTTAAGAAGTCTATAAAAGTTCAAGTGTCGGGCGTACGAGTAATACTGATAAACTTTATTCGCGCGAAAGGAAATGAACGGAACGATAGGAAAATTCATCCTGATTGATTTATTAGTTCAGCTCTTCTAATTTAATTTTCTGTGTTTCACGCGAGTCTTGTCCATTTCATTCGTATAACTGATCGGAGATATTAATAATTATTAGCAATTAATTGGTAATAACGTTTGCTACTTACAATACAGTACAGTTTATTTCAGAATGAATGAATATACATATTCAATGCCACGAATTTAATAATAATCAATTTTGGGTAAATTAATAGTATCGTTCACCGATGACTACCGTGACAGTCAACGTCGACGAAGAAATATTATCACTATATTTTACAGGTGAATCAAAGTCAATCAAATTTTTAAAATATCGAAACATCCTATGAGATTCGTTCGTGCGACAGAAAACGCTGCCAACGTATCAAGTTCGAACAAAATCCGAAAGTCTACTCCGCAAAAGCGTTCCATTTCGCGTGGAATGACCCCGATACATCATACGGAAATGACAAGAACACGGTACAGCTGAATCTTCGTTTAAAAATTTCCATTTTTGCAAAAAGTCTCACGATCCTTGAACATCTTGCGCTCAAATTGAGTTCCGAGATACCAGACGAAAATATACTATTCAATTTTGCCCATCTATCGTGGCGGTAAACCAATTTCGGTACTGCTTAAAAATGAACGTGAAATTGTTAAATTGTCATTACGTGTCGCGTTGTACCTACGTCGGTTTACGATGGTAGGTTAAAAATAGTGAAGCGCGTGGCATCCGGGACCTATGACGTCGCTGGGGCGTCGTTTTAAGGCAAAGGGTTAACACGCCAAAATCGATTTAAGCCTAACTCCGCTTCCACAAAAAAGAAACAATTTCCGATTAGTGTAAACCGAAAAGAAACTAGTCGGAAAGACGAGAACTATGCGGACGATTGCGTTCATAGAAGTCGTTGAACGTAATTGGCCAGTTCAGCGACAGTGGTTTTGTACGGTATTATTGTACACGCACGCGAGTGTCAGATCGTCGATGAAGTATTTCATTTGTTGCATATCGAGGCCGGCAAAACGATTCGCGGAATATGCCTAAGCAATTAGCCTACAACTTCGACGGAAGAAATAAGTGGGACGAAGCTACCGACGAAGATGGACAAGTCGGATAAATTGCACGGTCGTATTTTAATCAGTTCCATTCCGCTAAACTACTTGAAAACTTATTCGACGCCCCGAGCAATTTTTCAGTTGATTATTTCTTGGCTAAACAGATCGTCCGAGTCCGAGAACCCGTCACCGCAAATTGGCCAAGATATTTATTCGCTATCAAATTTCTTGCTGGCACCCGCTTACCTCGCTATCAATCCGCAAAGCAATATTTTGATTGCTCGGTGCACGGGCTCATTACCAAAACGTCACTGTTTTCGTGAAATATCACTCCCTTCGATCACGGTGTAAAATTTAATAGCGTATAATACAGAGTGGTTCTCGCGACACGACGACTTCGAATAACTAGCAATTTTTTTTGTTGGTTGCGCGAAATAAAAATGTTTCGATTAAATGTTTGATTGTTTCGAGGGTTTCATGCAGTGCTGTGATCACTTTTTCATTACTTTTTATTTTCATCGGTACACGAACGTCACTTTTAGTTTTCCAAATGGACTGCCCGATACTTTTTCTCGAATTCGGACGAAGCAAGAAATTTTGCGTGAAAATGTACCGTGGTAAGTGGAGCTTGAAATTAATTCTGTAAAATGAAGTCGATCCTTTTCGAACGTCGGATACATATAAATTAAAGATCCCTTTATCTTATGAATTAGATTGATACTGTTGCACGTTGTGTGCGGTTCGTGTGGTGCGCGACGCGGCATCTCGTTTATTTATAACTATTTATTTACAAATTACTAACTGTTCACAGTAAAACACAGACTAGATTAATTGATCGAATTCTAATCTCAATTCTCTAGTACAACAGATCCGTGACAACCTGAATCTTCTATCATTTTCTTAGGGGTTGTCCGCCATGAAATAATTCTTCGTTATGGCGAGTCCACATGGACAGCTTGTCCATATCTAACTCCTGAGAAAAAAATTGTCAACAAAATGGTAGTAAAACAAAAATTCGAAACGATCGAAACTTGTTTGAGCAATAAAAGAAAACTATCGTCGATATTCGTATGCGTTTAGATCACCGGATGAAAGGATCTTTGCTTTGTACGTGTATAAACATTGAAAACGATCGAACAATCTATTATTGAAATATAAATCATACAATAACCTATATAATAACAAATGCAATTTTATAAGAGCGCGTTATGTTATTTTAAAATACAGTTTTGCCTAGATCTGTGAGAGAAATGTCGGGAAGCTTAAACAGCTGGTAGAGGATTATGAAGGAGTGGAGAGAATTAATACAAGTATTGAAAAGATATTACAAGACAGAAGATTAACGAAAGCAATAGAATGGCTAAAAAAAATATTGGTAAAATAACAAAAGAAATAGACAAAAAGGGGAAGATAGGACAAAGAGACGAAAGAATAGATAAAGGCAGAACGACAAAAAGAAAAGACAAATTTGGTATACGATCAACAATTAAATAAAATGTTATTTCTGTTTAAAGAAAATTAAGGAAATACATGTTTAGAAGATTCAGTTCGAGATCTGGATCACGAGTCAGACTCGTTATTGTAGGGCAAGGGGTTGAAAGAGTTACAAAGTTAGTATGGGATATGGAAGTACGAATGAAGTAAAGGAAAATGTAAACCAAGCTGCATTTATTGGTCGGAATTAAATAAATAAATATATACATGTACAGTCTTGCCTTACAATGCAAATGTTGTGTGAAAAATTGTTCGAACATCTCACTTGCCACAAATCCGTCATTTTAAATCTTACAAATTATCTAATATCGCCGGCTCTAAATGTTCAACTATATAACAGACTCTCAATCGCGAATAATAAGTTTGTAAGAACGATGTGTAAACGCTGTGGCGCATTAAATAAATGTAAATATTCGAAAATAAAGTATTTCGTAAAGAGACATGAAATTGGCACTCGTTACAGAACATTCGCAAATTTGTCGCCTCGGGGTTCGAACAAATGAAGTAGAAACGCGTTGACTTCGGAAAGACCGAGCTATCGCGGATACCAATCTCTATTGTATGTGCTTAACTATACATATAACAGACTCGCAGCGGTATACTTTGCCGGCTAGATTGAACCGCCCACGGGGAACACTTGTTACCCTCTTTAACAACCGAATTGTAAAACAGGTACGCTAGCTGACGACTTCATCGAACCAGCGTCTCAAATACTGATTTGAAGTAATTCATTATTCAGAATACCACAATATTAATATATTGTTTATTAATCGAATCGACGTTACAATTCTTTATGTAATCTGATACAATATTTTACGTACTTATTACATCTTAGTATTCCGTCATAGTTCTAATTAGATTTATTATTATTATGATTAACGCTAGGCCCACCGAACAATAGATCCAACGATATACATTGCTATGTAATAATAACGAGACTGCATCTATTAAAGCTTCATACAATTCTTACTGTAAGATATATTTACAGAAAACATTTTTCTAACTTCAATAATTGCGAAAGAAAAAACTAGGGACCAGTCAAAATGACTTAATATCGTTGTTATTACCAATAATTGATAACCCTTACAAAAATAATTAAATGAAGAGTTATTTTCTGATGAAATATTAAATTCTAAGAAAATTTTTATAAATAAGTTATTTATAGATATGTTTTGTCGGGATGGAATTATCGAATCTGTAGAAGTGAATAATATTATTGATAATAGTATAGAAATTCAATATGATGAAATATTAAATGTAAAAGTATTATTTGTGAAAATGCAAATAGATGGGACAAAGATAGACAAAGTTTTATTATTTTTTAATTGAGTTTTTGGTAAAGTAAAGAAACATAAAATTGATAAATGAATTAATATGATTATGATTGTAAATAAAAATAGAAATATTGAATATACAGATATTATTTGTAGTATCAAAGAATAATCATTAGAAGTAAACGGTTACTATAAATTGGTTTAACAGACCATTACTTTATCATTTTTAACACGTTAAACGCTATGTCAGTCCCTAGAGACTGACGGTAACAGAGTTATAAAATAATGTATCACATACAATTCACATAAAACGACAAAATAATTCCACAGTCTTGCTAATCCACAATCTTGAAACAAAAATGTACAAAGTAAGTCTTTTGCCGATACAAACTTGCAATTTTGCGTTGAAACTTGACTAAAAGTGCAACGGAAAGTGAGACAAAATTGCACCGCGTTTATCCTGTTAAACAGTTGACATACTATTTTTGTAATAATTGATAACGCGTTCAAGTCTGCCGAGGGCAAACGAAAAAATTTCTTACGCAGATTTTTCGATCAAATTCATCGACCGAAGTTTCGGCGTTCAATTAAAAACACTTGTAAAAAATTCCTGTCCGTGAACGAACGGTCAATTAACTCTCGCAGGCAGCGGCAGAACGGGATGATAACTCGATATTTCAATTTCAAAAATCGAAGTGGAACTCTACAATCGAGTCTGCACGGGGAAAGAATTTTTTTTCTTAGGAATAACGAGAATTTTCCACAACGAAACTGGTAAAGCTCGCGGCTGCGTGAAACGCGGGAACGATTGATTCAATTTAAGTAATTGATTGTTTTTAACGAGAGCGGAAAATTCGTGAACCGTTGAAACTCCCGCGCTTGTAAATCAATCTCAACGAATTATATACCGCGAAATAAAAAAATATATATATATATGTATGTATATATAAATATTTCGCTTTGAAACGTTCACGGCGCCGGTCAAACAATTTCGCTATACGACCGATTAAAAATGTAAACTGCCACTGTTTCGTTTGAAGACGAACGCAGTTACCGCGATTCATTTGAATAAATGCTCGAAACGACGCGGCGAAACGGAATTTTTCAAAAAGACCGGCGAATTTTCATTTCGCTTTTAATTGAATAGACATTTTCGCTCTGGCATTCGAAAAAACAAACACGAAAATCGACGGGATGATTAAAACGTCCAGACACGAGAAAAACACTAGACACATTTATTTAAATTATTCCGCTTGTTCCAGTAATCTATTTGCTCTATGCAACGATCGCGTGTTAGCTAAACGAACTTCATATTCCTTTTCATTTCCAAACTGCAAAACAGTGACTAACTTGTGGATTTTTATACAAAATAAAAATTCTCTTCGTCGATTGCAATAAGTACAAGACACTTTTGTTTTTGTTTAATAATTTGAAATGCATTGAAGTTTTGTACCATTTATATTTATACTTGATCGATTGACCAATTTCGTTGAAGAAACAAAATCATTCTTACCGATGTTGCATGATAATAATCCATCCAACCCATTTAGCTTTATAGAAAAAATTGAAGTCGTTTAGGGTTTTTATAAAAATGCTATTCTAATTTGTAGTGTGCCGTCACTTATAAGACCGACTATACACAGGGTGAGACACCTAATCTTTAAATTATACGTTGTAGAAAAGATTATTCTTACAGGCATTGCCTGGTGTATCAAAGAATTTAAGAAAATCTCTGTCGCTAATGATAACTTTTTTATTTTTTAAAACATACAAGCTAAACTAATCACTCTTCGATAGGCATGGGTTAATCTTATTTTACAAGTTATAATAATTGCCACAAAACATATATACAGTTCTATTTAAAAAATCAAAGTTGACCTTAAAATCTCCTAAACCTATTACATATAAAGAAATCATATGCACCGCATCATGGCCCTTCAGATGTCTACGTAACATCCGTAGAAATGATTTTTCTCGTACAAAGTATAATGCAGAAAGTTATTCGAGATGATCGACTTCGATTGTTCAACCTGTATAATTTTTTCGAATAATTCAAAACTGAAATATTCGAGGAGACCGTAGACGCGGGTCCATCTTCCGTGCATTATGAAGGATTATCGAACCAAGAAATGAACGATGGGAGTCTCGTTAGCAAGATATCCTCCGGAGGAGTAGGGACGATTAAAATTGGGCAAAGAAACAATAACAAATTGTCTGTTGAACGTCTAGACATCGATCGGGCTACGTTGCTAGGCTCCAGTCGCCAGAAGCTAGGCCCCAGGGCATAAATAATCCAGAAAGCGGAATAATTTCACGTTGAATCCGAATCCAAGATCGATCACACCTACTCCTACGAACGATCTAACCCAGTTTCACCTCCGAGGCATGTACATACTAGTTTTTTCCGCGAAATGGAAGCGGCTCGATAAAAACACCGATTTTACACCTCTTTTCACTTATCTGCACGGCTCACGATGTTCAACCCCTTCGAATACGCGGTAAATCCGGAAATTCGAGTTTCATACCAACCGAGCGCCTCCTTCCACAAGAACAGCCTCGCGAAAACGCTATTTATTGCATTTTTTCTTTTTTTTTTCAAAGTAATCGTGCTACCGAAATTTACAACTTACGCGGACCAAAAATTTCGCGAATTCTTATAGAACGACGCCGGTCTAGCAAATATTTTTACAATCGTTCGATAAACATTCACAACGGCATTTGCGAATCTTTTAAAGGTAGGAAACTGTATCGACGAAGAATTATTTATAGTATCCTGGCCTTACTTTTACTGAGAACTCTTCGGAAGGCAAAATCAATTTCACGTTTAGTCCGATTTTTATCGAATAATCTGCGGCCGTGGGCATTTGCATGAAGATCTGCAATCTAGCGCCTAATTGTATACCGACGAGGAAAAAATTCCCGATCGTCCTCTTCAATTTTAATGTACCTTCCGCACGGCGGTGGTAAATGTTAGATGTAATATATTGGGTCGTGGATACTTAGAAAAAAAAAAGACGATGAATCTATCGGGGAAATCAATCGGATCGGAGAGTAATATAAAAATCGAATTAATATCCGTCACGACTCCTGCTCCGTTATGTTTTCCGTATTTGCATATGACATGAATGCATAAAATCCGCTATCGAATGATGACTCTGTATAAACCAATTTGCAAGTAAATGGATTCGCAATTTTATAATCTAATGGAACTTTTGATTGAGTTTTCGAGATTCCGAAATTGGCATCGACATTATTCAAAGTCACCGCCCAGCCGATATTTCTTTGACTATGCTCTGAAAATGCATCGCGATATTTACTTTCTAAAGAACCGCCGCGAATTTTATTCGAGTACTAGCATTTCTGTTCTTTTTCGATATCGTAATGGAAATGTCAGTTAGTTTGAGCATCTGACGTAAGAGCAAATTGGAATGTAAACAGACCGAAGAAAAACATACGGAAATGTGCAATCTAAAGTAACGAAGTTGCATCTCAACTGGAGTACTCTATTTTTATGCATTACACGACCTACATATACACTCGCTTGTTGTCTTGAACACGTGTCCCGGACTAACAACAGGTAACGAATATTACACGCTTAAAATTCCTTTTGTCAAATGAACAATATACCGTATCGAAGTAAACGTGGTAAAGTTCCCAGTTGCTTTTTATGTACACCATAAATCTTGGAGAACACCGAAACTTACAATTGAAAAATACTATTTCAGTTATGAAATCCCACGAACTACATGGCTGGTTGAATTAAAAAGTAAAATCAATATTTTAATTGTTTATTTACTGTTTACTCGTTGTTACTTTCTATTTACTTGTTACTAAATTATTATCACAGTAATCACCTCTTATTATCACATCTGGCTAAGACAGATTTACGAGATTCCTATTCTTAAAATAAAATAATTTGTTCAATATGCAGTTGTGTTTTATGCACACCATAAATCTTGGAGAACACCTTCGAAACTTACAATTGAAAAATATCATTTCAGTTATTATGAAACCTCACGAACTACATGGCTGGTTGAATTAAAAAGTAAAATCAATGTTTTAATTGTTTATTTACTGTTTACTCGTTGTTACCTTCTATTTACTTGTTACTAAATTATTATCACAGTAATCACCGCTTATTATCTCATCTGGCTAAGACAGATCTACGAGATTCCTATTGTTAAAATAAAATAATTTGTTCAATATGCAGTTGTGTTTTATGCACACCATAAATCTTGGAGAAAACCTTCGAAACTTACAATTGAAAAATATCATTTCAGTTATTATGAAACCTCACGAACTACATGGCTGGTTGAATTAAAAAGTAAAATCAATGTTTTAATCGTTTATTTACTGTTTACTCGTTGTTACCTTCTATTTACTTGTTACTAAATTATTATCACAGTAATCACCGCTTATTATCTCGTCTGTCTAAGACAGATCTACGAGATTCCTATTGTTAAAATAAAATAA
>CM052097.1:13412193-13442278 GCA_028453745.1 Agapostemon virescens
TTTGTTCAACATAGTGAATATACAATACCACGTTTAGATTGTGTTTTCTATTTTATAACAAGCTTTGCAATAATTGTATACTACTTCACATTGTTTAATTTTAAATAACTTTACAAAATGAATATATAAAATATATTGTTAAGGATTCAAAATTCTCTGTAGTTACTTGCTCTTTCAAATTATCAAGTTATAAAATTGTTATTATACGAATTTCTTGTCAGTGTTCCTTCACTATAATTTATTTTCTTTGATACTGCATAAAATTTCGAAGGAAGACAAGCTGTTCTTGAAAGAAGGAATTCTTGAGATTGTTCCCAGAAATGTTTTTGTTTACAAAAATATCGTACGCGGCTTCCTTTTTGCAGTGACCAACAAAAAATGCGGGCTAGTCGGAGCGCGGCTGTAGCGGACTTAGATCTCTCTCTCTGATTGGTCCTCGTTTTTCGTTGATAACTCGGAAACGAAGCGTTGAATCGCAAAATAGCAAAAAAAAAAGTTTCTCAAAATATTCTCAGGAATCACTCCTTCATCTCGAACATTCTTACCTCGTATGGAATTATTGTAATTGTTAAAAACTCATAAAAACTAAACTAGCAAGGGAACATATTCAGATGCGAAAATCCGATTTTGATAAAACTTATGGAAGCTTATAGCTTTATTGTTTAAACAAAAAACTTTTGGTAAAATTTTCATGCGCGACTACATTTCTCATTAAAAAACGCACAATTTAAAAGAAAATTCAAATTTTTTCGACCTCTGGTTTCTGAGATATCCCAAAAAGCTACCCCAACTTTGAGGGCTGTTTTCACCCCTTCAAAGTGGATGATCGCCGATAAGAAAAGACACGTGTCAAATATTTTTCAACGAACTATAAGCTCCCGTAAGTTTCATCAAAATCGGTTTTTCACATCTGAATATGTTCCCGCGTAAGTAGTTTTCTATTTCACTTCGTTATTCCCTCGTCAGAAATGACTCGGGCTCCTGAAACTATAAGAATGTCCGACGCGAATCGAATCGTGGAACGCAGCAAAGTCGAAAAGTTGAAACATCGATCATACTTTAACCGGATCCGATAATAAATCGAAACGAGCGTGAAAGAAGTTTCGTTACTCGGAAACTTCGGCCGTGTTCCAGCCCATTCAGCGTGCGTGCTGGTGAATTCTATTTACGTAAATTCTGATCGATCTGACACTTTCTGCCGGCCGTGCACGTGAATGAGAACAGTTTCTAATTTGAACGTTTGCGCCCCCATATTCCATCCATTCTACGCTTTTCGACGCAATTAGCGAGTCGCATTTCAAGACGTTTTGCAGGAGACATCGGACGATTCGGAAATCGCTACGAATCGCGCGAATCGACTGGGATCTGCGCCACCCGTTTACTTCAATTAATTACTTTGATACGATTTCAACGGATCTGCCAACTGTCGCGACTCGAAGAAATAGCTGAATCTTTTTAACAAATTGATTTTGCGAAAATGCGATCTGCAAGGACTTCGAAGTTGAAACGGGATAATTCGATTCGCTTGGAACACGGTTTTCGGCGCAATCAGGGAACCGCATTTCGGGAGGATATGCGGGTGACATTTACAATTTGCGAATTATTGCGAATATTACTTTGGTTTGTTTTCGAGGAGTCTCTCCGCTGTAATTATTCCGACACGTTTCCCTCGGATTGCTTGAAAATGTAACCTCGAAGGACTTCGGAACTGAAACGCGATATTTGAGATACTCCGATCTATTTGGCTGCTAATCTTCGTAAAATAGAAAATCGGCAAATTAGGCCACAGCCGCGTGCATATAAATTAAAAGGCTTTCCAATTTTTCAGTTTTTTTCGGGGGATGATCATACCTTTAAACGCGATTACTATTTTGCAAAGTTTATAATATAAATATATAATCGCAAAGTTTTGAGCTTCGCGCGTTTAGTAATTTTGTTGTAAAGACTTCCTCGAAATACCGATCTTCTATTATCGATACAGATAAACGCGAGCGAAGGGATGAAACGTAGGACTGCTGTTTTCATGTAACCTATGAACGCGCCATTGTCATAAAATGAGATTTAGAGAATCGGTAAACACTAACCACAAAGTCTTGACTCTCGTCGAAACAACAATCACCGATGATAGTGTTCGTTTTAAATCTTTCCGCGACACTCGGAGCAAAAGAATGAAAAGGAGGACCGCGAATTTATTGGAAGACCCGAGTGGTCTGTTCAAAGCAATCAGAATGTTCCCTTTGAAGTCAGCTCGGAAGACTACGCCAAGATACTAACAGCGAAAGGCACACTGCAGATTCAATAAGATTTTTGAAAATCGAAGTCGCAATCCAATCGAGTCTATGAAAAGAAATCTGATCAAACCAGAAATCAAACGGTATTCCTGTAGCAATTAATGACGAAACGACGGTCTTTAATATTTTTAATTACCAGTTATTGAAATAGCAAAGATCAAAGATTTATTTCTTTAGGTAGATATTATAAAAAAATAGAGAAAATTGGAATAGACACATTTCCATTATTTTTATAAAATAATGTAAATTAGTTACTTTCGTTATTTTTATAAAATAATGTAAATTAGTAATTTTCAGTGCTCCGTAAACCCAGTGTTAATTTTTAACCCTAGACCACTTTTTTCACAATTTGTAATACTATGGAAACATTTTATTTAGGCGTTTCCATAAAAATCCTATGAAATCTGAATGTATTAAATCCTGTGAGTATTAACTATTATTACTTAAACTGTCGTTTAAACATTGCGTCAAAACACCAACATTTTCTATGTTGATTCGGTGATCTTGCAATTCATAGTTTCTCAACGTACATTTCGATGCCTCGACATTAAAAGAGTTTTAAAAAGGATTCGCAAATAGATATCCAGTTATTAACGCACGGATTAAACACTAGGATAGTATTAATGACCATTTTAATTACGTACTAGATCTTCTCACCCAGTGAATTGAAAATTTCGAAACTACAGAAAGTGATAAATTTCACTTGTATCGAATGAATTGCAAAGGAAGACGCAAGCCAGACGCTGAGTTATGGCACGTGTAATATTTTCCATTGAATAAATTTCCAGATGCTGATAGCGTTCCTATGATCTCGTATAATCGCAGACAATTTTTTTAAATTTCCTTTTGCTCGTGTGCTTCGCTGAAAGGACAAAAAGAGAACAGAGTTTGTTGAAGATTACAATCTACATAAATTTTAAATCAACACCACCAACCATCGAGCGCCGAAGGCGGTCGACACGCTACAACAATAAATAATTCGTAAGATTTTAATAGGACAAACTCAAAAAAGAGAAGTTCATCGCGCCTCCCACATTTCTACAATCTCAATAATCCCAAGAGAACGAAAATCCGAAACACCCGTTAGTTCTAATATTAAAAACAAAGTTCACACGTTTGATCTTCGCTGAATTTTCAGACCACGTTGAATGCAAACAGAAAACGCACAGAACCGGATCAAACAATGTCACCGCTCCTGCCCTGGCACGGATAATAAAATTCCCGTGGTATAATCCGAAAATCCGATGATCAAAGCACGGCAAAACATTGGACGCAGCGTGTTTCCCGAAAAAGTGTGACAAAGGGAAAATATAATTTGCCGAACAATCATCTATTTATATACGAATCGACTAACAGAATCCGCTCGCGTTTCCCGCACACAAGCAACAAATCCAACAGGCCGATTCACTTTCGAGCAACAAATAACAATCGAGCCGAGAAGCTCGCAGCGGGTTCCGATTGTACGCGAGCGAGTCAACGGAGTAAGAAGACCGACCGATCGAATCGTTCGATCGATCCACCGAGACGACAAAAAGAACGAAAGCGAAAGAGAAAGAGCAAGAGAAAATAAACAAGGAAAGGGATGGACATACCACCTGAAGATTTCCTGCCGGGATCAATCTTGGTGCGAGCATAGCGTCCGGTTCACGTTCACTCGGCCGGGTCACTAAACATCGGGCAAACGGAACCCCGACGGAGCGCAGCAACGTGTGCAACAAATATACAAAAGAAAAGAAGCAGAGAGGACGACACTGGCTAGCAAGTTAGAGCTACATATCCCTCGTGTCGATGGCCGTCGGCTCGTCCTGACGAGACCCACCGTTTTCAACTAAAAGAGCATCCAACTGTTCTGTTGGCGGCGAGAACCGGGTACGAAGGGTGAAAGAATCGGTCGTGACGAGCGAACTGGTGCACCGTCGGCGTGTAGGAGCGCGACAGGGGTTGGTTCTCGCGGCGACGGCGACGACGACGACGACGACGACGAAGGCGACGACCAACTGGGCAACATAATCAGAGAGAAACGTGCGCTGACGGAACCGGAGGGAGCGCCGAGCGCCTCCTTTCGCACCGAGGACCCGTCGAAGACTGCTCGCCGGAAAGTGGGAGGCTCTTTTTCGAAAGCATCGTTTTCTCGGCGGTGGCGAGGCTTCCGGACACGGGTAACCGGGCATGCGTGCCACGGGCCGGCCGATCAACGCACTGTGCACAGGGTGTGCCAACAAATGCGCGACACAAGCCGGATCGCCATCGAGAAGAAGAGGTCCTTCGACCTTACTACCCGTCCCGAGACGGCTCCAATCGAAAACGGACACGCGACCACCCACGGACCCGCCGCGAATATTATACCGTCGTGAAAAATCACTAAACATCGTCAACTCGACTTCAGCCATCCTGCTGCCCCGCTTCGGCTGCCACCGAGCAGGACAGAAGCGTCGGGTAATATCGCGTTCGGGACGATGGAAGCTACAGGCCGAGTCAAGGGTTGCGGTCCCGCTGATTAGACGCTACGCCTACAGGCTGAGATACTTTTTCCCTTAACACTTTAACTGCCAGAACAACAACCTCAAAAATTCCACAAAATCAAAGTAATTTATTTCATGAAACAACAATTTAAAATTTTAAATGACCTTCTCGTATTCTCCAAATTTCAACTAAATGTAGTGCAACGATTATATTAATGTACAAATTTATTTGAAAAAATTGACAAATTACTCTGTCACCCATATGTAGGTGACATGGCAGTCAAAGTGTTTAACATTTTCTTTCGTGGATTTTGTTCACGCTGTAACTGCCGAGCATTAAAATTAGCTGCTGTGTATTTTAACCCTTTGCACTCGAATGGTGACTCTGAGGCACCACTAAGCGCTGTTCAAAACAATTTTTACATCATTATGCTTGTGTCAAAGAAATTCGTAAAAGTTGAATTATTGCAAGGACGAGTAATATATCCTGTAGAGTGAAAATATTCTAGATCAGAAAAAATGCCTTAGGTTTGGAGTTAAAACAGCTTCGAGTGCAAGGGGTTAATACAGGAACTACCATACCAGTCATTTTGACTGGTCCTCAGTTTTTTCTTTCGCAATTATTGAAGTTATAACGGTGTTTTTATCAGAAATTTTTGGATATACTTCTTCGACGCGTGTCGTGCTGCTCGTTTATGGTACACGTGAAACTTGACTTTCCGGGCCTCGTGTATTATAAATGATACGCGCAGGTATGTTTATTTAATGCGCTAAAAATATTTATACTGTGATAAATTTAATTCTGTGAAATATATTTACTCCGAAAGAACGAGGCACTACGGCAAATGCAGTATAGAACGGAGCTGAACAAGCTAGTTACTTATGAATTGATGATGTAATGAAATATTGTGTGATAATATATCAATCTTTAGTGAAAACATCAGATAGCCTGAACGACAAGTCGGGCAAAAACGGCTTGGCATGGGACCGTGTTAATAACGTGATAATTAATAACGTACACGTGACGATAGGAACTGTATAAAGTTTTAATAGATGCAGTCTCGTTATTATTACAAAGCAATGTGTATCGTTGGATTTTATTGTTCCGTAAGTCTAGTGTTAAGATATTTCATGTTTAAAGTGCCAAGATTTAATTTAGTTTAAATTGTTTGCGATTTTACAAAGTATTATTGAATCAACAGATTTATTGAGTCGATTCCTGTGTAGGCCATTTTGTAACTTCAATATAAAATGAGATTCATATAGATTTGAAGATATGTAATTGTGAAATAACAAATCTGAGAAGGGTCATTTGACCCGCTGTGGTAGTGTTCAGGAGATTTTAACCCTCTCACTGCAATCCAAGATTTTCGAAACCGTCATTTAATTATACAGCTTCTCGCGAATGAATTAAACGAATGGCTGTTGGATTAGGGTTTACGTGAAAACTAATGTGTTTGCAGTAACTACCTCTAAAAATATATTTAAAAAAATTGACGAATAAGGATATTGCTAGTTTTAAACATCAATTATGAGATTGTCAGAATGTTGCGCTGTCCGGAAGTTAACGAAAAACGGAAGCCAATCAGGGCGCTGGGGACGTACTTCGACTCCGCCCACACCACGCGTTGCAATGCCACGCTCAGCTCTAACCGCGCTCTGATTGACCAACGCTTTTAAATTGATAACTAATAAAAAAGTTTCTTAGAATAATTCAAGGAATCGCCTCTTTCGAAGAAACCTGTATACACGATGATTGGTAGCTGATGGCACGATCGAAAAAGGGGTGAGTCTACGTAAAAGAATAAATAAAATGTTTTCGTAGCAGGCTCAGCTTTCTAGAAAACTGAATATGTGTCTGTGCTTCGCGTTTGTACGAAATGGAACCGGTTGGTTCCAATGGTACGAAATGGAACAAACATGCCAGAATTTTCAAACTCGATTTTTTCGAAAATAAGGCAGCTCAAGAAAAAATTTTATTTTATATTTTCGACTTATTTTTTTATGTAAAACCACCCCCTTTCTAGTTGTCTGTGTATAACCGATATATTATGGAAAATTCCTAAGTTTCTCCCTAATCGTTACGATCGCTACCTCGGCTCTCTAAAGATCGAAAAGAGGAAAAGTATACTTTTGGATCGGTGGAGTTGATGGTTGAGATTTCTACGCAGTTTGCATAGGATCTGCCAACAAAGGTGCGATAGAATTGTCTTCCGACCTTGCAATCACGAGATGGCTTCAATTGAAAACGACACATTGCGATTATTGTGCTCCGTGAAAAATCGCTAAAACATTGTCAACCCTACGAACTATCCTCCCCATTTAGGTTGCTATCGAGATTTACAGGAACGCCAAGAATCGTCGCATTCAAAACGACGCACAGCGTCGAGAGAATGCTGAAGGATCCAAATTTCAAGTTACAAAATTTAAAAAATATTTCTTGTAAAACTTGCTGTTCTATAATTTTGCATTTGTAGTTTGTAATACTTCCCACAATTTTTATAAATACATGAATTTGTTCTTAAAACTGAGACGTAAAGTCGAATGTAAAAATTCATTCATTCTCTGAAAGGAGTGCGGTTTCCAATTATTCAATAAATTTGATACCTATAAGTTATGTTTAATATTATCTGACCTTTCGAATCCGTTCAAGAATTTTTTGAAACAATAATTATTTGTTCCAATTTTTCATGTTGAACGTTTATCAATTTTGATTCAAATTTTCGAAAAGAGTGCCACAAAACATAGCCCCCTAATTTCCCGTACACCACTTCTGCACACATTAAACATTAAGTAGCAATCGATCTTATTTGTCTGAATTTTCCCGAAACGGAACGCGTTCACTTTCGAGCCATTAGCCATGGTCACTGCGTGCATCATGTGCCGCAATTCACGCATCTCCGATAATTTGATAAAAACGATTTTCGAACGAAAATTGGTCGGTAATTATACGATAATGAACTCCTAATAAAAAATATAAGCGAAAAGTTTTTGTTTTCAATAATCGCATTTTCGAGTCTTCTTTAGTAAAGTAGAAAGGATCTTACGTCGAAAAAAGAATTAATTTAGAAGTTATTAATTTTCTGCCGACTCCCATAAGCGATTCATGGGTGAACAATGTCTGACGGAAACTACAGGCTGCGGCAGAGGCGATGGTCGCTAATTAGAGGGACGAATCTACACCCGCAGGCTGAGGTAATGATGATGATCGCTGATTAAAGGGGTAAATCTACACCCCGAATTTGCTTCGCAGCGCACGTTGCGGGAAAAACTCATTGAACCCAGAAGGTCACAAGGTGGTTTCGATCGAAAACGGACACACGCTACATGATGCGATTATTGTGTCATTATAAAAAGTCAGTAGAACACTGGCAATCGTACAAACTACCTTCCACACATAGCTTGATATCGAGGTATGGAAGAACATCGAGTAACGCCGTGTACGAGACGAAAGAAACTACAAGCTGAGACAAAAGTGATGATCGCTGGAATCATTTAGCTGATGTAGGATCATCATGGAGTTGTATACGAAATGAAAATTGTCTGCATCGATTGCAACAAAATAGGAAGTACGCAGGAATTCGTGTCTTCTTTTAACAAGAAATTTTCTCCAATTTCTTTAACTACTTTGTATTTGGTCAGCTCGATTTTTGGTAAATACGTAAAATTCCAATGTCCCATAAATAAAATGCGAATTTTACGCATGTGTGCAATTATAAGTTAAAATTGATTTTTTGTCTCTTAAGAATTTTGATGATTCGGAAATAACGCAACCGAATATTTCGATTGTTCGATTCCTTTAACTGTTTTCTATTTTATCTGCTCATTTTTATTATAAATGCATAAAATACCAATGTCTTGTGAATAGAGTGCGGATTTTATACATGTGTGCAATTATAAGTTTAAATTAATTTTTTCTCTTAACAATTTTGATGATTCGGAAATAACGCAGCCGAATATTTCGATTGTACGATTCCTTTAACTGTTTTCTATTTTATTCGCTCATTTTTACTGTAAATCCATAAAATGCAAATGTCTCGTAAATAGAGTGCGGATTTTATGCACGTACGACGTTGCATGTTTAAATTTATTTCTTCCTTTAACAATTTTGGTGAGTTGAAAACAATGTAACAGTATCTTTAGATTCTTGAATTTCTTTAACCGTTTTGTATTTTATCGACTCGCTTTTATCATAAATGCATAAAATGCCTACATCTCATAAATGGAATGCAGATTTTATGCATGTATGACACTGCAGGTTTATTGCGCACTATGCACCGGGTGACAGACAAGTACGCGACAAGGCAGCACTGCCGCTGAGGAAAGATATTTAGGTTTCCGATAAAAAAAACGGACACACTATACAACGCGACTGTTATGCCACCGCAGAAAGTCGCTAGAACACTGTCGACTTCTCGCTTAGGCTGCTACCAAAGTGTAGAGGAACGTTGAGTAATATTGCGTTAAGGACGAAGGGAGCTAAATTCTGAAGCAGAGATGGTGGTCGTTGATTAAACGGGTAAACCTACACCTCTGCATCGGTGGAATTCGGTGGATGAGATTTCTGCGTGGAAATATTTATGAAGGCGTATTTATGAGGGTGTATTGGAGATAGAGAATTATTAATTTCACCCCTTAAGTGATTGACCTCCTGAGATATTTGGGAAGATCGTCCAATACCGAACAATTTATTCCATACAAAGTTTTGTCGCAGGTAGAAATCCATTAGTTAATGAAATTTCACATTATTTTTATCAAATGGTGAAATATTATTGTTAAAGGGTTAAGCAGTCACTTTTGCTTATTTTCTGGAGATTCTCGTCTCTATCGAAACGCGGTTATATGTATGTTATAAAAAATTGTCTTTAATTTACAAACTACCCTCAATGATTGATAACACGCTTGATTGGATCTTTCCTGGCCAATTGCAAAACCAGTGGTCTTAAAATAGGTCAACAAGGACATGTAAATGACGTCAAATGTATTCTATTATGAATATGAAAGAACCAATAAGAGTATGCATAAGTGCATAAAACTTTTTATTCACGTAGGCAACATCAACCGAAGAAACCAGAGTATCCTCAAAAAGATGGCAAATATAATCAAGTCGGTGTAAATACTTTCTCAATTGTGTCTTAAATACTATTTGCTCCATTCGAAAACTTTTCCTACTCTTGTTCTCGATGCAAGGTCTACATTTTTATAATTGCTCAATCATATTGTAGTTCCACCCCTAGATTGACCATTACTTTCGCGACACCCTATACACAGACACAACCTGAGGGTTGCTTAACCCATAAACAGAGTCGAAAAGACAGTGAAGCGTAAAATTTGCTTGAAAGGCAAAAATCAAGATCCTCGAATGCAGTTCCGGATGAGAAAATTTAGCATTTAGAAATGTAGGACATGGATAATGTTATTTCACTACCGATGAAAAGTAAAGATACGCCTGAACTTCGCCTTTTAAACCATTGAATGGTGGCTGATACCATGTAAAGTTCTTTGAAAATTTTGCTCAAAATTTATTTGGAGTTTGAAACTAAATACGATACAGAAACTTTTGGACATCAAGGACTGACAGCTTCACTGTCCATTCGCGACTTTAAATGACCAATTGGCGTTGCACTTATACACTTATTATACGCTCAAGACATGCATTATCAATAAATAATATGCATCATTGCCAACTCCATTGAAAATAGGTTATCCACAATGAAGCGAGCAAGAACTAAAATGATGTAAAAAGAAATAGCTGATATTGATATGTTGTAATCATTGTAATTGTGAATTAGTTTATGCTCATAATTAACTTTCTACTGAAATATTGAACACACTAATAATTTTTATTCCAAAAAGGGAAGGGACAATTCGGAGACGGTATGTTTGAAGCCTTGTGTGAAGAAACAGTAAGCGACAAGCGGCGTTTTTTAAGTTTAATATAAGAAAGTGTTGCTATTAAGTTCATAATACGTTTTATAACATGCAGAATAACTTACCAGCCGGCGATGCCATTCGGTTGTATCTCTTGCAAGAATATACCAAGCTCCCCTTTGTCCTTACTGCGAAGCCCAACAACACTGAACCCCAGGCTGGTTCCTTCGGGTTTATATAACTGAAAGTTAAATTGAAAAACAGATCTTTCCATTGTGTAATTACTTGGTAAACATCTAGTACAGGGGACTCCTCACAAACATTTTATAGGCTTTGAATATTTTGTCAAGGTCATTATTCTAACCAACTTTTTCTTATACGTATTACCACTGTTCTTTCGTTTTCGACATATTTACAAAGAACTATGGACACCCAGTACAGTTAGTGTTGACAGATAGGAGAAATTAAGGGGAATACAATTACCATCTCTCTGTCGTTACTGGATTAGTCACGTGACATTGTGATATATGCGCAACAGATACAAACGCGTCACGAGACCGAGCGGCATCTTAGATTATATATACTTATAGACACTCGACTTCACCTAAGCTCCTTGACGCCAAGATTAAATCATCTACAAGATGACAGTTGTCTCTAAAGCGTTCGAGGGGAAAGAGAAATTGTCGCCGTACCTTATTCTCAATATATACATATTTTTTTTTATTTTATTACTTTTTCATGTTTACTTTACCCTTATTATTTTAAATAGTGTTATCCACTATTTTGAATTATCTTGTGATTCCGCGATCTTTAGTTTACAATTTTATTTTTAAGAAGCGCGTTTTCTAGATATTTATCAATTATTTCCTAAACTACAAAATGCAATTACCTGCACTGTAAATATCTGACGACCTCTGGCTGCAGCTTCAATAACTTTCTTGAATTCTTTGACGTATGTAGTTGTTGTAATGGGAGGCATGCCCATAACTTCCGAAGCCAAGCTTGGACTTGTAACCTGTAAAGAAAATGTCAAATGTTAAAGTTTGTATAATTAATGTTCAGTCGACTGTTAGTTCTATTTCAAATAACTTACTTGTGCGCTTGTATCTTCGCTGCTGCTATGAACCAATGGAGCAACAGGAACTCTTTGATCCTCGAGTTCGCTACTGTCCTGGTATAAGTCCTGATACATGTTTGGCCCGAGTGGTTGTACCGGCGTGCTAGGAACAGAAAGTTCCAGGTGTCCACTGATATTGATGTCAAAATCTCCTGGCAGGATAGACGGATGCTGAGCCAACTGAGTGTTTAACTCGATGAGAGAGTCTTGTATCGTTACTATACTGCGGAATACAGGATCCTCCAGGAGGGAAATCAAGGACTTTATGTCCTGGGTAGTATGCATTTGTAGCTTAGGATCATCGCAATCTTCCACCCTTTCTTGCACATGCTCTAATAAGTGAAGGGCTGTAGATATATCTGAAATTTTAAAGGCAAGAGATTCAAACATTAGAATACATGAAAATTGTACAAGCAATCGCAACAACAATTCATATTAAAGCTACCAATAAGTAAATTTTTGCAACAATTTTATTTCTAACAAAAAATATTGCTTTAGCAGTACAATTAACATATTCAACAATGTACCAAGGTAAAAGTGCATTTTATTTACCTGTATTCAAAGGCATCTTGATGCTGTCAGTTCTGATTCAGAGAATGGAGTATACAAATTTTTACACCTCTACCTGCAAAACAGTAATACACATATCATGTAAAAATAATGGAATCCGTCTTCTAAATGTGTTAAATCTACGACATTTTTTCGATAAAATATATTAAAGTCATATAAACGGAGTATTATCTTAACCTCTACGAATAGACAAATATCAGACTCCACGATTGAAGTACATAGCATTTTTATTTAATTTAATAGTTATACCGTTAGTTAGAAAGGCTTCACGATTCAGTAAATCGTTGTTAACTTAAACTCAACCATGAATTTATCGTAAATCGATACGCCTGTTCATAGAATTTTTTGTATTAACGAAGTACTATATTACCTTTCGAAAATCTCAAGAAATTCAAATAAAACAGTAACCAGCCGTGAATCGATATCTTCTCACGGGATTTCACAGTTGCGCACAAAAATTACAAGCAATTTCATTAAATATCACAGAAAGCGTGTAATTGCATTTCGCCATCAGCTGACTGTACCAAACTATCGAGCACTTGACAGTTCTTGCCATAGAGAGAAGAAACCAAGTAGATCGACTTTAACCATGACGATACGTTCACTCATAATGGCGGGAAAATTCGAGCGGGAAAATTCCATCAGCGATTACTTTGTAGCAGTAAATTCAAATATTCGACATTTTCTCTTTTAAGATGTACATTATTTAAATTGGAAGAAATGTTAATAAATAAAACAAAAAATTAAAGATTAAAAACGAAAAATCAAGAATTTCCACGGATTTTCATCATTTTGCGACCAAGTTCCACAATCCTTCAATTGGACTGTTGGGCCTTAGATCGTAAATTTTCAACTCAAATTTCTTTAAACGTGATTTCGAAACGATTCCCTACTATCCTTTCAGATGATAGGGATGATGCTTTGTGAAAATGACGAGATAGTTTTCACAACACAATTATTGTTTTATTCTTACTTGGAAGCATCCAATGACACTGTTGGGGCTTGAAGGAAGATCACACAGAATATAACGAGCACTTTAGAGTTATAAAAGATCCACTACACTTATGGTTATACAAGTAATACTATAGGATAGCATTCTAAAACCTGCATCTTGACACGACGATCTGTTCCGTAACGCGGACGCCAGGCTAATCCACGCTAGCAAAACAAACGACACGCGCCCGCCAAAAAGCGCGCGAAAACACCACAGCGCCACCATAGAAGACGGCCCCTCGGAGAACTAAATCCACACGCGCTTCGTTGACAGTCGAAACACTCCACAGTTTTTAACACTGAACATGAGAGACGAGTCGACCGGATTGGATTCACAATTTTGTAACTAAGTCCTAACAGACCGATTAAAGCACTGTGGAACATAGTCGCAGAATCGATGAAAATTTTCAACTACAAAAAATGTCAATTTTGCGGAGCTGCCACGGCGAAACTATCAACGCTATCGACACGATTCCAACGCTAAAACCGGCATTCAACCGTCCTCAAAAAGACAAGCACTCGCTCAATAGGTTAGCCCTTTAGGGAAATCCAGAATAAATCATTATAGCAAGGCAAATTTTCTCATTTTCGCGATTTTGACGCCGCGAAACTTTAAAGTGGCGCCACGGCCGCAATTCGACTCTGATCGACCTGAGATTTGGCATACACACTGCCTACGCGTCTAGGTACCTGTAGAAAGAGTTATAAAAGATTCGGAGACATTGCCAATTTTGCCCATTTTCTCGACCCCCTTCAGGGGTTCCTCTTCTAAAATTGCCAATCTTTGCGGAGCTGCCACGGCGAGACTATCAAAGCTATTGACACGATTCCAAAACTAAAACCGGCATTCAACCGTCCGCAAAAAGACAAGCACTCGCTGAATAGGTTAGCCCTTTAGGGAAATCCAGAATAAATCATTATAGCAAGGCAATTTTGCTCGTTTTCGCGATTTTGACGCCGCGAAACTTTAAAGTCGCGCCACGGCCGCAATTCGACTCTGATCGACCTGGGATTTGGCATACACACTACGTACGCGTACAGGTACGTGTAGAGGAAGTTACAGGCTGTCCCTAAAATGTCGTAACAACGGGAAATGAGTGGTTCCTGAAGTCATTTGAAGCAAATTTTTCCTTTATTAAAATTCAATCTGCGGTTTCGTTTACGAATTTTAAGCGAAAAATCACTGGCCATTGAGAGAAAAGCGCGCGAACTAACACGTACTCTGTCAAGCGCGTTCGAACCGTCCGCCGGTCAGGCGCGCGATCAGAAGTGAAAGGACAAATCAGACAGCGCGAACTTCCGAATTTGTTGTACTACGCGACGATAACAATTTTAAGAAAAACTTATTTTCAGAATGTCAAAGAATAATTACTAATTTTTCAGACCCGAAATAATAAACAATTTAGCCATATCAGCCGTTTTAATTTTCTGGTATGCATGACATCTCACGCGTACCACATGAAATTTTTATACGATACGTACTCTGAAGATAAACAATATGTAACCCCGTCGAAATACGTAAACGATATTTTAATTTAAATAATTCTGTGTCCGAACAGAATTCAACAAAATGATTCTGTATATACATATATTGTATTTGATACATATATAGAATGCAGAGGCAGATCAGGTACCTAGCAGGAAAGTCATCTAATTGTCCCTCTGTTGGCGAGTGTAGAGATAGAGCGTTGCCACATAAGCGAGGATTGGTGACCACAGTGGATTTTACGGCTATGGAAGGCTGTCTATCGAAAGAATGTATGCTTGGAAAATGGCAAGAGATTCTCGGCTGGCATTGCTGAAGAACAAGGACTTTGTTCCTGGAGGATCTAGCCACGGAGTGGACAAGGCAGGAATGTCTTTTGATGTACTCCTTATCTCCTGACATCATCCGCTAGTCTCCTGAGTCAGATCATAGCGCGAGTGATGTTTGGAGATAAGGACTACCCTTCACTCAGTTATCCTTCTAACTGAGGAGGCTAGCGGATAAGAAGGATCAAGAGGATAGTCGTGTGCATTGTAATTTTTATCTCCTGACATCACTCGGCTATCCTTTTGACTCAGGAGGCTAGCGGAGGATGTTACGAGATAGGGACTACAGTTCACTCTATTATCCTGAACCAGGAGGGTAGTGGACGACGTCAAGAGACAAAGACTGTAGTTCACTCGACTACCCTTCTGACTCAGGGGGTTAGTAGATGATGTTACAAGATAGGGACTACAATTCACTCTCTGGCTATCATTTTGACTGAAGATGCTAGTGGATGACGTCAGAAGATAAGGACTACAGTTCGCTCGACTATACGTTTGACTCTGGAGGTTAGCGGATGATGTCAGAGGATAAGGCCTACAGTGACCACAGTGGATCTTACGACTATCGAGTGCCGCAGGCTGCTTATCGAAAAAAAGAAAACGTACGTCTGGAAAAGACGAGCGACTCGGTGTCCCATAGCAATAATACCATAAATAAATGAATATAATTAAAAATCAGAGACACTACAGCGAATACAGTAACCAAACAGAAATAACAGCATAGAATCAGAAATGTAAAAGTGATTATGTAAATTAGGAATGTTTCGTTATGAATATTTGTACCCTGCTAACAATAGAATTTTAGTTGGAAATTTCACAATCGTTGCATTGATCTCCGGTTATTCTTTATGTAATGCTGAATCCGAATGGAAACACCTGGGAGCCGAGACACAAGGAACAGAAGCCAAGAAGACTAATTAATCATAAAAATCCCAAGGTCCGACAGCAATCGCACGATCGCCAATGGGATAGTCCAGGGTCGGTGGTCCCCTCTGTGATTTCGAAAAATTTCAATAAAAATAAAAACCGAGGCTAAAAATAGCTGGGGCGGGGGGAACGGTGTTCTGGTCGTGGTCAGATCAGTCGGCGAGCACCTATCCCTGCTCGTTGTTCATCCTAGTTGACCTCGGGTAGGAATCTCTAATCCATGATTCCGCTACGAGTGATCGTCCATCGACACAATCAACCCGACATGGCGATGGTCTGGCGGCATCGATTCTCAAACGACGAAGGACGAGGAGCCCATGGGGGGTCGTCGACAACATCCGTATAATTTTCAGCTGTTGTTGCATTGTCGAAATGCTGGCCCGGTCACGGTCGAAGCTAATCCATCCGCGGTGACTTTTGGTCCTCGACTTCGATCGAATGGGGAAACAATTAGAGGCGAACGGTTCAGCGAATGTACGCGATTATGGCAGAGCACGGGTTACACCGATGCTTGAGAACCCGTGGTCCTGGCGTTTGCACGCACGTCGATCGTTTTCCCGGATGGCCCCACGGAAACCGGACACAATGGAGCTACTTCCGGCGTGCACAAGGCCAGAAATCGGACGGGGGGGATCCCACTGTGTATATCTCTCCACTGTGTTCTGCCCCCTACGGCTTGTCTATACGAATCATTCATCGAAACGGTTCTTCCATCTAGTCCCCTTCCCTGCACGGCTCAGGTGTTATCCATTATTTCCACGGTTCGCGCTGATTTTGACCGGCAGTTTGATTACAGGTGCCATTCGCGGTGGACGGACGATCCCTCGATATATGTTAGGCCAGACATTTTTCAGCTGTTCGGATACCAACGGAACGGAGTTTACGACCGGAGGCTTCGGTTAGAGATCGAGAAGGGATCCCTTTCGCCGGATCGGTTCTCCGGATCCGGAAGTCGACCCGAAACTTCCTACGTCTATGTAAGTAAAGCCATCGAGTGTTTCTATTCGCCGAACGACGAAGGAACTTGTCCTTTTTTTTCTTTTTTTTCGATGCTGAAGGTTTTAACGGTTATCCATTGATCGGTGGATTAGGATGTTCGTGCTGACTTCCATTCTCGCCGAATCTTGCACAAAAATCGGTTCCGATAGGAGATTCGTTTCGACGGTGATAAGACTCGTTGATTGAGAAATTAAAACTGTAGCGTGAATGGCTTCTTTGTGTAATTAGTAAAGTGCGGATTCTTTTTTGTAGAAAATAGTAGGCTGCGTTTGACTTTGTCGTTCGCACAACTGATTGTATGAAACGTGAACCAAATAAATTGGCATTTTTTTCTTCAGTACAGTAGACAGGCGAGAAGCATGTGATAGGCGATGTGAATTTTTTAAACAATTTTTTTAGTATCTATCATACATTCACAGTTTTATCTATCATATTCTATACAGAAGTCGAGTGTAATTCCAAGAAGATGGAATCGATATTGTTAAATTTATTTTAATCCTTTCTATGTTTTAATTTTAGTGTACCCCTCTTCGTGATAAATTCGACAGTCCAGTAATCACATTTATACAACTTGAAAGCACGAACATCCATAATTTACTGCATACTCTGTAAGCATTTGTTCGGACGAAATTAATCATTTTGTTTTTTTAGTGATTCATTTCATACTGTAATTATATTATGTTGTATAACACATTTCATCATTATGTAACGTCTCGTACCAATTTTAAACGTATCCAAAAGACGCTCAATTGTTTAGCAAAAATTTCGGATACTTAAAAATTCTATGTCATCGAATGCAGTGAATTTTCTGAATAATAAAATCGCGTGCCCTGTCTCAAAGAATTATTTGTTCGTCACAGTTCATAAAATTGTACGAGCATTTGTCCAGGAAAATAGTAATTAATAACGAGGAATGAATGAAATTTATCAGTTTCGCATTGTATTGTTATCCTGCAACGACGGCAACGAATTTCTTCGTAACGCGCCTAATAAATGCGCATAGACAAACAATATATATTCTTATACACAGTTAGGGAATACACATTCGCGCAAACACTTGCAAATTAAACGCTTCCTGCAAATAATACGTAGCGAATCAAGATAAAATTGTCTGATTTCCGGAAAGACTCCGGGTTCGAAAAGTTTCTGTGTGTAGTCGTTCCACGCGCGGCGGACTTTCGAATTTATTCGTGGCTCGTTCTCGAGAAACCATTTAGGCGAGTAATTATAATCTGTCATTGCGTGGGAGCGTTGTATTAGCGTTAATATCGCGCAACAATCAAAGAATTCTGAGGCGATTCGAGACACGCAACAATGTTATCCACGTATCATCTGGAATTCAAATGAAAACCGAGCACGATAATGGCTTTGTTTTGTACTACATAACGAGGTGGAGGTCTAGAAAAAAAGAGAAAAATACTGAACTTTCATAACGTAACTGTATTCTTAATATAAAAAATCAATGTCGGCAGGATACAGCTGCGCAAAAATTATCGTCGTAAATGTTTCCATTACGAAAGCAATTTCTTTCTTCTTCGATTCGAACGCGTTAACCAAAATGGCATCGCGAGGAACACTTTTATTCTTGACTTTTCTGATTAGTCGAGTCGATCTGATCGATTGGCGAAATATTGAAATACATTTTTCAATCGGTATCGCGAAATCATATGTGTAATTGTTATATCATTCGAACGTAGTATTATACATACGATAGGTATGGATAAACATGCAAACCTGTAATTTCAACTCGTCGACCGTAACATTAATCATTGAATAAGCATTCATTCTGGACAGAGAAGAGCAATTACCGAGGCGATAAACCGTAGCATAATTAATAAGCGACATTTCTATATGATGTAACATTCAATGCCCGTTAATGACGAACCACGTGTGCAACAATCGTGAATTTGCTCCAATTACTATGCACAGCTCTACGATTTATTTAATGATACACTTAAAGTTGACACGGTCGATTATTTTTAAGGTTGGAGGTGGACTTCTATCGATTACATGGAAACTTCAATATAATCTAACTTGATTTATGAAAAATATATATTTAATCTATTCATGAATATTCTGAATTGATAACGAATAATCAGGACTTACCCGTTAATCGGACCAATTCAATTTCAACATTAAGTAATATAAATCTCCAATTGCGATACAATGATATTAAATTAATCAAGCTAAGGCGTTTCATCGAAACGCAAACAATCTGCCCAAGTTGCTGAGATTACGTTAACAAGAAAAACATTATTTTTCCTATAAATAAGAATTTGATGTAGAAAACATTTAATTTTCGCTTAATATAAAATTACTGAAACATGATAAAAAAAAGTAGTTCGACATTTCTTAACTGCAACAGAAATTGATGATACGCGCATTAGTTTCCATTGTAAACAGGTTAACACTAGAACTACCGAGTAATAAATCCGACCGATGTATATTGCTTTTTAATAACGACAAAATTGCATCCATTCAGATCTCGTACAATTTTTACCGCAATGTCAGCTTCAATGAAGAAATTCATTCGAAACTTTCGGGTGAAAATGTTTTTATAACTTCAGTAATTTTAAACGAAAAAATCAAGGGGTTCTAGTGTTAAATGAGAATTTTTAAAATCACGCTCATTGCTCGAAATTCGCAGTCTGCTCGCGTTCTAGATATTTTTGGAAATTCCTCTGGTAGCCCGCGTTTTTAATTATCTCGAAACGATGTTCCCGAGGTCCGTTCTTTCGTTTTTAAATATTCCTGGTCCAGAAACAATATTGAAGATGCTCTTTGCGGTTCGTTGATGTGGAGCATCTCGCGTCTGCTTTATGAAAAAGTAACTTTGAAGTTGAGATGGGATCAGGAGCATTCAAAGTGTACAGAGACAGTGCAAGGTTTTATGGAATTCCTGAGCTGCACTCACCCTGAACACTTCCACACGCTCGCACCCCCGTGAACCTTTTCTCTAACGTGAATGTTGCACGGCGCACACAACAACGTGTGCCACCAGGACTAGCACACGCCTGTAAACCCAACGAACCGTGTTTCCAACTTTCGAGGCATTACATTATTAGTTGGCCATTACCTTTGCAGTTATCATCGCTAATACACGTAGCTGAAACAAAATTATACGATGAAATATTGATCACAGAAACGACGAGGTCCCGCGACTCGCCGCCACGGTTAATTATGAACTTGTAGAGCGGTCCAATTACGATTTGATTAATCGAATTCTCTCGCATTGGCCGTCCTCGCTTTTCCAGCAACGGTCCTTCGAAAACAAAATAACCTGGGGACAAGATACATCACCTGCAAAAATCGATTACCACCTTCCGCGCAGACACGAAACGTATTCGTTCTCCACCGGTCAGACGAACGTTCTCTAACCCCCTTACACTAAAATATCTATTTCACAGTAACACCGATCAGATCTTCCTTGTTGTCCACGAATTTCTAGACGAAGATGAACATTTTTAGCTATTCATTTTATGGCCTATTTGCCGCGATGCTTCTCTAAACAATGCAAAGTAACGAAAGACTTCGGCACTGTCTGCGTAGGGGCGAAGAAATGTTTACATGAAAATTATGTTCGCCAAACGAATAACTTACGCGTTATTTGGAGTCGTCGCGTTATCAGACTCGCCATTTATTATTCTGTGAAACGGAACTATTTCGTGCTTGTATGAACAACGGTATATTCGACGGTGTAATATTAACCCTTTGCACTCGAAGCTCTATTAATTCGAAAACCAAGGCGTTTCTTCAGACCTAGAATATTTTCACTCTACCTGATCTACTTTATCTTATGGATATGGGTTCGTTTTCAAGACGAAGATGAACATTTTTAGCTACTCATTTTATGGCCTATGACGCCCAACCGACGACCTCGAAAATTCCCTACAATCAAAGTGATTTATTTAATGAAGCAACGATTGATAACTTAAAATGTACGACACATAGTTATCGTTCAAGCTTCACGTATTTTCCAGACCTCAACTAAATTTAGCGCAACGAATATATTAACGTACAAATTTATTTTTATGGATGAGCAAATAATTCTGTCATCCATATATGGGTGACGTGGCAGTCAAAGTGCTAAACAATGCAAAGTAACGACAGACTTCGGCACTGTCTGCGTAGGGGCGAAGAAATGTTTGCGTGAAAATTATGTTCGTCAAACGAATAACTTACGCGTTATTTGGAGTCGTCGCGTTATCAGACTCGCAATTTATTCCGCCATATTATTCTGTGAAACGGAATTATTTCGTGCTTGTATGAACAACGTGTCTGATGGATATGGGTTCGTTTACTATTACCTTGTTCTTACAACAATTCAATTTTTATTGGAATTAAATTTTTACAGCAGTTGAATCAATTTTTAAAGGTGCCTCGGAGTCACGATTCGAGTATAAAGGGTTAACGCGTTGAACGGCACGGTGTGGGTCATCGTGACCTAAAAATTATTGTGGTAAAGTTGATTTCAGTAAATGCATAGCGTAATATAAAAACTGATGATCTTTTATAAATCGTAGAATATTTATCGCATTCAGTTTTGTTCGCATCGCTATTTAATATCGAAACATTTTTTAAAAATTGACGTAACTAGCTTTAACACTGTGCTGCTCAAATATCAATTTGTTTATGCTAAAGTTTGCGAGATTCTACTGTAAGTTGAGAACTTCTTTAACGAGCTACTAAGATTTATTCTATTTTGAAAAATTCTTCGAGGAAAATAAAATGTATATATATCGGGTGCTTATTATATTTTCGATAACAAGAAAACCGAATTTCGATTTAAAACAAATTACTATGGGATTAGGACACTCCAGATCAGGCAGGTCTCTCTTTTTTTCCTAAAATCCTACATTACGTATTTAAATATTTGATAGATTCGTTACTGTGAATAAAACTATCATGTGTCAATTATCAGAATAATTCTATTTCTGATTTCAGAGGATCCTGTTTGGAATGCTCACTTGATAACGCGATTACATGAATGAAAATGAAAAGACTTAGAAACATATCGAATATACTACAGACTATCTCTGTCCTGGCTACCCTAAAGGTGGTCGTAAACGGTAAGCTCGCATTTCAATAAATCGTCCTCGGATCTTATTCGAAACTAATCGTCGCAACCAGCGGCTTTTATTTTCTGTTTTCGAATTTTAATCCTCGGTCATTAATAAAACGATCGACGATAATGCTGCCGCGATAAAGGTGTGCAGCGAGCGTTGTAAAATTACGCAACAGATTTCGGTTGCCGAGCAATACTTTGGAAGAGGGATTAGCTTAATGATGACGGCTTTAATTCGAACCGGAGGTCCATGCTCTGAAAAATCGTTTTTGTCGTCTAGGATCCGCGAATGATTACGGCCACGCGTGCCGCGAGCAGGCTAATTAATGACGGATCGCACAAAACCCGTGATGTCATTCGTGTGCTTGCGAAATTACGTTTTATTCCATTGTATCAGCCGGCCGTGCCACTTGTGGCACGAAAATCTCGCGCCGATAAAATCGTGGCGGTCCGCGGCGCGTCCCCAAAAGGAAATAACCTAATTTTTCTGCCGGCGAAGAAGTGGGGAAATAATAATCCGTTCACTAGGAAAACAACGCCGACGATAAATTAAAAAAAGAACGCGCTCGCGCGGCACCTTCTATTAAATGCATTCCGAAGCGTGCGGTAACGAGAGAATTGTTTTCAGGGCAAACAACGTGTAATGGCGGTTTAGGTCGGGTCGTTTACGAGAGACTTCCGGACCAGCAGCTTCAGGGCTTTGACGATGACGTGGTAAACGAACTTAGTCACGCAAAATTGCAACACTATGAGAAACCACGGAGAATCGCGTAACAATCTTCTAGGCGCTTGAATTTCGAGTTAAAATTAATTCTTCGACCTTTTTCACCTTGGCTCCGTGGTCCCTGTCGCGTTGCAATTGTTCGCGGTCGTTAAGTTTTTAGTTTCTCTTTTACGACAACGCTCCGTTGTTCCTGGCAAACGATTTTAACGTCGATTAAGCATTACCGGACTGCCAATCAAGGTTTCCGCTCGCCTCCGCGCGACTTGTAAGGCTTCTCGGGAACGAAGTGTCGTAAAGAGAATTTGATATCGTGTTCTCGAGACATAGTAATTCTCTTGTCGACGATTTTCCTTAGGTACGAGACTCTGCTCCGCCGTTCAGGGTCCTGGAGAAATGTCAGGAGCTCTGTTTACGCGACAGAACAGCGACGAACAACTTGGTGCGGGCTTGCACCAGCTTCGACTTTCAACCTGGTAGTAGAATCGCGTCTTTCAGCGGTGCCGCCGAGTACGAAGAGAGCACTTGCTATTTGACTAGGGAACAGGCGCAACCGGAAGGCATTGGTAACTTAATGTTAGTGCCGAACAGCGTACACTTCACGGAAGTTTGTCTTGGATGTGAGTTCCTTCGGGATTTTTTAATTTTTCCTCCTAGCGGTGTCTGGAAATTGTTCAGCTTGTTCACTGTCGTTTTTGAAACGAAAAATACGTTTGCTGTTGAGAAATCTTTTGTAACATTCGTAACCCTTTGCACTCGAATGGTGACTCTGAGGCACCACTACAAAATAGCCGCAGCACTGTTTAAAATAATTTTTACATCGCTATGCTTCTGTCAAAGAAATTCGTAAAAATTGAATTGTTGCAAGGATGAGTGATAGTAGAAGAACTTCATATGCATAAGATGAAATATATCGTGTAGAATAAATATATTCTATATCAGAAAAAAATATGCCTTTGATTTGGAGTTAAAACAGCTTCGAGTGCAAAGATTTAAAAATTATTCTGCTTTGAAATTGTATCAGTTTTCACTATCATTCTTGAAACTAAGTTAAGTTTATAAATGCATGGTTGACATTCAGATTGTTAATTGTTTTACGTTTCAAGTGACAGTTCTTAAAAAAATCTGAGAATATCTATATAGCACCTATGAACATCCTAAATCGAGATGCAACGATTTTGGCAAATAACTTGTCGAAATATTTCGTATTATAAATAACGTGAAGCGAAATGCGTGAATTTTTCAAACTGTTCGAAATCGTTTCGAATTCTTCACAGTTAAAGGGTCCTAAATATTTTTTTATATTATCGAGCTAGCGAATAACTCTTTTATCTTAAAATTGTGATCACTTTCGCTGTCGTTTCTGCAACCGAAAGGACCGCTTGGTCATCATACGTGAACGATAGCTCGGATAAAATTGAGATTTCCGTATTGCGCCGTGTGTTCGAAATAATTGCCACGAGAATTTCTATCTCTGAAGCTGACAGGATAGAAAGGGAGTGCCCCAACAGGCGCTACGTATTCGAGAGACACCCGAGGAAGAAGTTGAAGCTGCCGCTGACAGACATCAAGGAAGTTAGCGCTGCGAATAGAACCGACTGCGAAGACAGGTAAGACTATCGACCCTGACGGCGTTCTTTAAAATCGAACCAAGCAACGTCGACAACATTTACCATCGATAACACAACTTAATCGAATTATTTTTTCCATTCAAGATGCCTCAACGAATTCAGCTTCATCTGTCGATCCGCGACGTACGACACGGCTTTGAGAAGCTGCGCGATCAGTCGTTTCACGAGAAGAACGCATCCGGAATTGCTGGAGGACGATCCGAACTCTGATTATCTGGAGAACACTTGTCTGAACGGTACGTTTGACAAATTTTCTAGTACCTCGAGAGTGAAGATTTCCGGGGTTATTTCGAGAAACTTTTCCCTTTTGCAAACATTTCTTAGAATATTCGAAATAAGTGTACGATTTTATATTTGTTTTCGAAAAATTCTGACAAAATGATTATTCGAGTATTTATATGTGTGAATATATACATATACATACAAGAGTCTGTATGTGTGTGTATATATGTATATCGTAGATTTAACCCTTTGCACTCGAAGCAATTCCACTCCAAAATCGAAATAATATTTTTATCTGTAATGGCTCCACTGTAGATAGTTCGTTTCCGTTCGTTCATACGAAATTAATTACTATGTCTCGTACTTAGAACTTTAACATTCTTGTCGATTTCTGAACCGCAAACCCAGATATGTAAGAGTTGGTTAAATAATAGTATGGCAATTTTTAGTGTCGCCTTAGAGGCGCCATTCGAGTGCAAAGGGTTAAGTGTGTTTTTAAGAAAAGTCTAGGTTAAGCATTTGCCGTTGGAAGTTGCCGGAGTCGGTTGCCGAGTGCTCGCGCGTGTATTTACATTGTACCGAGACGTTTGATCGGCCGCGACAGTTGGGATCGGTTTCTCTTACGCACGGTCGAAACATTTGATCGGCCGCGACAAACAAAATCGGCTCCTTTGGAATGCGTGCACGTGGATGGAGTGACTCTGCGGAGTGGGGGAGAATGCGAGGCAAGGCTCTCGATGGCCGGCAGATTTTGGTGAACACTTGAAGAATCGAGATGAACGTCTCCGCAGGGTCAAACGGTTAGGGCACTCGACGAACGCGACACGTGACGAGGAAACGCGTGAGATCCGGGATGCACGAATGTTAACCATTCGACATGTATATCTCCTTAATCGAATCCCGATGTTCGAAGAAGCGAGTACGATCGATTCTTCCACGTTTCAGCGGAACGCCGTTGCGACGGGTTAGCAGTTTTCGTGAAGGAGGAGAACAAACGTCTTCGAGGACCATTCGAAGTCGACATTTACACGAACTTGACGCTGGACGAGTGTCAAGCCCTTTGCCTGAGAGCTGAGAAATATTTCTGTCGGAGCGTCGAGTTCGATGAGCAAACGCGACAATGCGTTATCTCCGAGGAGGATTCCGTCTCTCAAAAGGACGACATCGGGATCAGCAGCAGCCCCAGCCATCATTTCTACGATCTGGTTTGTCTGGACAATCGTAAGTATATTTTTGACACTTGTCGTACGACGTTTCATCTTGCCGAACGGTTTTGAATGCATCTTGCCACGCGCGTGCACCGTTTCCTTGGTCCTGTCCTCGCGGAGACGATAATCAAGAAGCAGCGTAACCGTGTGATAAATAGTTGGAAAGCTTTAAAACATAGCGATGACTAAGGCAATTCCGTTTAATGCTTCGCTTCTTAATGTATTCGATTTTTAACTTCTTTTTAACATTTGTAAATTAATTTGTAAAAGTAAATTCGATTTACAACTTGTACTTTGTATTACCTTCGGTGGATAAAGGTTAAAGACAACATCTAACAATGTCGAGAAGTGGGCATGTTAAAGAATGTACAGGCTTCATTTTCAATATCAATTTCCGCAATATATGGATGTGTAGAAAATATGATTCTGAAAGATGTTGTTAACGAATAGGCTGCGAATCTTTATGCGGAATACAGATTGCTTAAATCAATTGTAACAAACAGGCGGTTTTTTTAAATTAAACATGTTCCTTCTTTCAATAATTTCCGTAAATTTGAGAAGACCGATAGAAATCTTAATTGATTAATAGTCTGCGGAGTTTTGTGCAAGATAAATGTTTGATAAATAATTATTTTGTTAGTGATTTTGACATTCTGTTGATCATAATACAGATTGTCCGAATCAATTGTGAGAAACAAGAGTACAACAAAAATGTATTTCTTTTTCTTTTAATAATTCTAACAAAGTTAAGAGAATGCGGCAGCCCTTCAAAATACTTTCAGTACAGTAGTTCACTTTGAATAAATGAATATGAATAAATGAATAATATCCTAGTACCCAGTAATTAACAAGTGGTTCACGAGACCCTTCAAAATGCGGATTCTAATATCTTTAATTTATTAAAAAATTAATAAAATCAAGTAATCAAGTTTAGAGCGTCGTAAACCTTGTATTAAAAATTAAGTATATTTAGGCGAGCGAATTCTCTCGCACAGGGATTTTCGAGTCTTTCAATAGGAGATAAATCAAGGCTAAAAATTTGAATAGCCACGTTCCTGTAATTTCTACAAAGTAGTGTAAAATAGTCAGTTTCAGTGCACTGTACACCTTGTATTAAAAATTAAATATATGTAGGCAAGTGAATTCTTTCACACGGGATTTTTTGCATCTTTCAATATGAGATAAAAGAAGGCTGAAAATTTGGATAGCAACTTACATTCCTGTAACTTTTATAAAGTTCTGTGAAATATTCAGCTTAGTGCACCATAAACCTCGTGTTAAAAATTAAGTACATTTAGGCGAGCGAATTTTCTCATACAGGGATTTTCGAGTCTCTCAATAGAAGATAAATGAAGGCTAAAAATTGGGTAGCCATGTTCCTGTAACTTTTATAAAGTACTGTGAAATATTCAACTTAGTGCACCATAAACCTTGTGTTAAAAATTAAGTACATTTAGGCAAACGGATTCTTTCGCACGGGGATTTTCGTATCCCTCGATAAGGGATGAAAGATCTATTCGCACCTTGCGAGGCTTCATCAGTACCCACTTATGAAGCGTAGATCCATCCATAGCACGTGGCTCCGAGTATCCAGACAGCAGCTCGACGTCGCATCTGTTCTCCGATGGACGACGTCCCGACACTGCCTTCCAAAGATACCGAAACTCTCGTTTAAGCGGGGAGTTTCACTCGGAAATAACGGGTCGCAGCTTGAGCGAATGCCTGGATGAGTGCCTTCGACAGACCAGCTTTCAGTGTCGGAGCGCGGTTTACTCGGAGCACTATCACACCTGTCGTCTAAGCCGATTCAATCAACGCGACGGTCACAGGATCATCTACGACGCCGATTATGATTACTATGAAAACCTTATGCGTGAGTTTCGGGGCATCCAAAAATTGCTACAGTTCTACTTTGCACCCTTAACGCTAAACCTACCACGGCGGGTCAAACGACCCTTCCCAGATTTCTCATTTTACAATTAAATCTCCCTCAATTTATATAAGTCTCATTAAACTTATATAAATCTCCTAAATTTATATAAATCTCCTTAGATGTATATAAATCTCCTAAAATTTATATTGAAGTTATAAAATTGCCTTCACAGAAATCGATTCGTTAGCAATTTCAACTTCAATTAGCAAATTCAATTGCAAAATCGCAAATAATCAGAGCATATTAAATCTTGTCGTTTTTATAAACAATAAGACACACCAGTCAATTTTAATAGGTAGGTTTAGTGTTAACTCTAGGAACACCGAACGAAACATAACGCGAAAACCTAAGTGGATGAGCGTCGAAAAGTCACGCTTTCTTCGTATACAGGATGTCTAAAAAATGTTCGAGTTCCTTGAAAAGTGTAATTCCTAGGATTATTCTGAAAAACTTTTCCCGTTGCAAAATTATCGTCCGCCGTTTCCTTTTCGAGTTATTGACGAAAAACGCGGACCGATCAGAGCAGAAAATGCTTCCGCAGTAGCCACGCTCTGATTGGTCCGTGTTTTTCGTTGATCGACTCGAAAACGAAGCGTTGAATTGCGAATCGATGAAGGAAAATGTTTTTTAGAACAACCCCGGTAATCGCCGGTTTCATGAAACTGGAAAATTGTTGGAACAAATGTTAGAAGAATTCGTTCACTGATGTTCAATTTTCTTCTATAAATGTTGTCTTTCAAAATTTTTACGTACAATTCAATTAACAAAATTAATCTTTGGCTAGTCTGCTGGTTAAGACAGTTGACATTTCAAGTATTTTTTAACCATCTATTGAATCGCTTGTCTATTTAAATTAAATATTAAACTGGAAGGTAGTTTTGACTCTCTTTACTCTTTGAGGCACGGCGGTGTTAAAAGTGTTCGAGATATTTTTTGACCCACTTCGAAATTTTGTAATTGCTACGTGCAATTTTATTTTCTAAAATTCCGTGCCTCAAAGCGTTAACGAGCCACATCTTTTTGGAAACTGGGCACGATTACTTTTATTTGAAAACCGCGATATTCAGTTGACTATAAACGATTTCGCACCGATTCGATTTTCTCCGGTTTCAAATCAAAGTATCGATAAAATGAATAATTGTAGTAACGTCCTCTGCGAAGTCGTAGCGTAACGTTTGTATTCTCTGGATAGATCAATACCTGGATGGGGATCGAGACAGTCCTGCATACAGACCGGATCCCTTGGGCCAGGATACAAACTTTGGCCGGCCATCTTTAGGAAGACCTGGTTAGACATGATTGCAATACTGATTCGATTTTCACGCAATATACTTTATTCATGCCGTAAGAAATTCACAAAAAACAAGCAAACTCGAATTCAATTAGAACGTTCCTCGCGTAGTCGATCTTCTAATCCTCGTACGCTCTTTGGATAACAGTTCAACCATCCTCTGATCCAAACTGTTGTAAAATCTTCGTAACGCGTTATAAAATCACGAAAAAACATTGTTTCTCGATGTTTGTTTTACAATTCGGCGCATTCGTTTAAAAAATTTGTATAATGCATAAAGTTTAGAAATGGCCACTCGGACCGGCAGACAAGATGGCGCACGTCGACGCAATTAATCCTTTGCACTCCGAGCAATTTTAATTCCAAAATCGTGATACTTTCAATGTACAATAGTTCCATTGTACATGGTTTATTTCCTGTCGTGCACAGAAAGTTTATTACTATAACTGGTACGTGCAACACTTGAATTTTCACAGACTTCTTAAACGCAAATACAGTGATACAAAAGCTGTTTCGAATAATAGTATGGCAATTTTTATAGTATGGCCATCGGAGTGTTAAGGGTTAAAACTCGCGAATCAAAAATCGGTAAGATCGCAACGAGGAGGTAAAGATCCTGCCGTCTCTGACATAATTATAAGCATAGTTACCAAACATCTTCGCTGCGCACACGCAGAGATTATGTTTCTGCAAGATGCTCGCACGACAAGCGGCAAATAATCTTTTCTCTTTTCGTCGTGACAATGTTCATCTCTCTTGCATTTGTTAAGTAATCCGTTCAATCGTTTCATAGTCGCCGCCGACTGCATCTTTAACTTTAATATCGCACGTCTTCCATTAGTCGTCCATCTTGCACCTCGAAGAGGCACCTCCAAGTGGCTTATGGAACACGTAGAACATGATTGCTTGAATATGTAACATAAGAATATAAAGTCCTCGATCTAAATCAACCCTCTATGGACCGAATTTCTG
>CM052097.1:13453242-13476312 GCA_028453745.1 Agapostemon virescens
TTTTCTTTCGATTTTCATCCTTCTGTCGAGCTAACTGGAAGGATTAATCTGCGAATTCGTATTCTTAGCGACAGAATCTTCGACTTGCGATTAACCCTTCTATTGCCGAACAACCACCGTCCTAGAATGCACTTAGGAAAAGCCATTTTTCTGTTGTAATTTACAGATCTTTACCAATATTGTTTACCTATTCTATCTCAATATACGTATCGTCGTACTAGAACGATCTTATTCCAGAGTTGGAATCGATATTTTACTGTCATTAATGAATTCCACTTCGGTGTCATTTTGACCAAACATTTTTCTTTCGATTTTCATCCTTCTGTCGAGCTAACTGGAAGGGTTAAACAGCGAATCATTATGCGAATTCGTATTCTTACGTGCAATTGTATGAAAAGTAAGATATCGCAGACGTTCTTAACCCTTTGTGCTTCACTTATTTCCATTCTAGTAATTTCACTGGATACGGAAGTGCAAAGGGTTAATCTGTGTTAACGTGAAGATTTTCTTTCGTTTTACAATCTCGCAGTAATCGCGAACACAAAGATCCACAGTTTATCTGTAATTAAGTTTTGTAGTAGATCTTAGAAATATTTGCAGCGTCTTCTTTACGATTCGACAGAAAAAAGGAATATTTAACGCAAGCTTTGTCTTTATAGGAACATTGATCGTTGTGTAAAGTTAATATACAATTTCTATGTACCGTCTAAGAGAATTGTTTATAATTCTTGCAGATATAATTATGTGACCGACATCTTTGCCACGAACGTGATTGCCAGAGACCCTTATTCAGGAAGAAGTGTTCAACTGATCGACAGATACGGGTAAATATTCTGCGACTCTGTTTTCCATAAAGGCCCGAAATAAGAGTCATTCTTCAAAGAACAAAATGTGACTTCTTCGTCATCGTTCGTTCGTTCGTTCGAAACAAGCAAAGAATATAGATTTATTTGCTGCTGGCAACTAACAAATAAACGTTTGTCGACGGAGCAGAACGGACAATTCGCGAAAAGTCAGAACAGTGCTGCTTGAAGAGAATCACGTGTTCATTGTTACCTTTAACATGTTCATTTGCAAACTGTTCGTGCAACATCTCTGCGAAAAAAGTTCACCAATGTACACTTTCGTGGGAACACACAAAAATAACTCGATAAACTTCTTAACGAATTATTTCCGCAAGCTCAACTGTTAATTGAAAACAACGACGCGCATCTTGCACACAATGATACAAGAAACGCACACTGATAACGTTTTCTTAGAAACATCGAATTAATTAAAATATTTTCTATCAGAGAGAACGACCTCAATTATTAATACGAAATTGCGCCAAGCATGTTTCGTCTGTCATATTTTGTCTGACTGTCTCACCATATTGTACAATGTAAGTAACAATTCTAAAAAAGAAATTTGTAGCGTTTCAGATACAGTACAGAACAAAGCAAAATTTCGTATTAATATTTATTCATACAAATGATTAGCGTAACATCGTTCAGCAGGTTTCCTATCGACCTAACAGCGAATATTCTGTATGGCCCGAACGGAAAGTCTAGCGTGGGTCTTACACGACCCACGCGGCACGGAACGTGTTAATTCTTAGCACTCAAATGGCGTCTCTGAAGCGCCACTAAAAATTGCCATACTATTATTTAAACAACTTTTACGTCGCTAGGTTTGCAGTTAAGAAATCGACAAAAATTTTCATGCTTCACGTACAAGTAATAGTAATTAATTCCATATGTACGAAAGGAAATAAACTATGTACTGATTTTGACGTTGGCATTTAAGTTTTGGTACATATTTATTAAAAATAAAAATAAATCAATATAATGAAAAATCTTAAATAATATTGTTTCGATTTTAAAATGGAATTGCTTCGAGTACAAAGAGTTAAGATTTTCCAACGTCTTCGCAATTTTCTATTGGGTTGTTCGGAAAGTAATTTCGTTTTTTCCCGACAGAGGATTTAATTGTATTTTTTTGCACCCAACTTCACACTGAAGCCGTATAATCATTATATGTTTTGAGAGCTGATATAGCAAGGCTTGTGTATGAAAAGTCCAATTGATTCTACGCAGTAGTTTTTGATTGGTGCCCTTTTAAATATGGAGAGCAATAAGCAGCATTTTCGTTATATTTTACTGTTTTACTATAGAAAAGGTAAAAATGCTGTTCAAGCCAGAAAGAAATTAACCGATGTGTATGGAGAAGATGTGTTGACAATATGCCAGTGACAGAACTGGTTTGCAAAATTTCGATCCGGCAATTTTGATGTCGAAGATTCACCACGTTTCGGAAGGCCGGTTGAAGCTGATAAAGACACGATAAAGGCATTAGTTGATGCAAACCGGCGAATTACAACACGTGAGATCGGTGAGAGGTTAAATTTATCAAATTCAACTGTTTATGATCACTTGAAAGGCCTGGGTTTAACCTCGAAGCTCGATATATGGGTTCCCCATGTTCTCACGGTGAGAAATTTGTGTCGTCACGTTGACGTCTGTGATTCGCTTCTCAAACGTCACGAAAATGATCCATTTTTGAAGCGCATCGTTACTGGGGACGAAAAATGAGTTGTATATAACAATGTCAAACGCAAGAGATCATGGAGCAAAAAAGATGAACCGGCTCAAAGCATTTCCAAAGCCACTATCCATCAAAAAAAAGGTGATGCTGTCTGTTTGGTGGGATTTTAAAGGAATCGTTTTTTTTGAGCTTTTACCGGATAACACAACAATTAATTCGGAAGTCTACTGTCATCAGCTGGACAAACTGAATGATGCACTTCAACAGAAAAGGCCAGAATTAATCAACAGAAAAGATGTAGTGTTCCACCAAGATAATGCGAGACCTCATACAAGTTTGCTCACTCGCCAAAAGCTTTTACAGCTTGAATGGGATACAATGCCACACCCACCATATTCTCCAGATCTGGCACCTTCGGATTATTATTTATTCCGGTCACTGCAAAATTTTTTAGACGGTAAAACTTTCGCTTCAAATGAGGAGCAAAAATTTTATGAGCGTGGAATCATGCTCCTACCAGAAAGATGGCAAAAGGTATTGGACCAGAATGGCCAATATATAATTTAATAAAATATTTGTTCATTATATGAAAATTGTCTTTCATTTTCACAAAAAAAAAAAACGAAATTACTTTCCGAACAACCTAATATATTACCGCTTCACCTTTGTCAAAAATGTATAAACGAACGCGTGTCAAATGATCGGGAATGCAAAATCGATTGTATAAAAGATCAATTCGACTTTTAACGTTCGCTGTGAATTTGTTATACAGGTGTCCAGTGGATAATTACGTGTTTCCCGGATTAGACCGTTTGCGGGACGGTGACAGCCTCGAGGCTCGTTTCAACGCGTTCAAGATCCCCGAATCGAATTTCTTGGTTTTCGAGGCGACCGTGAGGACCTGTCGAGACGGTTGTCAGCCGGCCTACTGTTCAGGTGGTACCGGAAGAAGCGAGCCATCATTTGGTAGGAGAAGAAGGGACGTGTCGGTGAACGACACAGTAGCCGAAGAAAACGAAATATTCACGATTATCGAGAACACTGTAAATGACACGTCCTCCGCTTCGAATTCCACCGCTGCTGACGGCAGTGACACCGCCGAGGAGGAAGAAGAGGAAGAACACGTCAGAGAAATGATCGAGGTGGTTCTGTAATTCCGTATTAATTAAACGCGAACATATCGATTCGTATCAATTATGCGCGCTTCAATCGTTGCCGATTTATTTATCGGAAGAAGCACGCGTTAACTTTACATCTCCTGAAAATGTTCCGTTTCGAAAGTAGACTAGAGGAGAGGAGGTAAACATCGAAACCAAATCGCGTACTTCTAATAATAAGTAGATTATTATTTGTGTGGCGACGACGATGCTGTTTTTATGCACGTTGAAATTAAACTTCAAATTAAATTATAATCAAACAACTAAAAGTCAAAAATACTTAAGAATATCGATGCATTACTCTTAATTTGCTATGGTTAATTGAAATTTTTGCATGGCTCGTGTTTCTCGTGACACAGATACGTTGATCGTATGCAACACGGTGAAAACATTTTGAAAAGATTAAAAACACTGTTGCATTACTTTCATCTCAATGAAAATCTTTGATGAAGGAATAAGTAACTCCTTCGCGTTACAACAAATGCATACAATTTTCATTTCCCATAGGAATCCGTAGTTCAACGATAAACAAAGTTCAAATGAATTTAAGAACATTATTATATCGTTTCAATGTTGGCTACTATTTATTGCAATCGACGAGGAAAATTTTTATTTTGCCTGCAAATATGGAAATCCAAAAATGAAGATTACGGATTTCGTCAGAAACAGAACTGTGAAGATGAACGCTAATTTTGACACGTCCTAATATTTCTTATTTGCGATTATCGAGATTATAGAGTTGCACCCGTGAGAAGTGACTCGGCAAATTTATTTCTGTGAGGGTATATTATTTAAAAAATGTCTAAGAAAATTGGGTAGACAAATTCTCGGTGGTTTCTGCGCAGCAATACAAAATGGCCGACTTTAATGCTCCGTAAACCGTTAAGACCGACGTTGCGTTATTTTCGACTTATTCGAGTAAACGAAAAAACGGATATAATTTAACTTAAAGGTGCGCATTCGCTTAATTTATTTCTGACGCAGGTGCTCGATTCGAGAATGGATATAGACGAGGAGACAACGGTGGAAAGGCAGACCACTGTCATGGAGAACGTTTGCATAACTCCGAACGAGTATTACGGATTGGTGACAGCGGTGGCTGTGCTGGTAGTGCTTCTAGCTTCTGTGGTATGCTTGTCTATGCTGATTTATAGGTATGTTCTCCTGGATGACGTTGCAGATTCGCGTGCGTTTACAAAACTTTAACCGACCGACATGAACTGTTTTAGAAAATACGCTTATGCGGTGATTACGAAAAACCGGAGAGTCGATAAAGCATGCAACCGTAGCAGTCATTCGGATGACGCCTACAGCAGTCGGGCGAATAATTTCTCTTTCTTGCGCAGCGGACTTCAGAAACCGTTTCAATCGACGTACGTATTTCATGAATCAATCCGGAAACCGTTTTCAATCGACGCGCGTTTCTCATTAATAAATTTACGTTACATCGCCACGCGACGTACGCGTTAGCACGATTACTGCACGAGGACAAACGAATGTGCAGAAATTTATTAACTTATTAAGGAATTTATTATTATTATACTGTTACCATTCAGTTTTAGATACATCAAGACAAAGTTGGAGTAATATTACAGTTTGTAGACGTAGAAAACAAGTAAAAAAAGAAAAAAAAATATAAAAAACAGCGCAATTGCGCTCCTTGACATTTTTCGACACGGAATATGACAAGCGCTATCGCGTCGCTTGGCAATTATCGATTGGGAAATAATAAAGACCATTGGCACTCGAACGGTTAAATATTAGGTTGGGGAAAAAGAAATCCATTACTTTTATGCGAACTTCAAGACTTCATTTAACATGTTTCGGATTGTCTGATTTGGGTCAAATATGCACCGTTTTGTTCTATAATTTGTTGCCATTTTAAAGGTAGCTTCATATTGCCTCTCTCATAGAAGTCTTGGTCCCTATTGGCGAAAAACTCTAGTAATCGATTTTCACAATCTTCTATTTGTGCCAATTTCTTATCACTAGGGGAGTTTTACAATGCAAGAAAAACATGGTAATCGTTTGGTGCCAGGTCCAGACTATATGGTGGATGTATTAAAACTTCCCAACCAAGCTCTCGGAGTTTTTGACAAGTCACTATAGACGTGTGTGGTCTGGCGTTGTCCCGATGGAACACAACACCTCTCCTGTTGGTCAATTCTGGCCGTTTCTGTTCAATCGCTAGCTTCAAACAGTCTAATTGTTGACAGTAGAGATCCGAATTTAGTGTTTGACCATATGGAAGCAACTCATAATAAATGATTGCTTCCCAGTCTCACCAAATGCACAGCAGAACCTTCCTGGCCGCTAGTCCTAATTTGGCCACCGTTTGAGCTGCTTCACCGCGCTTTGACCACGATCGTTTTCTCACAATGTTGTCGTATGTGATTCATTTCTCATCCCCAGTCACCATCCGTTTAAGAAATTGGTCGATTGCATTCCGTTTGGCCAAGGCTTCGCAGATGGAAATTCGATCCATCATGTTTCTTTGTGTTAATTGGTATGGCACCCAACATCGAGCTTCTTTTTTAATCCAGCTTTGTGCAAATGGTTTAAAACTGTTTTGTGGTCGATCTTTAGCTCTTGGGCGATGCTACGACTGCTAACATGTCCGTCAACTTCGATTATTTCTGTGATTTTATAGACATTTTCGACGACGGGCCCACCTGTGCGAGATGCATTTTTAACATAAAAAAATACCTGAACGGAATCGACGAAACCAAAATTGCACGCAATTAGCTGTTACAGTATCGGCACTATAAATACCGTTCACAATTTCAGCCGCCTGGCTTGCATTTTCGCCTTCATCAAAGAAAAACTGTAAAATGTGCCGAATTTTCTCTTTGTTGACTTCCATTTTTAACACTTTGTAACTGACAACTGACTGGACCAAACAAAAAACAGAAAAAGAATTTTCTAATGCGAAATGAGCCCAAATCTTAAAATGTTTTTTCGATACTTTACGAGATATCGATCGCTACATCCATCTACCGAAAAAATAATGGATTACTTTTTCCCCAACCTAATATTATTAATTATCTGTACAGAGGAGGATTCTATTGTCAAGAAAATAAGTCGAAAATATAGAATAAAATTTATTCATTCGTTTGTTCGTCTTCGAGAAAGTCGAAATTTAAAAATCTACTCGGCACGCTCGACCGAGTGTCAATTCGAAAGACGTTCGCCATAGCTGCGCTTTTCATTGGTAATTCAAGAACAAAGCGTCGAATTGCGAATCGGCAAAGGCAAAAGTTTCTCGGAATGAAAATTTAACACTTTATCGACCGACGATTATTTCAGAATTTTTGTAAGGCCCATGATCCATGACTGAAAACTTTTTAATGGCTCTTTCAACGCTGACAGCAATTTTTATTGCGAATCAACAATGCATCCCCAATAATGTTGTCTAATAATGTTGTTACAAATTGGAATGTAAAAATAGAATTTTAAGCTTCATTTTGATACAGTGCTAATATTGGAAAGTCTTCCGGTCGATAAAGTGTTAAGATGCTCGAACATTTGCAAGCCACCGTATTTTGTCTTGTTTGTGTATTATGTCGTGTATAATTATAATTATTAAAAAATACGCACGTACGCAGGTCGATCTCCAGATCGATGAGCAACGTGATCGGCCAACGAGTTGTAAGCGGGTCATCAACGGGCTTGGAAGGTGCTGTCGGATTGTCATCGAACAGAAGAACCGGGTTTGATCCGAGTGAACCGATTTATACCGATCCGTCGCTCTTCGAGGTTGCTCGTTGCTCGTCCCCAAAGCCTGCACTTAATGACAACTTCCACTTGATGTAGAGAGAGACTGGAAACGATCAATATTTTCGAACGTAATCATAAATGGTATTCTGCCGTTGCAATTCTATCGAAACCAAAGATAATGTTTAACGCGTTGAATGCCATAGCGGCCACCGGTGACCGACGCCATTGCGTTCTTTATGAATGATTGTCGTTAAATTAACAATGCTGAACATTGATTTATTCGAGTAAAAATTAACCAGATTGTAAATCGGGTCGAGAACTTCGTTATCCAGTAACTAATAATCCATGGAACTAAAAAATAAATGAAAACGCTTGTCCGAAGCGCAGAAAATTCGCTCGGCATTCGACGCGTTAAAAACTAGATGTAACATTCGAACGATCAAAGTACTTAATTGTACCTATTCGATGTACGTGGTTTGATCTCAACTTGGCCTTGACACGACTGATAAAGCTTCATCGATTTAATTTTGTTAAATAACTCATCACGTTTATTGTCTAGTATTCTTTCTACAAAAAGATGATGATTACAGTGCTAGTCAAATTCAATGACCACCATCAGCTACGACTGCCATGTCAATAAATCGACAATTCCTTTTCTTACCTACTAATACATTCACCATACATTGACATCGCAATAATCCTATAAAAATGTAATTGCAACTCATGATCGTCATCACGTAACGTTCGCGCGTACACGCACCAAGGCACTATGATCATGTATTCGTTGATTTACGCTGAAACAACGCAATGATCGTTTACAATGAAGCATTCGCGGCTATCTTGCGAAACCTCTTCCACGATACACGGTACATATTCTTCGATTAAAAGTGGTTCGATAAATTCTACCTTTATCTTTACTACACGAAAATCGTCAAGTAGTTAACGTTACGGACTTTGTATTTATTAAGATTATGTTTCAATTGTAGTTAGAAAAGAAATAAATAGATACAACAGTAGAGACGGAATTTTTCTTTATTTCTAGTTCGGGGATGTTTGTTCAGCGAAACGATCGTTCTCGATGCACGCCTGTCGCGTCAATGCGATCTCATTCGATCCAGCTTGTACCTAGAGAGAAGCATCCTGAATCTAGCCTCTTCTTTACGATAATGTGCCTCCTCTAATTTAATTCTAGCCTCGTCTTTCAACGTAGCAGCGATGTCCACTTTCAGTTGCGCTTCCGAGAGCGCCAACATATGCAGCTCTTCCTCTCGGAGGAGCGATCGTTTAACTCCACGCCGTTGATCGTGAGCAGAGATCGACGGAGATTTCGCTGTTTGCGTCCCGCTCGACTTGTAAATCAAACGATTCCTCTCCGGCGTGTTCTCTTTGTCCAACCTGCTGGCGACTAGAGCATCCGATCCATTGGTCAATTTTTGCAAACAATCTGCGAGAACGACCGACACTTAAATACAACGCATCGAACCAAACTTCGATCGATCGACGTTCAAACGTTATGAAGCGTTTTTATTGAGAAATGAGCCGTTTATTTTCTATGCAAAAATTCCGGTTTCATATTTACACGCCTATATCTCCGGATCGACGGAGATCCGTGAAAGAAGTTGTTCGCAAAATTGTCCTCGACCTTGAATTTCAAGGTCAACAAATTTTCTCTATTGCATTGTAGTTCTACGGACCGTAAAAAGCGTCAATGCGTAGAGTATAATGTTATGTGAAAAAGTTGTTGATCTTGAAATTCAAGGTCAAAGACAATTTCGCGGTAAACTTGTTTTCGCAGATGTTTATCGATTGTCCATTACCTGAATCTTTATTCTCGTCTCTCGAAGTTTCGGTCGGGGGCTTCAACGTGCAAACGCTTTGCAAAGTAAACGGTTCCGATTCTTTCGGTTCGAATACGACGTTCGGGGGCAACCCTACAGTTCCGGTTTGTATTGGAAGCTCCGACAAAGAAGTCCTATTCTCCCAAAATTTAGAGCATGACTGGTCCTTAGACAGATGGCAGAGATTTTTCGAAATGTTTCTGAAAAGATTCGGAATGTGTACAGACGCTTCTGTGTTCTTCTCTATGCCAATACATATGCACTACAGTGTGCAAACATAGTAAGCCGTTGTTTAAACTGGTGAATTTCTTTTAATCTGCATATACAGGTGTGTAATTGTTGATTTTCCGTTGCATACATCTTTTTTATATTTAAGAAAAAAATTCTGCTCCTTCTCTTGTTCACGACTCAACCGCGACGCGACACCGACGCTACGTTACGAGCCTGCATAAGCCCACCCCCGCCGCACTCCAATTGGAACGTGTTTTCCGTTCGGAATTCAAAATCACAGCGTGAAATTGGTAAGGAAAGAATTAGTAACGTCGAATTGGTAAAGGAAAATGGTACTTAGAATCACCTCGGCAATTATCCCTTTCAAATATCTCCAAACATTTCGGGATACCCTGTATAATTTCTGCTTCTTCTCTTGTTCACGACTCAACAATGGCGCGACACTGTCCCTACGCTCCGCGGGATTCGTTGCCATTCAATTCACTCAATCACCTTACAGATCACCGCTTTCAGTTATATTCGAATTTTTCGGGACACCCTGTATAATCTCGAGTATGCACATCTCGAGAGTTAGGGCTATCGATAATATATATTTATTGTTGCGACTCGATGCTTTGAGATTTAGAATATCAGTTTCAAGTTGAAGGACTCGTGAAATTTCTCACAGAAACGATAAACAATTTATATTTTTTACGTCACGTTCAAGATTCCTTATTTCCGAATGTTTATAAACATTTAGCAAGGATATTCGCCCAAAGTATAAACGTAATTAGCGAATGATAATTACCGCAACTTCTTCTCTTCCCGGTTACGTTTGCAAGCTTTCATATTTTCCCAACAGCGTCTTAACTGCACAGCCGAACGTACACCTTGAGGGCCTACTATCGAGTTGTAGTCGTCAGCAAGTTGAGACCAGGCTGACTTTCGTCTACACATTGATACAGGATCGGATTTCTTTTCCTCGATGTCCTCGTACTTATTTATCAGCGTTATCAATATTTCCCGCTCCTCGAAACTGTATGTTTTTCGGGTGCTTTTTAACGACGAAGCAGCCATTTTAATAAAAATAAATGCCAGTCTATCCTAGGCCGTCTTCAATTGTTTAATCCGCGGTACAAACACAAATACTGTAACAACGTGGCGATATTATATTGAGTTGTTCGGAAAGTTCGTACCGATTTATTTTTATTTTTAATAAATAAATATACCGAAACTTAAATGCATTGCGTTTCAATCTTCCGTCGAAATCAGCAAATTTCTCTGCAATAAAAGAAATGAATAATGCACGAATCGATGTACAAAATTATGAATTTATATAACCGTTCGTCGGTGCTTGTTACCATCGGTTAACACGTTGAATGCGGAGCCATTTTGCTTAGCTTTCGCGTTTCACATTTTATTTACCTTTAAACGGAAATAATGCGATTGTGCATAAGCAAAAGACTCGCTTAGCCCATTTGTGCTTTTCTGTTTCAATTGAATCTATTGAAATAGTGCGAATACTTCTTAATATTATATGAATTATCTGTAACATATTAATTTGTAAATTTGATACCGTCAGTCCTCAAGGACTGACATAGCATTCAACGTGTTAACAAATAAGGCGACCTTCAAATAATCTGGATTTCCTGTCGTTGGAAATGTTTTTATTAAACAATAAATCATCTGTAAATAAAATATGCGAGAATTCATAAGGTTTTATTATAGACGAGGCTTTTCGTTGACAGAAAATGTAGGAAGTGAAAGTCAGACGAAGTTCGTAGATTTTCGAGTAGGTAGCGCCAGGGTATTGCAATTCTAATGGCAGTACGTTCAAAATACAACAAACATGCACGGAGTATCGTAGAACTACTGGAGACGTTGAATCGAGTGATAGTCTGGTGATCGAAGTAATTATAATAAAATGAAACAGCATGTTTCATCTGATGCGATTCCTTAGCGGACTTCTGTTGCTTATTCTGTTGGTACCGCTGGGCAATGGTGCGAATAACACGTATCAGATTGACTGCAGTAACCTACGAATGGGACAGTACATCTGTCCTCATCCCGATTATGATTTCATAGACCCGGAAACACAACAACCAAAGGGTTGTACCAAGGAGAATAAGGCCAAGGGTAAAATAACTTTCTGATTGAATCTACTGTTCCTATATAAGTCAGAAAAATAGTGTGACATAACCTATACAGCTTATTCGTTGTTAAGAAATTCGTAGAAATAGCGATCCTTCTATTTAACTAATTCCTTTTTTTGACAGTAGTATCGCTATCGCGTTCAGTTTCATGTTAAGCTTTTAATATACCTTGTACCACAAACAATAAAAACATAACTCATGTATACTATTTATGTTCTTATCAGTGTTATGTCTGGCTGCAGATGGCCTCATTTGTACAGAAACAAAAAATAACACGTTCAAGAAGGATATTCCTTGTAAATGGACGTAAGTACATGCTATTACACTGTTATTTTAATAAATATTGATGTTTGGTGGGTGTGATTAAAGTTGTATCGCATCGCTACTGTCCTTACGTTTAATCTCCACGAAACAAATTTAGCGTGGATCAACGTAGTATTATCTGTTTACAGAAATGGATATTCCTTCAGTACATCGTTGTTACTCTCTATATTTCTTGGCATGTTTGGAGCAGATAGATTTTACCTAGGATATCCGGCACTGGGTTTCCTTAAGCTGACTACTTTGGGATTCCTCTTCCTCGGCCAGTTTGTTGATGTTATACTTATAGCAACACAGATTGTAGGACCTGCAGATGGTTCGCACTATGTGATGCCATATTTTGGTGCAGGGATTCATATCATAACAAGTAATAACTTTACGTACAGAGTTACACAGTACGAATGCTGAGAAAGCTGTAACAGTTGATAAACGATGATTACTTCGAAAGAAGAAAAATTTGTACAGACCCAGCTTTTAACGTGAGCAACGATATGCAATCCTAAAATTGAGTCCTATTTCAACATACCTGGAAGCAAATTGCTGTGTAATGCTATTTCAATGAGCAAACAAAATAAATCACCTTGTAGATATGCAATTCAACGAAACATGGTATACACATTTGTTACTGACTTATATTATATCTATTGCCACTATAGCCGTATAATAAATATTTGTTTTTATTTCTAAGTTTCTCATTTTTCCTAGCACCGTTATCCCAAGAATTATCTAATAACAAATGTTGCGTTTGCATCGTGTTATACATTACCTTGTACATTTCGTTAGCATGCACTATCATGAAATCTCGATCGCCCTTGAATGCATATCTTTTTTATTAAATCATAGAACGTGCTTGCCGATGCGTTCTGCCGCGTCTGATTACATACAAGACTTTATTGCAACAGAAACGTAAAGACTTCACTCGATCGCGAGAATACACATTTACCATGAAATAATTAGTGGATCCGATTGCTTGCATTCTTTCGTTGTCGAAAAATGACACGAAGTGACGTTAATCTCGTCGCTTCGATTCATCACGTGCAAATATTATCGAGCACGTATTTGATATAAAAGTGCTCGGACGCGCAGTTACGAGAGCCATAAGACTTAGGGAACGAACAAAAAGCGTGTACGCTGACAGGCAAAACGGGACGTAACTTGATCTGTGCTTACCAACCAGTTAATATAATTACCTAATATGAGGAGTTACGCTATTCTTCTGCTAATTCTAAAAATTATATCGGGCAGCGTTAATCAACCATTACAGAATACATTCGTAAGTATTATTTCCATTTTGTTTTTAGAATAACGCATTTCAATTAGTTAATTTTGCATAAAGCACGTATTCTTCAATTGACGAAAACATTCATATTTTCTAAATAAAAAGTTTATTATGTTACAGGACTCTGACAATGATAACATAGACGTTTCGAGCAGCAACTATAGATACAAGAAAGATTTGAACTTTCAATCACCATTTTGCAATAACACCCAATACTTTGATGAAGAACAAGAACGTTGCATGGATATCATTGGTGGTGGTACCATACTTTCTGTAAATAAGGCAAAGTTGTGCGGTGTAAATATATTAAAACCCCATTGCGGCAATCCCAGACACTATTACATGTGTAAGAGAAATAAAACGATCCTGGCTCAATGTGGAGAAGATCAGTATTTCAGCTTTCGTCTGCACAAATGTGTCCACGTTAGTCGTCAAGAAGAAATCAATAAACCAAGCAGTTCTGGCCAACGAACATTTGATTCTATAAAATTACCCGCGTGCAAGAAATCTGGATCATTTCCAGTTCTGAACGATTGTACTTTATTCTACACTTGCGAAACCAACAACCGCCGGATGTCCCAAACTATTTTCAAATGTCCAAGAACTATGGTTTATGATGCAGAAACAGAAATGTGTAGCATTTCTGCTACATGTGATGACACGTATTCAAACATCTCTTCAATATGTGACCCGAACGCAGAAGGAAGAATAGCTCTGCTACATAAAGAACATGAATTGGACGATGAAGCCACAAGTAATTACGAGAGCGAAATTACATCGACAACTGACTCCGATATGCTTCAGAAGCCTCTTGAACCTAATGAATTTAATGACTTCGACGTTCCAACTTCAACAGAAGTTTCTTCAAGTACTGTTGATTTTACTACAAGTGGTACAACTTTGGACAATCTTGCTACATCTCTTCAAACAGAAACCACTGATGCATCGTTACAAACATCTACTTGGGATGAAGAAATATTAAATACACAATTTGACGTGACTGGAACAACTACCGATGATTCCGTAACAAGTGAAGAACGTTCAGATGATGAGAGTGACGATGTTACTCCGGATACTGTATATGTAACAAGTACAAGTGATTTTACATCTTCGGATCCTATAATAGAAGCTGCAAATCCACAAATCATTGTAGATTTTCCCGTTCTAGGAGAAGTAAGTACGTCTACAGAAATCGATACAACTGAACCTGGTTTGAATGAAGACGAACGCGCTGAACATACAACAACCGAATTTAGTTGGACCGAGTTTACTTCCACGATTTCGTCGATTGAATTATCTACGTCTTATCGACCTAACAGTGAAAGTACAACTTCCAATTCTGAGATCTTGGTTGTTAATTCACGTTATTTAAATGAATTGTCTCCTTCGACAGAAGATGCCAGCACTACAGTCACTGAAAATTTGACAAATTCATCGTTGTTGGATGAATCACTGCTTGATATCGTAGGCGCTTCTAATGACGCTGCGTTTTCAACTAACACCGACGCAGCGAATTACGTCAGTACAGAACCTGCAGAAAATCTAACTTATAAGTCTGACGAGCTAAATGATCCTTCCAACGACATGGAACAAATTCTACAGAATTTCACGTCAACTTTAAATGCCGTATCAGCTTTGGAATCAGCTTTAGAGGCTAATGAAAGTAGTCCATCAGATTCATCAGATACTAAATTGAATGAAAATTCCAACATAGAAGAAAATAAACAATCATGTGAAGACATGTTGCAGTCTTTACTTGCACGACTGGAGAAGAATGAATTGTTGTTAAAAAATGAAACTGTCGCAAATCAACAAGATATAACAGCACCTCACCAGACAAATTCTAGAGTAACGATATCATCGCATATCGCGTTACCTATAGCGACGAGACTATTAAATATCACGGCCGGATTTGAGCATCGTTTAAGAAATATTCTGCAAAAAGCTTCTAAATCTCGTACATAGACTTCGCATGAATATTAATTTACATAAATTTGAACTAATGTGTAAAATTCAATCAAATGTAGACGTAAGGTTGCAAATAAATAAGTTATATTTATTTAAAAATATAAATATCTATTTATTCATGTTGTATAAAAGAATCGGGGACATTGCCATTTTTGCCCATTTTTTGGACCCCTTCAAAAATTGCCAATTTTCGCGGAGCTGCCACGGCGAGAATATCAACGCTATCGACACCATTCCAACGCTAAAGTCTGCGTTCATCATTCCTTAAAAAGACAAGCACTCGGCCAATAGGCTAGCACTTTGAGGGAATTCAGAATAAATCATTATAGCAAGGCAATTTTGCTCATTTTCGCGATTTTGTCCTACCTCGATAGGTATCGATTTGTCGATACCTTTTTAACAAAATTCCTACGTAAATTGTGATAATTTAGTTTGATGATAATTTGGGTTCATCTCAAAATTGTTTCAGGGGGCTAAGAAAATCATTGTTGGATGCTACCTCAGAAATCTGCCTTTTACTTGCTACTTAATTTTCGAAAAATTTTCGAGCGTCTGACTTGTCGTTGAATTGTACCACTGAGCAACTAAATTTTCTGGAACGTCAAATTTTCGCAATTTTACTAGGAGAATATGATGTCAAAGGAGGTATCACGATGTTTGTCGAGTTGCTCTCGTTTGAAGTTTTGAAAAATTTTCGAAAGTCCGACTGTTCGTTGAGTTGAACTACTGGATTTCGAAAATTTTTAAAGCCCCCTATTGTCTTAATTTTACTGGGAGAATATGACGGGAACGTAGGTGACACTGGGACAGAAGAAGAACAAAGTAATTGTTGCAATTAATTCTTTATCGTTTGCCAAATTATTTACAACATTAAACGTACACTTATAGGTTCATCGCATACAATCAGTTTCGCTATGTCGATTTACCGCTAGATGGTAAGAGCGCTGATATACATGGTGTCCCAATGAGAAGGGGGGGAAATGTGTGAAACGTGTGTTTCAGGCATTGTGTTAGGTATTTCTTTTTAAAATCGGCTCTTTAAATGAAGAAATCGTCAATTTAAACGAAGAAAACATCGTCTTAAATATTATTAAGTACGTTGTGGTATCTGATGAGGCGTCCGTCCCACAGTTCGGGAATTCGGTCGCTCAAGTACGATGCTTTGTAAGAGCACGTACTAGCTCTAGCGCAAATTAAGGATCGTGATAGTTGAAATGTGAGACCTGACCAGAAGCTTGTATTTTTGGGTAAAAGTTTATTCTGCGTATTCGAGTGTGTACAAACGTCAGCGTGAGCCGACCGATCGGATCTGATGTGTATGGATACAGTAGCTGCTTATGTATAGTACTTTCTGGGACCCAGTATCGGTCAATGGTGGTGTGTGATTTTCGCCCTTTGTCTGGAGCGTTAGGGGTAGTGGGAGCGCGGGTTTTCCCGGCCGGCGGTGACGTAGGCTCGGCGGCGGGCGTCGGCAGGTAAAAATTGTATGGTTGTACTTTGTTGTAATAGTTGTACCGTCATCCTCAAATTTCTTGTTTAAACACATACACTAGTATCATACAATGTGAATATTATGTATCATAAATACTGATTTCAGTCATTGTATTATATTTCGAAATTTTACTATGGTTATGTACTTTCTTTATCTTGCTCATTTACTAAATTGTGGTATATACCCTTCTTTCTTAATAATTCTGTATGAGTACCCATCTGTAAATATAAATTATAGTAATAAATATTTTTCTGAAAATAATTATACGATTTTTGCTGTTTATTATGTACCTCCACAATAACTCCCTTTTGTAATACAACAATGATGTCAGCAGCTTTCACTGTACTCAACCTGTGAGCAATTACTACAACTGTCCTGCCCTTTGTAGCATCTTCTAATGCTTTTTGAACAATTTTCTCGCTTTTATAGTCTAATGCGCTGCAGATATGTAAACGACATAAAATTAGGAAGGACACCAATGGTGAAACATAAAATGGAATACTGTATATCATTCTTACCTGGTAGCTTCATCCAATATTAATATAGACGGTTGTTTGAGTAAAGCTCTAGCAATTGCAATTCGTTGCTTTTGTCCACCGGAAAGTTGTGCTCCTCTTTCACCCACTTGGGTTTCGTATTTATCTGGGAACTTCATGATGAACTCGTGAGCATTTGCGTCTTTCGCAGCTGCAATGACCTTGAAATAAATCGAACAAGATATTCAATAAAATATTGCAGACCGCGCAATCTTTATAATTTTTCAAAACACTAATAATTACATCTTCGTCCGTAGCATTTTGTTTCCCGTATCTTATATTTTCCATAACACTTGTAGCAAATAAAATTGGTTCCTGATCTATGTACCCTAAAACATTACCTCGCAGGTAACCAGCATTGAGCGTCCTTAAATCTTTACCGTCAATTGTAATTGATCCCTTGTCGACGTCGTAAAATCTAAATAAAATATAATTTGTATGTAATAAATAAGATCTTTCGTAGGTCATTATATCGTAAAAATTACCTTTCTAATAACGCGGCGACCGTTGATTTGCCATTACCGCTAGAACCAACAATAGCTACCGTTTTCCCAGCAGGAATGTTCAAATTAAAATTCTTTAAAATAACGTGTTCTGGTCTGGTAGGGTAGCTAAATTGTACATCCTTAAAAGCTATATTTCCAGCAAGAGACTGATCGGTTATAATTTCACCGGTTACCATCATTGGTGAAGGTGGCATATCCAAATACTGTTAAAATACAATTTAATGTAAAATATTTTAAGGAATCTTAAAACATATTTAAGAATTTAGTACAGTTTATATGTATACCTCGAAAACCCTGGCACCAGCACTAATACCTCTGACATAGGTTCCAAATAGCAATGATAATTGTGATAAAGACCTCTGTACAGTTTGAGTAGCCATTAAAAACGCCATTAAATCTCCTGGAGTCAATTGTCCAGTAGACATTAAATGTCCACCAAAATATAATGTACAAAGTAAAATACCATTTAAGAATAAGTTTGTTCCCCCTTGAAATAAACCAATTCCAAAACCCAAGTTTTCATATAATATAGCTCCCTCTTCCACTTCTTTTGAAAACATTTCTACTTCTTTATCCTCTGCTGCGAAAGCTTTCACCTGTTTAAGTAATCGATGTAAGTATTAATATGATTCACAGTGTTACACAAAAGAACTTTAGCGTATTCCAAATACCGTTTTGACATTTTGTATGGCTTCTTCGCAAACAGCTGTAGATTTAGAAGTCTGACTTTGCGCCTTTGCAGATAATTTTCGTAAATTTTTTCCAAGTAGTGTACCAATCAAAATAATAGTAGACATAGAAATCACCATTGCAGCAGTCAATTCTGATGAAATTATTATTACAGAAACTACACACCCAGCAATCTGTGCTGTGCTTCTTAATCCTTGGGATATACATGCTTTAAAAGCACTTTTAAAATCTTGTATATCGCTTGTTAAACGACTAACTATTTCACCGCTGCGATTTTTGTCAAAGAAAGTAATATCTTGCATAATAATTGATTTAAATAGATCTTGACGCAAGGTCATTGCTACTTTTTCACCCACATGAGAAAGCATATAAATGTACGTAAACGTGAAAAATGCCTACAAATAAAATTATAAATTATTTGATAAGTAAAATGAGAAGGTATTAATTATTTGTTAAATCAATAGCCACGTACTTGTGCAATATACATACGTGCCAATGCCAATGCAGGTTGTGTAAGTTGCACTAGCAAATTTTGCTCATTATCACCTCCACTGTTCTTTGAAACTTTAGTTAATACATTTATCACATTACCCACATATTGTGGGATCCAAATATTTAATACAGCTACTGCCAGTGCACTCTAAAATTATACATGACAGTATTATGCACAACACAATATTTTGATCTACATATATGTAACAATAAACATAGATGCTTACTGCTAAAGCTACTAACAACTGCCATATATATGGATATAGATATTGTAAAAATTTTTTCCATTTGAACTCCAAGTTCTCGTCGTTTTCAAGGTCCCGTGAAAGCGTTTTAAGTGGTTTACATTCTACAATTGTACTATTTGATTTTATTATACATGTTGCTATTACACCTGCAGCACCAAACCCAAATTTTATAATGGATGGAAGAATTTTTAATTTGATATCCTTGTTGACTATATGTTCTTTCGCAACAGAATTAAAATTTCTTTTTGTTATATTAAGTGATTTAAATCTTTGTTTTATTACGAATGTCAACAATGAATTTCTGCAACAATAAATTAAATAATGAATACGTTTTATCGACAAAACAATCGGTAAAGACAGCAATGTCATTGCCACGTTCTGCCTCATTTTTAGTAAGAATCATAAATGAAAGATCCCATTATTATATAAAATTCGTACCTTGGACTCAGTATATGATTGAAGTAAGGGTTAACCAACACCGTCCGCAATATCGACATTTTAATAAATTAATATTTTCTTACTACTTTATACTACACTCTTACACTTGTACTCAACTTATTCCCTACTGTACAACGGATACAAACTAAATCATAATGCTAAGGTTCACTACCTACTCCAAGTCTTATAAGATATTATGAACATTGTTTTTGTCTAATAAATGTTTTATATGAGTAGAAATTATGTAAGGTTACGTATAATCTTGTACCAAGGGCAGCGCCATATTTAAATATTCCCAGCAATTTTATTTTAAACAATTATCGCTAGATGACGCCACAGACGACATAAGACTTATGATAACAGTGCTCACGCCCGAGATTTCACGGTCGCTGCTAGAATGCTATATCATTTTTATCATGAATCCGAATCCACATTATTTATTACCATGGATCGGAAATAGCAGGGAGGAAATGAAATTTTTTCTGTCTCACACCCGAGTGCGCCTACGCCTCTGTTACCATTCACTATGTTACCTCCTACTACTAAGTATGCAATCTTATTCTTATTCTTATTTATAAAATCAAATGTCAATCAGTAAACCAAAAATAAAAATTGATGAGGTCCGCTGGATGTATGTCTATTCTGAAACAGAAACATGGTATATTCTATATATAAGTATATAGAATAATAATTAAAAAATCTGATGAAGCTGAGTCAAGATAAACGACGAAAGCATTGAAGAAGCCTTGGCTCGCCCCAAGCTAGCTTAAGGCAGGCCAACGAAATAGCGGAGAAGTCTTGGTCAACCCGAAGCTGGTTAAAGGTAGGTAATGATTGACCAATGATGGAGGAGACTTGATCAACCCTAAGTTAGCAGAAAGTTGCCCAGGAGGACCACTGGGCATCCTCAACGAATCCCAGGGTAGACCTGGTTCTAGAGTCCGATCGCCCCTGCCAGAGTGCCCGACCCGACTCTGATTGAGTGCATTTGCCGGGCTAAGGTGCACAGCGATGCGCAGTCATGCAACTCTCCCTACCCCAACTAACTTCGGTAGATCTCGATCATCGTGATAGTAATTATTAACAATTTATTTCTGATGGTTTAATATTTCTAATAATTACCATCTGATTGTTTAGTAAAAATGGCTAAATAGTATTCAAAATACAAAGTAACATTTAATAGTTTTTTTTTTGGTTATAATTATAGTTACTGTCAATAATAAATAGGTCAAAATTTTCACTATAGATTATTACAGACATTGAATATATTAAGTTTTAATAATTTGTAGAAAGATAGCAAAGAAATTTCCTGTGGGTTTTTTTATTTTATAAGAAATTACCAAACGTCTACACATGTCACCACATAAGCATGTCAGAATAACTTTGTAATTTTTTAAATTATAAAGAGAAAGAATGAAATTATATCATTCTTCTTTCATGAAGAAGTAGATACAGTTATAAAAAAGAAACATGGTAGAAATCTAAGGAAATACAGTTTTGTAATTTTTATAAGGCAATATGCATCAATCACATTTCGTGCTCGGTACGGTTAATGTTAAACCAATATTATTTGTTCACTCGTATTCTGCATTTTATTCTTAGTGCACATAATAAAAATGTAACATTAACTTTAAGTTTTTTAATAAGCGCCTCTCACGCCAACAGACTAAAGTGGGTTAAGGTACAGGCGCCTACAGTATCATAAGAGCGATATTTTAAAAGTGCTTTTAGACCGTTTAGTATCACAAGCGCAAATCAACTAAACGCTTTTAGACGCTAAAAATGGTCGAAGGGTTAATAGTATCACATCGGTCGGTTTGAGTTGGGTTTGGATAGAGAAGAATACGAAACAGTTTCTGTACCGTTTTGTACCGTACTAAAAATAACGTAGATTCTGTTCTATGCTAAACTTCATGTCGATCTTAAGGTTGATGTGGAACACTGATGAAGGAACACTGTTATCAACTATTCTGTTAACTCTTTGAAGCACGGTGGTATTAAAAAAGTATCACCTTTTTAATGCGTCAACTTTTTTCATCGACCCCGAAATTTTGCAATTGCCACGTGCAATTTTATTTTCTAAAATTCCGTGCCTCAAAGGGTTAAGATATCATAGCATATATTCAGGGTGAGATTCTAAATAATATTAAGTGTACAAATCTAGCTTCAAAAAGTTTTGCCAAGGTTTTGGAAAAGCTTACAATTTCTTGTTTCATTAAATTTAAATGTTTTTGAAAACAGATTTTCAATATTCTTCGTGTTTCATTATTAAATAAAATTGGACTACTAGGTATTTTAAAAATAATGAAAACTAGCGAATTCCAGGGGGTGTGCTTTATAAGACAGTGTCATTAGATTCGATAGAGATAAATTGTATATTTACAATTGTAAAATAACTTAAGCACGTTTATTGCGCGCGTTTAAAATAGCCGGACGATGCGCGAATAATTACGCGAAATAAGAAGAAACCGGATCATCGCACGGCAAGAAAGAAGAACTGCACCAACAACGGAGGGATGAAGTACATCGCGAGAATACCAGCCCTTCGGATGCCCCCGGAAATGGACTCCAGTGTAGGGAGGAGTTTTAGTGGATAAACTCGGTATGGCACAACCTGCCGAGGACTCCCACACTTACTCGGGATTGGAATGGTCCCGGATAGTAGTGCATAAAGCATTAATCCTCCCTGCACTATAAACAATAAAAAAAAAGAAAGGGATGAATTGTATAAATATATGATTAAGCTTCGAAGTGTATGATCAATGAATAAGGAAGTTCATAGAACTGCAAAATGCATATTTTATAAATAAGTAGGGGATCATTAAATTACAAGGGTTAATTCTTATAAATATTTGGCGAATGCTAAGAGAATTAAGAGAGAGAGAGAGAGAGAGAGAGAGAGAAAGAAAAGGAAAGACAGAGGAGGCGTTTCATCCTGGGTCTGCTAGAGGACTCGTCAGTAAGGCTGACTAGCGGACTCTACCTTAGACACTGGGTACTGCAAAGCAATTAAAGACGGTATATATGTATGAATTGACGGCGGATCAGGTACTGTCCCTCTGTCGGTAAGGGTAAGAGGTACAGCCCCCAGAAATATATGATTAAGCTTCGAAATGTATGTTCAATAAATAAAGAAGTTCATAGAACTGCAAAAGGCGTAGTTTATGAATAAGAAGGATTATTAAATTCCGGAGGGAGGAGTTTCTAGAAATAATAAGTATTAATTAATTAATAATTAATAATTAATAATTTTAGGATAGTGTATTTTATAAATGGAAAATATTATTAAGCTTTACAGTGTGTATTTCATAAATAAAGACGATCGTTGCACTCCAGGATATATACTTTCTAGATAAGAACGATCGTTAGATAATAGGAGGTGTTTTCTATAAATAAAAACTACTATTACGTTTTGGGGAGCGTATTTTATAAATGGAAAATATTATTAAGCTTTGCAGTGTGTATTTCATAAATAAAGACGATCGTTGCACTCCAGGATATA
>CM052097.1:13476812-13497925 GCA_028453745.1 Agapostemon virescens
TGTGCTTTAATGAAAAAGTTTATTCACAAAGTTTTCGAGGGAACATTTTTATAATACGATAATTGTGAATGAAACAGATCAGTAACAATTCATTCTTACCAGTCCGGTAGTTTCAATGCCAATTTATTAATTACACTATATAAAATCGCTTACGCATTACGTAAATAAATATCTTGTTTAAACATCGATATAAGAAAATAAATAATGACGGAAGAACTAATGATTCATAAATAAATTGATCGTTGCATCGAAGTAAATTTTGATGCCGTTATGAAATTTTAAATAGTTTTCTCGATATGTGTTAAATAACTCGCAAACGCGTATTTTAAGGGATGAAAAACTTTTTGCAGGGTATTATCGCTTCACTCTTGAATCGTCCAAGTATCAAAGTAAACTTCAGTCGTCGCTCTAATCCAAAAGGATAAAGTCGCTGAAAGTTAAGATTCACAGTGATTTCATTTGACTACGTCCGCCATTACACGCTGAAAGTCTGAGAACGGTTAAAACGCCCGGGGCGATTACAGGAAAGTGAAAAATTTACGACGCTGAACTTACTTGACTGATTCTTCAGTGGCGTAATTTGAAGTTCGCGAGGAGTGAAAGGCGTATTTTTGATGAAAGAAAGTTCGTAAGAACGAGAAGTTTAGTAATAGGAGAAGCAGCTCCGTCCAGGCTTTAAACACTGCAAAACATTATACTCCATATCGTTTCAGGAAAATCGAGTTTCAAATTATAAACTTTTAATTACTCTTACAACGATGCAAGTCTTCGATCCTACCATCAAAATCCCCTCGTTAAACGTTCAGTCGTATAAATAAACCTATGAAAATTAAATTTAACCGCTCTACAAAATTATTTTAACGTCATACTCAATAACCGCGACGTCCGCTCAATAATAAATCGTGAATTTATTACAATGTTCGCCTGTAGTTGCAACATATTTTATTAAACAATTGAAACGTTGAGAAATATAAATCTAAAAGGCAGCTGAATAGTTTTAGCATTGGAACAGCATTGGTTCATACGTTTCATTAATTCCAATAATTTATTGAGTTGTTATTTATTAAAAATAAAAATAAATCCGCACCCTACTTTTCGGACAACCCAATAGTTTATTTAATCGGACACTTCAGATTCTGAATACAAAAATAACGAAAGAAGAACTTTAGAAGACACGCATAAATATATTTGAAATAAACCTATGCGTGTTTGACGCGTGCAGAGGATTCTCTAATTTTCCTTGGAAACATTCTGATTCCTGAACAGAAACAACAACAATTTCGCAAACGAAAATGCATAGGGCAACCGAGTGTTTCAGATTGAGTATCGATACGGCCTCGGTTCATACGTTCTATTAGTATGTAACGCCTGGTCCCTTTACCGCGCCGCTCAAAGCAAAGCAGCCCCCGGAGTGTTACAATTTCGCCCTCTCTACCCCCAGTCTGCCTCGAAAGTCCCTTTATCTATCCCGCTATTTTCCTAACTCCGACGTCCCCTCCGGGGGTTTCTCCTCGTTGGTGGTGACGACAACGATTCCTCTTCTCCTGAAGGAGGATGGAGGGAGTCGTGGATACCGGGTGGCGATGGTGGGGACGCGCACCCCGCCACCCCTTCGGTAGGGGTTGAAATGCCCGCCCATTGGTCCGCCCATGTAGGACCAAAGCAGTCACTTCGAATCAATTCGACCCACGATTTCGCTTCGTAGACGGTCCTCTACAGTGCTGGCACACTCGCAATCGTGCTTCATAAGCTTCGACCGCATTTCTTACACCTAACCTCGGGATACCGCTATCATCTCGCGCGATCGACATCAAAGTTGACAGGCCAGAAACCGAGCATCGACGAATAGTGCGACCGACTCACCGGGGATGTAAATCAACATCTTTTCGTTCCGATTTGTTTCTCGTATTCACTGTGTCTTTGTCGAATAAGAAAGAAAGAGAAAGAGAGAGAGAGAGAGAGAGAGCGAGAGAGAGAGAGAGAGAGAGAAAGAGAGGGAGGGAAAGAGAGAGAGAGAGAGAGAGAGAGAGAGAGAGAGAGAGAGAGAGAGAGAGAGACATTGTTGCTACAAAGATTAGAATAGTCGACGAGCCGAACGTGAAAGATAAGTTGTTGCAAATAGTCGAAAATCGGAGGCTGACAGTGTGGGGGATTCGCGGAAAATCGATAAGCGAGTATGACGGAAAATCGCGATGGTCTCTGAGGATACCGAAAGATGACTAGTGACAATAGAGCCGCAGAGTGCGCCAGTTCGTGTGATCGCGGCCGACATCCTTGAGACGCTCGCGAGCAGGTGACAGAAAGAGAGAGAGAGAGAGAGAGCGAGAGAGAACCGGCTCGTAGAAAAATCGGCTCGTTATCGTTGTGGAAACAAACTATTAGCGTAAGATAGCATTTGGTTGGAGTTGGTGCGGTGACAGTTGCTCCGATAAATATGTCGGCGATGGAACGTACGTGATACAACATTATTCGCGACTATCCGGTGACTTCGCGTCTCGACCTTGGTCGATACTGTTAAAACGGCATCGGTCGTGTTACACGATTTTTTCTCGACGACTCGATGAACGGAGAAACGGGTGGTCGCTATTGGTAGACAACGACCGGCACCGCAAGTGTCCCGATCGCTCTACACGGGAACGAACGATGCGATCCGTTGGTGATCACAAAGAGGTCCCCGATGACCTCGAACATTAGTCTGCAACTTCCGTCCCGTGAGTCTGCCCATGAAGCGATCACGATGGAACCGCACGGGATGATGATGTCGAACTTGTCGTGCGACGGCTGCGCGGACAGCGATCGGGACTCGGACAGCAGCAGCATGATCGTGGACCCGGTGAGTCTCGACAAGAACGATTCGTCGCGGTCCCAGTCGTCGTCGAGCCCGATAATCCCGAGCTCTCCGGTGCCAGCTACGACCTCCTCGAGGAATCGCGGTGGTAGTCGTAGCAAGAAGAACTACACGATGATGTCAGCGAACAACCAGCAGAAGACCGGCTCGTCCGGTCAGGCCTCCACATACGGGAACGACAAAATGTCCTCGTCCCTGATCAAACCCCCTTACTCGTACATAGCGTTGATCACGATGGCGATTCTCCAATCACCTCAGAAGAAGCTCACGCTCAGCGGCATCTGCGAGTTCATCATGTCCCGGTTCCCCTACTACCACGACAAGTTCCCAGCCTGGCAGAACTCCATCAGACACAATCTGTCGTTGAACGACTGTTTCATCAAGATCCCTCGCGAGCCTGGAAACCCGGGCAAAGGCAACTACTGGACGCTGGATCCCCTTGCCGAGGACATGTTCGACAACGGCAGCTTCCTGCGTCGCAGGAAGAGGTACAAGAGGCCCACGCCGCATTACGTTCTTCGCGACAGAGCCATTATGGCAACGTTCGCGATCTGCGGCGACCGAGGACCTTGTCCCGGCGGCGGCGGCGGTCATCCAGGTGCGCTAACCTATCCGAGCGCGGCCTACCTGTCTCCGCCACCTGGTCTACCGTTGCTCGACTTCTCGCCCTCGACCCTGGAGGCCCTGAAACTCGGAGGTTTTCTGGAACCGCCTCCGCCACTGTACAAACCCGTGCCGATCACGGCGCCACCGGTTAGGCAGCTCGATCCCACGCCGACGAGGACGCCGACGACGATACCCACGAGTCATCCTCCCATCAACAAGAAGAGGAACTTCAGCATCGACGCTCTCATCGGCAAACAGGCCGCCAACGATCAGAACTGCGGCGGACTGCTGGATCTCAGTCCGACGGAGCACAGGGAGATCAGGAGTCAGGCGTCTGCCTTCTCGCCGCTGGTCTAGGCTCTAGAGGATATCCAGAGATCAGGACTTCCAAGTTTTTGGTCGAAGGTCAGATCGGTAACTTGTAATCGCAGAACTATTTTTCCATATTCGGAGACTACGATCGCAGACACGTTTCAGTTACTCGGGCCTAAGACGGAATCTTAGATCTCTCTCGCGATTCTTCGAGGATTCTTCGATTCTTCTTTTGCTCGGTCCGAATCCGCGGCCGGTTTCGTGTCTTCGTTGACACTGCCCTGAGGGGGGCAGCGGAAACGATCGCGGTACAACGTGAAAGTACGAAAACGAACTTTTGAGAAACCCGAATCCGTCGACCGTCGTCGGACTCTGCCGTCGCGACGTTGGAAGACTCGCGAACGAATCCTTGTACCGGTGATGAAAGTGAAAACGATCCTGCAGGTACGACGCGCACCAAAAAGAACCGGCGACCGATCGAACTCGCCGTCGAAGTAAATGATTACGAGTACGTACGCTTTGTGTAAAAAAAAATAATAAAAGGACGCGGATATATTTGAATAATTGTAAAGAAAAGAAAAAAAAATACAAGTGTAGTGCAATAGTGTAGTGGTTTGTTTAACATACAGAAAAGAATACGGCCACTCGACGACGCGTCGGGTGTCGGATCCGAAAAATCTTTCGTCTTCGTTCTCGAACTTAGTGGTTCCGTTTCTAGCTGAAGAAAAGAGTAGAGCTCCGTCGCGTCGACTCGTTCGTAAACGATCGATTAATATCGGCATTGTAAATACACACCCCCGAACAAATCTTTGCTCAGCTTTCTATTGTTTACGTGGGTGTGAGCGAGAGAATGATGGTACGCAAGATTATGTGAGCGTGAGAGCGAGAGAAAGAGAGAAAAAGTCGAGGCGGGGGGAAGTCAATTCTCTCGAGAGGATTTAATTGTAAAACTCGAGTTGTCGTGTGTTATTTTTTTTTTCTTTTTTTTTTTTCGTCAAGTAGACGTTTAGTGCACATAGGGAACGGAGTTATACGACGAACATTTGTTATATTTCTCTCCAGAGAATCCCGGAGCATACACACGGAGCATTTTCACCGACGTTTCTTCGTTTCTGTTCCGATCATCTGTTCACTTCTGTTCGTGGTACGAACGCGACTTTTCCGTAGGCTGCAATAAACGAACATTAGACGTGTAAAGTGGTTTTACATCGGCGATCACAGTTGTATTTCTCGGTGAGAAATAGAGGACTTCGTAACGCGACAGGATTTGCGCTTGAATCGTTCGGATCGGCGAGCTGTCGTGGAATTCGAGCGAGAACACGTTTGCTCGAAATGGCGAACGCGTTTTGCAGATTCAAACGATTGGCATCGTTCAGCACAGAACGCGCGCGACGCGCAATGGACTCTTTGAGCTGCGTAAGTCGGGCGTCGACGAATAATAATTACGATAATAAATTGTTTAATCGGACGTCTCGTTCGTTCTCTCGAATTTTTTTCTACAGCGTGGCTTTTGTGCGCACAGGAAAGCGGTGGAACGTTTCGATCGAATTCAGCGACTGCGTTCGCGAGATCATTTCGCCAATCTCATTGATTTGAAACTAGCAGCTAAACCGGACTCAAACCAGACCCTGATTTAGCTACTTTTATCGGCGTAATAATTTTTTAATCAGCCTGTAAGCTGCCGAGCAGCGAAATAGTCGCTCTAACGCGTGAAATGTCGCACAGTTCGAGTCGTTTCGTGGCAAAACCGATGTAAGTCGACGTTTCTCCGTTTGTTTGAACACCGTTGTTTGAAGGGTTTAGTCGTCGTTACGTAAAACAATTGTAATATAATTTTAGCATAGCTTGTACAAGACAAAGGCAACGTCCTTCGGTATCGCTGTGTTTTGCAGACGGTTTATTTAGTTCGTCGTTATGATCAATGGTCTTGACTTGCGGCATTTTGCATCGAACGGCTCAATTTAAAACAAATGCATTAATAAATTGTACAATCAACTTGCACATTTCATTGTGAACGACAGAGGTGTTCTTCGATCAAATGTTAATCAAGGATTCAGTTTCTTGCTCGAAACGTTCATTTTTAAGTTATTGCACATTTTTCTGTAAATAAAAAGGTATTAGGAAGTACAGCTTAGATGCCATTACCAAGGAAAATTGTCGAGCGTTTTGCAACGGCAATTGCGAAGACTAAATTCTTACGTTAACGCCATCACGCTGTCTTCTTGCATTGAAAACTCTCGGTAGTCAGTGAACGCAAAGCATAGAACAAGGGAATATTCCGAAAAGTGAAAAACGATTTCGCGAGTTACTTCCGATTTGCCGACAATTGTACAAGTGCTATGTTTAATTATTTCCTCGGTGCGATGATCCGTGATTCGGAAAAGTCCTTACGGCTTTAGCATATAAGAGAAGCCCGAAAGAATGCAATAAAATAATTTGTACAATTGCCCGATTGTTTGAAATGATTCTCCCATCGATTACCGGATATTAATCGAAGTCTATTCTGATCCGAAAACTATTTTAATGGTTCACAACGAAGGTTCTATGGCTGAAAGCCTTTTGTTCCGTCGCGTCGCATATTGCCTTTTCCTTGATTTTTCCCGATCGATCCGCGAGTATTAACGCGGCTCTAAACGGTCTGTCGGGTTCCGAAAATTGTGAACGATCCAATACAATCCGCGTGTACAAAAACCGGGGAAAAGAGGAGAGAGAGAGAGAGAGAGAGAGAGAGAGAGAGAGAAAAAAGAATCGCGAACCGTTTGAGCCTGTCAACGATTTTTAATGGCGACATACGGCGAAGCGCCCGGATCCGCCGCCAACATTTCGAAACGCACGCACGGAGATTCATGAGAAAAGAGAATGGAATAATTTGCAATTAATCTCCTCGACGATACGCATTCGTGACGAGGACTCGAATATTCGCATAGACGCGCGCCGAGCCGTTAATGAATTTTCCCTGGTATAGGATGACAATTGCGAGATAAGGTTCATGACGCACAGCACCGTGACGAATCAGTGAAATCTGCATTTTATTTATTTATTTTTCGTTTCTCGTATCAAAGAAACCGAATTTCCATTATTATCCTTCTGCCATTTCCGACGTGCCTCGATTCCGTTTCGTTTCTTTCTCCCGTCGAGCATACGTCCCGTCGAACATTGCTCGTGTTTTTCGGAAAATCACATTTTCGTTAACTCGTTTATCGATTAATCTCTTCTATGAAACGGTCTCTCGCAAAAGCGAAGAACCGTTCGTTGAAACCGTCTCGTTTCGTTGTATCTTCGCGTTACGCCATTGTATTCGCGACATTCGCGATCCGAGTTGTCAATAGTTACCGATATCGAATTGTATTAAGTGTGTACCAATAAATAATCTATTATTTTCCTAATAACATGTCAACTGCAGTTTAAATTCAATATATTTTCCCACCTTTCGGTATTCAAGCCTCGCGGCGTTCAAGTTACGAACAAATTAGAAAGCGCGTCGCGCTTAACGTTATTTTGCTTATTGGTACACCAAACTTCATTGCTTCCAGTTCTCGTGCATTGTTTTAATAATTGTTGCATACATATATATAAATATATATATTCGTTTCCGTGGATTTGCGACAATATTACAAGTATCTTACAAACGCGCGTTTGTCTATGCATTTATTTCTTAATCGTTTCTAACGCAGAAGAAACGATTAACAAGGCACGAGGATTAGCGTCGTTTCGATCAGTCGTTACTTTGTAAGGGAGGATACTGAAAAAAATACTATTTCGCAACTATTCACAGCATTGCGAATGAACCAAAGGTATTAACGCTAGAACTACCGAGTAATAAACGAGATTGACGTATATTGTCTTGTAATAACGACAAGATTGCATCTATTATGACTTAGTCCCATTTTTATTACAAATTCGAAACTTTCCAATGAATTGTGAAAGAAAAAATTAGGAACCAGTCATTTTGACAGGTCCGGTAGTTCTAGTGTTAGTTAAAGGAACGGGTGAGATGTTTGCCAAAAACCTTAAAAGTCTTGAATCGTTAAAATCCGTTGCGTTCTGCGTTATTCGATTTGGGAGAACCTTTTTCGTTTCGCGACTGCTCAAGGCGAGCCGAGAATCCCGTGTTATTTTCGTTATCGTCAACATTTATGCAAAACTGATTACGTTACTCGTATGCTTGCGATACGCATGATGTTCGCCACGATAAGGAAAATTATTCTCTTAACAATTGTGTGCACAGTTTTCCTCAAACACATCTGGCTCTTAACTTGCGACTCGCAAGATCGTTCGCATAATTTTCCGTAGAAAGTCGATTTCCGCGGAACGAAATGAAATTTGCAAATCGCACGGTCACTGACTCTACGGTACTTGTAAAACACACGTGAAACAGCATTCGCGAATATTCAGGCCTGATTGAACGGAGCGAGTCAGCGACGGTCGTGTTTCTGCTCGCATAAACGATACACCGATCAAAGATGGCGTGTCTTGTACCGCATTAACCCTTTGCGCTCGAAGCAATTTTAATTCTGAACATCGAGACACATCTGTCGACCATTATGCGCGAAATTTAACTTGCTATCTTACACGACGGTTTTAACGATTTTAATAATATAAATAACAGTTTTACAATTATTAGCGAAGTCTCGGAGTTGCCGTTCGAGTGCAAAGGGTTAACGTCCAGGCAACTGTCCAATCTGTCCAAAGTGCTCGAATCAGTGAATAGGATAAAAACAATCGACGAAACGCATCGTTGTCAAGAGGCTTTAATTCGGAAAACAGATTTTCGCACCGTTTTGCTGTAACATTTTTCGTTAACTGGAATGTGCCACGTAGGAGGACAAACGTTTATTTAAGTTCGTTTCGCGCGGAGAAGGAAACGGTCGACGAAGAGGAAAAGTTAGGCAACAAAAAAAAAAAAAGAAAAAGGAGAAACCAAATCACGATTACGAATATTCTTTGAACGATGTATATTTTACTAATGGCGTCGAGTCCCAGATATCGTGTTAAGCTATTGTAAAGAAAAATCATCAGCGATACGTCTGTTTGTTCCTTTACCGAATAAGTACCGCCGCCATATTGTACGTTTAGTTATAGGTTTACCGTTAAACTTGTCTCTGTAGATTTAGTAAGTATTATACGTGTCAAGATGATAGATTTATAATAACGTGTAATAATGTCAACAATAAAGTACTGTTAAGTATACGGATCGCTCTCATTTTGAAGCACGCACTTCAATGGAATGCAACAGCGCGTACACTGAGGCTTCATTCATCCACCGAATGTACGTAAATGTTTATTTCATGGAAAACAGGTGCTTCAGCGAGCTTCTATTCAATCGTGCCGAAATTATTCTTACCGAAGCAATTATCGTAATTCAATTAACGATGAACGGGGAAACTCGGTTTTCACCTAAAATTTTCGGTGATCTTTATTTTTACCGATCATTTCATCAGACGAGGATTTCTTTCACGAGCTTACCATTGATATATTAATTTCCTGTTCAGAATTGTATACAATTAAAATTGAGAATAGTTACAAATAATAGCGAGGCATATCTAGCTTCTCAAGTACGCATTTAAAATTTCAAAAATAAAATCGCAACAATTTTTACGTGTCTCTTTCACATGCGACTACATATGCAAGCTAATCTTTTGAACCTGCAACGAAACCTCGGTTATTTTTCTTCTTCAGTTTACGGATTTAGCTCTTCGTAAACATGATTTATTAAATCGCTGACTTACGCCAGAATTTCGAAAAAACAAACAGTTTCATTTAAAGCGTTAACATTTATCAAATAGATCATCCTTCTAACCCTTCTCGGCTGTCTGAAAATTTAATAAAATCTCGTTTTCGCAAGTAGACTGCGACAAAGTGGACCCCTCTTCGGGAGCAGAGTTGAACCTTAGTTTTCAGCGCCGACGATGCTCGAAGTCCCCGTTACAAGCTAACAAGCTTCTCCAACGGTGAACCTAAGAACAATCGGTAGCAGAATAGCAATAAACCGAATGTATAAACCGAATAAATTTTCGAGTTTGATCTTCAGCGACGAGCGATATTTGTATTCGCGATTTCGTTATCCGGATAGAAGGAAAAACTGTGAAGGGCGAAGTTTCCGAGGGAAAGCATCGTGGCCTGGACATAGTAAGTGAACAATCTGTGCGGAGATCGTCGAGGTCGAGTATCTGGGCCGCAAAGCGACACGGGTTCGCATCGGCACGGTAGACCGACAAAGTAGGAAGAAAGGCCACGGTCGTGTTCATCGTTGTCACGATCGCGGCACTTCAGCCGTGTACACCCCTTTAATCGTTCGTCGAGTGTGTGTGCATTCGGAATGTAATATATCCTGGCCGACACGTGCGGCTCACGTGCCACCAAGTGTTTGTTTCGGTTTGTATTGTCACCACGGATACGGCGCGGTGCCGCCGAGAGAAAGCGAGAGAGTGAAAGAGAGAAGAGAGCGCTAGGTGTGCCCTCGTGTCTTCGCAAAGCGGAGAGAGAGAGAGAGAGTGAGGGATGCTCTCTCCCTTTCATAATTCCACGCTCGTTCGAGTAAATAACGCGTCGGCAGTTGACAATTAGGACGATGGGAAAGAGATTCATTAAACGGGACAGACTAATAGCGAATCGATCGGGGGAAACTGTGTGTACTCGCCTGCCTGCCTACGCGAAGGACGATTCACGCCGGCCACCGCCATCTTGGACCCTCGTCCGCTCGAGGATCACACAAATTGTCCGGTATTTTTTAATTAACTCTTCGCATTCGACAACCAGAAGCATTTCTACCGACTTAGGATATCTTCGTTCCATGTGATCTATTTTATTTTATGCATACGGGTGTTTTGATTATTACTTGCTCTTGTAACGGTTAGATTTTTATGAATTTCTGATGGTCTGATGATTTTTACTGGCGCCTCGAAGTTCTAGTGCAAAGGGTTAATCCTAAGAACCAGTTCTACAATTTTATAATCGTGAACGTTCGCTAGTATTTGCTGCTTCGTTTATCGAGCTTTTAATGTATTTAATTATATTGTCTGGTAATAATAACAAGACTACATCATCTATTCAGAACTTGTCCCATTTTTATTACAATGTCTGCTTCAATGAAGATAATTTTAGAATTTCTCAAATTGCAAAAGAAAACATTACGAACCAGTCATTTTGACTGGTAGTTTTAATGTTGTAACCATTTGCGATTGGTTAATTTCTTTGTTGGAAGTATTAAGTGGTTCATATGAAATGTCGGATTTTCTTTACACGTGAACGTCCGCCTCCCTGTTTTCGTTACGCTTTTGCTGTTGGCATAATCTCGTTTATAATCGTACTGTCCATTGCCACAGTCACATTTCTACTAAGAAGATTTTCTCGAAAGTGTTCCATTTTGTTAGTCGTTTTGAATTTCGTAAAGATATGAATTCAACCGATATTCGTGTGATTTTTTTAGATGAGTATAAATTTGGTAATAATGTTGCAAAAGCTGCACGCAATTTAAACCAGTCTTATTCTAGCCCAGTCTAAACAGTGATCAGTCTAGACAGATATTAGATTTGTCTGTATTCTATAAATTGCTAAAAACTCAACTGTTGAATTGATCGAATTGATTCCACAGAATAAAAATGTTCAATGTTGAAAGAAATGTCTTAATTTTGGAATTAAAATTGCTTCGACCGCAAAGGGTTAAAGAACATCCATAAGGTTTGAATACCTTTGGTTGACGATGCGTGTGTGGCTTGAGAATGATGTTTTGCAAATCCCAGAAATCTTTAAAGCTGTTATCCGATCAAATGAACGTTCTCTTGGCGCCTGTTGGAATTAATTAAAACGAGACTTGTGTAATATCTGCTGAATTATGTAGAACTAAGAGAAGCCACAGAAGATTATAAAGCAGTAATTAAGAGCTCGATCTACCAGATTACAGAATATTTAATTTAACTTACTAATGTTTATCTACTTACTATGTTTATTGCATATTCTTATTTCGCTATTTATCACAGCCAAGTTTCTCATTGGTATGAACGATATCGTATAACAAATAATTGGAAATATCAAGTCGAAAATTTATTATTTCTTTATTTAACAAATGAAGACTGTCGTATAATAAATAATTTGAAATATCAAGCCGCAAATGTATTATTTATTTATTTAAAAAATAAAGACTATCATCATGGGAGCCTATCGCAATCAGGAGAAGAACCATAATTTATTATACCGAATAGATTCAGTCAGTTTGGTATTTGTAATTATTCTATTACTCGTAATACGATACTATAATATTAAATTGCAAAGGAAAGTAATTAATGCGAATACTGGCGATCAAACAAGCAATCACGAAGCTACAGGGAAGTATTACCTCACCTCGACCCTGAATCTAGCTGTTATCATTTGTTTTATCAATTATCATCCACGATTTTCTTACTTGCAGTAAGATTGACATAGCGCAACAATAGTTACCTCTTTAATGCGACACTGTCGTCAACGTGTCACGCGACACTTCATAAACTTGCTAAACAGACCATATTAAACAAAGAAGTTCAGCAAATTCAACGTACCGCGTACAAGCACCAGAGACCACACAGCTTATTATTGTACGTCGCATTTTCTTGTTTCTCTCGGCAACGCATACGTAATGAATAAATTTGTTGAATTCCTCCTGAAGTCGATTGAAAATATTAGACATAATATTATTTAGCCTGCGTCATTTCACCGAGTTCCGTAAATCTAGCATTAACGTGCAACCACTTTGGATGAATTCTTGTTTTAAAGAAGCGGAAGGATAAGGATAAGAAGTAGAGCCAACACGGAAAGAGGTCATAAAGCGGAGTAGGAAATGAATTTTTACAATTTTAACAATCGTCAATTCGAAATATTAAATATAATATTATTTAGCCCGCACAATTTTGGCGGTTTCCATAAATCTAGCATTAACGTGCCAGCACATTGGACGAACTCTTATTCTAGACAAACGGAAGGATAAGGATAAAAAGTAGAACGAACACGGAAAAAACATATAAAAGAATATAGAAAATGAACTTTTACAATTTCAATAATCATCGATTGGAAATATTAAATATAATATTATTTAGCCCGCACCATTTAGGCAGTTTCCATAAATCTAGCGTTAACGTGCAACCACATGAATTCTTATTCTAGACAAACGGACGGATAAGGATAAGAAGTAGAGCGAACACGGAAAGGGGCATAAAAGCGGCGTAGAAAAATGAATATATTCAGGCGAAGAAAGACGCGGAGGTTATCGCAGAGAGGAATTAAAAACACGTGCGGAAGAGTACAGGGGTGGTTGACAGGCTCGAAAAGCTGCATTGCTCAGACTGTTTTCGTCACGATCGAGGAATGTAATATCGTCACCCCAAGCGACAAGAGTTGCCTTCGAGAGTATCGCCGTTTAGAATACCGTCGACGGTGGGGGATGCACGGGCCTGGATTAAACTGCAATGAAAATCCACTCATTTTCTACTCCCTTCGCTTGTCTCGGTTCCTCATCGCGCAGACACGCCTGCACCAGCACGGGTAAACAAGTTATTACCCACATATCTGCTGTCTGTGTCTCTCCCCATCGTTCTCTCGTGCTGATTGTCCTTCGCGTTTGACTTTCATGGCAACCGGAATTAATATATCCGCCTCGCAGTCTCATGAAAAATCTGACACAGTGTTGGAAATCATTTTTAGTGCGGTGACGACAGTTCTTTGTGTCCTTTTGGAAATGGTTTCGAAGCTATTCCGAATCTTTTGTCAACTTCCGTTGACGCTAAGCTTACACAGGAACATGTTCAGATGCGAAAATCCGATTTTGATGAAACTTATGGGAGCTTATAGTTCTTTAAAAAATATTTGACACGTGTTTTTTTTTATCGGCCACCGTCCACTTTGAAGGGGTGAAAACAGCCCTCAAAGTTGAGGTATTTTTGAGATATCTCGGAAACCAGAGGTCGAAAAATTTGAATTTTTTTTTAAATTGTGTGTTTTTCAATGGGAAATGTAGTCGCTTAAGAAAATCTTAACAAAAGTTTTTTGTTTAAACAATAAAGTTATGAGCTCCTATAAGTTTCATCAAAATCGGATTTTCGACTATTTTAAAAATATATTTAGTCAAATCTTCTCTAATTTTTGTAGTAATATATACCTAAACGAATGTTGAATAATTTCTCATAGACACATCGGTACAATTTCGGTAATTGTTAATTGGAAATCTCAGAACCTCTCATTTTCTCCTATTTTTTTTTCTCGTGTATTGTCATAGGTTATCTTATATTGTTTCATGTTCTCAGATATTTAGAGGGTTGCGTTTCAATTCTGCCTCACTATTCTCGAAACTTTTAACCCTAACTTTACGAAGCACTAGAAACGATCAATTTACATGACTTTATATAAATTATTATTCTATGCAAACTTTTAGCCAATTCTTTTTGTTGCATAAGTCCTCACGGTTGAATTAAAAATTTTCTTTATAATTTCAACAGTTGTAAATTAAAAACTCTCCTTTCAAGAAACTTGAAATCCTCGATACCTCTTTGGGACACTATAATATACGATCGAATAGAGAAATGTACCGAATCGATTCCTGCGAAGGCAATTTTATAACTTTAATAATTATAAAATAATAGATCAGTAACCGATTGTACGTTTGGCTGTGGTAAGTTTAGTGTGAAAATCGTGCAAACTAAAACTTGCCAACGAGGAAGTATGTAAACGTTAAATAAAATAATAAAATTATATCGCAATTACTTTATATAACACTTTAACTGCCCAACCAACAGATTAAAAAATTCCACAAAATCAAAGTAATTCATTTAATGCAGCAACAATTGAAAACTTCAAATGACACATAGTTATCCTTCAATCTTCTTGTATTCTCCAGATATGAACTAAATTGAGTGCAATGAATATATTAATGTACACATTTATTTTTAAACAAATAATTCTGTCACCCATATATGGGTGACATGACAGTCAAAGTGTCAATGACGACTGAACCCTTCAGAAATGTTGTTAAAATAAACAGACAAATATTCATTTACGTCACATTTGCGTTAAGCGACTTAGGCGACGATATTCATCGCACACACTGTGGATCTTTATGCGAAACACATATGTTCTATCCGAATCGCAATAAACAGGGGTCGCATAGAAATTGATTTCCATACTTGTTAGATTTAATTGATTGGAAATAACGCGACCACATTCCTAAATTCCCTTCATGTATTTACCGGTTAATATTCCGCCTATCAATTTTTGCCATGAACGCATCAAATCCACGGTGGAATGATCGCAAATTTTTGGTCGACAGTGCATTTGCGTGTCTGTCGAAGTCTCGCCGAGTGTCGTGTTTCTGCTGATCACTTCTTTCGCATGATCTCAGTGGGAACTCGTGTTACGTTCGCGTACAGTTGTTGGAGAATATAAGACTCGGCTGATAATAATATGCATAGTCGAATTTTTTTGTTGTCGAAATATAAGCGCAGCGCGTTTTCAATGCGATTACTAAACTGCGGATTTTATGTGCTTGTGACAATAGCGAATAACGGAGGAATTTAATCAAATTTTTACACTGTATTTTGTTTAACGATATCGATAATAGAGAAATTATATTTTTAATTAAATTTCTATGCTTCGATATCGACTCGAACAATGTTTATTCTACATAAAGACTTGCAGTTTAATTGTTACAATGCTGTTAGAGTTCAGAATAATTTTAAAGATAAATAAACGATACGCTAGTATAATGTTTTAGATTGGCCGGTGTTCGATGGATATATTATAAAAGTAACATTGCAGATTTTCGCGCAGGAAGCGAGTTTTTTCGTTGCGTAATTTTCAGCGAAACTTTGCGTGTCGGTAACGAGACAGAGGTTTGCTTGCCGTCGCTTTGTAATTATCAATTCGCGAGTAGTATGGATTTTTAAAATAGCAAATTCTCGATCAACGAGATTTAGATAATATTGCAACGAAATCAAATCACGTTGACAATCTAAGCTTTCCTCGACGACGTACGAAAGTACCGTTCAGACACATCCGGTAACTAATTTATTTCTATCGTTCGGAGTTGACTAGATTAAAGTTTATATACAGATAAATAAAATTATTTTACACATAGCTTCGGTCGGAGCGAAAATAGAGTTTAGTCGTTCGTTGGTCGCATGAGCTTGTAAATGCTGTTGGATATGTGTCTGACCATTGCGCGCTGTTTCTACTTGAGATACACACTGTCAACTGTATCAAGCTTCGTGTTTTAAAACTATGGTCGTGTATTCAATCGTCTCTGTAAATATGTAGCAACACGTCTGTGACAACGTGTTTAGATACTTTTAGAGACAGAGATAATTAATATTTTCTAGGCATATTAGTTCATTTCACGCGTATTAAAAATGCAAATAAATTATGGGGACGAATTAAATTTTCCTTCTGTCAAGGTGGAACGTAACCGTAGTCATTATTTAAATATTTATTCCGTTTGTTACATCAATTTCCGAAATAGAAACTATTAAAAATTATAAAATAAGCTTAAACATTGCCATTTTTGTAAATCAACGTTTCTGAAATTCTCTTAAAACCCATGGAGGCGTTTACAGACGACTGCTAAAAACTCCAAAAAAAAGCAGAAATGAAAATTAGCTAAACATTGCTGTTTCTATAAAGCAACGTTTACTGTCAAGAAACATCGAACTAAAATCCACTCTCGATAAAGGAATCTACGATATTCGGTAAGGTGTTTGACACCGGGTCGAAACGGACCCGAGATTCGCACGGGTTATCTCGCGTAGGCCTGGGAACGCGTGGAACGTACATCGGCGGATAGGCGAAATATTTCACGGGCCCGACGATACGACGGGAGAAGAGCGTCGAAGGAATGGTGGCAGTGGTCGTTGGTAGCGAGTGTCGCGTGTGAAAGATTCCCATTGAAGCAGCTACTTCGCCTCATCCAGCGGAACAAGCAATGACCAATATTATGATAATTCTAACCCCCTCGCGTTTTATCTCGCCACCTAGCCGGCAATTCCGTTCTGTCCTCCGCCGGGGATCCCTCTCCCTGGCGGCGCTCGGGGGGTTTCGCGGGTAGATCGAGGTGCACGAGTCGCGGCGGGTACACGGGCAGCCATATTGGAGGGTGCGGGCGTGGCTTTCCGGTTGCCCGGGGTAACCGGCACCGGCGTTATCCCGATATCGACCTGGGAGCAACGAGAAGGGTGGCTAGGCTTCTGTCCGGGAGGGAAAATGTTATCACTGCTTTGTGGTGGCTAAGATAGCAACCCACTTTCCCTCTAACCCTTCTTCGTCCCTCTACGAATCCTCATCATCTGACGCCCATCCTACTCCCCTTTCCTCCTCCTCCTCCACTCCCTCCCTCCCTCCCACCCAACCTGCCCACCTCTGTTCAACCCACCGCCCTACCATCTACCGACCTCTCGCTCTTCCTCTCGATTCATGCTACCAGCATCTTCTGAACGCGTAATATCCCGGGACACCGTGTCGATCGCCGTCACGATTTCCCTTCGTTATTGTCATCGACACCGTTTTCACCGTTTCCGGCAGCTTTCATTACCGCGCCGCGCCGCATCGCGCTGGTCCACTCGTTTACCGAGCTCCGCGCGGAATTAGTTGCGCTGCGAGGACAACCGAGCCAATTTAAATTCGGACGACAGACCCGCAGAGAGAACCCCGGGCTTTTATTGCCAGCCGACGACGATTAAATTTGATCGGAGGACCCGCGAGGAACGGTTCACCGAGAAATATTCTGTACCGTGGATGCTCGCTTTGGCGAGACATCGTCGCCGCTCGAGCTATTGCGTTCGGGCCCGAGTCACGGCACTTCTGTTTCCACCGCTATTTTACCTCCACGAGATACACTGCTGCAATGCTGTAATTCTCTTTTAAACGCGTCTTAGAACTTCCAACCCTCCGACAGCGCAGTTCGGTTCACAGGGAAATTTCGTGTGATCGCGATCGATATCGATTTTAGTTGTCGTCGATGAATATTTCTTTTGAGTACTTCGAATCGTGCGTACAATTTTTATTATTGCGACAATTTGACTGATATATTGGTTCCCGTTTCGAGAGAAATTTTGCCAGCAGGAGAAACAATGCTTCAGCATTATAATTCTCTTTTAAACGATTCTTGATGTTGCCTATTCTCCAATGGCCCAGTCCACTTCACAGGAAAATTTCGTATGATCGCAATCGATATCGATTTTATTTCTCATCGATGAATATTTCTTTTGAGTACTTCGAATCGTGTGTACAATTTTTATTATTGCGACAATTTGACTGATATATTGGTTCCTGTTTCGAGAGAAATTTTGCCAGCAGGAGAAAAAATGCTTGAGCATTATAATTCTCTTTTAAACACGTCTTAGAACTTCCAACCCTCCGACAGCGCAGTTCTGTTCACAGGGAAATTTCGTGTGATCGCGATCGATATCGATTTTAATTCTCATCGATAAATATTTCTGTTGAGTACTTCGAATCGTGCGTACAATTTTTATTATTGTGACAATTTGACTGATATATTGGTTCCCGTTTCGAAAGAAATTTTGCCGGCAGGAGAAACAATGCTTCAGCGCTGTTTCTCTTTTAACACTTTCACTGCCGAACTAACACCGAGTGAAATAAAAATATTAATGGATAAGTGAAACGAAAAATTTATTCAAACTTCCTTCGAACTACTTTTTAGAAGTTTTAGTATTTCATTGCGCGCAACGTTCGTAGACTGGCGAGAATCGTTTCTAATTGTTTTTATTGGAAGGAGAATTGTTTTCTTGGAGGTTTCTTGAACACACGCGTAATTAATACTTCGACTGCCAAATTAGCAACCATACATTAAGTAGTCCTCCGATCTTCTTGCATTTTTCTAGATCACTGTGAAATTGGATACAACGAACATATTAACGTGAAAATTTATTTTAATTATTTTTATGAGTGACATGGCAATCAAAGTGTTAAACACGTTTGAAATTGTAAACTCTCCGACGGAGGAGCGTAGTTCACAGTCAGGGAAGTTTCATGTGATCGCGATCGATATCGACCGAGGTTTTAGTTGTAGCCGATGGAATTTTCTTTGGGTCTTGTAAATTGTTAAATTTTGATTATTACAATAATTGGCTGATGTATTGGTTTCTATTTCGAAAGCAATTTTACCAGCAGGGGAAACAATGCTTCAACCCTGTTTCTGTTTTAAACGCGTCTGGAGACTTCTAACCCTTCGACGGTAGAATCCGACTCATAATCAGGCAAATTTTATGTGATCGCGATCGAAATCGATTTTAGTTGTTGCCCATCGGAATTACTTTTAGGTATTTGGAATTGTGCGTACAACTTGTATTATTGCGATAATTACCTGATATATTGGTTTCCGTTCCGAAAGCAATTTTACCAGCTGGAGAAACAATGCTTCAACCCTGTTTCTGTTTTAAACGCGTCTGGAAACTTCCAACCCTCCGACGACGGAGTCCGGTTCACAATCAGGGAATTTTTAATTGGTTTTGATCGATATCGATCGAACTTTCACCGAGCAATGTTTTCCTTTTAACACTTTAACTGCCCAACCAAGGATCTTAAAAATTCCACAAAATCAAAGTGACGCATTTGACGCAGCAACAATTGAAAACTTAAAATGTATGATACACATTCAAGCTTCTTATGTTCTCCAAATCTCGATTATATTTAGCGCAACGCAATATATTAACGTACAAATTTATTTTTAAATAGATAAATAATTCTATCTTTCATGTATGGGTGACATAGCAGTGAAAGTGTTAAACGCGCCCTGAAATTTTCAATCCTCCGACGGCAGAACTCGGTTTACAATCAGGCAAACTTTTATAGTTTCGTTAAAAGTTTACAGTGATTGTAATCGATATCGATCTAACTGTTGGATATTGCGAACGGGATTCTTTATTCGTGTGTTCGAATTGTTGCGTACAATTTTGATTATTGCGATAATTGGCTGATAAATTTGCTTGGTTTTCAGTCGTACGAGTTATTTCATTTATTTTCAAAATCCCACATGGCAAATTATTACCCGTTCATGGTATTATTAAAAATCAATATTTACTGTACGATTAGTAATGTTAATTAAAAATTTGTTAAACTTTATAAATGTCACAAAAGCACGATCATTAAGCTACAACTGGAAATTTGTACGATGTGTCATAAATAGATTGCGGATTTTATCGATTTACAACAGAATTGCGTGGGTGAAATTTAAAATAGGAAAATTAAACGATTTTAAGAAGGTCAATCTATTTATCAATCGATTAATCCACTACCGATTAATTAATTCCTTGCTCTACGCTTTTTGTTTTATGGTTGCATCAATTAGAACTTTTCCGACGTTTATTAATTTCTCCGAAATACGTGGACGTTTATATTTATATAAAATAGAATTTCATTTAGTATCGAAGAGAATAAATAACATCAATATTCAATAAATAGTGTCCAATATATTCTCCACGTGTGTGACTCGTTGAAGTACAGTTGGTTAACACTTCACCAACCGGAAACCCCATCGACAGGATTTTCAATGGAATGCTTTATAACAAAATAAAGCTGCTTTTACATTGTAATTCGGAAGAAAATTATTAGTTAACGTTACCGAGGACGCCTTGCTGACATATAACAAAAAGTTTTCAATCAGACCACGAGCCTTACAAAATTATCAAGTAATCGCCGGTCAGTAAAGTATTAATATTAACCCTTAGCACTGCAATGGCTTCTCTGAGGCGACACTGAAAATTCTCAGACTATTATTCAAAACAATTTGTACAATTACAAATATCTGTAATTAAGAAGTTAGTAAAAATCGGTTAGAAGTTATTAACAAATTTGATATGCGCAGAAGGAACAGAACCACGGGCAACGGAATTCTTGTATGACAGAAAAATGTCTCGAGTTAGGAATTAAAATTACTTGGAGTGCAGAAGGATTAATCAAGCGAACAAGAACATTTCATTTAATTTTCGCTTCTTGCATTCGACGCGGAACACGTCTGCTTTGCGGAAAGCTACGCAGTCTAATTGCACGCGTATTTATACGTTATTAACGAATTAATATCGACGAATTCTTGGAAAGGTAATCCATTCGGGTGTCGAAACGCTGCCGAGACAATTATGTCGGCGAGTTATTAAGACAAGGGAAGAATCCGGTCCGAGGGATCTCGCACGATCCAGATAGAGTATAGAGAAGTTCTCGGCGTGTCGTAGTCTATGATGGAATTTTGAGAATGTGTGCGAACCAAGGATGATATTAGATTCTTGGACAAAGTTTTCGCATGGTCGAGGTCTCGAGAGCTGTTCCGGAGACTGCTCGTCCGTGAGGAAGAGAACGCGTGTTAGCTAGCCTTCGGCATTGA
>CM052097.1:13502728-13588632 GCA_028453745.1 Agapostemon virescens
ATCTTGCGTATAAACTATATTTTGGCGAAGATAAATTGCCTCTTCCTCCTCGAAGAATAAAGAAAATCTAGTCGCTGGTACAAAGAAATAAATCGTAGACCAAGGTGTTACTGCCGAAAGGATAAAAGAACGAACGAAAAGTTTGCGGAGCTTAATTTTGCGAGAAACTTGTCGACGGGAACGCGAATTCGCATTAACATTCGGCCGGTTTACCAATAAACTACACAGCTGTGCAAATAGCCCGATGTTTTCTGGGACACCCCAATATCTCGCCGGTATAGCTCGGCGCGTTCAAGCCAAAGTTGCAAGTGATTTCGAGAGGCGGTCGTTAAACCTAGCCGACACGAGGTTGCTGCGTAATCGCGAAAGCAAGGAAAGTATTTAGCCGGTTTACGGGCACGGGCATAGAGAGGAGGCAGACGGAATGAGAAAACGGGAGAAAAGTGACGTCGGCGGTGGGAGTACAGGGTTGAAGGAGTGGATAGAAAGGTAGGGGAGGAAGAGGGTGCCGCGAGGTGGAGAAGGGGAGTGGGGGTGATAATTTGTTAGCATGCGCGCACCCCAAATGCGCGAAATCCCGTCGAAGTGCGGCTCGTGCGCATTGTTTCCTTGTTTGCCAGGTGTTTCGAGTACTTCGGCCGAGTGGGGGCCACGCCATTGTTACGAGAAGTCGCGCAACCGCTCGACAAAGCCGACGATCTAATGCTCTTTTATTGTGCATTGTGCTCGGCCAAATCAAGGAACGGGGAACACACTAACCAGGGGGTCCACCCGCTTCGATGCGATAGGGTGAGGTGCCTATGCTGCCGCCGACTCGCAACAAAGACCACGGAGGTCCTTCGTCTTCGCGATACACCCTCAGTTTTTTGTTTTTTTCCACCACTGTTTACGATGTCGCAACCTGAATGAATTTCGCAGCGGGACCTGTTCTAGCTGGCCGTCGCTGAAATCAACTTTTAGCCAAAATGAAAAATATTTAGCAACGTCTCGGTCTGATAACGTGGAAGCTTCCGGTTCCGGTTCCGGTTAACCCTTAGCACTCCAATGGCTCCTCTGAGGCGATACTGAAAATTGTCAGCCTATTATTCAAAACAATTTGTACGTTACAAATGTTTGTAATTAAGGAGTTAGTAAAAATTGTTGCTGTACGATTAACGGAAATAAATTTGATATGCACGAATGAAAATGAAAAGATGTCTCGAGTTAAGAATTAAAATTGCTTGGAGTGCCAAGGGTCAAACCTACCGAGCTTTAAATGAAGCTAATCTATATGTTGCCCTTTAGAAGATAAACGATTGTATTTATTTGCGCGATTCTTGTAGTAATAAAAATTTGAATGAAGAAATTTCATCAATTTTACATGTAAAATAAATATTTCAGACTGATCGGTATAACGTTGACGCAGATTATGATTCAGGGATGCAATCTTTCCATTTCTGATTATCTTTTTTAGAAAATTTTATTTCTCGTGTTTATCATATTTTTCTTGACATATACCCTCATTTTTCCAGTACTTTTTACGATAACGCGATCCGAATGTATTTTGCAACGGGTCCTGAGTAGCTGACCGTCGTTGGAATTAACCCTTAGCACTCGAGTAGCAACTCTGAGACGTCACGAAAATTTGCCACACTATTATTTAAAACAATTTTAACATCGCTATCTTTATATCTAAGAAATTGATAAAAATTTAACAGTTATAAAGACGAGTATCAGTAAAAAAAACCGCATATACATAAAGTGAAATAATTCATGTAGAATGAAACTATCCTACGTCAGAAGAATTGTTTTGGTTTTCTAGTTAAAACAGCTACGAGTTCAAAGGGTTAACTATTATTCGAATGAAATTTCCAGACCGAAATATTGTTTATATCGTTTATAGATAATACTGATCGGATAATCAAACTTTTTCCTTTTTAATTATTTCTTTATAAAAGTGTAGTGGAGATTTTGTAATAAAAATCGTGCCCATCGTCTTCATGTATATCGAGATATCACTGTGTCTCTCTTTTACCAACATCGTCCGTATATCTTGATCAATATAACCTTTCTAATATTGCAATAAACAAATTGAGTACATTTCTACTTATCTAATTGAAAAGTAGATTTTATTCGATGTCCGTCAACAAATGAAAATGTTCGTGAAATTATTATTGCTTCGATCTGTCGTAATAATATTTAGATTTATTTCAGTTATGCTCGTTCTTGTCTATGGTTTCTGCGGTTCTAAGACTTGAGAACGTATTCGCGTGCCTTACCGTGTAAATTAAAATGCACATCAAACGAATCGTTTGAACATGATCATATTTATTGAATGATGCGTTCAAATTTGCTTTCGTATAATCACGTTTTATTCTCGTAGCTCGATATTAATACTCTTAATCGTAAGTTGCATGAATGAGAGTCAAATAGGGGGTTGTGTTTGTTCCAAAAAAAGTTTATTCTGCTCCAACATTTTTAAAGTGAAAATTTATTCGAACCAGTTCCGTTTAGTGTACTGCGGCTTTTTGCCTGAATGGGGTTAGGATAGGGATCGACAATGTGCAACATGGAGTAAATGTCACGGTCATAGTAAAAATTACAAGTTCCACGATTACAGCACATTTAAATCACGAATGTGCCATGTAGGGGACACGCTCACTAGTTGATACAGACGTGGAACATTTGTAAACATTGCGGACTTCGTTAACACTGTCCGAAGCATTCATTGAATTTGCTCGAGTCTTATGCGGCTGTTTACCGTCGTGTTCGAGGATCTTTATTTCCGCTAATCACTTATCTCCGAGATGGAAACTTAGATCCTTCGTTCGAAACGGTTTCGTGTACACAAGAAACTAAAGCAGCTGTATTTTCGTTTTTTATAATTTATTCGACCGACTCTATGCAACCTAAAGAATCGTAGCTACTTCGTGAACTTATTCGTAAGCGAAACATCATGATCTCTCGGTGCTTTTTGTTTTGCAATTAAGTAGGCGTAAGTAGATTTGCCAAAACCTCGCAAAGATTTTCTGCAACGGTCGCAATTGATTGGTTATTCGATATATTGATCCAAGATTCACCCACGTTCGAACAAAAGCGATCCAACGTATTCGAAGAACGAACGAATCCTTTGAATCGGTAACTTTTCTTGAACCAGCTCCATAAGTGATTAAACAGAAATCCATCTCTTCGCAATAAGTAATTGTATTTGTATTCGGACTGTATATTATTGTCAGTACAATTCTGACTAATTTACAACGTAAGTATAGTCGTTATCTAAATCATAGGAAACGATTCGTTAAGTACACTCGCCGCGTGATGCCAATGCGCGTGACTATAATAAATACGCAACGCAACTTTGCCGACATAAATAAATAATATAAAATTGTATCGCAGCTTGTCTTCATTCTCTATGGACAAACAAACTTCGTAGACTAGTTCAATTGACTCTCTCTCCCTCTCTCTCTCTCTCTCTCTCCCTCTCTCTCTCTCTCTCTCTCTCGCTCTTTCTCTCTCCGTTTGACAAAAAAGATCCAAAGGGAATCGACAATTTCGTCTACATTATCTCCGATAAGGTTCACATCGACACGAATTCAGTCAAAAGTCGTATAAAAGACACATTTTGATTCCTCAACGTTTCAGACGATGGCGATCAAACGAGATCGCTCAGACTTTTCCGTTCCGAAGTTCAACTATTGAAAATATTGAGGCTTTCGATGTGTAGATACAAATCATTCATTTCTTCGATCGCTAACCAATGGAATCTACGTTATATTAGCTATAGAAAAACGATTTGTTCTTAAATATATTAAAATAGAGAAAGAAAATGAAGATTTTACTTCACACCACGATTATGTTTAACAACATAATTAAAAATGTTCTTTTCATCGTTCTCTTCAAGGTGTCCTAAAATATCCGTCGTTTGTACGAGAAAAATCTTTCAACAATTTCATTCGCAACACTCGACATTCGAACTTGTTCTTTTAAATACCCTAACTCCCCTCGGTGTGACTAGCATCATCGTATCAAATAAAAAAAAAAAGCGAAAACACAAGTAACTGTACCCGATGGAATCGTTACGACGAATTCAAACTAGATACAAGTGTCAACCAATTGCCGTATAAACTGCTGCGCATACATATACAGGCTACCGTCGCCGAATTAATTTTACGTTAACACCGATAACATTATGTACAAATTTATTAAAACAATGACTAGCTTCCGTAACCGCGCCGCTCCCGGCCGATATCTTGGACAATGATTTTTCCTTAGACTTTAACACGGATCTCTTTATCAGTAAACATTCGAATACAATCACAAATGAATAGGGAAAGTCTCGCCGCCGGTACGTCGTTTCCGGCTTCGCAGTACAACGCTCGACACTAACAGAAGTTCGAGGATGCGACTTTCAGCGGATAACTCGGAATAGTCGATGCAAATGATCGCAAACTCGGTTGCAGGCTCAAGGCCACTTTCCTCACTACCAATAGTAATAATATACTCTTCTCTATCGTTATACACGTTCGCATCGTCAAGATCTCCGAGACAATATCGTGTAGCCCAACCGATCGGTTCAATAACCTACAAACATCAATAAAAAATCACTCAAATCGTTAAAATACATTTCCATTCTCGTCTACGATCTCCTCCCGTCGTTGTCTCGCAAGCGATTGCTAAAAATGAACACGGAACAATGTGACCGGTACCCTCTCCACAATATTATTCCGAGACACACCCTAATCTCTGAAAATCAACATTAAACTGCGGGGTTATCCATCGAGAAGCTTCGAACGATCAATTAAACTCGCTCCCACTGGCAAACATTAATAAACCTCTGAGACTCGTCGAATAAGCTTACGGCCAATAAGCGTCGAGACTTGAACGTCGTCGAAACCGAAAGTGACAAAAGTTTCCATTCCATAAAATGTTCGATATTTACCGCTAGCCGATCGAAACGGAAACGCGATGTAGACGAAAACATTCAAATCTACAGGTCCTGGCCGACCGAAGTTGCCTGAGGTCCAGCACCGAGTCAGAAATACGATTCGATCATCCTAAACGCAGCGCATCAATTAAAGAACTCGTCGTCGTCGAACGGATCGTTCTCCCTGACGAATATATTTACTGACTCCGACTTTCTGATGTACTGATCCGTTCTGGACTTGTTGTTATTATTATTATTGTTGTTGCCGCCACCGTACTTCCCCTGTCGGCTGTGATTCTTCAGTGGCAGAGAGGTGGCCCGGTGATCGGGCACGTTGTCTTCCATCTCGGACTTGAACGCGAACGCGTCGTCGTCGTATCCGAGATCTCCGTTGTAGAACGAGTCCCGACCGCTGTCCTCCGTCACAAAACTGTCGGCTACCTGTTGGGTGTCCTTGTCGTCGCAGGGCAATTCTTCCGGAGTCGCCTTCAGATCAGAAGGTAGCCTCTGTCTGTCGGACGCGTCGCTGGAGGCGCTCGCCGTCGGCGTGAGATCGTCCTCAAAGTAACTGGACCGCTTGCTGTAGTCTCTCTGGAGCTCCTTTCTCGGCAGATCCTTCGCGTACCTTTTGCTCGAAGAAGGGCTTGCCGGCGGTGGTTTCTGCTCGGTCATGTCAGAACGGATTCGCGGCTCGATCGCGGCAAGAGAATCAGCAGCAGACTGGTCCGCGTGTTCCACGCTCTGCGCAAAATCGTCCCCGAACGGACGTTGGGGTTTGTGCCTCGGTATTCTCTTGCGATGAAGGCTCTCGCTCTTCGTCTCGGGTCCTTCCGACCAGTACGGTTTCTCTACCCAACTGTCGTACTCTTGGTCGCTGCCCCAATAACTTTCGCGGCTTCTCGAGCGTTGCGACGAACGTAGATAATCGTCGCTGCACTCGGATCTGGAGGTGCCGAACTTGCTTCGCGAGTCCGCGTACACCATGTCGGCGTTGCGACCCTCGTTAGCGCTGTTGGGTCTTTTCGGCCAGTACCTCTTTCTGCCGGTGGGATTGTATCTCGGCGAATCGTCGCCGGGTCGATCGGAACCGTACTCCTCGTCCCAAGTGTCCGGATAGTCGTGAGGTCTTTCCCTGCCTTCTCGATAGTAATAGTAATTCTCTCGTGTGGCGTAATCCCCGTCGGGCGGACCCGGCGTTCTCCTGTTCCAGAATCTCGCGTCCTCTTCCCACCTTCTTCGGTCGCACTTTCTCCTGTACCATCTGTCCTCCTCGTGATAGCCCATGCTCTCCTGACTACCGAACCTGTCCTCCTCGTTCCACAGCGCCAACTTCCTTTTCCTCTCCTCGTCGTAGTACGGTTCGTGCGGCCAGTTCCACCGCTGCGGCTGCGTTCTGCACTTCCAGTGAGCCTCGTACTGATCCTCCTCGTCCTTGTACGGCATCTTTCGGTGAGGATAACGCCTCAGTTCCTCCTCCCATTGACCCTCGTCGTGCCAGAACGAAGGGTCGCGCGGCCTGTGACTAGGATTTTTCAGCCACACCGCTTGGTCGCGAGACTTCTTCATCATCCTGTCACGGAAGTTTCTGTCCCTCTTACTGGCAGACGCGGGTCCAGTTTCCTCGTAGAACGGTCTGTCACCGAAGGCTGGTGCGTTGAATCTTGCCGGATGACCACACCAGAATCTACCATCGCCTCGAAGCCTTCCGTTGCTCTCCTCGCTCTCTTCCTCGTCCTTCCATTCGTTGTCGCTGTCGCCGGATTGTCGATAGACACCCTTGAACGTGGATTCTTTGTGGAACTCCTTGCCGTCCGGTGACCATGGCGACGTATTCGTTATCGGTGGAGGACCCTCGCTCGGTGGTCTCTCGGCTGGGAATAGACCAGTTTTGAATTTCGCCCAGTTTCCGTCATCCTTACCGTCGTCCCTGTCCTGCTTCAGCTCGGTGAGCGGGCAGAAAATGTCTTGCACGTTCAACGGCTTGATTTCTTTGGTCGTGGGTGTACTGGTACGCAACATCTTGATCTCTTCGAAAATGTCGATCTCTAGCGGTTTCGAATCTTCGTCCGTCTTCGGTTGTTTCTTCGGACTGGAAGACGACGGCGGAGTATCGGAGAACAGATTCACCAGTTCCGCCTCGGCTACGCCTTTCGATTGGATCGAGGATTGAATGACGGGGGACACGCGACTCGATGTAGACGCTTCCTCTTCGGTCTGTTTAGGCAACGACTCTGGCTCGCCTATGATCTCACGCAGCGCAGCGTACCTGTCGCTGGACGTCGACACCGAGGATTTCACTTCCGCTATGTCCGTCCATGATCCGTTCTCGTCTGCGTTGTTCTCTACAGGTTTGTCGGAGTCTTCGTTCGCCTCGCTGATCTTTTCCGGTTCCTCCGCTTCGGTAATCGAATTTCTTCTTTCGGACTCTTCCTCAGCCTCGCCGGTAGTCTGTGTCGTGAGGAAGTCTGCGACAGTCTCCGTTTCGGTAATCGAAGTCCTAACTTTGCCCTCGGTTTCCACAGACTGGGTCTTCTCGCTGGTCAGGCTGGAAGACGATTCGTTCTCTTCGGCTTTTACATTTCCGGACTCGTCCTTTGCCAAATCCTCGTTACTCGGCGGAAGCTTGACCATCAGATTCACTAGAGAAGCCAACGACTCCGTTTTGCTCTCGTCGTCCTGCTGCGACTCGGTACTGTCGAACATTTCCTTCACCACGTCAGATGTCTCCTCTTCCACGCTGCCTTTCATTATGCTCTCTTCGTTCTTCTCCATCTGCTCTAGTTCTAGTAACTCTCTGAACACCGCGTATTTGTCGTAAGTGCAGTCGTATTTGATTTCTTGGTCCTTGAACTGAGCGAAACATTGACTTTCCGTGTTGAGTACCGGCTGATCGGATTGCGTCTGCATAATCGTCGTGGATTCTTGCGCGACAGGCGTGGCATCCTTGCTTTCGTTCGCAGGAGTTTCCTTAGCCGAGAGGATAGCCAGACACTCGGTCAGTTGTTGAAGCGTCAGACTGGTCAGCTCTTGAACGGTCATCCCTAGACTGTTAGCCAATTCGTTTAGGTTAGACGACGTCAATTGGCTCAGCGTTATGTCCAACGACGGCTTCGCTTTCTTCGTGGACGTGGACGTGTTCGTAGACGTAAAAAACGTAGACAGATTCGTGGTGGGCACCATAGAGCTGAACGAAACCTCGAAAGTTGGCGTGGTCATTGAACTGATGAAATCTGATTTCTCGTCAAAGTGTCCTTTCGCGTCTTTCGTTGGACTTTTGCTCCTTTCGTTCGCAGGTATAGGCGCAGGTTGCTCTTGCTCAGGGAAATCGTAATGGAAGTAACTTTCGGTGTGCGGTGGCCGCGGCGGAGGCTTCATGGCACCTCTGGCACCCTGCTTTTTCGGGGGCAATGGCGGCGGATTGATCAAGATGTTAGTAGCCCCTCGAGGCGGTGGTTCAGGTACTAGTTCCAGCTCCGCGGAGGAGCTGGACAGTCTCGAGTTCGCGTCGGAGGAGCACGATCTTAAAGGGGATGCTGGTGAATCGCTGGTCGCAGAAAAATCTACTGGGAACGGCTTATCTATAGACTGGGCTTTATTATTCGGTAAATCGTTATTAAATTCTTTTCTATGGCCCGATTTAATGGGACTAGAAAGTTGGACTAAACCGTGCATGGACTCCGTAGAGGCTTTGTCCATCCTAATAAGCAACACACCAGTCCCAACGGCGGACACGGTTGAAGCTGAAGACTTTGAAGCGGTTCCGTCCTCGAGCGGTAAAGCAACTGCGAGCGGCTGATGGTGAGCCTGTTTCGCAGCAGTTTCCGACCTCCGCGATGAGTCGGATCGCGAGCATACTGGTTGGACCGCCTCGTCTTCGTCGAGTCGATCAAAGTTCGCGAACTTATCGTCGTCGAATTGATTGTCCTTTGACGTCAAATCGTTTCGTACCTGTTGCACATTTTCCATTGAGTCCGAGTTGGTGGGTACTAGGTCCTTCAGCACTTTCTTCGGAGGGTTCTTCAAGTGCTGGAAGAAGTCCTTCTTATCCACATATGGTTTTAACAGACCGGTTCCTAGGGGATCTAACTCTGTGAAGACGTCTATTTGGGGACTTTTAGTCTGGGACTGTAACAAATTAAGTATTCGAATTGCAGGATAAGCAGATGGATGGTTATTAAGTTATCGTCATTCATAAATGTAGTTCAGTCTCATAAACCGATGAAATAACGTCGAAATCTAAAATTAAAGGTGCTCAAAAAGGTGAGGAAAATACGGTATAAATTTACGGTTGGAGAATAAACAATTCTGAAGGTAAAGGGATCCTAAAACACGTGTTGTAACTCTAATTTAGCAATGAAAGCATAGGGAACCAAATCCTAGACTAGATACGTTTACAAGGACTAAATGTAAAGCTACAGTATTGACCTCCTCCAAATCCTTCTTGATCGGTGTGGTCTTCGCCGGACTCGTGAGCTCGTTATCGCTAAACAAATCCTCGGTTTCCTTGTCGAACCATTGCATCGAATTTTGAAATGGCGGCGTCTTAGTTGTCACTGTCGCCGCTGGACTGGACGTAACCGAGGATTGTGAACCGGAAATTGTTTGTTGCCGATCTAAATGTCCTCTTTTGGAACCCGACGGAGGCGGTGGTAAAATCGGTCGTACAGTGTCTTCCAACTGTAAATTGTCATTTGAAAGAATGCGACGTTACTCGAAGATCATTAACAAAGCAATAAATCAAGCGATCGATAAATGTCTTGAACGAGACGTACTTTCATATTTGCAAATGAATCGCCAAACGGATCAGCCTCGAAGAGATTATCACCGGTGGCTGATTGATTTTCGGGAGTTATTTTTTCCACATGACGGATTCCTTGCTGTAGAGAATTCAATTCGAATTGCAAGTCTAACAAATCCGCTATTACACCGCTCTGCGACTCGTTTCGTCTATCGGATTGTTTATCCATGTCTGAATTCGTGTTCTTCACTCGATGAAGGTATGTTTCGCTACCAGCTGCACCCTGACGGAAATAAGAATTAGTTAATCATTTATATGGCATTCTTTGATAAATCAATAACAACATCTTGCTAAATTTACTTTCGTGTCTGGGGTTGGTTCAACGAAAATACCGCTAGTGTGACACTTAACGACGCTTATGGGATTCTGTTCCAAGTGCTGCTTCGTCAACTCGACTTCTTTCTTTTTCAGTTCGAAAACCACTTGGAACAAGTCTTTCATCGCAGTCACCACCTGCGTAACAACACGATGAGCGTGTGGAGAAACTATAAATTACTGTTAGCAAAACACAAACGTTGTCGTCTAATAATATAACAAATGTCACGGGGACAAGCTTTATTTAAAATTAGATAAAATCGTTAACGTTTATTGTACATATCGTACATTCATACACCGATTTCCTGAAACAATATTATTAAAATGCTCGAGAGAAAGAGCTTCATATTTCTGAAAATGGTTTCGAACGTTGTGTTCTATGCACTTCAGAAGAACGTTCTGAAAGAAGGGAGACAGAGGGAGTTGAACTCGGAAGATATCGCAGTCCCTTTGAACGAGCACGAAGGGAATCATGTATAATCGAACAACAATCTCCCGCGGCGTATCGTTGGAGTGCTAGGCCGAATCGTATAATGCAATTATTTACATGCCCCTCCGGAATTACCGAGCCACCGAGGTCGATATTGCTCCTCCGGATTGGACAAATATCATTTTAGACCCCCTTGCTTCGCTAAAGCGAATCATTCACGATAAATGACACGCTTCAGCCGCGTTTACGAATCGTATTCCCGCCCGAACGGTTCCTCCTCTCGAATTAAATCTTGCCAGCTTATATTCCCAATGCTTCTCAAAGGAGCCATTCAAATTGCAAAAGGATCGCACGCTTTTTCCATTTCGCATTTACGCTTAGATGCAATAATTATAACGCTGCACTGTGTTCAGATTTATTATTCGACATTTCATAGAGTTCTTACGTTGCACAAAACATTGCCTAAAATAAGTAATTGCAAACGCAAGAAATTGCATAACGCATTTATACTACGTTCGATGCATAATGTAGATACGATCGATTTGTTACGAAGTTCAAAGACGAGTATATAAATATCTACTCTACGATTGGGTAAATCTTACTTGGTTCGCTGATTTGTCCGTCTTGATGCCAAAGAAACGATGCCCCATATCCGGTGACCCAAAAATATATCCGAACGCTCTCGAGTCGTTCACGTCCTGAGCGATGAACGATATCTTATGTACAGGATGGTGATGGCGACAATCCTGGAAAAAATATATTTAAACTCTGTCCTTGACATTACTGTACGCCACCGGGAATTACAGAACAAATGCTCGGTTACACTCAGAAGATCGTTAACAATTTATTCGGAAGAACATTTTAGAAATTCACGAATATACCTTGCATCTACTGCTAACATTGTGTTTTTCTCTCAACCGTCAATTTATTGAAACAATTCTTAAACCGAATCACCGTTTATTTAAAGGATCGTCTGTTACTACTGGGCACTGGATTTTGTATAAAAAAAAATTCGTTTAAACATTACTGATGCACTATTTAATAACTAATTAACACGTTCACTACCAGCATTTCTTTCACTTGCTTACCTTCGCTTTTCTTAAATGAAACGCACTCCGTTCACGAAATATTAAAACAGATTAACTATTAACAATAGGCGCTAAAAATGACTTGTTTACATTACTCGAAAGAGTGTATACTCGAAGAAATAGATTTGTCGAATAATTCCTCATGGATACACGTTTGCAATCTTAATAATCGTGAATTAAAGGTATTAGGAGCCGCCATTTTGACGGGTTCTGTGGGCCAAGTGTGACCAACTGTAATGGGGAATCATTCGTGTTTGGACGATTTCGAATTGTTTATAAAATTCACGTATCTTGCTTCATGCTGGTTATAAAATGTTTCAACAAATTATTTGTCAAAGTCATTGTGGAACCTCAATTTAGGAAGTTCGAAGGTACCACATGAATTTTTGCAATTTTTTAAGTACCACTATTCTCTTTACAGATGGAGTCCCTTCAGACATGAAGTGTTGTATACAGTGCTTTACGGGTAACTGTAGCATTGTTTTTATTCTGTTTTCTTATCTACCGAGATAACGCTCCGCTGAGTTCGAACAGGTAGGAGAAGAGTGGGGATGGATTGTGGACATTTAGCACGCTCGACCGAGCACGTGTTACTTCGCGCGCTTTTCTCTCATTGGTTAGTGATTTTTCGTTAATAATTCGTAAAAGAAACCGCAGATTGAATTTTCGCAAAGGAAAAAGTTGCGTCAAATGACCTCAGGAACCCCTCATTTCCCGCTGTTACGATACTTTTGGGACATCGTGTATACATCTCAGATCTTTCGTAGTTTACATTTTGCAATTTTTTTTAAGGAATTCTCTAGTATATCAATTAACAACATCTATGAAATTAATTCAACTGTCTTCGAATAAATCGCGGGATTGTAGACGAAAAAATGTATGCTACAGTGGCTAGGAATATGTTAAGATTATTAAAAAAAGAAATAAATGTCTGTGTAGATCCTCTATCATGCAGTTGGTCCAGATAAATTTTATTTTACACAATCATCCGTAATCTAGTTATTACTACATAATTAACAATAAATGTATTATAAATAGACTGCGGATCCTTTTTTACCAAATTTCGTTTTTCTTTTCAGCCTGTTATTAAATTGAAAGAAACACGCGAATGTCCTTAAATCTTTTTTAACATGTCCGTTACTTTAAACTGTCCAAACTCGTTGCCGTTATAAACACATCAAACCCGCAGTCTAATTACCAGAGAATCTAAACTATTTAGCGTACATGGATAACACTTACGAAACCTGTGTTTACATAAAGAAACTGAACATTGTTGCTTCGCTGTACAAATTTGTTAAAATGATTACGTAATTACCATGAACAGTTATGATAACGAGTAATTGTCGGTGCTCTTACCCCTGATTTTTCGTCCCGCAAACGTAGTCCATCAATGCTGATCTGAACGGAGATTCGTTGTTTGTGCTCGCCGGCGGCGCGAATCGCCATTTTCAGATCCGTCAAAGCAGCTTGGCACATCCGGTCTCCGCGGGCTTCCGATACTTCCAATATGCCAATCAGTTTTGCCTTGAACGACACACCCTCTCCAAGAAATCGGGCTGGTTCGTTCTTGACTGTAAGGAAAGCCGATTTTCGTTTCGTTTTTGTTATCGCTATCGCGTCGAGAAATGTCCGTGTTCACCGCTGGATTAAATACACGTGTAAATACGTCAGACTATTTTTATCTTTCTACAACGTACTGTGCTTCGACGACGATCCCCTGACCGGGGAAATTGAAAATTATTAAAATTTTCCAATTGTTAAACATTCTAGTTAGACACTAGTTCCCGAGAGACGCTACCGGCCGAAAATTCAACCAGAAGAATTTTGAGAAACTTTATCCTTTGCGAAAATATCATACACGGCTTCCTTTTCGAGTTATCAACGATAAACGCGGATCAATCGGAGTTAAAGCACGCGCCCCGTAGCCGCGACCTGATTGGTCCTTGTTTTTCCTGAATAACTCCAAAAACCGAAACGGCGAATCGCGATTTGGCAAAGGAAAAAGTTTCTTCGAATAACCCTAGAAATCGACCCTTTCAATCTTGCGGAATATATATTCGTTTATTAACCCCTTGCACTCGAATGGTGACTCTGAAGCACCACTAAAAATTGTAGGACTATTATTTAAAAGAATTTTTACATCGCTACGCTTGTATTTAGGGAACTGTTAAAAATTTATTTGCTTTAAGGACGAGTGATAGTAAAAAACTAAAATGCCTTGATTTCACGGTGAAACAGCTCCAAGTGCAAAGGGTTAAAACTGTACCCGCCAAAGTACGAAATGTTTCGAAATGTTGTAAAACCACAGTGAATATCGCAGAACTGATTTTTCAAAAGGCTCTCCTCCCTACATGACGCCGTGAAGGACAGATCGTGCAACGACTAATAAAGGAACGTGAAATCTGTCGCGGTAGATGCTCGTTTTAATAACCCCGCATGTGGCCTCGTTCAAGCTCACGCAAAGTAGAATCGTTCGGCGCGAAAGTATTGAATTATCAGATTCGAAGCTGCAGGGGGTTCGAGCTGATCTGGCCCCAACGATCGTTTCAAACCTCTTCAACTAATATATCGATCGGTCGTACGATCAATTTGATCTCGTGAAAACCACGCGGAACGAGTCTCGTCGAGTGTGCTCCGGACAAGCAATTTATTTTCTTCTTCGTCACCCTAGCCCCGGCCGAATCGGTGGCTGGACAAATTGAATTTTTGCCCGAAAGGGATTCGGCAGTTTTAGGCCGATCGAGAAATTTGAATACAGGTACATCGGCTTCACGGCCGCCGTTCTTCGACTCGGTATCATCCGACAACACCAACCGCGCGGGCCCTTTGTCTTTCCATCGACAATTTGTCGGAAACTCCCTTGGTCTACAGCGTTTTTGCGCAGACTTTTTACGACCCCTCGCGACTTTAATAATCACGACCACACCGGCACATTTGTTTGAACGTTCTCGTGCGGCTCGAGTGGAGAACGCCAACTGTCGATACTTCAGACTTTATCCGGATAACCAATTCATGCCCTTCCCCTCTCCTCAGAACCCCTCTCGCCAAGCCGTTTTCTCCATCATTGACGGTCACCTTTGTACCAGCTTTTTCCTTCGCACACATCTTCCTCTGCCAAGTCTCCTGGCACACGAGACTTTTATTGCCATCGCTCTGTCACAACAATCACTCTTGCATCGAGCATCGCCAGCGTAAAACAATGGGGTCGATAGAATACGAGGATCTTGCCAGATGGATCGTAAGTATCGCTAACTACCCTCCAACTGATCCCACACGAACGCAAAGGTATGGTGAGCGTAGTCCTTTTTTCGATGTTCAACAATAGGAACTACCAAACCAGTCGAAATTACTAGTCCCTACTTATTTCTTTAGCAATTACTGCAGTTATAAAAATATTTGCAATTGTAATTTTCCGATATACTTTTTTAATGAATCACGTGTTATAATAAAAAGTGAATGAAGTTTTAATAGATGCAGTCTTGTTATTATCACAAAGTAGTGTTAACACTAGAACTACCAAACCAATCAAAATGACTGATCCCAATTATTTGTTTCGCAATCGTTGAAATTATAAAAATGTTTTTATCAGAAATTTTCGGATGTGCTTTTTTGATGAACCACATGTTATAATAAAAAGTGAATGAAGTTTCAATAGATGCAGTCTTGTTATTACCACAAAGTAGTGTTAACACTAGAACTACCAAACCAATCAAAATGACTGATCCCAATTATTTGTTTCGCAATCGTTGAAATTATAAAAATGTTTTTATCAGAAATTTTCGGATGTGCTTTTTTGATGAACCACATGTTATAATAAAAATTGAATGATGTTTGAATAGATGCAGTCTTGTTATTATCACAAAGTAGTGTTAACACTAGAACTACCAAACAAATCAAAATGATTGGTCTCAATTATTTGTTTCGCAATCGTCGAAATTATAAAAATATTTTTATCAGAAATTTTCCGATGTGTTTTTTTGATGAACCACATGTTATAATAAAAATTGAATGAAGTTTAAATAGATGCAATCGTGTTATTATCACAATGTAGTGTTAACACTAGAACTACCAAACAAATCAAAATGATTGGTCCCAATTATTTGTTTCGCAATCGTTGAAATTATAAAAATGTTTTTATCAGAAATTTTTGGATGTGCTTTTTGATGAAACCCTATATTACGATAAAAATTGTATGAAGTTCGAATAGGAAGAGTTTCGTTGTTATTACAAAGCAATGTATATCGTTGGATTTATTGTTCGGTAGTTTTAGAGTTAAAGAACTCATGAATCTTTCAAGTTCGAGAACGTGATGTGTTCAAGTTGGAAAAAGGAAGCATCCAGTAACAGAGAAATTTTGGGTCGACACGAAAGTAAAATTCTATTTCGAAAAGAAACTTTTCAGCTTTCTGAACAGTTTGTGCTTTTTAGCATGAGGGTGATTTTGAAAATTGATCTATCGAGAATGTCTTTTTTCGCCATTACTAGGTGTACTTAAAGAACTCGTGAACCTTTCTAGATTGAGATCGTGGTGTGTTCGAGTTACAGAGAAATTTTGAGTCGATGTGAAATTTTATTTCAAAAAGAAACTTTTTAGCTTTCTGAACAGTTTGTGCTTTTTAGTCTGTTTCTTGATTGTCTTTTTTCGTCATTACTAGATGTAGTTAACAGTAGAACTACCGGACCAGTCAAAATGACTGGTTCATAATTTTTTCTTTCACAATTCCAGAAATTATAAGTATCTTCATTGGAAAGTTTCGAATGAATTACTTCATTGAAGCAGACATTCTAATAAAAATGAGACAAGGTCTGAATAGATGCAGTCTCGTCGTTATTACCAGACAATATACATCAGTCCAGTTATTACTTGGTAGGTCTAGTGTTAAAGAAAAATTTGAAGTTATTGAAATATAACATTATGCGACAGCAATAGAATATAGTATGGAAGATACTATGCAGAATATGATATGGTAGTCTACACCCGGCAAGAAAATTACGTTCTAAAAGCAAAGGAAAATTTATGGGGAGTTTAAAGGTGGAAATTTGAGTGCGCGGGGTGTTTAAAGTGTCTGGAAATTTAGAGAATTAAGAAACTTCGTGTGCATGTAGAGTAAGGCATTTGTATCATGAACCCGTCTTTGTTCGTGCCGTAATGGTGGCTTAAAAGTTAAAATCAACCCTCGAAGAGAAATTCTTGTATATACAATTCCTCAAAAACGGTAATCAATATCGAAAAAGAATTTCAACAGAAACTGCATCTCGTCTTTATATTCATAAAACTGTGTAATAATGATTATCAAAGAGACCGTCTGGAAAACGCTTTAACGTGCCTAAGTACACCTGACTGCCCAAAGAACTATTATAATTAATTTTTTTTTTAAATTTTGCCGGTAATGCAAATTTTGGGAAATTAATGGATTTAAATTGTATTGGGATTATATAAAATAATTATCTATATGTACGCTGATAAGATTGAAAATAGCGAAATGTTTTATTATGAAACTGAACTAACCAATAAAACTTTCTTTTCATCATTTTGAATAACTAACTTTTAAATAATTTTGAATGCAACTATTTTATATTATTTTATAAGAAATAAGTAAAACGTATCTATTTAAATTCTAAATCTGTTCAATACATTTTTACAATCTCAATAATCGTAAATTAAAGAACTAAAACCCTACATTGTATTAACCTAAAATCTTAATTTATAAAATATATATCGCAAACGTAATATTGAAATGGTCTACATTTGCTATATGTTTCAGTAGAACAAACAAAAACTTCTACCATTTACAAAACAGATCTATCGTATCCAGAAAGACCACGCCAGAGAGAATGTTCGCCAAAGAAGGTAGAAGAACAACGATTGAATCTACCTAAACTCTGCAATTTAAATAATTATACCATAACCTCCTAAATGACAGTTGCGTGGCGAACGGTTTTGAAATATTACGCAAACAAAATTATCGATCAGTAAACACGTAGTTTTCTCCAACATCGACACCGTGGAACTTAGGATGTCTTCACGCTTATAATTTTAATTCTATAAACTAACCGTACGTATCATTTCCGGCGTAATATTACTCATTTGTAAATAAAGTAGTATAATCTGAAATTAATATTTGTCGAAGTGATTAGTATGTCCACCTGGCGGTGAGGTTACGAACGAGCACAGAGAATAACGCTGCATCAGCACGGTCGGTAATGTAGAATTGCAACGAAAGCTCGCGCGAAAATCGCGATTCGACACTGTTGTCTCTCTCTCTCTCTCTCTCTCCCCCTCTCTTTCTCTCTCTCTCTCTCTCTCTCTCTCTCCCTTTCTCTCAAGAAAAGAAAAAGAAGAAACAAAAAAAGAAAGAAAGAAAGAAACTCGACGATATCAGCGGATCGCAATCGAATAATAGAATTCATGCAACTATACAGTACATTATACTACCATTTCCTGTCATCTTAATCCGCCTGATTCGAATCGAGCGACTGTCGTCTTTCTCCCTCTTAAAGAAGGGAAGCCATATTCCAAAGCTCCCTTTGACCGATCTGCAGGGTGATTTCACGGACGTCATGCTTCAGAAACATTGATAAAAATTCACGGAACAAGGGCAAAGCCACCAGTCGCGGCACGAAAACGTTGATTCGAATCACAACGAACCCACTAAACCACAAGACAACGTCGACGCAATCCACGTTCCCCGACGTTTCCATGAATATTGTGCAATTCGTAGGGGGTGGGTTTTTTACTCACACTTGCACGGACTGGTTCTCTTCCGTAAGGTCTGCATCGATAGTTCCGTGTAGGCGACGATAGATTATCGGAACACAGCAGAGAAAATATTACCCGATCTTTTTCTCTTGGCGCACCCTCGGCCGCCGCACTATCGTGGATAGAATTCTCTCAACACAGGCACATGTCGCTCACACTTGTCTTTCTCCCTTGCCTCTATCTTCGTCGGCCCTTGCGCTACTATTTTTCCCTTTCTACTCCCTCTTTCTCTCTCTCTCACTCTCTCCCTCTCTTTCTCTCTCTCTCTCTTTCACTCTCTCTTTCTCTCACTCTCTCTCTCTTTCTCTCTCTCTTTCTCCCTATCTCTCCCACTCTCTCACCCTTTTTCACCCGCGGCCTATCTCGTGGCTCTTGTCCTGTCCAGACGTTACTCTTTCGCTACTCCCTCTGTCTCCCTCGTTTCGCGTATTTCCACGGACGTACCGAACTCGCCGCGTTTTACACGCGGTCGGTACCTTTCGCTCCGCAAACGCGATCGCACGCTCTTCACGGAAACAACGAAGAGAACACCGAAGTCGCGGGGACACACAGTTCCAGGGGTCTGGTCCTCGTGACAGAGACGCGCGGCGTGAAAATACGAAGAAAGTAACGGCCGCCTCTGCCAGCACGGGTCATCCATGTTAGCCTCTCTTATTGATCAATAATATACACCATCTAGTACGCGGCGTTGTCGCTTCGGGGCCGCAGGGAACGTTTCCCGCTTCGCGCGCGGTTTTCCTCTAGCCATTCTCACGTCTCGTTCGAAACTCTATACAACGGCGTCGATTGTTTTCTTTACGGTTTCTTTTTCCAGTTTTTTTTTTCTTATACTTTCACGTAACAGGTGATCCACAACAAGATCACGAATATCGTTCGAGCAGTTCTCTTAATTCGGTCGAACGTTAAACAGTCGAACGGTCGTTTTATTTTTCGTCGCAAGGTTCGATCATGGTGGCGCGATTGCGAACTGTATCATGACGTTTACTCCAATTCGAACTTGATAACCGTTTTCACAGGTCCTTTTTTTAAAGCAATGGTTACGGGAGGGATGAAATGTTATTCGCTAATCCGCTGTATCTCATCGCGGATGTACACGTTTTCAGTTGTTGTTTACAATGTTTTTGTTTGTGCAAAAATATAGTGGGGTGCGTTCGGAGGATGCGACATCTTAGCGGATGTAAGATGTTAAGAATTGATAATGTCGCGAAGTGTTGAAGCCTGTACCGATGTTTAATCGATGAGATTTTATTTATGACACATTTCGTTAATATTTAAACGTGTTATCCGCAATTTCTTTTCCGGTTATCGTTCCCTGAAACGAACATTCTACAGACATAGGGATAAATCATAGACAAATGTTGACGAGTGGAAAGTCTGTTGCGTGGATGCTCAACTAGTCGCGCGACCGAATCGATAGATGGCGCTGTCGTGTAACCCGCGAAAACAAAGATTGTTTTAATGTATACAAATCGTTCAATATTCATAATATCTATATTACGATATTAGTAATTCGTCAAAATAATCCATCGTTCGATCAAATGGTTATTTAATATTGGACATTATTAATCCATTTCGAGAATAGCTTCTGAGAAACAGACAAATCACATTCTTATTTTCAACACGTTATTATTATAATTACTTTCCAATTGGTGGTTCGGCAAAAAAATATAACAACATACAAGAGAACAATCGTAACGGGATCCGAATTTAGTATGGAGATAGGTGATTTTTTCATGAGCCTAGGGTTGACAGGTCAAGCAGGTCGCATATTTTAAAGTTGGACAGATCACAATCTGCAGTTACCATTCTAGATTCCATCTATACTATACAGTACGGAAACTACTCATCGTTCGACTCTCAGGCTTCACTCGGTAAAAAGTAATCTACCCGTACTTCATTATCTGTCCTCTGATTCTAGATTAAATTATCATAAGTACATCACATTGTAAATTAAAGTGCAACACTCGAACGTGTAATTGATCGAACCATTCGCGTTATCTACGGAAAATAATGCCAAGTCACGAAATACATTAAACATTAATATATTCAGTTAACGACATACAATGATCATTTACGAGTGCACATGGTACAATTAAAACAAAATACGTTCGATATCGAGAGTCCGCGAGCGGTGATTAAATTTCGATTAAATAATAATCTACGAATGAGACGCGGGTGTAATGTACGATCTTCGCAATTCTCGGATTCGTTCATTCGCGAAGCAATGGTCAAGTGGAAAATAGTCATGTGCAAGTTTTCCCGGTGCAAATAGTGAACGCAAAAGTTGCGGAACGCCATTGGCCGAGTAGCAGGTTTAACAGTGGTATCGAAGTCACGAGTCCTCAGTTCGCGCAGAGCCGCTAGAGCAGGAGGATGTGTAGTAGTGTTTGTTCCGCATTGCTGCGAGAGTCTTAGAGAAAAAAAGTTTGGGACTGAGTGAATTCAAGTTGTTTCTCGGCAGCAATCGCGTCTCGAAAGCATATTCAAGCAGATCCGTCGCTTGATAAATGAATGCGCACCATGACATCCCGTGAATACCTTATTGTAACGTTAACGATTGTATTCGGGATCCATGCAGTCAATACGAACGCCAGATCGTGGGGTAAGTAAATCGATGGATCTATGGGATAGATCGTGCGCGACGAACAAAACCCGTGTCAACGTAATGACAATAATAACACGACTCGAACACGAGGTTGCCCGGACAGAGTACCGTGTTGCGGGTTGTGTAGTACAGTGCCGACACCATTCACGCGGCTTCCTTCGTCACGTACGCCACTTCTCCAGGATCGCTTTACCATGTTGAAAGACGAAACACGGTCGAAAGGTGAATGAAACCGACCCTCGATTCGCATCGAAATGCACGGTGGGACCATCGTGGTGCTTATTACAACGTTAATCAAACCATTACTTGTCCTTACACCTGTTTACGTAACGAATGTCAAACTGTTACGTGCGACCGTATTAACCGTGTGCATGTACAAATTGTATGAATTGTAGACGGGAACAACGGTGGTCTTCGGAATCGTTTGCTTTTGCCTAATGCACCCGGCGATATATTTGAATTTTTCCATCGAGCTGTATCCATTAGACGATAACAAAACGCCTCTTCTGTCATCCGGCACGGCGACTTGGTAGATCCATGCATAGAAATCTGGCGCGTACGGGACAAAGAAACGAAACGGAACGTTTCACTAGGGCATCGAGCAAATTACCTCGTGTCGTGACCTTTTTAATCTACCGAGTTTTTCGCTCATCTCGTTATGAAGCGCCGGTGGCTGGGACTCTCTTATTAGAACGCCGATGAGAATAAATCGTAAGGCGTATCGTTTGCCGTTCGCATGGAATTCGCAATCCCTTCACGGACACACACGCGTGTTACGGAACCGTATTCGGGACGCATGTGAAACTTGGTATAAGATCCTCTGTTTTATGCTCTATTTATGCAGCGATTGTTTAAATAGCTATTAGATGGCATTGGAAAATTAGATTACGTAATGCGCGAGTTAATGAATTTATAATTCATGAATTTCGAACGTCATCGTTGATTGATACCAACGGTTGACGCGCGCGTATGCATTACACTTGGGATATGTTATTCGATTTATTCGGTTCGTTAACTGTAAATTGGTAGAAGCGTGACAACTGACTTCAGCGGTTGCTGGCCAAATAGGTTACCTTGGAATTCGCGGTTTTTTTCGTTAGACCAATAACTTCAGTCTTACTTCGATTCGACAATATTTGCGCGATTATAACAAACGATTGCGATCAGAACGATCATCGACCAGAACTGTAATTTGTCAAGATTTCTTATCTCGCAGTTGTGTCGCGAAATTAAACCTTTGAGCAATTAATGTGTCGGAATTTTCAAGAAAAAAAAGGAATGCGAAAACCAAAGCGGAAATAATAAAAAGATGAATCAGCTGTCTGTTTAACTTTCCACTCTTTTTTTTCTTTTCCAATGAATATTCATTAACCCTAGTCACATCGAATTTTTAAAGCACCGTATTAAATCAGTTTACATACTCGGTCATCGTTTAAAGCTAACGTTCCGATCGAATATTTTTATAATTACTTGAAAAGCAAAATTTATTTTTCAGTTTTCATATGGTTTTCATATAGTATTCGTTGTATTTCATTCCACTCCATTCCATCCCATTCGGTAGCTTTTAATGGAACAAACTGGTATAAATATCTTCCTTTTTTTATTAAATTAATCCTTGATAAGATGTATATCAAAAAATGATATAAACCTAGGGATTTCCTGCCTAAAATTATTTTAAATGTATTATCATCGTTGAACTTTCCAATAGGAATTCTTCGTTATCTATATAAATGAATCGGTGAGAAATATCAATATCGATATCTATCAGTTAAATATACCAGATTAGCATCGTTTGAAGATCAACGATAATAGTGGTTCATAGAATTATATAAGAATTATATAATAATGTAATAATACGTGTGAAAATATTCAAGTTGTTCAAGTGCAAAATTACAATGCAATCTAGATCAATTATTCTATCTATAGTTATGAAACTGTTTCTTAACCACTACTTACACTGTTAAACTGAAATATACATTGTTTATTAAAACCGATTTATCATATATTTGGTATTATTGAAAAGTGACAAAATTATTTTCGTCGACACGACAACTGATATAGTACTCGTATTTTTTTTTTTTTTAATATATCTTTAAGCAATTTAGATAAACGAAGAAACACAAACGAGAAAAATTACTTATTGTTAGTAACTTCTGCCAAAAAGAGGATTGTAAATTGTAACAAGCAAAACGATCGCAATAGCAACATAACAAATGAATCAATTAAGCCTATTATTAGGACTTTCAATAGTTGCACTGTAAAAAAATTATGCCTAACAAATTGTTTTTACATTGTAATTTGTAATCAAATTATTAGACAGCGTTACCGAGGATATTATGTTGATTTACAATCAAAATTACTGTTAGCGTTGAGAGATTTATTGAAAAGTTTTCAATCACAGACAATGGACCTTGAAAAAATCTTAAATATTCGCCGGTCGGTAAAGTGTTAATAGTAACGATACTGCGCTTAACAATGATGATGTTAATTGTAAAACTTAAATAAAATTATTAGTAGGAAGATGAATTTCTTATCATTCTTTGTTCAATCGTAGAATGGAAGTCAATATCTTTTATACTGTACAATTTATTACAATATACGATAATGAATATAATTTATTATAAACATTTAATCACTCGCACAGAGTACTTGCATATTCAAGCATTTAATTGATCATTCCAAAGCATATATGGAAAAATTTAAATGACTTAATAAAAATGAATTTATATTTGCATTACATGAACTGCCATGTGAACAATTGTGCGAAAAAAAATCGTTTGCAATTATTCTGGCTTTTCGACGATTGTTGAAAGGAAATAACATTTTACGTGGATGCAATGAAACGAAAGTTCTTGGTCAAGCATTGCGAAGGCAAATGACGCAAATTATTTGTCACGTCAAGTTCATTAAATTCACGCGATCGTAACGTGCGAGTGTTCGGATTATCATTAAATTTTCCTTATGTTATCGAGTCCTATATAAACAAAGTCTCGTTGCTGGATTGTCGACTGACAAGAAATTTTATTATCTCGATAGTCGCGCATAAATTACTCAACAAGCACACCGCGCGCAAAAACACTAGTACTGGTATGTCGTCGCGCGTTTGTATTTTTTCCCGTCGGGCTCGATCGAAAACGAAAGAAATTGATAATCTTCGACTTTCGGTCTCCGATAAACTTTTACTCCATCGGAATATATTTACGACGCATCCGTGTGATTTATTTCGCCATGGTGACAAAATAAACAATGTATGTAATAACGTATATTGCATAATAAATTTTCCTTATGACACTGATCTAATATTAGTGGTATTTACGTATTTGTTGCTTAACAAGCGAACTAGTCTGTCCTTGCTAGATCTCTTTATACTTTCTAGTAGCGACTAACGATTAGAAATTCTCTGCAACGTCTTTAAATCCTGGTCTTACAATTTCTTCTAGACTCGCAGATTCCTACCTTCCGCCTGACACTTTCATCGTCCATTACACAAGTAAATATCGTCGGAACTGTATCTTATTTTGGTATAATTTTCATTAGAAAAATGTCACGATTATATCAGTGAAGATTCCATTAAAAAATAATAAAAAATAAAGAAGTTTTGTCATTGGATTACTAGTGGTCTCACCGATATACTCGGACCTGTATTATGTTACACTTCTCGACGATCTAGGCCTTTCGAGCTTCGCTCTCTTTTCTACGTTCAGCAAAAGTCAAAGAATCCCCTGACTCGTAATTGTCCCTGGCCGGATCCGTGTGTTGGACAATTATCGATAGAACACCGTGTCTTGTAAATTCTAAGCATATAAATTCAATAGGTTAACGATATGTATCTTTACTAAAAGATCTCATTATAATTAATTAAACTGTATATTTCACCACTTTCCAAGTAGTTACGCTATTCTGAACATTACTTATCTGGTACTGTACCTAATAATTTTTAATCAATCCTAGGAAGTAAATGAATGAAATCTTTATTTAATAGGAGTGCACGAAATCTCAAAAGTTTATATAACCTAAAAATATATTCCGGTACCTGAAATGCATTTCTCGAACCGATTTCCTTCTTTGAAAACGTCTTAATTCCCCACCGTTCACTGGTTCCAATATTGGACCAAATTGCAAAGAATAAACGAGAATAAAGTTTTCAACTTGAAATACCAGTTTGAAAAATTCTATTCCGAATCAAATATCGAATCCCAGTTGATTCTCCGGTACCCGAAATTTCTGATATTTTACGATGGATCCGTTTCAATCTAACCTCACCACTCGCGTATTACTGAAACTAACTTACTTCAGAGGGTCGATGCAGACTATCGATGTAATTGATTATCGACATTATTGCTCTTCGAATCTTCCTATCTTTCGTACCTTTCAACAGTTATGTTTCGCATAATATCAGCAAGGACGAAGTACGCATCACATTTACATAACTTAAAGAATGGGATACACGTGGTCACCTCTATTTGTTTATAATTTATGACTGCAGCCGCTTAATGAGTAGTATACGTATATATGTAAATGTATACCGAGGTTAATAGGTTAGGGTTACTATTTTCCCCTCCTACAATTGCAAAATGTGTAGTATTCATTGATTTATTAGTACGGCGTAGTAAACTTTAGACTTTGTGAAATTAGAATGAATTGTATTAGATAACATATTGATCTGTGAATGAACACAGAAGAAACTATAATCGAACTGCCGATTTTATGAATTTCTCATGCATACATATACATATGTATATTAGAACCGTGAAAGTTCCTAGTTTGCTTTCGATACGATCCAATTTACCGATTAACGTTAATATGCGCACGTGTAAATAATTTTGTTTAAAAATTAGACTTTTTATCAGTGAAAATTTTTAAATTATAAAAAACGTTTTCTCAAAGTTTTGATACGTGTGAATACAAATGAAGACACTTCAATGAAAATCGCGCGATATATCGAAGAGATTGGGTATATTTCTCTATGTGCATAACGGTTAGTATCGTAGCGTGATTGACCGTTTATGACTTCTGAACGATTGTCATCGACAACGGTATTTAAGTAGTCGCGATTACATTCAGCTTTTAATTGTCAGTTGCTTGCTAGTTTTATTTTCGCGTGCTGTCTGTCATACATATGACATGATTAATGTTCGATCATTGTTAACAGATGTACTATACAATAAGTAACGCCTTTTATCTGATAAGCAGATATTATCGTTGATCATTTTTTTTATACTAAAAATATATCAATCCGAGAAAAAGTTAATTATATTTAGTAACAGATATTAACCGCAAGTATAAAGTTGTTTGACACCTTTTTATCATTGCAATTTACGCCTGCATTTGCGCGTAAATTCGACGCGATCCGAAGGTGTTGATATTTTAATGTATAAGGTCCGCCTTAATCAGAGGTCTTGGATAACCAAGGTTAATATTGCATAGATAATTCGTATGCTTCGCCCTCTGCAATTAGTGTCTCGATAGTGTATCCTTCTCGCGTGAATTACGATGGACCAGTTCAATTGATAAAATGTGACCGAGATGGTTAAATTTTATTGTAACAGAGTAGAGTAAATGTTTACATGAGTTATACTTTCTACCCAACCACATATATTAATACACGTTCATATGCGTGTGTTTAATCAATGTGAAATTTATAAGTATTATGTTCAATATTGAATGTCAAAGTAATGAAATATTATAAAATTATAATTTATAATTTTTCATCCATTATTAATTTGAAACAATATGAGCTTTGTTTGACAGCAGGCATCATCTATAACGAAAATAATGATCGATGAATGACCACTGTTTCGCAATCTAATCAATAGATTGCGGATTCTTATGTAAAATAAAAACTGTTGATACTTCTTTAAAAATGATACAACAGTATTTGTAATTATTTTAAATATGTTTACCGATTTGCATTAGGTCTCATTTATCGTTGTCGTGAATATATAAAATTCGTTATCTGAATATACGTCTAATTCGTCATCTATATACTGTAAATTGACGTAAACTGAATAATTAATATTGCCTAAACGATACATATGTTTATTTTTGTATAATTAAATAAAATAAAAAAGTCTTATTGAAGAGAAGACGATTAGTAATTAATTTTACGAAAGTTCAATAATTGTTTAATTTTAATATTCTACAGAGTGTGTCAAAATATTCGAGTTTCTTGAAACAGTGATTGCTGAGGTAATTCTAAGAAACTTTTTCCTTTGTCAATTCGCGATTCAACGCTTCGTTTTCGAGTTATCAACGAAAAACACAGACCAATCGGAACGCGGCTACAACGGACGTACCTCGGCTCGACCAATGACAACGTCGCGCTCAGCGAACTTGGTTGTTACAGCTGTGCTCTGATTGGCCTATGCTTCCCGTGGATACTTCAAAAACGACGCTGTGTACGACATTTTTGCAAAGTAAAAATTGTTCGAGAAAAACTCCAGGAATTCCTCCTTTCAAAAAATTCGAACATTTTAAGGACACCCTGTATAATAGATTATTACAAAATCTTGCTTGGAATGTCCAAAATTATAATGATAAACAATATGCTTCATATGCTCCGTCACGTGTATAATAGTACATTCATTAAATTACGTCGTTAAGTTCTTTCAGACAGTAAATAATTAATTTACTTTTCATATACGTTATTTGAAATTTATATCATGATTCACATGGGAATGATGTGTGTATATATAATTATAATTCTATTTTGTTAGAATCAGATCGACGAATTTAAAACGATTGAAATTAAATGAAATCTACTTTATATGATTTTTATCAATATTTAAGTTAATTATATTTAAGTCTTAGTTAACGATCTTATTTTTCTCACGGATAACAGTAGATCATAGAATATTTTTCAAAGTACAACTAGCTCACATCGTTTTTGTCTACCTTTATTGTAGATTTAGCAGTGGCAGTCGGACGACACATCGAATTCTACTCGCAAAATCGTTCGCTTACGGACGAAATCGAAATCACGGGAGCTTCGTCTTTGGCCGGATTAGCCTACGATGATGTTACAGACACACTATTCGTTTCCGACTCGCGTGCCAACATTTCTCTCTTCAGTATCACTCTATCGGAGAGAAATAAAAGGCCAAGAGAGATAAAACCGCTACTTATAAGTAAGTACATTAACCGAATACTTAATATTTTGATAGTTCGTAGTATAATACACAAGATGGTAAGATAAAGCTGCAGCATAGAATTCTCTTGGGATCATACTGTGTACATATTTTCTGCAAAATATACATCGGTAAACTAATGAGTTTTTTCCTTTTTTTTTTTTCAAATCCCCAATTATATCCGTTCAGGCTCTCGGGTAGATCATGGATCTGCATTTTGAGATAATAAGTGCTCGTAATTCTGATCTAATGATTAATTCTAAATCTATTATTATTAAGTGAAGTAGAGTTAATTGTAGTGAAGCCACAAATGTATTAAATAAAAATAAATACTTGAAATTAGCTTAAAACATAATTGCAAAATAAAAATGATCTTAATTAATAATTTTTAATAACAATTTTCAAGTAAATATGGAGACCAGCAATAAAACAAAGAAAAAATATCTTTTTAATCTCCGAAGGTTTAAATCAAATATATGTTTCATTATTAATATAAATGTTAGACTAGTGTAGTACTTGACTATATTTCACGTACAGATATTAGTGTGAGTGATATCTATTTTTACAATCATCCCATTAGAAGTGAAGAGTCTCAGAATTTCATAATAACATGTCTCCATTTGAATATGATAATTCGATTTAACGAACCATTTGATATTATATTGATTCTAATTATTGATTGTTTATTCCCATCACAAGACAGTGGCCATATATTAGGGCTCGCTTTCGACGATAGAACACGAAACCTTTTTTGGAGCGACGCGTTGCATGGAGTGATCATGCGAATGCACGTGCCGTTGAATGGACCTCCAGAAGAACCCATCATCCTCCATAGAATAAATGGCAGGTATCTGCATGGCATCGCTGTGGACTCGTGTAACAGGTATGCCATTTATCCATACATAGACGCACGACTGTAACAGAAATTCTCAACAAAAAAATCTTTCGATCGGCCTTGTCATTTCATTCTCATAGACGCGCTCAGATCGAAAGCATCTGCCGAATGACAGTTAAAGAAAAAAAAGAAACGTAGACATATGTAATGTGAAAAACTAAATTTAGAAAAGAAAAAGATCACACATATCTAATGATTACACGTTGTTTCTAGACATATATACTGGGTAAATAGTAATAAAACGAATCAGTGTATAGAACGCTCGAATATAGACGGAACCGAGCGAATCCCCATTGTTGAAAAAAAAATGTACGAGCCATTAGGGGTAGCCATAGATCATGTTGAAGGAAAACTCTACTGGACCGACGATGGGACTGCTGTGACCAGTAAGATTGAGAGGAGCAACCTTGACGGTACCGAACGCGAAGTGGTGACATATACGTCCCATCAGCAAATGGTCTACATAGCTGTGGATCGCGACACGATATATTGGAGCGACTGGGTTCGCGAAGCAATTTGGTCAGCTCCAAAAAACAGCGCAAACTATTCGTTGGAGTTCACATCCTATAAATGGCGACAGCCTGGCAATGTGAACGGAATTGTCACGCGGGATAGTGCAAGGACAGTCGCAGACTGCGAGGCACTTGCAAAAGAGAGAGAAATTAAAAAAGCTATAAAGGCTGCTAAGTTTAACAATTTAACCATTAGCACGACAGAACAGTCGCAATCGACCACTGAAAAATCAAAATACTGCCTTAACGACGGACTTATGATCTCTACCGATAGCACATGCCGTTGCCAACAGGGGTGAGTTCTCAGATCTGCACAGTGGAGTATTTGTCCCATAAAGCTGGTCAAAATGTGATTTCATAAAGTTGGTTGAAAGTGAAAAATTTTTGTTTACTAAGATAGTTAAATATATAAATGGAATCAAATTTAGCATTGTCTACAATAAATTAAATTCCATTCTTACAGAGATTATGTGTGTAGAAAACTCAATTGCTATATCAGCGATATATGATATGGATGAGATTTCTAGTCATACCTTGATTAAAAGAACCAAAGTTGCAAAAATTATGATCATATTACATATCAAGTAGCTTGAGAATATCACACAAGAAAATTATTAGAAATATTTTTTGATAGTATCACAATGTATACATTTGTGTTTTTACTTTTTTTTTTTACTTAATATACAACGAAGATAGATTAAGAAACTGGTAACCACACCTTTATGCAAATGGTAACACATACGTTTTAGGTTCACTGGTAAACATTGTGAGATAGACCTCTGCCGCAACTACTGCCTTCAAGGTGCCTGCAGTATAAATCGATATAATGGATTACCTATCTGTAAATGCAGTGGTACATTCGTTGGACCAAGATGTGCAACAGACCTATGCAAAGACTATTGTTTGCATGATGGTCAGTGCTCCGTCCAAAATGAAACACCAGTTTGTAAATGTAAATATTCAGAAGGATCTCGTTGCGAAGATCTCAACAATACGACAAAAATGTGTGAGATCTATTGTGCAAAAACTGAACCAGTTCCTAAGAACCTTAGTGTAATTGACTGCAGGTATGTCTTTACATTAAATTACATTACATTAAAAAATATACTTTATAATAAGTGCTCTTTGTAAACAGGTGTGACGAAACAAACGAAACCAGTGCACAAATGGTCATGATAAAGGAACACAATGAGTACAAAATATTAATAATTTTTGGTGTACTTACTGCTGTACTTATAGTTATAATAATCGTACTTAGTTATTACGTGAATAAATTACGCAGACGACCGGACAATCAAAGCGAAAATATTTTCGACGCAGAGAACTGCTGCAACATGAATATCTGTGAAACTGTGAGTGAAACATCAGTTAAAGCATAAGAATTATTCACGTGCATGACATGGATTTTTGATACATTCTTAGTCATTGGTCTGAACAATTTAATTTTTAAGTAACAAATATTGATCTGAGTTTCAATACCAATCTAGTAACATGAGTGGCGAATTTTTTTTTTACATATGCATAAAAAATTTCATTCAGTCGGCGTTCATATATTTACTACGTTAATGAAACAAACAAGACAATTACAGTATTATTGTGTATCTATTTTGTTTAATTTTAATGTACCGTATATTTAATTATACAATGAAAAGCTAGTATTGCTAGGGTACTTAATATTTAATACAAAATTACATTCAAGACCGTTGCATAGTATTCATCAATTACTAATAAGTAACTAACCTTAACAGTATTTCCTTTAAAATATGATGCTTGTGTTACCAATTGCTTAATTTTTCATTATCAGTTCATTACACGTTTGTGCATGACATTATTTTGTGTCATTTATTGTTTAAATAATCTGAAAATGTGCAATACGTTCCTCTATCGACGTGAATTATTTTTATTGTAGCATGAAAATGGAAGTTTTCAAACATACAATAATTATATCGATGAAAATATAAATAAACTTAAATTCTTCATAATTACCATTTCATACTAAATTTTTCATAAATTGAGAAATCAAACTTATGCACGATTTATATAGTTATATATACATTGTTATATTACTATTCTTATAGTTAAACTAATATATAAAACTAATGAAAAAGAAGCATTAATGTCTTGTTACATCTGGGGAATTTATTGTAATTTATTAGATCACGCTTTTTACACTGTTAAAAATGTTTGGAAGTCAAATTTTATTGAATTTGTATTCGAAATTTTGTTCTTTTACAGCCGTGTTTCGAACCAAAGTTAAGTACTGCTGTGCCGGGAAGGAAGGGTATTAAGAAAGAAGAGAATAATTGTTTGCTTGATGATATGGAAAAGTTTTCATGGTAGCATAAACTATTAATTCAATGCGTTTATTGCCGAAGTTTTTGCGGATTTCATATGAAGTTCGTAGAAATGTTAACCTCGCAGAATGTCACGTTTGTACATAACACAGCATACCGTAGTATTGTAGATTTTAGTGATCATTTTTGCAAACACTACGGAACAATGATGCAGTCAGCAAACGAAAACCAAAGGTCTTCTTGAAGACTTAATTATGTCATATGATGTATAAGACTGTGTTGATATAAGGTTTTTTTTAAAGATATATGATTGTTATATTTTTTCATAGAAGAGCAAAACAATTGAGTTCCACTGCACTTATAATGGAGTGGATAAATAATAGGGATGTGACGAGACGTAGAAAATTCTTACATATTGAACGTATACCTTCTAATTTTCTTAACTGTTTCTGTTTACAACAGTGATTTTCATTTTATAAATGTATTAACAGTAATGAAACGCGTGTTAAAGCAAATTGCACCAAAAATAAAATCTGATCACAATAGATGAATACACAAAAAGAGCTGCCTTAATTGCTGGACTTCTAATAATTGCTCAACGTACTATGGAGTACATTCCTAGAGGGTTGTAAATCACGAGATTTTAATGAACATTATTGTGTTTGTATAAAACAATTCAAGATTTTTTGTTAAGATTCATCGAGCTTAATAAGTCACATAGTAAATTGTGAATAATTATACATTGTCACAGAGATAATTATTTATTTCATTACTACTTTCTCTATATCATTGAGTACATTTGCATTTGTTTTTGTACTTTATTATGCATTACATCGAATTTTATACTATACAAAATTGAAGGTAACTATATGCAATTTACTTGAAATATTATTTTAAATATCTTACATACAAAGTCATGCAAATATTGTTCAGGCAGACTTAAAGAAACAACCTTCGTATTCAATTTAATATAAGTAACATTATTTACAAAGGAACTGCAGCTATTTGTATAAATCTTGTACAGCGTTATTTTGTATATTCATACAGGGATGTGCGCTTACAAGTTAAAGCGACAGTGCAGCTCGTGAATGTAGAATAAAATTCATTGCTACTCATGAAAATCCATAGTACATATAAATTATAAACTTCTGAAAAACAGATATTTATAATGCAAGATAATGATAAGATCATTTACACGTATAGCAAACACTCATACATCTAGATAGTACAATACATATGACGAAATTTGTTGCAGACTGGATTGATTCCTAGTGATTTCTTAATTTTCGGGGTAAAATGTAAAAAGTATATATTTAAACAGAAATAGCTTATAAAGAACAATAATTGATGAGTCTTATTGCGAAACGGTCATATTACATTTTGTTGCATAACTACTTCTTCCACTACTTATGTGTCAAACTGTACTTTCTACCGCTCTCTTTATGTTCTAAACTAGATAATTATTCGCTACTAACAGGTGGCTGATAACTACATCCAGCTACTTAGAACCTAAACCTAAATTTGTACCAAAGTCACATGTAAGATGATTAACTTTAGCCGTAGTATAATTGTTGTTCATTTGAAATTATTATTTTAGAATAATCTTACAAATGAAATTTATAATAAAAGCATCGTTAATGCTCTGAATGAAAGACACAGTAAATAAACACAAGAAACAAATTGTAGTAGATACTATATTTTTCTTTTTGACAAACAAACCATTCACGATTTCATCAAAAGATAACATTACGAACTAAATATTGAGTTTTCTCATTTTTCGTTTTTAATATGTTAGTCCGATAAAATAACGTACCTATTGTCTGAAAGGCAAAGCAAGTTAAGTACATGACAATTAGAATTCCTGTATACATCGAAAATTATTTTAACTGAGAAAAAACATTATTGACTTTCGGAACATAACCATATTTTCTTTTAGACTTTAGTACACAGTTTTATATGTAAGATGTTTGTATGATTTGTCAAATTCCATAGTATGTTCGAATAGAATGATACAAGTGATGTATGTTAAATATTATATTTGGAATATAAGCATTTCGCGTGCACTCATCCCCAGAGACGGGATAGTGACTTTATTAGTGAAATATTTATATTCCCTGGTATGGAGGAGTTTTGGATAGTTCACAAACAGGAAAATGCTAATATATGTACTTTGTTATTTTTCTTGTATTTGTACTTAATAAAGTCGATAATTATCAGAAATTTGAATTATTTTATTGACCCTATAATAAATAATTTATACTGTACAAACATACCGAAATTTTTAAAACATTTCTTTAGAATGTCATAGTACTTTTAATGGCTATGTAAGTTTCGAAAATAAGATGTTTTTCGTTGATGTGCCCAAAGTACTATACATTCGAAATATTTTGTATCATTCTATTGCAATCAAGAAATTGAACATCACTGTATACAGATGAAAATAAACTTAATTAAATATTAGCATTTATTTTGCATACATTTATTACAGAAATACATTATTTAAATTGCTATATGTTAAATAGAATCTACTTTCTAGTTTCATTAACAATAAACTAAAAAAAATTATTGTATATTAAGTAAAATCACCGTAATCAAACATAATCATAATCAAATTATGATAACTTTAATATGCAAACAAAAAAATCTTTATTTAATATTTCAAATTTTAAATGATTCTATTCCAATTTTGCTATTCCACTTTTAATTGACTTTCTGGTAATAAAATTTTTTCACCAGGTTTAAATGCTGGCATACCTAAATAGGGACAGCTGGCACATCTGAATGCATCACCAAGATAGCACTGTAAAATATTGAAAATTTTTATGAATTTTCGGTATACTTTTTCTTTTTTTTTAATTAATGTGAGTCTGGTATTGCATACATTTCCACAAGAAGACTTTACAGTTTTCTCTTCTACAGTTTTTCCACTTAGTTCTTCAGCTAGTCCACATGAGCAATCTTTACATGCTTTTCGTTTGCCAGTTGTACTGCAAACTGAAACAAAATTGGGATTAATATTTCTGTAAAAAAATCACAAATATTTTGCTGTCTACCTTTTAAACTTGAAGCTTCAGGTTTTAATATATCTGTTTCATCTAGAAGATCATCCTCATTGATTAATTCTTCTTCAGCAGAGCTATCTAATTTCCAGACATTAGATTTTGCTTGCCCAAAATTAAGCGTTACACTAGAACCAATCTATACAAATTTAAAATGTATTAAATTGTGTATTTTAATTGTGACAATTACCAGACAACTAATAGGCTAACTTACTTCAAAAGAGGGTTTTTCTGCTACTATTTCAGATACAGTATCCATATCTTTATATACATTGTGCAATTGATTCTTTAATATAGGATTTATGTCTTCAGGTGATTTAATTTTAAAACCAGCTAATTTTAAATTTGATATTCTTCTGTCACACACAGATTGTACGTCTTTCTTTTCTTCGAATGATTCATAAATAATCAGTACACCAGCTGGTTTCATTATCTTCATACAATTTTCCAAATATGTTTCATAATTAGGACATGATTGTTTAAAAATAGAAATAATTGTATCATAGCAAGGTACATTACTGGTACCTGTAACAAATGTATGTGTGTTAAATACATTGTACACACATGTGCGCAGCTAAAATTGATCTTAATACATTTATTTTAACCCTTTAGCTATCAAAGTAATCTCAACAGGGATAATTAAAATTATATTACTCAAACTAACTTACTGTTGTATGAATAAAATTGTTGTCACCATTGAACAATTCATTAAGTAATATTAAATTATCTACCTACAATTTCCGAAGGACTATTAATTAAATGCAGATAAGTAAAGTAGTAAATACTTACGTGTATCTAATTCGTTTGTTGGTGTAATTGTCAATTGCTTAGGATTGCGCAAGGGTTTCTTTATTTCTGTTATAAAATCTTTAACATTATTTTCTAGAATTTCACGATCTAGGACCAAAAGAACACTACTGCTCTCTTTGATAAACGTCATTCTAAATAACAGCAACAAATTTTATTAAGAAAACAAGACAGTCAAAAACGGATGTGCTAAATTTTTGCTCAATCAGAAGTCAGCTGATAATATGAATTAACAGCACATAGACTAGAAATTCTTCTTTTAATTTGTGCGCGATAGCTGCGCTATCTAAACACGAAGTTAAATCAAACTGACTCATCCCAACTACGGACGAAATGTACTCCATCTATGTTAGATATACACATAGGTTTACATAAACAAATATTATTTAAAAATATCAGAACCAACTATTATTTAAGTGTAATAAATTTGTAAAGTATTTTGCTTACAATGTCACATCGATATAGTTGTGACAATATATCACATATAAATTAAAAAGAATTTTTATTTCAACAGGTGTGTTTCAGGAAGACAAAGTAAGCTCAACAACTATTCGAACCATTATTGTGCCTTTCGAAGTGAAACGTGATTGTACATTTGTATTTTAATATATATACATACAATTATTAAATAAAAAATTGTGGTATTAATAAAGCCACATTGTTGTGATTAATTAATATATAAATTCATATTTTAAACAAAAAGTAGTGTAAGTATATTAAGCAGGTACGTTAACCGTATAAAATATCTTTGTAAACATTATGTATTTTATGCGTAAAATACATTTTTAATCATTTTTTGTTAGACCTTAATTTATTTATTAAGTTTCTTTGTCAATGAAGTCAGTGAAGAATCGAAATCTTTTTCTGAAACAAATAAATATTTTAGTTTTATAAACGTTTATGGAATACAATTAGTTTACTTTTATTTATATAAGTTTTAATAAATCAAACATTATTTCTATTAAAGGTAACAATAATGCAAAAATCTCATAGATTAAAACGTGAACTTGAACGAATTACAAAAGATCCTGTAGAAGGAATATGCTGTTATCCAAAATCAGATAACTTAGAACAACTTATTGCAACAATTGTTGGACCTTGTGACAGTCCATATAGTGGAACTATTTTTGAATTAGAAATTAATATACCTGATGAATATCCATTTGAACCTCCACGAATTACTTTTAAAACACCTGTGTATCATCCAAACATTGATAACAAAGGTCGTATTTGTTTGGATTTATTAAATATGCCTCCCAAAGGTAGTTGGAAACCTACTATTGGCTTGAAAAATCTTTTGGATGCTGTGCAATGTCTTTTAGGAAGTCCAAATCCTGATGACCCTTTAATGGCAGACATAGCAGAAGAATATAAGTTTAACAAACTGGAATTTGATAGAAAAGCAAGGCAATTTACAGAGAAAACAAAAAATAAATATTTACAGTCGTAAGTACTTCATTATAGCTGTAGAACAAATAAGATGTGATGAATAAGATTTCAGATGTGATCATTAAATTCCATTTATGACATTGACCTGAAGAATTATTAAGTATTTTAATATATTAATATTTTAAGTATTCCGTTTGTATTTAATATAATAAGAGAGGTGCTGCAAAAAGTATAAAAGATTATCAATAAGAATGTGAGATAATGATGTATTCAATAATATTTTTCTAATATTGCTTGTTAAATCATGAATTTAACATGTGAAAACACATTGTGATTAATGTTAAAAAACATTATTTATGTTTTTTTTTCATTAATTATTAATACACAGAATGTTTACTTGTAATAAACAAGTGTTTTATTTTTCTACTTATTAACGTTTTAACTGCGTCACGGTTCAAATTATCATAACTTTGCTTCACAATATTCACGTAAGAACCGTTGTAACCAATAAAAACAATTGTCACTGTAATTATAGCTGCAATGAAAATAAAAATGACATAGCTAACTAGTTAAGAGCAAGAAGGAAACGAAGTTTTTCGATATTTAAAATTTAGTTGTATTACCTGCAAAAAGAGATATGGTCAAAGGGTTAATAATTTAAAAATTCATCTGATTTAACAATAATAATGTGCGTCACTATCAGTAACTTTTTTAATTTACGCGCCATTTTTGCTACACGACCCTCATGCGCTACTTTGTCCTTCCAAATACTCTTTGCGCAGCGTGCCATCGTGATGAAGGAACCGCGCGAAATACAGAAGCAAGTTTACATTTACAAATAAAGAATGACGTGATAAATAAAAATGTACAAACTGCCAAGGTTAAGTAATAAGTGTATTTTACTCAAAATAAAAAAAAATTTAATTTTCAATCAATAGTTTTGAAGAATTTGTTGTGAAGAATCGCTTCGTAAATTTCTTTTACATGTTACCGAACAACCTATTTAATGCATCGTTTTTTCCGGGTAATAGAACTATTCTCATATAGGTTTTCCTTAATTAACATCTTTGGTATGCGTTTGTAACGGCCTTCTTTTATCCCTCCCAACTTATGGCGCATCCAATAGTATTTCACTTCGTTTTTGGCCACAAGATATCGCCAATCGCCAACTAGTATAAAAGAGTGTCCACTATTTCATAATATCTTACTGTTTCCTTTAAATTACGCGACGTTAACAAGGGAAATTGTATAATAGTAATGTTGTTGTACAACATTGTTGTGAACGCCCTCTGGTACAAAAATCGTGTAACTATCCCTTCAGTAAATATCACTGAACAGGTCACTTGGTTTTATCAACGGAAATGTATTTGCACGTCAATTTGTAAATCAATAGCTCGCAAATATAAGTAGTGTACTGGATATGTATACAATATTCAAACCGGAAAAATTAAAAAAAAATAAATTATAAATATTAGTGATTCTAAGAAATGCGTAACTAGACGTTTAATTCAATTTGTATGGAATTCATTTTGGCTCGTAAGGAAATTCCGGAAGTGAAGTAACGAAAGAAGAAAGTCGCCATTTTGTGTTCGTCGAGAAGGATAAAGACTCTGTGAATGACGGTTGGACCGAACTGAGTAGCGTTCGTTTAATTCACGTTCCTTTGTTTTTTCTTCCATCATTCGTTCGGCTGTGCCGTGTTAAACAGCGTTGATGATTGGGATTCCGCGTGACGATCGACATAAGATCACGGTTAAAATCCGCAACAATATGAAAAGGAGCTCTAGTCGAGACACTCCACCTCCTCGCGTCAAACGGAGCAGATCCTCCATGGGACGGTATGCTTTTTTTCATTATTTATCAACATTTTCTTCGTTTAGTAAGCAATATTAGATATATGATTTACTCTTTTATTCTTAATTTTTGTTACAACTTATATGGTTATAATAATGATCAAATACAAAACGGCAAACACGTATACTTAGTAAAATATTTTCAAATGAAGATTTTTTTATATATTGTAATAAGTAATCTTTATTAGAATTTATTTTGTGTATTTACAGATACGACGATTCTAGCGACGAAAGAATAACACCTGAAAGAATCCGTCGTCGTAGTAGAGGAGCTAGAAGTCCAAGTCCTCCAACACGTGCCTCATCTCATGCTCGTTACGTTGAATCTAGTTCTCATAGAGACGATTATTTAAGAGCACCTAGAGAATTACCTCCAGAGCGTCCTTATAGTTACAAAGTACTTTGCATCAGTTCAATTCATCCAAAAGCAAGTGACGAAGTGATTAAAGATACTTTGTACAGAGAATACAAGAAATTTGGGGATTTCTCTATTAGGATTTCTCATGAATTAGACGAGCGTGTTGCATATGTTTGTTTTAGAAGTTCCGAAGATGCTAGAGATGCAAAGCATGCAAAACCAAGAATTATTATGTATGACAAAGTGGCTCTTGTCGAACCAGTTTATGAGAGACCTGACACTTATCGTCGTCCGAGGTCAATTACACCACCTGATTATGAAAGATATTATGCTAGAAGTCCTGGTCCAACCGATAGACATAGACCATTAGAAAGATATGAAAGAGTTTATGGACCTCCAGTTGGATTGCCTCCACCGCATAGAGAAATGAGACGTGAAACAATTCCTCCACCTCATCATGATTTTGTTAGACCACCGATTCATCATGGTCCACCTCATGTTCATCCCGGTCCACCACATCATTACGGACCTCCAAGACATATGATGATACGTCATCCAGTTCATGGATTTGAACGTGTAGAAAACAAGAAAGACAAATTTCCTAACTACTTGCATCATGTTTCACCAGAAGATGATCCATTAGCAACAAGGACTTTGTTTGCAGGAAATTTGGAAATTAATATCACAGAAGAGGAATTAAGAAGAATTTTTAGTAAATATGGAATCGTCGATGATATTGATATTAAGAGGCCCCCACCAGGAACAGGAAATGCTTATGCATTTGTCAGATTTCAAACTTTAGACATGGCGCACAGGTGTAAAGTAGAATTATCTGGACAATATATTGGAAAATTCCAATGCAAAATTGGTTATGGAAAAGCTACACCTACTACAAGAATTTGGGTTGGTGGTTTAGGACCATGGACCTCTGTTCCACAATTAGAAAGAGAATTTGATCGATTTGGAGCAATAAAGAAAATTGATTACATAAAAGGGGATAGCAATGCTTACATTTTGTATGATTCCATCGATGCAGCTCAAGCTGCTGTAAAAGAAATGAGAGGTTTTCCTTTAGGTGGCCCAGATAGAAGATTGAGAGTAGATTTTGCAGATGTAACACCAGGATTTGGATTCAAACCAAGACCTTACCCAGAAGAAAGTGGAGAATTTAGACCAAGACCAGTGGATTATGAATCTTCTTATGATCCTTATGGACCAGATAGTGACTTTGGTTATGGATCAAGAGGGCTCAGAGGTAGAGGATCTGCTCCATGGCATGAGAGGAGAGGTACAGGAAGAGGTGGTTATCGTGGCACTTATCCAGAAAGTTATGTACGAGATGAAGCTGATTGGTCTAGTCGCAGACCACCCCCAGAATTAGAATATGAAGCTCCAAGGAGTTTACGTCGGTCTCTATCAAGAGAACCTGGTGTAGATAGATCAAGGTCACGATCTCCTCGTAGAAGGCAAATTGACTCAGACTCTGATTCAGAGAATACCCGTACTGGAATGCTTTCTACTTCTCGAACACTGCCTGAAGTTGCCAGAAAATCGATAGCAGTATGGCAGGGAGCATTAATTTTAAAAAATTCTCTATTTCCAGCCAAATTTCATTTAACCGATGGTGACACAGAAATAATCGAAGCTTTAATGAAAGATGAAGATGGAAAACATATGCTAAGAATAACACAAAGATTGCGCTTAGATCAACCAAAATTAGACGATGTCTCGAAAAGAATTCAAACTTCCAGTTCACATGCTATTTTCCTAGGACTGGCTGGTTCAAGTACAGTTATTTCCACAGATGATGCTAATGTACAGACAAGACCACTGCGTAACTTAGTGTCATACTTAAAACAAAAAGAGGCAGCAGGAGTTATTTCACTGCTTAATAAAGACACAGAGGGGACCGGAGTTCTTTATGCATTTCCACCTTGTGCATTTTCTACAGAACTATTAAAAAGAACCTGTCCGAGCCTCAGTGAAGAAGGACTTAAGGAGGATCATCTGGTAATCGTCGTTGTTAAGGGGGGTAGCGCCTAAGGTTTCTTCATGGTTAAGGTTTAGATTTAAATATATACAATATACATACGTGAATGTATGTACGCGCGTGTGTACGAGTGTCTGTGTTTGTATATATTAACTAAAGTGTTTAATACCATCGTTTTACATATATTATTTGCAATTTTTTAAAAAGTCCTTCACATGGAATATAGATACTAAACATTTATTAGCTTTAGAGCATATTTACAATATGGGTATAATTTTTTTTACAAAATACCTTTTTTGTTTGAATTATTTCTTTGGATAAGATTTTCTGAATTTAATAATGAAGATAGTAATAGTGTCAAGATTATTAAAGATTATGTACTCTGTACAGCCAAGTTTAGTCCTTTTATTTATAAAATATAAATAGAATAAGTTAAAATTGATTAAATGCTATTTTTAATTCATAAAAGAGCCATGTAAAGACTGAACAAAGTTTAAATGCAAAATGAAAAAATTGTTTGATCTGGAGAGCATGTAATATTCTGTGTTCAAATTATAAGGAGTTGCAAATTTAAAACATATAATGTTAGAATTTTTTCAAAATTAAATTATTTTTATGTGAATAATTTTTTAAAATTGCAAATAAGTAAAGTAGAAGATGCTAGATACACAAGTCTATATATGCATTGGAAACAAAACTTTTCTGAATCTGAATTGCTGATAAGATGTTTAATTACTAATTAGAATAATAGAAAACATTTAATGTAAAATACTTTCTCAATTGTTTATCATCAATTTTTATTAATGTTTGTTAATCCATCTCTTTTAATCCTAGTATATACATATATTTAATTTCCTTAATTATGCCAAGAACAAAAAACTAGTATAAAGCAATTCAGCATTCATCATTAAGTTTTGACAAAATAATGAATTAAATTGTCCTAATAATCACAGGTAACTCATAAGAATCTTAGATTAAATTGTACTATAACCATACACTCTCATGAGTGTTATATAGTTCTTTCATATTCAATTCGACCTCTTTGATGAATTGTTTCTTTCTAAATATTGTTCTTGTCTTTTTTAATATGTTTACATTGAACTACAAATCTTATCCATAAAGTAAAACTAGAATGTGAAAGATCTACTTAGAGTATATTTGATACAGTAATTAAGTCTAATTGTAAAACTGCATTTTACGATTATGTAGAATTATCTGTGTGATATATACATATAATACTTATATAAGTGACATGTGCGGACGTGTTCTAAAAAGTGAACTGAAGAAAGTGATTGGACAGAATTCTAAATGGCTCTCTGTGCTTTTCTCCCAGTGAAAAGGGACAGAATCGTTTCTTTTGAAAGGACAGTGTTTGGTGGTAAATACTTGAAAAGCATTAAAGAAAAAAAAATAGAACGTGTACAGTGAAATGTAAAAAAAATATCCGAGTGTTTGTGCTTGGCGACCAACATTGTGACGCTCTTTTAAAATATTATTTTAAAAGTGCGTTACAGTATGGCGCAATCGAAGGTGCAGTGGTTTAATCACACAATAGTGTTGGAACAACAAATAGATGACTATTACGCTGAGTTTAATGCGTTCATTATTCTTAGTTCACCTACCAAAGTTTCAGTGACACCAGATGGAAATAATGATTCTAACATTAGATATGTAAATGATTTTTAACTGGAAGATCCTTGATTATTTCAGTGGCATTACAGGATTTTCAATTTGTTCAATAAGAAATGGAAATTTGCCAGGAAGAAATATTTTGGTTGATTTCAGTGATATCGAGAAAAAAGAAAATGATTGTTACATAGAAAAGTTTAATTATATTACCATAAAATGCATGTTGTGACTTGGCAATCAGTCGCATGGGTTTTGAACACAACTTTTCTTGTGAAGTTGACCGTGAATTTGGTGGTGTGGTTTTCCTTGTTTTTTTTTCAAGAAGATTCTTCTCATCTCACTTAGATCAATTGTGCAATTAGTGTTCTTTGTGGTCTGTGGCCTTCTCTGGCTTTTTAATTCTTAAAAAGTAACAATTTAAAATATTTAAAATAAGAAAAACAGTAGTATTTTCAAATTTCATATTCTACAGAAACAGTTGTGACAAATTTAAAAGTGAAGAATTGTCGGTGCTGCTTGAAAGTGTTTCATTTTAATTTGAAAATTTTTTAAATAATTAAATTTTAGAAAAAGAAAGATTTGTTTCAGAGCCACCGCAACGAAAGGGTTTGGATAGAAGAAATCACCTACTGTCCACTGTATTTTATGCTTCATACAAATAAATCAAAAAGATTGGCAAACATTTTAAAGCTCAATTTTTTAATACTGGAAGGATATGCAGAATAAAAATCACATATTAATCCTCTGTTCATCTTCTTAAAAAATTTATTAGTGATACCATCTAACAGTGGAGACCAAAACTAACAGTATTTTTAATTCAATTAGTAAATTAAATGTTTTGAACAGTTTCCAATTGGTAAGGTTAATAAGTATGTATTTCATGAAATATTCTTATTTCTACTGTAGATGGTACGTACACTTATAATTCTTGGTTCCCTATATCTAAGATATAAAAGTAAAATAATGAAAAATTCGTAGAAATGAGAATTGTTTGAATGAATATTCCAAATAATTTATTTCAAATTTATTTCATAAAAAATACACAATCAAAGTGAAGTACAAAATATAAAACTACCATTCTTTTTAAGAATGTAAAATTTGTATATAGGAGTATCAGGTTAGCTTTGTTCTTATGTCTAACAAACAAGGTGTGAACTGCAATATTCTTAATACAAGAATATTATTCTATTATTACTTACTATTTCAAACAATATAACAAAACGAAACAAAAGATAATTGCCTTTCTTACAAATACATTAAGTAAATTTGTAACGAATATAATTTTATGCATCTTTTGCTATATATAAAAAATTTAATAGAACAATATAAATTTGCATATCCAAATAGTTAATACACATATATTGCATTTTTATATTTATTAGTATATAATTATTAAAATTTAATGAAGATCTAATAAACTTATCTATACATAAATTTCTATCACTTCCTTCGAATGTATAAATAATACACATTATCATTATTACAGATAACGTATATTCATGTGTACATTAATGTTTAAAATTTTTAAATGATATAAATTGAAAAATAGCAAGGTTTACCTTAGCCATATAACCTTCAAATTATAGGTTAATAAATGCACAGTATTAAGGAATGACAGAAAAATCACTCACAATTTTATATTAAATAGTATCATAAATGTAAATCAGATATATTTAAGCCAAAATGCAAAACAACATTCAAAATCATTTTAGATAGCTAATTATTTTACAAAACTGTTTTATCGATAATATTTATTGTATGTAAGAAATGGTATTGAATACTTAAACTTTTAATTGAATAAGTATAAATTTCTATATTTTACGAGAAGTAAAATATATAATTTAATAAACAAAAAATTATTAACACTTAAAAGTAATACATTTTAATGACAGTTTGGGCACATTTCATTTTTCATATTAACACCTGATTTTTGTTTATTGTTAAACTGAAATGCAAATTTAAATATCTGTAAAAATTCGTATGAATTTTACATTAGTCATATATTTATTAAAATGGATTAAAATACCTACAAAAAAAGAGTACTTGAAACGTTTTTTAAAACTTTCATTTTATGAATTTTTATTGTAATCCGAAATTACAATTCTAATGACTGTTTTTTTTTTTATACTAATTTATGTTGCAAACTCCTTTTTATATTACAGTTTATGAAACGATCGCTCAAAATACACATATTAAATTTTAAGCAAAGCAATGGTAATGCACCTCAAAAATTATTACACTTAAGTACCTTAATTATAATAAACCACATGTAAAGGAACATATAAAAATTAATAGTAATGTATGTGATGCAAAGTATATTTTTAGTGCACACTCTAAATTCTCTTAATTTATAATGTATGTTTTTGGATCATGCATTTCAAAAAATTTTTAAATTTTGTATTATGTGTAAAATTTCTCATGTTTGAGGAAAACATACTTTCTTACGGTAATAATTAAAAAACGTGATATCTATATTTCTTTCTACTCATGGAAATGCATTTAAAATATAGTATCTAATTTCTTCAATGTAATACATAAATATTACTGCATTAAAAAACCTTGATTCGTGGTTTTCCAAGCAAAACGAATTAAAATAGGATATAGTTAACTACACTGTAAGAGTAATCAAATACTGATCAACATTGTGCACGATTTAAACAATTACAAAATAGTGTCTACATGATTCGGTGGTATGAAGTGGATAACGTACATACATGCATATGTATACATACATATATATAATATATGTCCATTATATATATGTCTTATATACATATATATAATATGCTTTTACGCAGACGTTTGTTTTCATATGTTTACGCGCGCGCATTGAACTGTTTTTGTTTAAGGTTTACGATTCAGGAAAAGTATCTAAATAAATATCAACATTACTCTTTCTCTTATTACTTAGAAAATACAGTTATGGCATCGCATTACGGCTGAATAGCTATCAAAATTAGAGTCCCTTTTGGCATTTTTATTTTAATTGCGATCATTATAGGGCTCCCAGTTATGAAAGGAAGCTTATTTTTTCCAGTCTTTCTTAATTTCAAATGACCAGTCCCACTTTAGATGTTCATGCTTGTCATCATCAGTAAACAAGGAGCTTACACTATAGGCACCACGCGCCATTACTCCAGCTGGTGCATCTTCCGCTGGGGTTGTATATGATTGCACTTCTGTTTTTGGCGGGTAAGAACCAACCATATGCATCATCTTATCCACTGAAATATAACATAAGAACTGTTGATAAACTTGGCAATTAATAATTAATTTTAATATAAAAGTATTAAACTTTAAAATTACCTGTGACACCTAGCAAGGAAAACATTAAACAAAAATCGAATATAGATTTAATTTAATATTTTTGTTAATTGTGACTTACAGTTTTAACTTAATGACAAAGAATTTATTGTATAAATATTGCTTAAACTTTTTTACTACTTACCGGGTACACCAAGCCGATATGTTTTTTGAACATATTTTAAACCATGCACAATTTCACGCTGCACAATAAAGTCAATTCTTATTTTATAGCTAATGCCTTCTTTTATTACAAATGTTTGTTTCGTCAATTGAGACAGGTCACCCGTTAAATCCAATTCCATGTCTGGTCGATCCGCAACACATAAAGCTAATTTTTTTACTATTACCTTCCTTGGATCACCAGGTTCTATAAGAAATTGAACAACAAAAATATATAATATCATTTTTTTCATATTACCTATCAATTAGCTAAACTTAAATAACTAATAACTTGCATACCTACAACAACACCACCAGATTTTGCTTCTCCTAGAAGTGTTTCTTTGTATTTACGTAAACTTTCATCTTCTTTGTCTGTTTCCAAAATCTGTTCAATGGTTTTCTCTGGTGGGGGTTTGTAATTAGATTCTACTTCCAATTCCTCTTCCACAGAGTCTATATGATCTGCATTTGACTCTGACATCTTTACAATAAAATTATTGTTACGTTTTTATATTTTTCTCTTGTATATATGATCGTATAATGTAGGCTTATAAATATGTACACCATATATATTAAACCATATTTTCAATCATATACACTAAAAATAACTATTGCAATTACTGTATTGACAATTTTGAATCAATAACGATTTCATAAATTTCGATATAATTATACAAACATATGTATACACATACGTACACGCACACACATACATCAGCATGTATACATTGTTATACACTGTGTTTCTATAGGAAAATATTTATAGAAGTATCAAATATAAAAAAAATAATAGTAATACATATTCTTGTTATAATTCTAGTACACTTCTATGACATAAAGTAATCGAAAAACAATCAAAATATTAATGAATTGTGAAAAGAAAGGCTAGAAATTTCGAAGCAAGAAAATGACAGGCAAATAAAAAATGTCTGGATGAATGTGCAAAACTGTTAACAAATAATCCACAGAAAACAATTCAATTTTGAAAGAAACTAAATGTTAGAATAGTAAACTTACCTTAACTATAAAGTAGGATGACAAAGATTAAAGAACGAAAACTTATGCAAAATTATTAGCAATCTCTTAATCCTGTTTGCCACCCCTCTGTGATTCGCTTCTCAAAGCGGAAGACATGGACAATATGGCGGCATCAAAAGGGCGGGTACTTCCTGTTCTGATAATCATTCAAGGTTAATTTCTTTTTTAGGTTGTTTCTTAAATTGGTTTTTATTACAAATATGTTATTTGTTTTATATTTAATCTTGCAATAACTTTTAACTTAGATAAATTTATCCTCGCATAGTTATCTTTAATCTATGCGTCAAATTTAGACTTCGTCGAATTGTGTATTTATTGAAAATGTGATATATTTCCCGCGTTTTATTACAAATGTATCATATCACTATCCATATTATATACGTACACATGCATATATATATAATATAGTTGTATATATATACAACTTTATATTTTGTTTTTTTATGAATTAAAATTTTAATTCCTCCATTGATACATACAGAAACGTTTTAATTATATATGCAGTAATTAATTAGTATGATATGTATGATTATTTACAAATTATGAAATCTCTGACATGTTACAATATTTTATATTTACAACTGTTAAAACATTGGTCTATAAATTATAGACAATAGTGTTTGTTATAATTATTTATTTAGGATAAATTATAATTAATAGATGAAAAATGAAGTTACACATATATTGTTATAACAATATATGAGAATTTCTCCTATAATTATTATATATGTGTATACATTACTTTTTATTGGGCATACTACTTAAACTCAAATCATTTCTTAAAATACATTGACAGTATTCTAGAAGTATTTCTATACCCTTTTGATTTCGAAAATTTGTTTTGCAGTTTTGAAGCTTTTGATACAGTAGCTCTGGATGCACCTTTGCCAGCTCCTTTAAACTATCTGAAAATATATGTAATTACAATGTATGAACATTAGCAGTAAATTCATTGTAATGATATTCTAATATATATATATACCTAATATATAATCTTGAAATTCATTTTCTGGATCGTCCAAATATATTATAATTGTAGTATATAGAGTATCTATGTGAGCTTTATTGAAGTGTAGATTATAATCCTCAGGAATGAAACTCCAGACTTTTACTAAAACTTCTAAAGATGCTGATCTAATATCATCACATCCATCATCTAGTCTTTTCAAAAGTACAGGGTACAGTTTGTGTAGAAATTCTTCAGTGATGTTACCAAATCTTTTTCTGATGCATACTATCAAATATATAGCTCGTAAAGAATATAGTCTACTCTTTTTAGAGTTGTCATCTGCTAGACTAATTACAGTAGGAATTATTTTATCTAATACCAAAGGAATATCTTTTGAAACATATTGATTTGTCTCTATTGAAATGTCTGTTTCATATTTCTCCAGAAAAGCACATAGACAGCATACTGCTGCAGTGCGTATAGCTTCAGCAGCTCTTCCTGCGCTCCAAATTAATCCAGGAAATATACAGTCTTCCAAAAGTTGATGTATGAATTTTGGATCTATAATTTCGTGTAAACACCCTTGATTTAAATATTCTGATAATAAAATGAAATGTTTCAATCTCAGTTCAGGATCTGCGTCAAGTGCCATGGTTTGTTTCAAAATTGGTAACATAATACTCATATTAAAATTCAGAACTGTTTTAATATAATTCAAGCAGGCGCAAAAAATTTGAGACTCGGAATTATAGATTGACCATGACTCACAATTGGAAAATAGTGAATTAAACTCTTTAATATATTCACAGTAAAGATTTTCTACATTGTCAAAGTTATTGATGCGAGCAATAGTATTTAAAAATTCTTTTGTTTCTATTATAACTATATCTTCTCTTGCCATTGATAGAACAGTGAATATTACTATGAATAAATCCTTTGATATAATCTTGCAATCCTATAAAGTTTTAATTACTAAAATTTATAAATGCTAAACAATTTCAAATATATAAAAATTGATAAAAGAAACAAACCTCCTTGCATACTGAAATTAAGGAGTGACAACAAGAAATTATTTGTTGTTGGTATGCTGTTTTTTTACTTTGACAAATATGTGATTGCTGCATGAATTTCCCAATTTTTTCTAATGATAGAAGGAGTGTGCAACGTTCACTACTCCTCAGAATTGCAGAAAATACTTTTAAGTGCCCAACAGAAGGAGTTTCTTCAAGGGTAGGAATTATTAAACGACAATAGATTTCTGGGTGCACAAAATATCCTATATATTCTGCTGCCCTTTCCACATTTTCTACAACTCTTACATCTTCATCATTGCAAGCTCTGTTGAACAATTTATACATTAAGAATAAATATAATTGAAGATTAGAAGATATAATAGAAGATTAAAATTTATATATTTACCGATACATAGATGGTAAAAGTTTTTCAATGTGTTGTGTAATATCTTCTTCTATATTTAAAATAAATACACAAAGTAACTGTGCAGATCTCACTCTTATATCTGCCAACCACTCTCCTAATTCAAAATTAATTCCATTAATCAACTTGCTAAAAGTTTGTTGTGATATTACACGACATCCCAAATTTGGTCTGGCAACTGTAAAAAATTGAAAGTGATTCAAATAAGTAATATTACACATAAAATAACCGTAATACTGAGCATACTGTTAGGGTAGTGGTGAGGAGCCTCAGTAAGAAAATCCATTTTGTCTTTCAGCTTTTCATCATTCTGATTTTCAGTTATATATAGTTCCCCTACAGCATTCCAAAGACTTTTAGCCTTTTCTCGAATTTCTTGTAAATCATCATGAAGGCCTGTTAGAAGTAGTGGGAGAATTTTGTGCCACCAACTATACCGATCTTTTAAATTTAAAAGCCAGTGACCTGCTACTTCTATAACAGCTATGGAGAATTATAATATTACTTACATCCCAAATGCAGATGAAGTTGAAATAATAATAAATGATAATAGTAAAATACCAGTTCTAACAAGTCCATTTTGATCAAACAATTTTTCAGCTAAAGGAGTGGCCACAGTATCTACACATTTACTATTTCCATATTGAATCACATCTCCAATTGTTTTGATAGAAGCAATTCGAACTCTATAATGTTGGTGTGAAAAATTACCCAAAATTGGTTTTACAAAGTTTTCAGAATGGGCATAGAAATATTTCGATAAATTCTTAGCAAATTCAGATACACAAGTACAACTTTCTCTTTTAACTAGTGGATAATTATCGGATATAGTACGTATTAATATTTTGATTAAATCATCAACGTATGATGCCAATAGATTATTATATTTTAAAATTAATAGCTTTAATAGTATGACGCTTTTCAGCCTAACTTCTTCTGAACTTTCGATTAATTCCTGAGAACCTAATCGCCTTGACAAGATTGGAAGTAAATATAAAATGTAATTATCATGAGGTGTCAAGTTAGTTAGAAGTAATTGAAAAATTTCTACTGCATTGTCACGGCAAATTTCAGCAGAATCTGTTAAAATTTTATGTAATGATTTGTTTACAGCACTCCACAACTCAATAATTTCACTTTCAGATTGTGGTGTTTTTAAAATTTGTAGAATTTCTTTCAAGCCTTGTGCACGACGTTTCTTTTCTTCCGATTGTAACATAACACAAATTTTCACAAATTTGTGATTTGTAGTTTCTACAGACATACTGACAAAATGTGGTAACTTTATATCTGTACAAGTGGAATAAACTCGTGACTATCGTTACGGAATTGTGTATTTCCATAGCAACATTTTCATTGATCTACTTATCCTAACTCGAATGTTTATTATATTCTATGTCTAAATTAAAGGAAGTAAAAAACAACTATTTCATTTTTTCGTAACTTTACATTATTATTTTACAATGTAAAATAATATATCTATAATTTTGAAGATTTAAAACGTACTCCTCTTTTTATTGTTTAATATACAATATAATTTTCATAATATTGTATCACTGAATTAACATCAAACATCAAACTTTTTAATGTAACTTACATAGACTTATGGATATGGAAATATGTATGATAAATCTAAACATATGAATATATTCAAATAATTTTATCTCTGACATGATTTTACATAGACTAGCGTGTTCATTATTAATATCTGTAAAACAATAAACAAAATTTAATAGATATGTTTTGAGTATGGTCCCCAGATATGGAAATTTGTAGTATATTTAAAATCAGTGCTGGATTAACCAATAAGCAAAATAAGCACATAGTTAGGGCATCAGAAAAAGGGTAGCACCATACAAATTTTTTGCATTAGCAATATTATTAATATTGCTAAGTGTTTATGAAAATCAATAGTGAGTGAGCAAAACTCTAACTTTTGTTCATGACACTTTTTAGTCAAATTATTGAAAATACCTAAAAAAATCAACTACAAGTACACCATACCCTTAAAGGTCTTAATCTGGCATTATTTAAGAATTATTACTTCATTATATTTTTAATCTTCCAAAGTGACATTTTTAAATAAATATGACATTGATTCCTTGTTGTGAATACGTCTAATAGCCTCTGCCAGTAAAATACTGATATCAACAGTCTTTATTTTCGGACACTGCATTTTTTGAATATCATGAGGAACTGTGTTTGTTACAACAACCTATAAGTATATATAGAAATTTAATATTTAAAACAAAATTTTGATTTGATGTTTATTTAATTTTATTAAAAATGTTGATGTTTAATGTTATTACCTCATCAATTGGAGACTCCTCTATTAATCTTGGAGCATCAGAGCTTAAAAGTCCATGTGTGGCTAATACATAAATTTTATATGCTCCTCTTTCTTTGAGAACTTCTGCTGCAGCAACATAAGAGTGAACATCATCTATCATGTCATCCTGAAATAAAAGTTAAATTATATATATCTTTTTTTTTTTGAAAAATGAAGTTTATTTGAATTTACTTACCACCATGATAGCTATGCGTCCACCTACATCTCCTACAACATTAATTGGAGGCTTTTCTTTTGCAGGATGCATTGGTACACCAACTCCAACTTCCATTGTTCGTGATGCTAAAGCTGGTGGAGAATAACGACCATCGTTCATATCTGATTCTGCTTCTCGTTGTTCTCCATGAATTACTGCTATACCCAAACGTAATCTTTCTGCATAACTGGTTGCTTTCTTAGCACTGCCAGGATTTCTGGCAACTATTACGGAATTATGATAGTCTGGAATCTAATTGAATAGGTTTATAATGAAGAAATAAAAATGTACTGCAGTTCTACTATTCACGTACAGATTCTTGAATATACTGAAGTAAAAAAGGACTAGCACGTAAATTATCCACTGGAACATCGAAAAATCCTTGAATTTCCTTCTGATGTAGATCCATTGTTATTATATGAGTCAATCCACTTTTGCAAAGCATTTTTGCTAATAATTTTGAGACTATACAACCACGTTTACGCATTTTGCATTGCTTAGAATAAGGTAAATATGGAATAACACCGACAATATTTTTTGCTGAAGAAGTTTTACATGCATATGCCATAATCAGAAGTTCCATTATATTGTTATTTACATCCTTGGTGCCAGTCTGAATAATGTATAGGTCTTTACTACGTACAGAGTCTCCAATTTCTACCATAGTTTCACGATTTGATTTATGATATACAGCACATCCTCCATGTTTGACACCCAATCGACTTTAAAATAAAAAGATTGCATGTAATGCAACAATGTAATATAGATGAAAATTCATGGAAACTTACTTAGCAATAAGATTTGCAAGCTCTGGATGAGAATTACCAGCAATTAGGACAATATCAGTAGATACAAGTTTATCCATGTTACAATTGTGTTTTAAAAGCTGGAATATCATGTAATTTATAACTACTTAATAGTAAATATTAATATTAAAACAATAGAATATTTTGAACAAGTACCTTGTTAATTACAAAATTGTAATAGCAAATTAAATATTCATACTATAGTACCTATTACAATATTTTTCTATAATTCTGAAAATAAAATTTTTTATTTCATTACATAGTAATATTTTTCTAATTTTATGAAGAATATATTACTAACTGTTTGATTTAAACACACAAAGTGAAGAATCGAATTCGATCTGAATTTTTTCGAGGTTTGTTCACGTTGGCCTTGGACGATTTATGCTTACGTTCTGAACAGCTGCTAAGCTCAGACGTGCCAACCCATTCTGAGCAAGAAATAATTCAAGTTCATGCACTTGAAAAGCTCAAAATATGCATCGTATTTCTTTCACAATTTTTTACATTAGAATGTTTAATTATTACTAAATTATTAAAGGAATTAGTTCCAATTCTTTACACTTCTTCGGTTATGTATATATTATCACATACCGAATGCGACGTCTTTATTTAATTTTTCCATTCATTAGATTATTTTGTTGTGGTTACACTTACATACGTATTTTAGGGACACATAGGGAACTCAGAAGACATAAAATTTTATTATAAAGTATTCAAGTATATATATATTGCACGGACTTTCACATTTTGTATTATCACAAATAATACGTAACTTTTATCATTTTTATTACTTTATTTAAGGTATGTTAATATTTATGAGAATTGGTTTGAATTTTATTTCATAACAGACATTATTCTATTGTGATATATTTATAATAAGTACCATTTAATAGTGAATTGTAAATTTTGTGAGATATATTTTACAATAGACAATTGCCTATCAAAACAATAGGTATTTTCAAAGTATATTCTGTATTACTAATCAGCTATTTATATATTATGCTGCGTTTGACAACAATACAGAATTATATATAAAACCATAGAAGATTCTTGCAGAGAATGTTTTCTGCATTCATCGAACATAATCTATTTTAGGCATGCGCTTTGTGAATTGGTTCTTGAAAAACAATGAAGTTTCATATCTAGTCAAGTAACCTATCTACACGTAACCTTAAAATTCTGTATTATAAAATTACGTAAAAATATCAAATGTCACATTTATATTCTCTTACAAATGAATGACACTATTTAACATGATGTGTAAATATTTGTGGTATAAGATTCATTTTTGTTCATTGTAATTATACGTTTAAAGAATTCCAAGATCATTGCCACGTAAGTTATCGTTTTTGACAAGTTATGCGTGTATGTGTTTATAATCATAAAATGTGCAGTATAATCGTACATATTTAACTTCTTTTTTACATCTGCTGAAACTAATAAAATATTTATTCATTTTTCATTTATTCATGTTTTTCAAGAGTCCAATATTATAATAAATACAAAACTTCCAAATCATTTTAATGTCCGACATTTAACTATTTTAAGATAAAATGATGCATATTACAAAAGCTGATACATCTGAACGAAGATTTGAAATACAATGCAAATTAGAAACAGAAATTGCTTCCTTAGAAACTTTAAAGGAAGCAGAAGAAAGAAGTAGAAAATTAACTAGCAGTGTTGTTGGAATACTTTCTTCTTTAGAACAACGTCTTGCAACATTACGGCGTACTATACTTCCTGTTTACAATGAAACAGGAAATCTACAAGCACAACAGCAAAGTATGTGTTATGCAAGAATACATTATCTATTAATATTCGTTTGGTCATTACTGTTTATGAAAAATGCGCTCTTTAAATAGAAGTATATTATCTTTATATTTCAGTATAAAATTTTCAATTCAATTTTTTACTACATAAATAGATTAAAATTCACGAAATTTAATTGCATATTTATTTATTCTTATTTTTTCAGACATAGAAAGAACTCTAAATGCTTTAGATCATGCAATTGGATATTATGGGGTTTGTCAGGAAGTAGAAGGAGCAGTGCAAGCAGGTCCAGGAGGATCTGGAGGGTTAGATAGTTTCTTGGAAGCAATGAATCGTCTATTTAATGCACAACGTTACTTTCAAAAAAATAATCCAAGTTCAGTAGAATTAGAAAATGTAACTAGTTTATTTGTCGTTGGATTAGAAGCCTTATATGCAGAATTCCATGATATTTTAACCAGGCAAAGTAAACCAATACTACCAATAGTTCTATTGGACTTAATTGGTTCTGATGAAGATACAAGTGGTGAAGATGCTCCTCAATCTCTTTGTCAACTGCCAGAAAGTATTTTAGGTGATTTACTCAAAATTGCTGGTTGGCTTGAGGAAAGAGGTCATCGTAAACCTGTAAAAATTTATGCATCTGTGCGTTCTGCAATTGTTCTAAGATCTTTACAATTGTTAAAAGAACACCAGAGGAGTGCTAGTGGTGGTAGTACTCATGCAGGCAGTCCTTTACCAGTAAGTACTTTACAATAACTAGATAATGGATCTTTATGCAAAATAAAAATTTTCTACCTGAATTGTAACTAACTGAAGTGAAAAAAAAATTTATTTTCTTCCTTAATATGTTTAGTAGTTTGAAAATAATATAACAATATTTTTAAATTTTTTCAATGTTTTTACTATTTTAAATTTCACCTACTCATTTTTTGTCATAAATGCATAAAATCCACTGTCTAGTAATAATAACATATAGTGAATTTTATAAGGATCAAAGATCAAATTACATTTGACAGAAACCTAAATTTGGCAATAGACATTCAATAACTGGCCAAGAGGCTAGTGGAAGAAGAGCTTCTAAAAGATTACAGCATGCTATAGAAAAAAAAGCTAGCAGAATGTTATTGAAAGCTTCTCAAACTACTGGTTTAGGATTATCCTTAACTACATCCAGAAAACCGCCACCGCAATTGTCTGGACACTCTGTAGAGGATACAGCACCAGATGAACAAGAAATGGAGAACTATTTATTATTAACAGTTGGACTTCACAAACTGATGCAGGCTGAACGATCACTGGTTGCCAAGATTTTGCCATCTACTTTGCAGGCCCAAGTTTTAGAAGCTACTGTGCGTGAAGCTATGGATCTGGTAGCTCATGATGGAGAAAGTATAGCAACTCGTGCTAAGAGATGCATTGTACGACGCGATTTTTCAGCAGTACTAGTTATTTTTCCAATTTTAAAACATCTTGGTGAACTAAAGCCAGATTTGGAACGAACTGTTGAGGGTTGTGACTATGCTCTACGGTCTAAATTTACTTCTGTACTTAATACTCTGAATGTAACTGTAAGTTATATATTACAATGAAATTTATAGATGCACTTTTCATTAAAATATTACTGTGTGCGTAATTTTTTGTAGGGAGCAAAAGCGCTAGAAGATTTTGCAGAAAGCGTTCGAAATGAGTCGAATTCAGTCTTACCCAAAGACGGAACCGTAGCAGAAAGTACAAGTAATGTGTTAGTATTTTTAGAGCAATTAGCAGAATATGCAGATATTGCAGGAGTTGTTCTAAGACGTAGCACTGATATGGAGGGCACAATTTCTGTAAAACAATCGGAAAACATGTACAGAATCGTTTTAGGAACGTACATTAGTTAGTATTGTTTCATATCTTTTGAAAATTTGTAAAAATTATTTGAAGTATTTTAATATAATACTTGTTCTTTTTTAGAAAAAGTATTAGCACAATTAAATTTAGCACTTGTAAGTAAAAGTGATACTTGTTACTCGGACGTTGCGTTACGAGCACTCTTTCGTTTAAATAATCATAATCATGTTGTAAATGCTTTACGTCGCAGTTCCTTAATGGAACTACTCTTATTAGCAGAACCTAACGCAGAACATACATACAATGATCTTTTGTTACGTGATAAAAGCAATTACGTTTCAACTACGTTTTCAAAAGCACGCACTTACCTTGAACAGCCAACTGACGAACCAGGTTTGTTTTTCTAAATACTATCACATTAGATAATTAAAAATAAAAGACTACTTTTTATTGTTCGTTTATTTTTACATATAAAATTGCATGTCTATGACAAATTATTTAAAAATTTTTAAATGTACTGGTAATGTTGAAAATATATAAATTTCGTAAAACATACAAATTGTATAATGTAATTACGATAATTAGTATTATACACGTAAATTGTATAATGTTTAAGGCGGAATTGGTAAGAACACAAATTCATAAACGTTATTATCATATTCACAGAACCAGGAGCAAAAACGTTGAAAGAAAAATTCTTAGGATTCACCAGGGAATTAGAGGAAGTTGCGAAGTGTCAACGCTCATACTCTGTACCTGATGCTCGACTACGAGAAGAGTTACGGAAAGAACTTCAGCAAGCTATAGTCCCTCTTTACACAGTTTTCCATAACAAATATCGCGGAATATCGTTTTCAAAAAACCCAACTAAATATATAAAATATACTCCTGATCAGATTTCCGCAATGATTTATACGTTCTTTGACACGACGGCATAATGAACAACTAGAAAATTTTAATAAACACCCATTTAATAAAGCATATTTAGTTACATTATTTATGATATTTTTTATGGACTGAATCCCCGTTCCCCGGATAGATTGCACAGGTCAGTGGATCTGCGACGATTGAAATAGATCTCGGTCCAGCCCCACTTTATATATATTTATAATATATATATAAAAAACAAGTAACGTTCGATTTAGATTCAGCAGCTTATACATGTAAAATGATAGTAATAGGAATACAGTTTGAACTTTTACCATTTATGTACAATTACTTGCTATAGAATAATTCCTTCTTCCGTCTTTCTCTCTTGGCTTTTACGTGCACTCTTTCAAACATACACTCATGCATACGAAATTTCCCTACCTCTGATATTAAACTTTTGTAATTTGTTTCTTTTGCCATGTTGTGCGTATCAATTATACAGCAACATGAAAACGCAGTGAAGAGGCAGAGAATTAGAATCGCACTTGTATTGCTCACCTCTAAAACTTAGATGACTATCTATCTTTTACCATGGTATGTATATAGTAATATCAACCAATTTAGTTAAAGGTAGAAGTCATTTTATGTGATTTGCAACTGTATATTTATCACAAAAGATACAGATTTTTATATAGCTAATTGACTCCGTATGGAATTATTAGCTGGAAAAGACCAACTCATCAGAGAGAAATGCTTGTTATGGAAATAATAATATAAGTAAGAGATAAACAAATTATTGTTTACATAAGTGCAATATTGTAATACTTTGTATGTTAATATTTACGCTATATTAATCTCTTCCTATACTAAAGCTTTTAAAAATGGATAAACATTTTTTATCTAAAATATACAATGCAAAATTGCATAAAATGGTTTACCTCTTCGATTAAATTGATTAGTATCCTGTGTGCACACAAACGCACATACATAGTAATGTTTGTATCCTTATGTTTCATATGTAATAACTAATATTAATAACACACTCTAATATACTGTACATTATCAGTTCAGTTTTCATTTGGCTTCCTTTCTCTGTTCAGAACATTTAGCTATGTCCAAAACACTTAAATTGCGTATATTTTCTCTTTTACCTTTTTCATACGCATTATACAAATTTATTTGTGCGCTTTTATGGCAGATGCTTGTAGAGGGATGGACCATACAGCATTTTCCTTTATGAAAATTAGATGTCCTGCTGCAATCGAGTCCGATCGGAGGAGAAGTAGTGCATTTATACGTGCTCCGCCGTCGTCGGACATTTAATATTATAGGAGGTAACATCTGCGTTTTGGTTTCATTTGGAGAACCGGGCACAGTACAGCGCGGATTGCTTCATCGAATACTGTTTTCAATCCTTTCTGAGTTAAAGCTGAACACTCTAAATACTTCACTGCTCCAATCTCCTTTGCCATTGTTAAACCCTAGTAACAATTTTAAACGTAATCATTACTTATAAATTTTAATAATTTTAAAAATAAAGCAGTAAATCTATTAATCTAGTACAGGGACTTATATTATCGGAGTACACAAGCTGTACTCCAATAACAATCAATATGGTTTAGTTACATCTTTATAACCATTGTATGGATAGAATATCATTCATTAATTGCTAATAGTATTATTAATATTTCTCATGCATGTTGTATGTTTATGTATATAAACATTTTAGTTGATAATTATAGTCTTTCACTTATACAAGTACATAAGAAAAATGTAAATTGTATAAAGTTTTAAATAACCATTATATTGAACAAATGAGAACCAATAAGATAATGATATATTTTAATAGATGATATTCATTATGGTAATTCCAAGAGATACTTACAATATACTTAATTTAAATAGCAAATAGTTTTGATACTGTATAGGTTTGTTTATAGATACATTACTCAATAATTAATGATTCTAGGAAACCAAGCTGATTATAAGTCCCTGATTAGAAATATACTTAATAAGTTATTGATAAAATAATACATGCCTGGGGATATGTAATTGGCGCCAATTTCTTGTCTTTTAATCGTTCGATTGTTTCCTTGTCTTCACGTAAATCTAATTTAGTCCCTACTAAAATAATCGGAGTAGCTGGACAATGATGACGCACCTCCGGGTACCATTTAGCACGTACATTTTCAAAACTGGCAGGGTTGACCAAAGAAAAACAAATCAAAAAGACATCTGTCTGGGGATATGACAATGGTCTTAATCTGTCATAATCTTCTTGGCCTGCTGTATCCCATAAACCAAGATTGATCGGTTTGCCATCCACCATAACATTTGCAGAATAATTGTCAAATACAGTTGGGATATACTCCCCAGGAAAGGCATTGGTAGTATAGCTTATGAGAAGGCATGTTTTACCTACGGCTCTGTAGAAATCAACCAATTACACAAAATTAAACTGACCATACACATTCATAATAACATTATCTTTATTGGAAGAAGGTTAATAGCAGGTTAAACGTAAATAGAAAATTTGCAATTTGTTGACCAATCTTGCTAATACCGTGAAAATTACAAGTAAACTTGAACATGGAAGAAAAAGAGGAAGGGGAGAAAACAGACAACGAAAATGGATGAAAAAGATCGAAGAAATTAATTATTTACGGCTAAACGATAATTTCAAAATAAAGTGCAAACTTTCGTTTTTGATATTGCAAAATTAACAAAGAAATTGATAAAAATGCATTCGAGTGAATAACGGGTGTGGTGCCTGGTTTCAAATAGTTCTTGATCAGGAAAAACCAATCGTCAGATCTTTAGATCGTAGTATGGATCGAAAATAGGAAAAGATAAACAATTGACAAACATTATAATAAATTTGAAAATACTCACCCGTCGCCTACGACAACGCACTTAATGGCCTGCATCCTGAAGGTTGGGAACCGTTCACAAGTAGAAATATCCACGTAAATTCGCAGGAAGGGGGCTAGTTCGATTCGACAGAGCACGAAAGATTAAGAGAGACAGAGAAGGACTTGAAGTGTCGTGAAACAGACAGAGAGAGAGAGGAGCAGAGAACGCACAGAGGATGGGTTCAAGAGAGACAGATAAATGGTGTCATACGTAAGGTAGAAGAAGATCATAGAACGAAAGGAAAGATAGATGGGAGAGATCGAGAGGAAGAAAAAGCAAATAGCAAGAAAGAAATTATGTACGTGGAGAAGTGTAAAATCCAAAGCCTTAACAAATACTTCTTATAATTTTTCCGCGTTTTGTAGTGGGAAGCGCAGTAGGAGGTCTCTGCTTGAATGCAGCACTCCTGACCTCGATTTGTGGCCTCAATTATGATCATAGGTCTTTATTTATCCTGAAAGAATGAAAATGGTGTTTTTACGAACACGAAGAATTCCAGTACAACTTATATAACGCTACAACTTTGTTAATATGTATAGGAATATTACTTCGAAAACGAATTTTTCATCAAATAGTTTTCAGCAATGGAGAGAAAATATATATAATTATGTTCGAAGTACGACCAATGCAGTGTGTTGCATTTGATTTAAAAAGAATTTTTGTGGATGCGCATTAACAAAATTCGAGTACACCTATTTTTATGTCTGACACATAGCGCACAGAAACAAATTCAAATATCTGTACATTAAAAACGTGATCAATAACAAATAAGATGCGTGATAATTGATTAAACACATATTTTATAATTAAAAATTGTATATCCTATCAACGAAATTATACTGTTAAAATATTGATTATAAAAGATTCCAATTTCTTATTTATATTTTCATTTATATTTCAAAAAACATTTTATTCTGAAATTTTGTATTAGGGTGTAGTGATACTTTAAATTTAATATTCAGTAATTGAGTTGCCTTATTTTATTATGCATGAATTTATCAAATAACGGCTTTAAAAATTAAATTAGTAAGTTAGAAAATTATTTACAACGTGAAAAAGTACACTCTTTATTTTGAAAAAATTCCGTGTTGAACATATTCTGTAACTTATAGTTAGTGCAATCATTAAAATAAGTATAAAAATTACAAAAATATGTTATATATTTATAATTATGATATACGAATACTGCTTCTTCCAATGACTGTTATTAATCCATTGTCTTGAAGTTCCCGTAAAGCATCTTCAAACATATCTCGAGTAATCATCTAATAAAATAAATTAATGTTAGTGTTATTTAAACTTTCTTTAAATTGAAACTGATATAAAATTGGGTATATATTTCACTGACCAGTTCAGAAGATTGTCTAAGTTCAGCAAAAAGTTTCTGTTGATTAAGTATGTGAATTTTATCCTTGCTTTCAATAATTTTCTGGATTGCATCACATAATTCCTTCTTCTTTTTCCTGGCTATTGAAGATATGCCAGTAGTTAGGATAGTAATGTCTATTTTACCACTTAGTGGATCAATAGCAGATTGTTTCAGAGCTTCTCTATGTAATCTATAATACAAAATTAGCTATTTAAATGTAACTGTATTTATTATTAATTTTAGTAATTTTGTTGCACTACATACCTCCAAGCTTCTTCAACATCTAGTAATTCTACAATAGGACTCAATCGTAATTTAGCATGTGCTTCAGATAATCTTATTAAAGATTCTAATTGCCTAGGATATGCTGTTATTTGTCCACGACCTCTCCCAACTCTTCTCATATCAACATAGGCTTGTATCAATCTTTGTTGACTTTCTTCGTTGAGAACAGGTTGAACATGCTCCTTTGCAAAAACTATATAGTCACGCACAATACCTCTGTTTAGTTGTTCATCTTCATCTTCTTCGGGAGTTTTGTAATATAAGGATACCATGTGAGTTGCAAGTTTATTGTCATACACGTCATTTTGTGGATCTAACATCAAAAATATTAAGTCGAAGCGAGAAAGTAAAGTGTGAGGTAACTTTACATTTTCAACTACCTAAAAGGAAGAAAGTACATATAGTACATATGTATATCAATGTATTCAAAGTAAAATAATTTTGTTGAATTTATTACAGTTTTATTTTTGTTCCACTGAGATTCGCATGGATTAGCTGCTGCAAGTATACTGGTTCTAGCATTTAATTGACAAATAATTCCAGCTTTAGCTATGCTCAAAGTTTGTTGTTCCATTACTTCATGTAACACTGATCTAGCACTCTCATTCATTTTATCAAATTCGTCAATGCAACATATTCCATTATCTGCCAAACCCAGTGCTCCTGTCTGTAATATTAGTTGTCCAGTCTCTGGATCTTTCGTGACATACGCTGTTAAGCCAACAGCACTGGAACCTAGAATATTTATTGCATGTTAAAAATGTTTTATATAAGTTTCTAATTTTATATGTTTCTAATAATACCTTTCCCACTGGTGTATTGAGATCTTGGAACCAAGTTATAAACATATTGTAGTAATTGTGATTTACTTGTACCAGGATCGCCACATAGCAATATGTTAATATCAGGTCGAAAATGTTTTCCATATATTGTAGAAGACTTTCTAGTTCCACCAAATAATTGTAGCACAATACCTTTTTTTACATCAGTATTTGCATATATACTGGGTGCAATGTGTCTTGCTAATCGGTCATATACATCTTTTTTCTGTGATAACGTTTTCAAAAGTTCTATTCGTTCTGGAGTGAAATTATGTTCTTTTCCATCTTCTTGATCGTAAAGTCTAGATTATGCAAAATAAAACGTTAAAAAGAAGAAATTTTGAAAAATATTTTGTTATTTTTTTTCCTTACCGTTTGGAGTCATGTTTCCTAAAGTGAACAACATCAACATATGTTCTGTAAATGGCTTGCAAATTATGCTCAAAATTTTGCTTTTGTGTGGCTGCTCTATAAATTCCAGTAACAGAAACCCTATCCCCAGGCATCACAGCATCTACTAAAATATTATGGGCAAATAAAATAATGGTATGTGGAGTCTGACCTTGTGGCATTTCATCTGGAGCTTCTTGCAATTTAATCATTTGTTTATCAGAAAAATGGCTAAGATTGTGTACCAAAGTAAAGGAATATTTGTGCGAACATGATGCGCATACTGTAGGTTCTTTTGTTTTCCCTTTTTCAATTTCAACAAGAGTTGTAAATGCACAAACGCTGCATTTAAAAAAAGCTTCTCGCATTTGTGGAATCAGTCTTGATACTCTAATTACCATTCCTGGTATAGTTATTAATTGGTCAACATCGGAAGGATTCAAATCCCTCATGGATTTAATTTTAGCCACATTGAAAGGTCGCACTTGAATTTGATGTTCCAATACTGCTGCTGGGAATTTCTCAAAAAATAATTCATTTGCTGCCATGTCTAGAGTTGGTATTACCTCTTGAGGATAAGAGACTAATTGTTGATAAAGATGCAGATCAAAAGATTTTACATGAGCACAGTTTACATTCAAGTATGGTTCTTCTAAGGTATGTATTTCTTCTAACTTTTGAAGATACAAGGGGTCTGATAAATTCATATTTTCTGGTAGTTCATCATTTTCAGCTTCTGGATCAATAAATTGTTGAAAAAACAATTTGAATTGTTCTTTACATTGATTTATAACTACATTTGTTCCCCATACGACCAAATGTGGTCCAGCCGTGTCACTTTCTGATGTTCCAGGTACATTTGGAACTTCTGGAATCTATCATGATAATTAAACAAATACATGAAATATAAATTGTTGAATTGATCAATTGTCAGTGTTCATATTATTTACTTACTGGTTCTTGTAATGAAAATTGACGTAAACGTTTGTCTGTATTGATATCAGGCCTATGTCGAACTGGAGTGCCTCGAATTCCACTTCTTGGCGTTCGAATTGATCCTAGAGAACTAGGAGTACCATAATTTACTGGTGATGATAATTGTAATCCAATCTCTGATCCAATTATTTGTCCTGAATGATCTGTCAAACGATCACCAGAACCAGCAGCACTATCATGTTCAGAGGAAGCAACAATTGTGGCAGCCCGGCTTTCAGACCGTGGGTTTCGTTGTGTGCCAGTGGTACCCCATCGTAAAGGAGTTTCCACATTATTTTCACCTCCACCGCGACTTGCAGCACCTTGTGTCCCAAATTAATATTAATAAGTATGTGTAACAACGTACAATTAAAGTGAAGGGAAAATACAGTGAAATGATGATAGTGATAACCTATGATACTTACGAGGCGTTCCAAAAGCAGGAGACCTAGAACCTTGGACACGTCTTCTAGGAGTTCTTGGGCTACCATTTGTCCCTGATGATCTAGCAGGACTTGACATTGTTTTCTATAAATTATCAAACTATTTGAATTATATTTAAAACTTTGAATCGTTTCTACAAATTACTTTCCCGCGTTTTTGGATTCTTATGCATTATAAAGAGTGGCCTCAGATAGTATCAAAGGTGAAGTTTTACGACATCTATTGTTAATAAAAAGAAATACATTAAATGCGAAAATTTGAAATATGTGCAAACATCTCATCCATTCTAATTTCTTGCCTGTGATTCCGAATCACCAATACTGTCAAAAGTGACATCGACAAAATACTTGGAAGGAAAGAAAGGAAAATATCTAGCATTATTTATTTATAAATTAGAATAAACAGTAATAAAGAGTCCATGAATTCATGCTTATATATGTATTTTTCTCGTTATTTCTCATAAAATTATTCTTTTATTGTCCTTGGCAATCATTTATGGGGTGATATCCATATTTTCATTAATTAGTTTGATTCGCATAAGATGTAAGTACAGGTCAAAATTACAGTAAATTTTCATTGACTGAAAAGTGATATACAGACAGATATAAAGATTTATGTTCTTCGCTAATCAAAGACATTTACGAAAAGTTATAAGTGATTAAAAGTCATCGTAATTGGAACAATAATTGAAAAGTAGTAATCTAGTCACCACTAAGCCATTATTAATTTGCATTTGATTAGATTTGATTGTTTCGTGCATCTAGTTCTAACATTTACCGTTCTTCAGGGTAGAGGGCGTAAGAAATCGAATGATTTTTAGCAATGTCGGTATTTCAGATCGTACAATACGAAATTCCATATGGTGATTAGTCTATACTTATATCTCGTTTGTGTCCACATGTTGATTGATTTATTCTTATACCTTGTATGTGCTAATATATTCGGGGAACGAAAGAGATGGCGTGTTTGTCGAATTCTAAGAAAATTGTATGAGTGGATTCTCGTTGAAACAAACTGAATTTTGAAAGGTTATGTCCGATACAGTGACATAAACTTTGAGTAATATTGCATTGACATTGAACTGGCAATAAAAGCGACGTGGAATCGTAGGTCGCAGAGTATTATCATCACTGAGAATATATATATATATAATTGTTAGCGAATAAAACAAAGTATGAAGTCTAAAAAACGATAAAATTATTGCTTTGATAGTTTATCAGTTTTTCGAAGGAGTAGTTGGTTTAATAAACAGGAAAAATAATGGAAAAACGTACAGTCCATTCGTTTAATGGGCTCGCCATTTTCGTCTTTTTCCTTTACTTTGCAAATGTATCAAGTGATCCAATTAACAGGATAAGTATTATAGAATCTATGAAAAATGATAAAGAATTATGCGAAATTCCAGTAGTTTTATATAACAACACTATTTTGAGTACTTGTGCTAACGAATCATATCCAGTAGGACATGTGGAAGAAGATTATAAAAACAGAAATACATTTTTGTGTCTTGTATTTTATGATACATGGAACAAAGTCTGTCAATCCAGTCAATTAATCAAATTGTTTAATACAAATCTAAACAATGAAAAAGCTTTTAATGATTACTTACAGCAGTTAGCTCCCAAGAATAATGATAATAATGGAACTATGTTTTGTAATAGCATTAAGGGACTAACATTTTCACATAGAAAGTTAAAGCCAATACTATCATTCCTAAAAGATTTAGACTACAGTGTGTGTCATCCCTTTTGTTTCAATATAAAGAAAGACTTTATTCCACTGTGTGAAGTATTAGCCTGGAGTAAACATATTGACAATGATACCAAAAAGGTAACTACCAAATCTGAGACAGGATTAGGAGATATAAAATTACAAAACAATGAAAGTCAAAATGAAGATCAAAGTTTAAAAGGTCAGGATCCGATAATTCAAGCACAAGTTACTACGGAGAAGTATATAGATACTAAAACAAAAGATGAAGGTAATAAAGATACACCTTCTACTGGGAACGTAAAGCCATCAAATGTAGATGATGAATTAGTGCAGACATCTGAAGTCTTATGGAGTACTACAGATGCTCAGAAACATGGTGATAATAATGTGACACGTAATCAGCAAAAAACAAATAATGAATCAGCTGATTTTAAGAATGCACATAAAGTGCATGATCCTAAGAAGGAAGACAAGGAACAACAGAAAAAAGGCAAAGAACAACAGAAGGAAGAGAATGGACTACAAAAGGGAGGAAAGGAACCTCAGACTACAAATGAGGATACACAGACTGTAAATAAGGATACACAAACTACAAATGAGGATCTACACAACACAAATAAAGATTTACAGAATATAAATAAAGTATCTGAAGAACTTAATGCAAATGCTGAAATTAATCAAGATGACTGGAATCATTCGCAAACTGACAAAATCACTGCAGGTAACGATTTATACATATTTGGGTTTTTTAATTTTATGTATAATTTGTACAGTATTTATGTAACTATGTTTTTAGATCAAAATGATCAAGGTAGGCCAGACACACCTATTGATACAGGTATTGTTTCTATTTTAGCTACGTGACTAACAATTTAAATAATAAGCTAAAATTTCATTAATTGTGTTTCATTTCTAATAAACTTCTTTTTAGTTGATCGATCACAAAATATGCACAAACCTTCAGAAGAAAAGGACAACCTATCTTCTTTTCATACTATGAGAACTGATGAAGAATCTCACTTTTTCACATACTTTACAGTACTCTCCTTCATCTTTATTGTTGCATATATTGGTTGTTATAATAAACAGAAGGTAATGGGTTCTTTTGAATATATTAATTTTTTTTTATACACTGTTGCTAATTGCATGTCCTGATATTACAGATACTAGCAATAATATTAGAAGGACGAAGATCACGAAACAGCCGTGGTAGACGGCGTCCTAGCACAGCCAATTATCGTAAACTAGATTGTACATTAGAGGAAGCAGTTACGTCACAGTGTAATGCAAATGTTACCCATGTTATATATTAATGCATGTAATGTATTTGATACATCAAAATAACTGTATAATAGCACCCCATGTGCAACGTATTTTGTATTTAAGTATACTTCCATTATTATACGAGTTTATTTTTAATGAATTAACTATTTCTTTGTATTCTATAAATCTTTACCAACATAGACCTATTGCTAAATAATATACTCAAATTTGATAATAAGTTATTATGCTATAATATTTTACTAAAATTTCATTTCTTATATTATTCTATTATGTCAGACCAATTTTGTAATACAAACAAATGAAATCTATATCTTTAGTTGCGTTTTATGTGTCACCTACACTTACTAGATTGATGTGCTTTATTGTAATCTTATTGAATATATTATTTGGCAATACACTTTTTAATTATTAGAAATAGGCTCTTCTTTTGCAATCAATATAGAATTATTTTGGTTCACTTTTCTATAATGTGTTATATTTGTTCCTTGAGTTTTTACAGTGCAGCTAATGAAGAATACAATTTTGGTATAGGATTTGTGGTACTTAGAAAGTACAGTCAGATATAAAAGTTTATATATGCCTGATAAAATTCAAATATGTAAAAAAAAATTATGTATATTTTATGAGTGTTGACTATTTGTTAGTTAAAATATCAAAAATAACGATCTTTCTTGTTGTTTTGAAAATATAAACAATGTCATTGTTCCAATTTTATTAATTTTAACATACTACGTGTAAAAAAGGTATTCAAACTAATATTTTTGTATGTCTTTATTTTTGGTTTAACCATGTCTTTACTCTTTTGGTGAAAATGTACATGAATCATTTTTACTGTCGAGTTTTGATGAATAAATAAATTCATGTAAATATAATATCCCAAGGTTTTATTTTATTTTTAAATTGTTCGAAATTTACCAGGTGTATGTAAATTTTTGTGCACAAGTGTACATAAATATTTAATAAACTATGTCGAACTGCAAGTCAAAAAAGTAGTTCACTTTGGCTATATTTTAGATGGCAACAGCCATACATTTCCACATACATCTCTCAGCATTTAATGCTTAAGTGGAATACGTTCATGTAAAAGTAAGTGGTTAAAACGAGCCAACTTTTATCTGCCTTTGATCGCCTCTTGAATCTGAATGTGAACACAGTAGAGTAATTATAAAACTTGTCCCATTGATAATGAGTTATCAGAAGTGGTCTCTTAAGGGAATGCATTATCATATAAGTTTAATATTATTGAGAAAACGAAAAATGTTTTATTCAGTAATTGTTAAATAAAACGAAGACATTTAGTAACATCTTGACTTTATTTTCATAGTTTTCTAATATTCAAAATTTCAAAATGGCGCTACTATGACTAAATGCTGCATTTTAAAATAAAATGTCCACATGACAATTATTGTTCACCACCATGTTAAAATACATTCACATTCGTGTTAAAAATAAGTATTTATGTATTCTAGATTTAAGCGGTAATTTTAGTGCATAATGGATACAGATATTTGTATGTGTTAATATGTATTAATATAAAAGTCTTAGTCATATCTTTATAATGAGTTTGCTCGAAATTGTACCGAATTAATTTATCACACGAAATGCCGTCCACTTATACACGGTACGCTTTAAAATTATTGTAAGTTTCAGTATCAAATATTTAATAAATTTCATACAATAAAATCATTACAACTTTCTTTGTATAAGTAACGATCCTGTACGATAACAAATTGTTTATTCGTTCTTTCTACGAAAAATTGATTTTCAGAAGAACTTTTAACACTACAGATGCCAATGTAATGTAATAATAGGTTCCTGTAATGGATAATAAGTTTACTGTAGGAAAAAGGATTTTCAGAGTGATTCTAATTAAAAAATTGTAATATCTTGATGGAATGATGAAACTTTTTATTATTGATCATTTGAGGAGATATATGTGGAAGTACTTAATTTTAATAATTAAATGATACGATTCTTGGACGAGTTTTTATTGGAATATTATTCCCTTTAAATTTTTGTATGTGCTAACATCTTAAATCTCAATTTTCCATTATCCTATTTACAAATAAATAAACAACATAGTTTTTTCTTATTATTTAGTGCAGTAGCACGCATCTTTAGTTTGTTGTAATATCCAATTTAGATGCGGACCTACTCTCGTGTATACCGAAACTGCAGGTACGTTGCCACACTTGTTTACATCCGAAATTATACCTGTCGCAAAATATAAATTTTCTTATTAGTAAGAATCCTGTAAATTTTCGTTTACATAAAAATGATGATCAATAATATTTCATGTATTTTTATACAATAATTTAGTAATTATGTAGCATACTTATTTCTAAGCTGATAGGGGATATTAATTCGGAAAATACTTTTAGACTGCATTTTGTCATGAAATATAGTTTTCTAATAAAATATATAGAAAGACATATTTACCAACAAGATCATAAATTCCTGCATATGAACGATATTGGACTGAGGAGCCCAGGTCGTTCTGAAAAAATATATGTTTTTAATCTATACGTATGCACTTAAGTTTGATAATACCATTTACTAGGAGTAAAACACTTCAATACCTCGCATACTATGGAATTTCCTCCTAAGATACCAGCACAACCAGAGTCTTTGTGGAAGTTCATAGGATTTATACCGGACTTAATGCATTCATGATGACCTAAAATCGGAAGTCCTAATTTCCGTGGACGACAGGTATGATCGCTGTCCTTATCTTCCTTTTTGTTTACTGCCCATCCAACCAGGGTTCCTACTTGACCGAGATAAGTTGAACCTGAAAGTTAACACGTTCACAGACTATGTACATTGGCGTAACTAATATCTTTAGCTGGGAAGGGGAAAGCAGGTCCCCTTGCTTTTACCCACAACATCCCCTTTCAGTCATCTGTCACACATTTTGGGAGATGGCCTACCTAACTACGCCCATGGGTATACGTACAATACTTCTCAAGATTTATGTTGCTTTACGTCGTAATCTTTATTTCTTATTTTTAATTTGAATGTGTGTAATTTGAATTAATCCATTAGCCCAAATTTATAGGTACCGTTTTAAAGAACAAATTCGCTCATTCACCCACGAGAAGGTGATACATATTTCGGTTACGGGAGATCTCCAAGAATCTCCCACTCTTAGTAGCAGCGTGGTAGGGACGCCGACTTCTGGAGGGACCGATATTCTATTCCGGTCGCACCCGATAAGTTCGTTTGTTTTCTCTGTGAAACGACTCGGGCTACGGCGAAATATTTGTACCGCGAAGTAGGGATATCGGGTAGTGGGGCGTTGAAACGTAGAAACCCAAGTTTATTAGCTGCGTCGACCTCTCGTGAACGAGGAATTATTTTTCGTTCAAGTTCAGTGAAAGACTGCGTGCCTTACGTGATCGACTACGCTCGGCTTTCCACGAGACGGTTAGTGGGACTGTAACTACAAGCATCGCGCGCGATAGCGTGCTATAGTTGTTTATGTTTTGTATTCGTCGAGAACAAAGTCGAAAACGCTATTCAATCCCGTACAGCAAGTTCAACATTGAAACTATCGATTGGAGATTTAATTTATATACTCTGCGATTTTTATTACAATCGAAAGCGATTTGAACTTCGACGTTCCTACGCTTACCGCCTTTGCAAGACCTACACTAAAACTACCGGGTTGGCAAAAATTACTTGTTACTGATTTCTTTTTCCTTTCACAGTTATTGTGATTACAAGAATGTTTCCATGAAGAATTTAAAAATGAACATTCTAATGTAAAAGTTATACAAACTTCTGATAATTACAATCTTGTCATTATTATAAAGTAGTGTATATTAATTTAGTTTAGTGCTTAGTGACTGTAGCGTTTGGGACTACGTTTAACGCTTTAACTGCCCAACCAGTAATCTCAAAAATACCACAAAATCGAAGTAATTTATTTAACGAATGAACAATTGAAAACTTAAAATGTACGACACAGAGTTATCCTTCAACCTTGTTTTATTCTCCAGATCTTAACTAAATATAGTGCAACGAATACGTTAATGTACGGATTTATTTTTAAATATGGACAAGTAACTCCGTCAACCGTATGTGGGTGACATGGCAGTCAAAGTGTTAATATACAGTGGCTCACAAAAGTATTCGGACACTCTTCAAACCTAAATAACTTATTTAAGATTGGTCCAAACGTCTTGACTTTTCTTGAGCAATTAGTTGTATTGATTTAATAAATGATATGCAAAATGAATTTTGTAAATATTGGAATTGGTATGAATTACATGACCAATAAAAAAGGAACTTTTTAAATATTTTTTATTTGAGCCACATACTAAAAATTTTAAAGACGCATCTGGTAGATCTATGATAGTTGTACACATGCAGAAAAATTCTTTGAAATCGATCGACATACTCACAAGCTACATGCCATGGAAAATGATGAAAGTCGCAATTTTTCACGATTCTTGGTCAGTTTCTGCTTAAACTGCAGAAATTCTTACATCTTTGTACGCGTGTCATTTTTTCCCGCGTCAATCGATTTCAATGAAATTTTCAACATATGTATAACTTATACAGTTCTGAAAAATGCATCTTTTAAATTTTCAATACGAGTTGGAATAAAAATGTTTTAAAAAATGTCTTTTCTACTTTCCCACGTAATTTCTACCAATTAGAATTATTTCAAAATTATGTTTGCATATCATTTAGTAAATCAATGCTTCTAGTTGCTCCAGAAAAGTCAAGTCGTTTGGTTCAATTTCGAAAAAATTATTTAGATTTAAAGAGTGTCCGAATACTTTCGTGAGCCACTGTAAGTATGGATGCACGTGTTACTAAATTGTTAGGTAAATAGTAACAGGAAGATCATCTTATGTTTGTGATTTGAAAATCGAGTTCAACGATACCTGGATTCGGCAGACAGATAGGCGATATCCTCCTTTCGAATTTGATTGGTTGACTTAATTTGATCAAGGCCAAATCATGGGCGCGAGAGCCAGGATTATATTCTGGGTAAAGAAGCGCCGATTCTACGCTGAGTGTCGCCGATGATACGTCTAAGCTGCATCTGTCATATTCTCCAAGAGAAACTTTGATTTCTGCCGGAGTTACGCTGTTCAAATGTCCTCCAATTATTGTCGAGTCAAATTTGAATAATCACTTGAATAAAATACTTGTACGTTTGCATAGAAAATATTCATAATAAATTACTCAAGACTTAATCGAATATTTATGTAATACCAAATATGTACAATCTTGGTCGGACACTGGCGATTAATTATTTCAATGTAGTAGATTTAAAAAAAAAATAATTTCATTCTACTCTCGAGACACGAATGTTGTTAAGAACAATACCAATGTTAATTTTTTTTTTATTGGATCTAAATCGTAATGGAGAATATTTCTGTAATTATAAGTTTTTCATCTTATGTATTTCTAAAGTCCTTTTATTCAGGAATCAATTTTTTCTTCAACCATTAGATCAAAATGAACCCTTTCCAATAAGGAAATTTAAGGTAACCTTTGTATCTCGATAAAAAAGCAAAATAAAATAAAACTAATTATAACGTTATATGTTATTCTTGAATCCATCAAATTTTCGTTTGAAATATTTTTTCATGTACATATAGAATATACATAGTATTTAGCACAATCACTAAATATTGATATTGTTGCGCATTTTATGTCCTTCATTCGGCGAACGACGCGGCATCTTGTTTATTATATAATAAATATGTATATACAAGTTAATAACTATTTACAATTGTTATTTTCTTTAGCGTTGTTCACCATGCAATAATTCTTTATTATGGCGACTCCATATGGACAACCGCCGTAACAATATTATAAGAAAATCAACGTTCATCGTAAAGAAATAATTCCAAAAATATGTAAATAAAATTGATACACAGAAAAAAATAGTTTCTTCGATTTCTAATATTTCATTTGTAAAAGGATCACGTTACGAACCTGACGAGTTGACTAGCTGCGGTTAAAATGTAACGATCGTTGATCAGGATTCCGCTGAAAGACAATTGCGATTTCACGTGTACATTTGCCAGCCATGGGAACTCGTGCGGTATGGTGTATTCCCCGCCAAGAATTCGCGATTCACCGGATCGATTCGGTCGTCCGCACACTAAATATTTATGCATTCGAATAATTCAACACGTACGTCATTAAAACTTGATACTGAAACGCACGGATGATTCACAATCATTCAGAAAATCGTTGTAGCATAGTTTACTCACTGCAGTTCCCGCAACTTTTGAATCTGCCGAACAGGAGATCCAAAATCCCTCTCGTTTGCCTCGTTTTATTTTCCTCGATTAAATTCTGCTGGACAAGAAGAATTTTTGAGAAAGCCAATGTAAAACTTCGCAATCAGGTATTCTTTTAAATATTTTTGAAAAATGTTCTTGTAAGGGAAGATTCCTGGAGTTATTCTAAGAAACTTTTTCCTTTGCGAAAATGTCGTACGCGGCTTCGTTTTTGAGTTATCAAGAATAATACGCGGACCAATCAGAGCGCGACTATAGTGGACGACTTTTGACTCGGCCAATGGCGCCGCCACGCTCAACGAGATCGTTCACCGAACCGGAACCCGCCCGCCATATCCGCGCTTCGATTGGTCCGTGTTTGTTCTTCGATAACTCGAAAACGAAGCCGCGTATGAAATTTCCGCAAAGGAAAAAGTTTTTCAGTTTGACTCCAGGAATCTCCCTTTGCAAGGAATTCGAACATTTCTGGGATACCCTGTATATTGTATATTTATCTACGAAATGTTTGCGATAAAAGCGGAAACTCGATCAAATACACGCGCATAGTTTTGTTATGTAAATTCGTTGCATGCTTCGCCATTCGATATGCATTCTCATGTAAATGACGGCACACAGACGTTAGCCCTCGTACACTGCTCCGATGAATATTCATCTGTAATCTCTATTATTTTTCTGTGATTACATTGTAATACGAGAATCTCGTTTGGAAATATAAATAAAACATAATGCAAAGTGTTGATATCAGTTTTATAGTCATTTTACTTATCTGCAAACTTTCTAAATAAATGTTTCGCCAAACACGTACACTCGCGAAGAAACTTATTGTTACGTATAATACTTGTAGAGTACAAATATAAGAAATGAATTTCTAATTTTTCAAGGTAAATATGTTTCATCTATATCGCGGTGTATTCTATGACAAAATATAATAATGCGGGTTGTTCTCGTTTAACATATTGTCGACTCATTCATGGTAAAAATATTGGAAACATTTTTACTAACAAACACATAAATATCTTATTCTCAATAATTTATGAACGTTATTATTGGGAATTGTTACTTGAACGTTAATTTTGGGAATTAATTTTAATTTCCAATAATTAATTTTAAAGTTGGAAAATATATTATTTATTTCGGCACGAAATTTATTTATATTATTTATATTATTTATACTAAATATTATTTATGTCTTGTTACACAATGCACCGGAATGCGTAAAATTACGCGAACGTTTGTGTAGCACCGAGGGCATGCAGGATCAGATTAAAAACCGTATGTATAATAATTTGTGTGCACTTTTCTATTCCTGCGTGAATCGAACTGAACGTAGAAGTGTATGAAATAGATGATAGAGAAGAACGATGTGTCTTACTTGATTGTCGAATTGGTCGCAGCGAATTGATCCCGAAATTAGCAGAACGATGCAAACGAGATACTTGACGAGTTCTTGCACGTTCATGGCTTTTCTCTTGACTGTTGGAACGGTACTGGTCTCCGCTAAACAACTGGTTTGTATAGCGGGACTTATCATTGCCCGCATCCAACAGGCCCCAAGGCTTCTTCTCCACGTTTCCCACGCACGAGTTCGTAACTTCTTTTCGAGGATGCCGATCCAAGGATGTCCTCGACATCTTTCATTTTTGTTAGAACTTTAGGTAACGGTGAACCGGTTTGCTGGTACTGTTAGATGATTTTAAGAGCACAAGTTAGTTGGTCTAGTCGCGGAAATGGAACACGGTTCTATGTATTAGGTTCCTGGCAAAATAATTGCAATCTTTATTGTTTAATCATAAATCTAGTTTATATTGTGTTATGTATGTTGTTAGTTTATTTTATCGTATCCTTACATTGAGAGAAAAGTGGGTAAAAACGTGGGTGTTTCTTAGGTCGTTAAGGAAAAATTTCATTGCACCGAAAGCTGCAGCAGGAACACTGGGAACTGTCGATGCAAATTGATCTTTTATACCTTTGATCAATTCTAGTACATTGATTCCCAAAAGAAGAAACATTAAATAAATACACATTGTTTAAAAATTTTCTGTTGTTCATTATTTAATTCGTTTGTAACAAATATTCAAGTCTTCGGAGTACACAGTATCTTATTCGTACGTTGAGCAAATTACAGTTTCACAAGCGACGTAGTCTTATTTAAATATGGGTTATTAAAAACAAGTCACATACAAGGTACATGAAACATCGAGTATTTGTCAAGTATGATCCAGACGCACTGGCTAGCTGCGAGTATCGCAGTCTCAAATCTTTTACAGAATGTTTAATCCTTTGCGAGTAAACATTATTAAAAATATTTACCAATATCTTGTCGACTATATTTTTAATATATTTTAAGACCTGGGATGCGCAAGTCTTGATCATGCAACGTAATTCGTCTTCCAGGATGTTCACGAACGTTTGATTTGGATTGATTACTAGCCAAAGCGAACAAAATTTTAGAAAATTAAATGGTGTTAACCGATTCAAAGATTTTAGGGATTACAAGAGTTTGTAAGAACAATTTATTCGTAATCAAAATGTGCATCTTCGAACTTTTATATTCTATATGAATCGAACTTATCGCTTACGACTTGATCTAAAAATCTTTAGCCAGTCGGTGTCGTTATAAAATCGCATGCTGTAAGCGTGTTCGTTTCGAAACGCTTTAGAAATTTCGTCAAAGTTGTAGGCCTTGTTACATGAAAGGATTGACTTCAGTTATTTTCGCAGAAACATCCCTCTCGCGAGTGATAGACGATCCAGTCTATGTATCGCGTGACTCTCGTGTAGACTCCAGGATATCCTGGTCGTGCGCATCCGTTACCCCAGGACACTACACCGATAAGCTCATATTTCTTGTCTTCGCGTTCAGCTACCAGTGGTCCTCCGCTATCGCCCTAGAACATTGAAAAACTATTGTCAGAGAAGAAAGGACTTCCGTCCGGTAGCATCGGAAGACGCTTGAAAGATCTAGGACAAAGTTTAACTCGCTTCGAGCCAGAACTTTTCAAGATTTACCGAAATAATTAACCTCTTGCCCTACAACAACGAGTCAGACTCGTGATCAAGATTTGGAACAGAATCTTTTAAACATTTGTTTCCTCAATTTTTTTGAAACCGAAATAAAATTCTATTTAATCTCTGATCGCATACAATCGGTGGAGAATAGCCACGTACGCGGTAACTACAAATTTGAAATTTCTTTTTGTCGTTTCGCGGAGATTAAAAGAAATCTAGTCACTGTTATCAGAAAATAAATCGTAGGCCAAGGGGTTAAAGTCACTCACTTTTTAGTAAGTTGTAAATTCAGGTTAAATTTTTAATTTCTCAACGATCGTATAGTAATTTGATCTAGGTATCTATTTAAAATGTACGATTACGAATGAAACACGTTCATAAAATTAAAATTATCCCCTCTCGCAGTTTGACATTTGTGATAAAGCCATTACTTTATTCTTAAGGGGGGAATTCACTTTATAAGATGAAAATTTTCGATTTTGTTTGAAATTGATTCCAGTATGTGTCTAGAATACGTGTATAAAGTTACGGAGCAAAATTTTATGTATTTTGGGAGATACAGCTAGCCGAACAGGTAAGCGTCAGGTGCAAGTGGCGCAAAGCTGAAGCGAAAGGTGAATTAGATAATTTTAATCATCCTAGTCCACTTCACCCAGATGTCCTTGAACATTTAAAACCGATATATGAAGAACTTTCAAAGGAGGATTTATTAATCAGGTGTTTAGGTAGACACACACAAAATTTGCAATGAAAGTTTCAATTCAACGGTTTGGCGCTTAAATCCAAAGCATCTAAATTCCGGAGCAAAAATTATCGAAACCTCCGCCTTTATTGCGGCTAGCATTTTTAACGAGGGCTACTCAGCTATATTAAAAATAATGAATGTATTAAATATTAATATCGGGCAACAATGCAAATTCTTTGCCGATACGTATGACGCGCAGCGCATAACGAGACAGGAACGCCGCAGACAAAGCAGCACAAAAGAGGCACGAATCTCTCGTAGGATGTACCGAATGGAGAAAAATGAATTTTTTGAAGCCACAGAAGGCTTAATTATATGGCCCTGGTATAGCGGATTAGTTTCCTTCAGAAGTAAGTGATCAATAACTACTAATCTAACAGTCGAAAACCTTTAAACGCGTTTTTCTCAATATCATATTTCTGAATCTGGTGTACACGATACAGAACGATCTATTGGACCAATTGAGCTCCTAAGGCGATTTTTCGTTAGGTAATGATAAAATGTCGTCGATGAATTAAAAAAATTCCTAAATAGTTATATTTTTTCCTTTCAATTTACATTATAAAGTCGAAATTTTTAGCGAAAAATCGTAACTTTTTCAATAAAGCTAAAAATTTTTGCATTTTTATACTTTTTGTTGGAATTTTTGTGGTTCATCGACGAAATAATTTTATAAGGATTAAAAAAAACTTTTGTTTTCCTGTTTTAGATGAAAATTAGAGGCTCTAGGATGTACACAAACTGACGATGCGCGTGGCGCGGAGCTGTGAAGATTTATAAATATTGCGAAAAAAAATACATTAATCATTAAAATAGACAATTTTTATCATGAAAGTTTGAGAATGATTCGCTGTGAACAGTGTTAACACTGTACCGACCAGCGAATATTTCAGAATTTGTCAAGGTCCATTGTTCATGCTTGAAAACTTTTCAGGATCTCTCAATGCTGACAGCAATTTTTATTGTAAATCAACATGACATCCTCAGTAATGTTATCTAATAATTTTACAATGTAAAAGCAGTTAGTTAGGCTTCATTTTGTCACACTGCAACTATTGAAAGTACGAATAATACACTTCCGGTCGGTAAAGTCTTAACATACCGAGTACGAGTATGTCCTTTGTTTTTAGCGGAAATTCATGTTAGTAATTTTTGCCAAAATATAAGATTGATGAAAATGAATAGGTGTCCAAATCAGATGGGGGTGGTAGATGATCATAAACTTCTGCCTAAACTGCTTATATCGAATCCAAGAAGAAAATTAACGCTGATCTCCATAAAGTCATTTGAAACTTATGCAAAGAGTTCAATGGACCTAATAACAGCTACCATAAGATTTTTTCAAACCGTTCGTTGTCCAAGGGGTTGGCACAAAAACTGCAAAAAGAAAGTTGGATGCTAACAGTAAGCCTATCGGGACCTAAAAAGCGACTGTCGTATCATGGAAACGACAAGGGTGCTATTTACTTACATTTTTATCCTGGATAATTGTAAATAAAAATTTTCGAAACCGGTCGTGTAACCGTGCATCAGTTTCAAGTCGCTCTCGAAGACGAAACGTTAATGGGAACGGTAATAATTGTGGTAATTTGAGAAAGCAAAGCCTGTATGGAACACGCGATGGATGGAGAGGATAGGGATGACTGGAGAAAGTGAGATAAAAGGCATTACTTGACAAGAGTCCTTCTTCCCGCCAACGTATCCAGCGCACATCATGTTATCGGAGATCATACGGGGGCTGTAGCTGGTGTTGCGGCACTCCTGAAGACTCATAACCGGTACTTCAACTTCCTGCAGGAGGCACGAAGGTTTTCCATCCTCTTGCAAGGTGCCCCATCCGGACGCGATTGCCTTCGTGCCGACATACAGGTTATCTGAAAGCATTCATGCGACCCGTATGTAGCTGCAGAACGATCGGCAACTAAAAAGGAAAACAAACGGCCGAATATCTAGCGGCAGCAACGACGTTTACACGGCCTGGTCAACGTTTCGCTCTTCGCCGACCGATCCACTTACGCTTTTCATTCAGAGAACATCGGTAACAGGTATGGTATCAGTAACAGGTGTAACACCGGTTACGCAATTCGGTAGCATTCATGGTTATCGAGGCTCGATTCGAACAAAGGCGAACTGCAGTCCTCGATTTACGAAAAATCGCCTGTTATCGCGCGATTGCACTCAGCCGCGGTACCCGTATGTTGACTAATTTACGACCGCGGTGGTGCAATCCAATCGGGCGGTAAATAATAGACTGACTGACGGAATTGCGTAGCGAGACTCGGTCCGAATCGATGCAACTGCCTTGGCCAATAGAATATATGTTTTAATTAGATTAAAGAAGTAATCATCCAAGAAGCGTATCAACGTACGTTGACTAAATTATTAAATATTGAGGTTATGTTACAGACGCGCCATCTACATACATTCTCAGTTTCTAGTCATTAATTGGAATCGTTAACTGTTTGCACTAGATTCGATGAGATCAACAACCATTTCGAAGAAGTATGATGACTAATTTATGATCGCAGTAGTATAATCCAATCGGGCGGGAAATAATACACTGATTGACGGAATTGTATCAGCGTACGTTGATTAAATTGTAAATATTGAGGTTATGTTACAGACGCGCCATCTACATACATTCTCAGTTGTTAGTCATTAATTGGAATCGTTAACTGTTAGCACTAGATTCGATGAGATCAACAACCATTTGGAAGAAGTATGTTGACTAATTTATGATCGCAGTAGTATAATCCAATCGGGCGGGAAATAATGCACTCATTGACGGAATTGTATCAGCGTACGTTGACTAAATTGTAAATATTGAGGTTATGTTACAGACGCGCCATCTACATACATTCTCAGTTGTTAGTCATTAATTGGAATCGTTAACTGTTTGCACTAGATTCGACGAGATCAACAACCATTTCAAAGAAGTATGTTGACTAATTTACGATCGTAGTAGTGCAACCCAATTGGGCGGGAAATAATAGACTGATTGACGGAATTGCGAGGCGAGACTCGGTCCGAATGGATGCAACTGCCTTGGCCAATAGAATATATGTTTTAATTAGATTAAAGAAGTAATCATCCAAGAAGCGTATCAACGTACGTTGACTAAATTATTAAATATTGAGGTTATGTTACAAACGCGCCATCTACATACGTTTTCAGTTTCTAGCCATTAACGCTTTAACTGCCGAACTAACAACCCGAAAGATTCCATAAAATCAAAGTAATTTATTTAATAAAGCAACAATTTAAAATTTTAAATGTACGACGAATGGTTCACTTTCTACCTTCTTGTATTTTACAGATTAAAAATTTATTTTTAAACATGGACTAAAAATTCTGTCACCCATACATGGGTGACATGGCAGTCAAAGCGTTAATCGGAATCGTTAACTGTTTGCATTAGATTCGACGAGATCAACGACCATTTCAAAGAAGTAGGTTAAAAAGCGTGTAAAAACAAATGGTAACCGATTCGAACGAATCACGTCATGGATTTGGGTTTATGACACTTTCTAACGCTCGCGGTCACTGAGAATGCATAAAATCTGCAGTTGGCTAATCAGTTTCTTTCGGGGCGAGGAGAAATTAAATTACCTCTTACGGATGGCAAACATATGGGTCTTATGGCGTCGCTGAAGGGCACCCTCTCGTTCAGCCGCAGCAGAGCGATGTCGTTGTCAAAGTTGAGAAAACTGAAGTCACCCATCAGCACACGGACCACGTATCTGGTTTCGATTCCCTTCTCGATGCATCTATCGTGTTCTCCGAAGGTGACCTTGATCATGAACCACATGAATCTGAAAATGGGACTAGAAAAGCTGACCATGGTCGCCTCGAAGACAGGACTCTGATTAGCAATTTAAATGGAGATATGCGAACGGCATTCGGTGTCATATATCGTCGAACTTAACCGTTAATTGACACCCGTTCACAGGCGTAGATAAGCTAACTGGAGAGTAGATAACATAGAATATACGGGGTGTATCGTAAAGTTCAAAGATATTTTAAATGGAAAATTCCGGAGGCGAATCTGAGCAATATTTTCGTTTGCCAGTTTGCAATTTGATGATTCGTTTTTGAGTTATTAACGAAAAACACCGACCTATCGGAGTGCGGCGGGGGCTGGCGTATGCCACAGTGGCGCCAAGCTTCCTATCCAAGAGCTGCGTCACGTAGGCATACGCCAGCCCTCGCCGTGCTCTGATTGGTCCGTGTTTTTCGTTAATAACTCGAAAACCCAACGTTAAACCATGAACTGTCAAAGGAAAATGTTGCTTAGAATCGTCTTAGGAATCTCAATTACCAAATTTCTTTGAACTTTACAGGAATGAATTACTTATTATTAATTAATTAATTTTCGATGCTTCTAAGCGTTCAACTGCGGATTTGATACATTTTATGTGGTGTCTATGATCACGGATCACGATAAATTATAGACACAATGTAATAGATCCTTGAAGTTAAATTTATTGGATGGAATAAACTAATTATCGTGTTATTTTGTCTATTGGATTTTCTAATGCAGCAAATACTATTTCTAAAAATGTATAAATCAGACAGTATAATACAGACATATTTAAGAAATTTTTTTTAAATTACATAGTTAAAGAAGCAAAGTCTGTCAACATGTAATTATAATTAATTCGTGATTGTAACTGTTATGGTTGAACCTACCCTTTAACGCAGTGGGCTGCTGTGAGAACATAGCGGTCGTTTATCAATGTACCGCCACAATAAAATTTGTTCAGGTACGAAAGTCTCGCCATCCATGGAAATTCGTTTATGCGAGTTGTTTGGCCACCAACAATTCGGCTCTCTTCGTTTCGTATTCCGCAACCTGATTGTGTAAATAATTCAATGATCGTCAAAATAATTCAATAAATAAATCTATCGCTAGAAACGCCTAAGAGAATGTAGCTATACTCACTGCAATAACATGGCGCAGGCGATTCTGCGGATGCCGGTGGCTTGTTACCAAAGATGCCAAAAAAGTTTTTCACTTTGTCAGCAAACGTTCCTGCCTAAAAGTTCGTTTATTATTATTATCATCATTTCGTTTATTATTATTATTATTATTATTACGTGTACGTATTTATGAATAAGTAAACGCATTTACATAAAATTCGAAATGCGTACGTCTTCGTAAACGGTCCAGAGAAAAATGCATCAGTTATGCAACGTATCGCATTATGCTACTCAATTATGCTATGAGAAACGATTTCTATAATTACACGAGTCACATTTCCAAAGACTAGTCTAGATTCTTGAAATATTCACGAGATTTATAAATATTAATTAATTCATAACATTAGACTGCGGATTTTATGCATTTATGAGAAAATAAAATTTTATTTGTGGAATCAAGAAGTAAATTAACACTAAACCTACCGAGCATTAAGATTGACTAGCGTATATTGGCTTGTAAAAATGGCAACATATAATTTATTTAGAATTCCTGTGATTTTTGTTAGAATATGCGATTGAATAGGGGAATCAATTGAATCGATTTTTATGAAGGCAATTTTGTAAGTTCGATTATAGTAAAATAGAAAATCTAAAAAAGGTCATTTGATCCACTGTGGTATGTTTAGTGTTAAACAAGATTTGAACTTAGACCCTAAGGCCGTACCATTTCGACACGTTACCATTGGTGCAATTTTTTCTCATTGGGGATTCTTGTAACAACGCTTGGCACAATTGGATTTTGGCAACTGTCAACGTTTAGTCGTCAATATCTCGCAAAATATTGAGTATCTGGTCCTACAGTGGTACAGTTTTGTAGATAGGAGATCGAACTCGATAAGTCAGCAGGGTCAACTGAATTGAAGACCGGATGGTCGTGTACTCTGCTTGTAAGGCGCCAACGGTTGGATCGCATTAGGCGAGAATGTCAAAGGACGTTAATTAGCATATCTGTGCAGGTGATCTGATTGTCGAGGAAGACACGGGGCATTGCACGGATTTGAATAAACAAGGATCATCTACTCAGACGCGTAACGCAAGGAAATCGCGCCTATGATTTTCCCAGCATCGAACGATTAGTAATTTTAATAATACATATGTGCTACACATACTAGTTTGTACTATATTAAATAACATACGTACTATATATTTTCCATTAACTCCTAAATTATTGATTTAAAACAGAAAATATGCATTTTTGAGACACGTCAACATACATTCCGCGGCGACTGTATGTGGTTTCGTAGCCATACACGATTAAGTGTTTACTCGATTTCACTAGCTGGCAGTAGTAAAAGATTATGCATAGGGAATCTAGTATTTGTTTTCACGCATAACAACATTCGCATCAAGTTTAAAATTAATACAACAATGGAATGAAAATTTGTAATGAACGAAATTATATAATATAATATATATATATATATTGGGTTGTCCGGAAAGTTTGTGCCTCTTTATTTTTATTTTTAATAAATATATACCAAAACTTAAATGCATTGCGTTTCAATCTTCCGTCAAAATCGGCACGAACTTTTCGGACAACCCAGTAGCTACTATTAACGCTTTAACTGCCAAGTAAACAGCTTCAACCATTTCATAAAATCAAAGTAAATTATTTAATGAAGTAACAATTGAAAGTATAAGATATACGATATATGGTAGTCGCTCAATCTTCTTATATTCTCCAGACCCCAACTAAATTTGTTGCAATGAATATATTAACATACAAATTCATTTTTGGACATGGACTAAGAATACCGTCACCCATGTATGGGTGATATGACAGTGAAAGTGTTAAACTATAATAACAAACTGTAATAGTTTGGTACCGAGTGTTTATAATTTATTTGTAACAAATAAAAATATTAAAACTTGTTTCATTATTGTTAGGTAGTTATCGGTACTCATTTAACAACCCTCTTCTCCTACATTTAAGAAATGCACTCGTTAGATGCGATGTAGTTTCGTTTAGAAAGTGAAATTATAAGTGAAAACTAAATACAAGCATAGTAGAATCACGATTATCTGAACCAAACTGAGAAAGACGAAAAATCGAATAATAGAATAGTTAATTAGTTGCAATGAGAAATTTGATTGAGAATTGAGAATTTGAGAAAGAATTGAGCTATTTAAATTTGAAGTTTATTAAGATGCTGAAAACTTCGGACATCAGAGGTTCGGATAATGGAGGTGCTATTGCAACAGAACAAGGATAGATATGAAATAAGAATGCAACATAATGACGAATATGAAATGGGTAAGTAATGCAATAAGGACATGTATGAAATAGGTAAGTGATATAATGAACACAGGATTAAATGAGTAAGTAATACAACAAGGATATACATGAAATAGGCGAATGGTATAACAAGAACAAATACGAAATGAGAAAGTAACATAATGACGAATATGAAATGGGTAAGTAATCTAATAACGTCACGTAGGAAACGGATAAGTGATACAATGAACCCAAAATTTAAGTGCGTACCATAAGTAAAATAACAAGTACACACATAAAATAGGCAAATAGTACAATAAGGACAAATACGAAATAGGTAAGCAACGTAACAAAGACAATTATGAAATGTATAAGCAATATAACAACAAATATCGAAATAGGTGAAAGTAACAACAAATCTACCTTAACTATACACAAAAATTAATTCGCTACTTAAAAATCGCGTATACGAGTATCCTGCGAATACAACCAAAGAACATCATTTTAACACTAAACCTACCCAGCATTACAATTGCCTGGTATATATTATTTTATAAAAATGTCAAGATTTAATTTATTTGGATTATTTGCGATTTAGTATAATTGACCAAACAGATCTACTGAATCGAATCCTATGGAGGCAATTTTATAACTTTAATAATTGTAAAATAAATAATTTCAAAGGGTAACAATTTTTATTACAATAAATGACTGATCAAAGCAATCTGTTGAATCGTTTCCTATGATGGCAATTTTATAACTTTAATCATTGTAAAATAAATGATTTGAAAAGGGTAACAATTTTTATTACAATAAATGACTGATCAAAGAAATCTGTTGAATCGTTTCCTATGATGGCAATTTTATAACTTTAATAATTGTAAAATAAATAATTTCAAAGGGTAACAATTTTTATTACAATAAATGACTGATCAAAGAAATCTGTTGAAT
>CM052097.1:13593700-13617639 GCA_028453745.1 Agapostemon virescens
AAAATAAATGATTTAAAAACGGTAACAATTTTTATTACAATAAATGATTGATCAAAGAAATCTGTTGAATCGTTTCCTATGATGGCAATTTTATAACTTTAATAATAGTAAAATAGAAAATCTAGCAAGAGTTATTTGACCCACTATGGTAGGTTCAGTGTTAATTTCTGTGCACTCGATTAGAAAATAACAGCAAGATTCGAACGTTGCATCTCGAGGAAGAATGTCGCAGGAAGATCCTAATCCTGCGGCCGCTAGAAATAGAACAATTCGCTCCTAGAAATAATCTTACCTGGCAAGGTTGCGAGGCTAGTGATAGAGCCAGCAATACTCCAATACACCAGGAGAACCTCATTTTCCTGTGATCCAGTTAAATCCTGCTTTATCGGTGTGAACTTTCGCGCGTCACGTACCAAAGGAAAGATTCTCTATCGATGAAAGATTCGCCGCGCGCGCACGGTCAGGGACGAGTTACGGACATGTCCTTGGCCAGGTGTTACTATCGTCAGTGTCCCACGGCGACTGAGGGCGAGTCAGGTCGAAGAGGTAATTGCTATTCCAGAAGAGAAGGAGGGCACAGCCGACTGGTCGGCGACTGGACACTGTCCAGTGGACAGTACCTGACCAGTTGATGTTCACGTTCAGGGTCAAATTACGAATGACTGTTATTGACCGTCATCAGGGTCACGGGACCTTTTCAACGACTTTCATTCACTGCGCTATTTATTCCTGCTTTTTTCCTCTTAAACCCCTAATTGGATTTGGCATTAATGCACAACTTGTTAGAGATATCGCTATCCATTATCGATATCTCATCGATAATTTATTGATATTTAACGATACACCAGTGACATCGTTAAAATGTCGTTAAAGCAATTAATAAATGTCATATGAACACTTTGAAACCACTAGAACCCGCGCGTTTTTGAGCGTTCTAAAAAGATTATACAATGCATATATGCACTTTTTTATTCACTACTTTTTTGGAATTCGGATTTTTGTCGTAAAATAAATAAAAAGCTGTTTTCTAATAAATTAAAACTTGAACTTTCAAGTAATACAATGTTGTAAAACGATAAAACATTATTAACGTACAATGCCCGATCGACGTAACCGATGTAATGGCTATACTCCGGTCGATTGCTTTGAACTGTATTAGAATTCTGAGATTCATTTTTTCTTTTTGGTAACCACTTGCCATAAGATACGCAGGGCTTCGATGCTCTGGCAAGGAGGTCTCGCAAAATTTTAAAATTTTGAGCGACCTCTTTTGCTATCATATTTTCCTAGTAGAAATGCTATTATCCGGACAATTTTTCGAAAACTTCGAAAATTCGGACTTTGTATTAGGAGACTATAATCCTAAAGGAGGTCTCGCAAAATTTAAAAATTTTGAGCGACCTCTTTTGCTATCATATTCTACTAGTAGAAATGCGAAAATCCGCACAATTTTTCGCAAGCATCGAAAATTCGGACTTTGTATTAGGCTGTATTAATGTTTTTATAGCTTAAGGGGTTAAAAATTAAATTTTTGTTATTTAAATTAAGTTAATTTTTAGTTTAAATTAATCTCCAAATGATTAAAATGGACAATAAGAATTTAAGTGTTTTTGTGTATTGGATGAAAATTTATTGTGAAGTTCTTGAATTTATGTGAAGGTTTTTAAAGATTAATTAATTATAACTTTAATTTATATAAGATGAATTTGATAAAGATTTAATGTGAAGCTGTTGAATTTATGTGAAGATTTTTTCAAAATTAATTGATTGTAACCTTTATTTATATGAGATGAATTTGATAAAGATTTAATGTGAGGCTGTTGAATTTATGTGAAGATTTTAATAAAAATTAATTGAATACAGCTTTAATTTATATGAGATAAATTTGATAAAGATTTAATGTGAAGCTACCACCGAATTGTTCGTGTATGTTTGCGCGTGTTTGCGTCCTCCATCCCAACAGGAATGTTCGAATGATCATGCGAAGATGGGGACCGGGGATGTTTCGTGGTGGTTGAACATGCTTTAACCTGTCCACGTTTGTTTTCGGGATCAACGGCTGTGCGAAACGTTTCGAAACCTATCAGCATGATTCTCATGAACGTTTCATGTTCGTTGAAAATAAACTTACAAATCTTCTTTGAAAGAATATTCCAGAAAGAAATAATCTAATTATGTTCTTGAGGATTCGTTGTTACTTGCGTTGTAATTTGCATCGTCGTTCATTTTGTACATCTGAATAACTTTTTAAAAATTCAACCACACGACTTGATTTTTCTGGAGCAACTAGCAGCATCGATTTACTAAACGATGTGTAAAAATAATGTCAAAATAATTAACAATACTCCAAAAATTTTTATAGATTTTTCGATAGTTTAGAACAGCAAGCATTAAACTGCAGAACTTTATGTATTTGTAGCATGAGAAGATTTTAAAATAGAAATAAAATAACAAATAGAAACCAATAGCATTTTTATTTTACGTCTCCATTGACGTCCTTTAAAAACTATGAATTCTAAAAATGATCTGCCGTAATAGTATTGGTCCTACATACAGACGACTGTGATTGCTTACGGAATAGGCAGAAAACGCTCTTGCCCATCGATAATTTATTTACATTTGTTTTAGTTGCAAAAACTGCAGGGCTGTACCAAATTTACCGGTAAACCCTTGACATCGGCTACGACAAAATGGCGTTCAGAAGTTTAGCAAGCGCATAATGTACGCCGACGTATTCGGACGTGACATTTCGACTGTGTTTCGGCTAACTTGTTTCGACGCACCCAAAATTCATTCTTCGGCATACATTATGCAGATTCCCGGGAAGAAGTTTATGGCCACCCAGGTGCATCTTATTATATGCAGAGTTCTTATTACGTACAAGCCCGGTGTGTGTCATTTGGTACCGTTTTACCAACGAAACGTCTCACACCAACGAAATCCCGTCGCTTCAACATAGAAAGAGCCATTCCGTACGATATGACCATTCAGGTCTGGTTTTTCCACTTTCAGCTAAACAACGACGCGTTTATGTCGTTTTTCGGACGTACGATCTTACGTTCGCGAGAACCGATTAAAAAGTTGTTTCTGCAAGCCTCGGCTCCACCGAGAGGAATTCCTTGTTTCCACAGGAAAAATAGTTCGATAAAAGGTTCAGCATAGTCGTGTTGCATCTGTCAATGTAGTATTTTTAGCCTGCGCGAAATAACAAAGTTATTCCGAAAGGTATTCGTTTCAGAAGCTTAGCGTGATCTCACGAGAGAATATTTCAGCTGGCGATTTTTGTGCAGTTGCACCTTGAATCGTAGCAGATATTTGCTAATGTAAATAAGATGCAATTGCTTGAAGCAATTAATCGACGAGAGAAACAATGAAATTGTAATTACAAATGGAATAGGCGGTGACACGAACGTACAGGGTGGTCCACGCAATTGTTTCAAGTCATAACTCCGTTATTATTACATTCACGAAAAAATGCCGAAGGAGAAAGATAAATGGTTCGAAGAGCACTACAACTGTAGGCCTTTAAATTTTTTTAGATGCAGCAGTGCATGTGCAATTAACAGTTGCATCATTTCTTTAAATAGAAATGCATTTTTTTTTACACAGATCGATTCGATCCTGTCCGACCCTGTAGAATCGTCCTGGCCCTGATCCTGTCGAATCGATCTGTGTAAAAAAAAATGCATTTCTATTTAAAGAAATGATGTAACTGTTAATTGCACATGCACTGCTGCATCTAAAAAAAATTTAAAGGCCTACAGATGTAGTGTTCTTCGAACCATTTATCTTTCTCCTTTGGCATTTTTTCGTAAATGCAATAATAACGGAGTTATGACTTGAAACAATTGCGTGGACCACCCTGTATATTTTTAATAACGAAGCAGTGAATGTATTCTAATAATCAGATCCTTGAGAAAAATACGAAGCTTCCAAGTCAATTTTGGGGAAACAAAAATCAAATAAAAATGTATTTTTCCTTTCGATGGTTTTCACAGATTGGAAATAATTCAATGGCTTGCTTAAATTTGTAGAATGTCTTCGCAGTTATGTATTTCTTCTATTCGTTGTTTAATAATAATAATAATTTACCATTCCCTCAAAACAAAAAGAATGAGACACTCAAAGTTTTCCAGTCGTCGAGCAGTGATTTCAATGCTTGGTTGGTAGCATGCATATGTGGCAAGCGTAAAATATGTATTTTCTTTCTTTTGTTTTATAAAAAAACGGATTGATTTACTTCGATCAGTATTCTATTCCATGTATGCAGATAAATTCAGAAATAATTTTAATATGCAGAACGAATAAAAATTTACTTACACTTTTTGTAAGGGATTGATCATTGCGAGGCTCATCGAACGATGGAATATAATTACGATGACCAGGAATTGTTTTTACGTAAAGATGCATCGATGCACGCATCGTCGTTCCGTTTTCAGCATTTTATTAACTGAATTGTGGTTCGACATGAACCGTTACACACGCTGGTAATTATGCCAGCAACGTTTGGTCGGCATTCATGCAACAATAGGTGCGTCACGAGTGCAGGAAATTGCGGAGACAGTAGAAACGTGTCCACCAAATGTTACATTCTTCTTAGAGACGTTTAAAAAATAAGAAGTTTTAGGGTGTTTTCGAATATCAAATTTCAGTCGCTTCTTCTGAAAGATTTTGATTTATTTACATAAATTGTGGTCACTTTGCTGGAGTGACTTTTCATAGTTCGAGGAACTTAAGTGCTTAAGTTAAGTGTAATGTGTTACGCGATGCGATTTTGTCATTTGAGTTTAAGCGTATTATTATGACATGAATTATAAAACTATGTATTTACATTATTAAATGATCTACTATTACAATCTAGTTTTTGAAAAGTGTTAAATTTACGTTACGTGTATATGGTTTTTTATTTACTGCGTTCGTCCATCAGTCAGCTGATGTTTAGTCGATTAACAGGAGTCGGTGACAATAGTTGCATTGTTTAGTCGTTTTCACAGTTTGTTGCTTATTTTTACACGCGAGAGAGAACGAATAAACTGTCTATCTCTGAACGATTAATTTCCTTCAGCTTCCACATATACATCCTTCTTTCATGTTCGTGTTGATCCAATTTAGGTACTTGGATACCCTGGTATATACGCCAGGATATCCTGCTCTGCCACATCCGATGCCCCACGAGACTATTCCTGCATTCAAGGAGCAAAGCAAAGTTAGAAAGTTATGCACTATATTAGATCAGTTTGATCAATTTAATTAAGAATCGATCTTGCGTCTCTCGGATTAATGCAGTGTCAGCATGATCTCTAAAGTGCCTTTCACTTTCACAATGTGCAAAACAACTGTCAACTTATGTTAGCACAAAAGGAAATATTTTTCTTTACGATTAAATTAATTAATTGTGACATTAAAATTGCAAAATTAATTCAGAGATTTATCATCGTAGACTCCATGCAAAAAGCTTCAAATCAAAAGAAGATCAAATCAAAATCGTAAATTAGAAATATAGTGTTCAAATAGTTTTTGAATCCAATGCGATTTTAACCCTTCCAGTGCCAACCGAAAATTTCCAACTGACCAAGAAACGCTAAACTTATGATGCTGAAGAGTAATCCATAAATTAGAATAAGATTTACTATTATTCAAAATCTATTCTATTATTAAAATGGAACGAGATATCGATTCCACTATTACCAGAAATTTATAGATTAAAGTAGAACAATCACTTTTTGCGAATGAAGCCAACGGCGATACATTAATGTTTGGAATTAAAAGGATTGATGTATTAAAACTTATAGTTTCATAATTTTATCATCGTTTGTTACTAAGGCCGTAGACGCCATGCATTTACGACAAACACGAATAAGTGAACTACCACAGTAAAACCTTCTAAATCAAAAGAAGGTAAAAATACTATCACCTTCAATTTAATAAGATTAACCCCCTATGGGCCCGTGTAACTTTCAGGTCACATTTTAATTAATCGACATTTTACCAAATAATTATAGCTTTTTTCATGAGATGGCGCATAAATTTTAATTCTATAACGTTGCCAAGACAACCAATATTAATATTTATGACCGTTGCTAGGCTCATCAACTTGAAATAACAAAATAAATGCTGTGCAAACTGTCTGCAGTAAAAATAAGCGAAACCATTTGATCCAATTGATATTATTTGTGCTTTTGTCAGTGATTACCGAACCAAAAATAGTGCACATAGTAGCTCTGGGTTTGTATATCAATAACAACCTATTTGTTTGCATTTCAATTTTCAATTTGTTACTGTTTTTTATGATCCAGTTTTTTAACTTTGAGGTTACAGTGGGCTATTATGGCAGATTTCGGTACATTTAGGATAAAGCTTGTGCCCTCTCCTGTTTTCAGATTTATACATCATATACCCAAAATATGAATACAAAATCAGATAGAAATAACAGAGGAATTAGAATTAGACGCATTAGCGGTAATAGATCCGATGATTTCTTATTAGATTCCGAGTCCGATGAAGATGTAATAATATTTCTCCGACGGCGGATAAATGTCATTGACAGTGACGAAGAATTTAGTACTCGATCCTCGTTAGATGAGGAAGATGCAGGACCACAAAGAATTGTTTGACAACCACTATCCCGGACGAATAATAATAGTTGTTATCGCCCTTGGAAAGGAGATTGCCCTAATGTCCCCCGAAGCACCCCATTCTCCTGTGACCTATTTTCGAAAACTATTTGACAAGGAAATTATAAGCAATATTGTTGACTATACCAATATGTATGCACTGCAATGTGATCCAACAAAGAGATTTCAAAAATAAAATGTTTAACGTCAAGTGCAAATTGTTTTATGGAATTTCACGCTTAAGTTTTTATGCACAGAAGTGCAAACTTTATAGGCCGTTGTTACCTGAAAGTCACATAGTGAATATATTGCAATAGAATTGTTTAAACGGAAAAATTTTTTTTCATTTGCATATATAGGTTTATAATTTCTGATTTTTCGTTCCCCCAATTTTTTTGGATTAAAAACAAAAATTCGGGCCACAGAGGATTAAATTGCCTGACGATCTCTTGTACGACATACTATCGCGAAACTGCCGATCGTATGCATTCATAATATAACATTGTAAATGTATAGAATATAACATTGTAAAGACATTAGAATAATCGAACGACGTTATTTTCGACTTATTAAAATTGCTCAAAGAGAAGAAACATTTTCATTTGGCGTCCGTTTCTGACAACCGACATGGACAATTTTTATTTTGCACGTGTAACCATTAGAATGTATACAACCATAGATGTATAATTTAGTATTGCAATTGTTAAATGCACGTGTCTTACCAACGATTTCGAGTCGGTCGCCTTCCTGCACGAGAAGAGGTCCGCCGCTGTCACCTTGACAAGAATCTTGACTACCGCGGCCGGCGCAAATCATGTTATCTGTAATTCGATTGGCTCGATATTTCATCTTACGGCATTGCAATAAACTTAATATCGGTACTTGCACTTCCTGGACTATTCCCGCTAACATTCCCCCTTCCGTTGTACGACCCCAACCGACCACGGTTCCTTCTTTTCCGGCAGGTTCGGTGCCTGTGAACATCAATGCAAACTTCGGAAATAATTCGCATAATTACGCATGTAACTAGCACATTGGTGAAATACAGTGCTGGACAAATACTTATGAACGTTGATTAAACCTTCAAGAGCTTCACATAGAGATCCTATTACATTTAATCATTTTTACTCACAAGGGAACATATTCAGATGCGAAAATCCGATTTTGATGGCTATGAATGGACTTACGCCATTTTCAAAATTAATGAGACGACGTTTTCAATTCTTAAGAAAGCACAAGTCCATAGGAAAAGTAAATTTCCCTTAAAATTAAAATAAATGTATACACTTTTATGTTATAAAATCAAAAGAATATTCAACTTTCATTCTTTGTTAAATAATTTTTACATTAAAATTAATATAGTTTTACTAATTATTATTCAGTCTTCTCCAGTTTGTGTACGCTGGAGGGATTTAAAATAACCGCGGTGTGCAGGTGGTATATAATGTAATAAATCCATTAAGTCCTTATATTTAAGGTTTGTGAGTGGCCTCGGTTTTTGCTATAGTGATGCCAACTGGATATTATTAAAGTTTTTCGGTCTTCCCCGTTACGGTAGTAAATCCAATGTTTTGAATGGTGCATCCTCGTTCATTGTCGTTTCATAGAATAACTTACATGAATCGCTTCTCAAAAATCTCATTCAACATACTTTAAACCAATTTACTCTTTCACCGTCAGTATTTTTTAGCCTTTTAAAAATCGCATTTTCTGTGGACAGGCACTGTTCCATTGTTTAAAACAAATTCATTGCACATTGATAATTCAACTGTTATTTTGATAATTAAACATAAAGCTGGGATCTCATAAAATTCTATTGCATAATTATTTTCCATATCCATTTGAAACTCTCATAATGGGACTTACGCCTCTTTCAAAATAAACCTTTTCATCGCTTTATTAACCAGCAAATTTTCGTGTTACAAAATCTTAATGATTTTAAATATATTAGTAACAAGTTGCCTCAGAATGAAAAGATCTTGTAAAAATGTAACTATTATGGTAGCTGACTTGAACTTTTTTAAAATGGATTTACGCCACTTTCAAAATAAACGGCTCAATTGTACAGATGCGAATAAAACATATAATGTTCCATGGAAAGAAAAAGATGTTCCATCAAGCGTATTACACAAAGAAGGGATCAAGCAAAAATGTTTATGCTACGATTCATGGAAGAAAGGCGCAGAGCACGCTGGTGCATTATATTAGGTAAATCGGAAAGTTCCGTCCGTTTTTTTACAAAAAGTATAGCTTTATTCATGAAAGAAAATGAAAAAGTACGTTAATCAAAATATTGTCCATCGTTAGCGATGACTTTTTCCCATCTTTCGGGCAGCAAGCGAATTCCGCGTCGAAAGAATGATTCATCTTTGGAGGTTATCCAGGCGGAGATCCATTTTTTGAGATCTTCGTACGAATTAAATCGTTCTTCAGCAAGTGCGTGTGCCATCGACCGAAACAAGTGGTAGTCAGATGGGGCACAGTCTGGTGAATAAGCCGCATGTGGTAGCACTTCCCAGCGAAGTGCTTCTATCGTTTCCTTGACAATTTTTGAGAAGTGAGGCCAAGCATTGTCATGCAGCAAAATCACCTTACGCTGTCTCGTTTCATATTGTGGTCGTTTTTCGTGCAATGCTCGACTCAAACGGATAATTTGTTGTCGGTAGAGATCTCCTGTGACTGTTTGACCAGTTTTTAGCAGTTCATAGTATACCACACCTTCCTGATCCCACCAAATGCAGAGTAAAGCCTTTTTTCCGTGGATATTCCGCTTTGGCGTCGATGTTGAGGGTTGGCTAGTATCACAAATGGTTTTTCGACGTTTAGGATTGTCAAAATAAATCCATTTTTCATCTCCAGTGATGAGACGATGGAGAAACCCCTTTCTTTGTTGCCTAGCAAGCAAAATTTCGCAGATGGTTTTCCGCCTTTCAATGTCTCTTGGCTTGAGTTCATATGGGACCCACTTTCCTTCCTTGTAGACCTTCCCTAAGGCTTTTAAACGGTCGGAAATGACAGATTGAGCACAATTTAACGCTTCTGAAATTTGTTTTTGCGTTTGACATGGATCTTCATCCACCAACGTCTGCAATTCTTCGTCTTCGAATACTCGTAGCCGTCCAGAACGCTCTTTGTCCTCCAAAGAAAAATCACCATTTTTAGAACGTCGAAACCACTCTCTACATGTTTTATCGGAAACAGCATTATCGCCATAAACGTCTACAATCATTCGATGAGCTTCAGCTGCCGTTTTCTTCCAATTGAAACAAAAGACTAACACTTCGCGCAAATGACGCTTATTCGGCTCAAATTCCGACATCTTCAATGTAGAAAAAAACGAAGTTATTGATGCAAGCGTAAATTGTTGTGTACTGAGTTTTATTAACAGATGTTCAAACTAAAAAGTTAGCCTTACTTTAGAGATTATAGTTACCCACAGTTCGAGCTACGGCTACTCGATGCTAGATGGACAGAACTTTCCGATTTACCTAATAGTTAACGTTCCTATCGAAGACTTAACAGACAGACAAGTACCCTTATGTTTACGAGAAGATCGTTTTGAAGTGAGTGAAACTTAAAGTTCTTAATCGCGACTCGTAATAGGGGCTCTTGAGTGTCAAGAGGAGTTTTAAAGATAGTGAAACTTCGTAATTATAACTACTTTAATGAATCTGGAAATCTGAAGTGCTTTGCAAGTTGGTCGCATCAACGCCTCTAAGCTAACTATGAAACTCATCGATCGAAGACGAAGTTTCTTCTCGGTGTCTTACCTTTTTGCGGTAAACAGACTGGCCGAACAGTTTTCGTGAATTTCACCGATTTTCGGAGTTTCAAGAGAGCGACGTCGTGATTGTACGAATTCATGTCGAAGTTCCTGTGACGAATCACGGCGCTCACCGCTCTCATTATAGCTTGTCCGTCCGTGTTCACATACTGGTCATAGTCTCCGAGAACCACCCGGATTTTCGAACGTTTCAATCTAGAAAACACATTGGATTTTATTCGTACAGATGCGACTTGCTGAAAACATTGTGAAAATATAGGCTGATAACGAATAATGCATCCGAGAAGTATTTGCGACGCTAAACGCCAAATTTTTGAATAATTCTCTATTTTCAATCTGCGACAATTTTGTGAGAAACGATGGAACTACAATTTAAACTAATTTTAATTTTAGGTCAGAAGAGAAATGCCTTAGGTGTTTTAGGATTAAAACAGCTACGAGTACAAAGGGTTGAAACGAGTCCAGGCTTTCACTGTTAAAATCGTGACATTTTAAATATCGAAAATTTCTCAAAAAAAAAGAAACAAAAAGTGAGGAATGTCGTGCTCCAATACATTTTGGATCCATCGTACTCATGTTTTCTATCTCGTCGTGTACCGCGGACTCCAATTTATTGCAAACGCACAGAATCCACGGTCTAGTAATAATGTATACTGGTTTACGAGCCACAGCGAGCTTCGACTAGCTTGTGGCAAAAATCAGAGACCTACCTACGTACACAGTGAGCCGCAGTAATAACGTAATCATTGTTAACGAGACTGGCCCCGCAGTGGAAGCGACCCTCGTAAACTAACCGCGCCACCCAGGGGTATTTGTTCGGTGTCGTGGGTTTCCCGCCGACGATTCGGTTCTCTTGATTGGACAGACCGCATTCTGAAAGGCAATTTGTCATTCAACCACAAGATCTTTAAAAAAAAAGAGCCATTCAATGTTTATACGATAGGAGAGGCCGGGACACGTTGCTACAGGGGCTGTCTGGATGTCGTGTAGGTGTAACACAATTACGGCTAGATGGTTATGGTTTGAGGTTGTTAGTTAAAGTCGACCGTTCCTTACGGTGGAATGTACGTCTGTAGATGCACTATTCTCTCCGTAAGTGTCGCAGAGGTCTCTGCCGCAAATGTCAACCAAGCGATAAGCACAAGTGTAAACGAAGAAGTGATTACAACTTTCTTAACTTTTAATTGTCTTTTATGAAACTTTACCATCGCAGTTATCTTCGTCTTTCTAATCGAAGAGACACCGAATACAATAATATTACGGGTACAGTTGCTCGTGTAATAAGCGGTTGAGTATCCGAACATCGATTGTGCATGGATCAGCAGATGGAACGAAGTCCAGAGAGTATTTCTGCTCAATTATTAACTTAGAAGAAAAGTATGCAGTTTAGCAGCACAGAGACATCGAGAGAGCAAAGATTACAATAAATTAAAAGAGACACCACACACAATAATAAAGGGTGTCCCAAAATTAACGCAAGTTTTGAATTAAATAGAAAACACAGTTTTTAGTCTTTAGATCGTTATTTTTTCATTGAATCATAAAGTACATAGGATAGGGTTATTTATGGAATAACACATCGGACAAATGGCCTCCACGGCTTTGCTGGCACATACGCACTCTTTTGTAGAAATTTTTCATGACCTTTCTGTATAATTGTGGCTGAATTTCGTTGATGCAGTATTTAATTTCCTCTTGTAATGCACGGGTGGTTATGGGCTTGTTGACATAAACCTTTGACTTCAAATAACCCCATAAGAAGAAATCTAATGGTGTTAAATCACACGATCTAGGGGGCCAATTCTGATCACCGAAACGAGACAGTACACGACCAGGAAATGTCTTATGCAGTAATTGAATTGTTTCACTGGCTGTATGGCATGTGGCACCGTCTTGTTGAAATCACATATTGGCCACATCAATAGCATCCAATTTCGGCAGAAAGAACTGTGTTATCATGTCGCGATATCGAGCACCAGTAACAGTTACTGCTTGACCAGCCTCATTTTCAAAAAAGTATGGTCCAATGATGCTCCAGCCCAAAATCCGCACCAAACAGTGACACGTTGTTGGTGCATTTGTTGTTCGACAATCACATGTGGGTTCTCCGAACCCCAAACACGGCAATTTTGGCGATTAACAAAGCCATCAAGGTGAAAATGTGCTTCATCACTTAGGATGATTTTGCTCGAAAAATCAGCATCCACTTGTTGATGTTCAATAATCCATTCCACGAACTCTCTTCGCTGTTCATGGTTATTAGGCTCCAGTTGTTGTGTTAATTGAATTTTGTAAGCATAGAGACACAGATTTTTTGAGTATACGCTGTAGAGAGCTTCTTGGAATTCGCAATTCTTGTCCACGACGCCGAATTGATGTTCCTGGGTTTTCATCAACACTCTCACGCACTGTTTCGATATTGACATTTGAACAGCTTGCTTTTGGACGACCGGTGTGTTTAGCGTCTCCAACTGATCCAGTCTCCCTGAATTTTTCAATTAATCTTTTCACAGTTGACGAGGTTAAAACACTATTTTCACCATATTTTGTATAAAATTTTCGAACTGCGGCCGCCAAACTTCCATTATTTTTTAAACATTGTTCAATAATTAAAACACGTTGTTGTATCGTATAACGCTCCATTTTTACTAACCCTAAACTCTCAGCTGTCATATTGTTCTTTTTTCAGGGTTGCCAAAAATTTACTGCAAAAATGGCAGCAAATTTAAATATTGCGTTAATTTTGGGACACCATTTATTACTGGTATAGTTACTCGTGCAATAAGCGGTTGAGTATCCGAACCTTGGTTTGCATGGATCAGCAGATAGAACGAAGTCCAGAGAGCATTTCTGCTCAATAATTAACTTAGAAGAAAAGTATGCAGTTTAGCAGCACAGGGACATCGAGAGAGCAAATATTATAATAAATTACCCGTCTAATATGTATAATAAATTAGTTTGGATTTGAGCAGAACTCGATTAGCTTCGATAACTATGGTCTCCTACTGTGTTTAAATCGCGAGGAAGCATGCTCGACTAGTTGTACAAAGCAATTACATAGAAATGTAACTACGATCATTTCTAGATGACCATTCAGTCGACGCCGTTTAGGTGAGATAGAGATCAGTTGGAGAAAGCGAATAGCGACAGCGATTGCTTTTAATACACCGCTTAGATGATGTCTCTTTCTACTCGATCCCACTTCGAGTAGATCGTAACGACGGTCAAGTGCGAATTCAGTTATGTGACGCAACGGATCGGTGCAAAGGAACAAGAAGGAAAGTGATTTTTCAATTGCACTTTCGCTAATGCTACGAACGAAAACCAGTTTTTATCAAATCCCTCTTTTTAAATATGCATCTGGACGGGAATCCGGGTCAACGGATGTTTTGTTCGACTTAGCTGCTGCAGATTACACCGGTTAAATTGCGCCTTTCATTAGGCTTTTGGCATTTCGAATTTTCAATCGTTTCCATGGCCACGAACGTATAAAATCTGCAGTTCTCTGCTAAATAATTGATGACGCTGTTAAACCGAGTAGAATAGAAAGTTCGTAAAAAGGTGTAGATGAATTTCATTATACTACTTTCCGCGGTATTCGTACTTCGCGATTATTAATCATATTTTTATCGGAATGTTATTTACACTTTCCAACCCGGGTATTTGCACCGCGTAAATAGCAGTTCGCTGTAAAGAAAAATGGACCGTGTGTATCTGAGAGTGTCGATAATAATTGCGAATTCTGACGGCAGCGTAACGAAGGAAAGTTTCAAGAAACCTCGAAATTGAATTTCTAAACCTAGTTAAACAGCGGTTTTGAAAAAAAGAATATGCGTCTGGAATAGTATAGCGTATTTGTCATTTTTAAACTGACGCGTGCCGAAATTAGTTGATTCGATAAAATTAATGACAACAACTAGATTTTCATTTAGTTACCGCCAATAAAACCCTTTGGTTAATTAATTTGTAAAGAACAAGCAATAATTTTTAAATTTTCAAGATGTACAGTAAATTCTGGAAGTATTTAAACACTTTCCCATTTCTAGTCAATTGTCTATATTTAACCTGCGGTATTTTGGCAAAAATACGTTAAGCATCTTCTTTTGACGAGTATCGGTATCGTTGAATAATTTATCAAATTTTGTAAATGTATTTTTCAAAGGTTTTCTATCTGCCACTTTGAACAAAATTGTCTTAGATAAACATTAATGATAATTTATGAAAGTGGACGTTTCAAGCTACAAAATTAGAAGACGTTTACCGTTGCACTTTATTATTAACAATATGATCGCAGTTTAAATATTAACGGTTCTCGCCAATTGGAAATTTAGTGTTTAAAAATAGTATAGTGTTTAATAATAGTATTTAAAAATAGTGTTCAAATAGTTTTTGAATCCAGTGTAGTTTTAATCCTTTCAGAGAGGAAGAGTAATTAGAAGAGAATTATGGAAGAGTAATCCATAAATTAGAATAAGATTTGATATTCTTTGATATGAAACAAGATAATGATTCCACTATCGCTTTTTGCGAATGAAGCCAACGACGATACATCAATGTTCGGCACTGAAAGGGTTAATGTACAATGTAAAGTAGGAAATTCAGCAGCAATGTCTGAATGGTGTTAATTAAAAAAGAAAACGATAATAGTATGCATATCTAGCCTTACCGCACGTGCAATTCCGTATCAATTCGTCCTCGTTATCTCCGCTGATAGCGACGTCGATACCGAATAATTCGTCGAACAGGAACTTGCCCTTTCGGTTGTGTGTCGAATCCGTTCTCTGAAAGAAACTCGTCACTGTAACACTTTCGCGGAGCGCTCACTTTCCATTACAAATAAGTAAGAACGACGAGAGACAGTAACCAGGATTGATGGGTCAAGGTCTTTATCATTCAATTCCAGTATGCTCGAGCGAGTTAAGAATTTTACGCGAGCCAAATTTATTTTGCAAAGCAAAACTGTCTTCTGCAAAAAGGAAAAAGTGAGAATTCATCGAGAAAAGCGTAAACTTTCGTTCCAATTTAACGTTGAACGGAATAGTGGATGGATTTCTGTCATAAACTAAGCAGATGTTGTGAAACAGTAAATTTTTTAATGTTATTAACGAAAGGAAGAACTTTTTCAAGTTAATAACGAAAGGAAAAACTTTTCCCATTGGTAAAAGAAAGAGCTCTCATTTTCCGTGGTTAATGCAGAGAATGTTTGTTTTCTTGAGTTAATTATTAATTCTATGATTCATTAATTTTACATGGAAGAAACCAGATCGGGTGTTATTCAGATCATTCTTGTTACATTAACCTTTAATTATGAAGATGAATTTAGTTAACAGTGAAATGTTTAACTAAATGTTTTACCAGTTGCTATTAATCTATCAGAAAATTATGCAAAATTATGTTCCGGTTAGAAGCTGATCAACATCCTTACAATATCTAAAAGAAGAATGACTTTTTATTAACAACCATTTTGCTTTATTATTTACCATTGCCTAAGAACGTTAGAATCTCTATCAATATTTTTTGAAACATGCAGATACTTGTTCTGGACACTTCGATCTTCCTATCCCTCAACCTCAATCGGGATAGGGTCTATTTTGACACGGAGTATCGAAGTAATTGTTCACTCACATGCAAAATGTAAAGTGCACGGTTCGAATTTTCCTTCTTTAGTTATTAACACATTGACTGCCAAACTAGCAGCTAAAAAGATCGCACAAAGTCGAAGCAACTTATCGAGTGAAATAAAAATTGAAAAAATAAAACCTACGACACTGAGTAGTTTTCCGACCTTCTTGCATTTTCTGGGCCACCGTCAAATTGAATATAATGAATATATTAACGTGACAATTCATTAAAAAATTGCACAAATAATTCCGTCACCCTTATGTGGGTGACGTGGCAGCCAAAGTGTTAAAACGACTAGTTGTACTAGCTAATGTAGCAAATAATATTATTAAACTTACTATTGATTGCAATTGTGAAGAAAAAAGGTAAAGATCAAGATTTCCAAATTGTTAATCTACGCATACAATGGAAATTTAAAAATGTCACGCAGCTTTTATAGGCATTATAAAATGCAAATGTAAAATGTAAATGACATTATAAAAATGAATTCGGGTTTGCGGTTCACTTAAATCACGGTTTCTTACAGTTCTCGTGATTTTCATAACAATCTTGATCAATTTCACAGTAACTTTTCGTATGTTTATAACTCAGCCCCGAGGAAGGCACCCGTTAAAATTTGATTGCAATACTTTTCCGCAATTGCGATGAATAGCAATTTAACACTAGAACTACCAAACCAATCATTTTGACTGGTCTCTAGATTTTTCTTTCCCAATTATTCAAGTTATAAAAATGTTTTCATCAGAAATTTTCGAATATACTTCTTTAACACTTTAACTGCCCAACCAACAGCCTAAAAAATTCCACAAAATCAAAGTAATTTATTTAATGCAGCAATAATTGAAAATTAAAAATGCCTGACACATAGTTATCCATCAACCTTCTTGTAGTCCCCAGATAAAAATTAAATTGAGTGCAATAAATATATTAGCGTACAAATTTATTTTTAAATATGGACAAACAATTCTGTCACCCATATACGGGTGACATGGCAGTCAAAGTGTTAATGACGTATACCTTGCAATAAGAATTGTATGAAGTTTTAATAGATGCAGTCTCGTTATTAATACAAAGCAATGTATATCGTTGAATTTATTGTTCGGTAGTTCTAGTGTTAACAATATTAATAGTTCTAGTGCGTTCAACCTGTTAACACTTTGACTGCCATGTCACCCACCTATGGGTGACAAAGTAATTTGTCCATTTTAAAAAATAAATTTGTATTAATATAATCGTTGCACTACATTTAGTTGAAATCTGGAGAATACGAGAAGATCGAAGGAAAATGTGTCGTACATTTAAAATTTTAAATTGTTGTTTCATCAAATAAATTACTTTGATTTTTTAGAATTTTTGAGGTTGTTGTTCTGGCAGTTAAAGTGTTAAAGAAGAAAAGAGTTACCTGTATATAGCTTACTAAATCAATCCAAAAAGCTAAAAAGGATCTCGAAGCCGTTCGGTGAACCATTAAAAGGGTTACTCGCTCTCGAAGGGTGTAAGTACACGATTTTGCGACAGTGTGAATCCACGTTACTTACAGAGTAGTTCGCAGCGGCAATCGGATCATCTGTGACGAGGTCGACGTTAAGGCGGGCGGCGTGAGCGCAAAGCAGCAGAACCGATCCAAAAATCCAAATTTGTCGTACTGTCATTTTTCGACGATCGAGGAAACGTCACGGTAGAATCTTTGGCCTGTCTCGCCCACCGAGCTTGCTAGGAGCTTGACTCGTCCACGGGTCGCCTGATGATCGCGCATTCTATCTCGTGGCCGCGCACCATCCGTAGCTCGTAGATCTTCTTCACCTTCTGGCCTTGTACTTCATCCAGAAGCTGCAGGAGGATCAGCGACGTGGTGCAGAACGCTTTCACCGTGCCACCACGTAGACGTCGGACTGACCGACCAAGACCGAGCAGCCGTTCAACGCTCGCGAAGAAAGTTCTTTGTCCGTGTCCTGTTGCTCTTCCCATTCAGTACGCGACGCTGATCGCACGTGATCCTCTCGATTCGAAATTGGCAAGATGGTCGTGGCCGAGGATTAGTGTCACGCGACCGCCTATCACCTCGCATCGATCGCGGGAGCCTCTCTTTCCACGAAGGATCGGCGATACCCTAATTTCTAGTTTTCCCGCGCAAATACCTCGCCCACCTTTCGCGAGCCGGATCGGACAGCTTTCCGATGGTTCTTCTTCTTATTTCTTTTCCTCCGACCGTCCTCTGAAAATCGCCGACCAGGATGAGTACGGAGCGAGTACTCATCTGCGCTATCTTTCCGAGCTGGTCCTGTTTCGGAGCCAAAAGACCGCGCGCTCCCACCATCAGGGATCGCACCACTTTTATTTATTCGATCCAGCTGCCCCACTCGACCCAAGACACGCTTTCGGAACCGTTTCAAAAAAATTTCTCTTTTAGTGGTCGTTCGGCGGCACGGCGACGTGGACGAGCTCGACAAATTCGATTGATGAAATCCGCGTTGGCCACGGAACCGCGGAAACGTTCCCTGCTCATCAGCGGATTTTATTAAAAAACTTTTCCCTCATATCCGTCATTCGAGTTTCTCGAATGGTTGATCTAGTCGTTCTTTCCTCCTCCGTCGCATATGAGAAGAGTTTTTGTTTATTTCATCGTCGACAATCTGCTGTCTTTATTAACGCTCTCGGAGGTACGCCTCGGAATGCCTTAATGTAGGTCGCGGCAAATGTTTGTTGGAATCTTATTCCAAAATTAGAAAACATTAATAGAAAATTAATAACAGAATTATTACTAATTATTATATATTATATTTCGTTCGTCGAGCTTCTTTGGACAATGTTAAACGTCGTTTGTAGTCTCCGAAGATATAGCAGAATAACTTTTGGTTTTCAAAATGGCGGACGTTGTCGAAGCGTCGTATCGTCTTCAGATATTTCGTTGCCGTTGTGAATTCACTTTCCTGCAAGTCAAAGAGTATGCCATTATTCCATAGTCTCTCGATGCATTTTGTCAACTTTCACGATGGGAATTATTGTTAAGGCATTGCCATGTTTTGAAGTACGCCGTCGTTGCATTGAATTCACTTTCCTACCGGTTTAAAGAGAGCGCATTCTATAGCATCGTTTAATGGTCTGTTAAGATATTGTTGAACGCACGGATCGTTTCGTTAATTGTCCGGATGAAGAATTTATTGTTGGGGCATTGCGTTTTTAAAAGTATTTCGCTGTTGCATCGAGCCGGTCTTGTTATTAATTCGAAGGTCTGCCATTCCTGTTTCAATTCGGGAAGAATCAGAAGACTCTGGTAACGGTCTGAAGGTTTCACTAACCCACATTCACCATTGAAAGCAAAACGTTTCTGACTACTGACCCGGTTTCCGTTATTGCTCGTTCATCTCGATCGAGGACTCTGTCGTTTATCTAACACGTTTTCGTTGATGTCCAGCTCTTCTTTTCAGTCGGCTTTTCAACGACCGTTACTTTACCGGTTTACCGTAAACCGGTTGGTTTTCGGGGTTTTTCCGCTCGGAAAGAAGATCGTGCTTCTTGCAGTCGAAATGCAAAGAGTCATCTAAAAATTAGGGGTTTTATGCCTCTTTTGTATCCCTCTTAATTTTTATATCAACCGATTGTTTGTATCTACATATAAATCCGTGAAAATTGTTAAGTCGAATGAATAGTCAGATTTTGAGGAATAAAACCGTTATACATTTAAAATTTTTTAGCAGTATTTTGTAAAAATATAAAATAATAAATATTAGAAATGAAGTATGCCAGGGCACAGTGTGTTTAGTAAATATATTATTTATTTAAAAATCGTTTTAAACAAGGTGTGCGACGACGCAGGACAGTCAGCACACGTTTATGTACATAGACTAGATTACCTTAACTACGTGCAACGAATCAACAACAACAATAAATTAATGATTTACAACGATAACTCAAATGATAAATGGTTTGCAGCTATTTACAAATATATCTTTATCATCCTGAATGTATATTACTTAAGAATACGTGATCGATGAAGCTGACGTATATGCATCTACAGATACTATATCTTAATACTGATTGATCTAGTTGTACCGATTAAACTTAAAGAATTCTAGATACTAATAAGTTCAAGGCTCGGAAGAAGGTGCTTTATCGTTTGCTTCTTAAGGTACTGGCTGTGTTTTACGCTGGTAAGATGTTCCGTGGCATGTTAGAAACTAATGACGCGGCGGTGGACAGACGCATTCACCGTCTAAATGGTCTGTCAGCCATCCGAGGTAGTTCGTTAATTTCGTATAAATGCCTGGGAATTTTGGTTTCGCGCAGCCTCGACCCCAGGAAATGATACCTGTACAGAAAATATTGTCAAAACATATTTTAGGCAGCTGTCTTATTTATGGAATTTTTATACTAACTACTACCAGACGAATTATAAAATTACTAAAATCTGAACGATGTTCTCGTGGACCTTACCTACTACTTCAAGGTGTCCGTAGGTTCCTTTCACGTGAAGTGGACCACCGCTGTCGCCCTTAAAACAACATATAACATTTTATAGAAATATCCACCATAGATATTGATCCGACAACTATTAACACGTTAACCGACATCATTCTTTCACTAGACTCCAACGTTAATTCGTACAGTGGTAGGTACAGTAAATAAAAATATTGTTAGTACCTAGGAACTTAAAACAGCAGTGACTATAATAAATCTTGTTCTACACTTCAACTTAACAACCTCAAAAATCCCATATAATTAAAGTAATTTATTTAACGAAGCAACTATCGAAAATTTAAAATGTATGACACAAAGTTATCCTTTGACCTTCTTCAACAAATTTACTACAAATTATTTTTAAATTATTTAAATTTAGTACAAATTTATTTTTAAACATGGACAAACAATTCTGTCACCCATATATGGGTGACATGGCAGTCAAAGTGTTAATTACAAACAATTTACAAACAAAAGATAAATAAATATTGTTTTATGGCCAACGATGTTAGACTTGGATTTATCGGTTTCTTCGTCATTTTCGTATTAAAAATATTAAAAATAAGCAGCACTTACGTTCCTCGAGATTTCATTTAGTAAAATTTGTTTTCAGGCCTTACAATATGTGATAAAACAACTTTAACAGTTTACGCGTCTATCGCAGAGAGTCTGTAATGGATTAACACGAGCGAATGGTTCGATCAATTACTTACGAAACAAGCGTCACGCTGGCCTTCCAAATAACCAGCGCAGAACATGTTCTCGGTGATTCGCTTCTTCTGATACCCTGCCTGGTCGCACTCTTCTTGCGATAGAATTGGAAGGTTAACTTTTCGCAGCTCATTGCTCACAGCTTGATCCTCTCCGGTTCGACCCCAACCAACCACCGTAGCTGTTGCTCCTGTGTAGTCGATAGCTTCTACAAATAGTACGAAATCTGTGCAGCGCCTCTGAATAAGATTCTCCAACTTTTCTATAACTTTAGTCGAATCTTCTAGTCTCATAGCGTTTCGATCGAGAATTGCAAAGGAATACAGGGTGTCCCAAAAATGTTCCAGTTTCTTGAACAGGATAATTCCTAGACTTATTCTAAGAAACTTTTTCCTTTGTCGATTCGCAATCGGACGCTTCGTTTCCGAGTTATTAACGAAAAACGCGGATCAATTAGGGCGTGGCTGCAGGGCGTGGCTGTGGGGCGTCGCTGCAGCGCGTGTATTTCAACTCGGCCAATGACAACGCTCAGCGAGATCTACCGCCAAGCTGAGCGCTCCAATTGGTCCGCCTTTTTCGTGAATAACTCGAAAATGAAGCCGCCCATAATATTTTCGCAAAGGACAAAATATTTTGGAATTATCTCAAGAATCTCTTCTTTCAAAGTACTCGAACATTCTTGGGACATTCTGCGTATTAATATACTTAGGTTAAACATATTGGTAACACAAAGCTTACAGACTTATCACACGAAGATAGTCTTACACTTTCCGTTATTGTAAACTTACTTTCATAGTCTTATGCCTTCTTATAAAATTAAATTATATAAATGGGGGAAAAAGCTATAATTCTCTTTAATCCTTCATGGGCGATGTCTGAGCACCTGACTCGAAAGAATTATTAGAAGCTATAATCCTTTTTAATCCTCCATGGGCGATGTCCGCGCATCTGACACTAAAGGATTATTATAAAACGAATTACTAGGCGTGACACTTCCAAGCTTTTCCATTTACTCGTCAGAATTTCAAGATATCTGTAGAAGATATTAAACGGTCTACAGTTTCAGGAAACTGTAAAATATAAATTGGCAGTCGGATGTCGCCTTTGAAGGATTAAAAATCTCTAAAGGGATAACTAAATCGTCATTGCTATGAATTTTAATTGATTTAGTCGACGCTTTTCATCCCGTCAGGGATGTGTATATACATACGTGGATGGATGGTGAAGCGGTTACGGGTATTTCTGGTCAGACTTCTTAGCATTTCTTATTGGTAGCTGCGGAGGTCTAGTATTTTCTGATAAAACACTATTCGCAAGACAGGAACACGAACACGGACGTCTATTCTAGAAGACTATTTTCTATTCTAGAAATAATTCTAGAATTTTGAAGTTACCCTTGTTCTCTAGCACTGTCGAGTTTCGATTCCCATAACGTTTTCTAATATTGTCTCTATGCAAGGGTTTTGTTCGGATGTTTATTACTTGCGTGATCGATTCGTGTAATCGTAACGTTCTCGTTGCGTGTCCTACAATCGACTGCCCAGGATATCATTCTCGTCTATGCTCAGGCGATTGCGCAACTCCTTAACGAGTCACCCATACTTACTGTCTTCGGGTAAACACGCGGTTCTCACGATACCATTGACATCCACCGGACGATCCATTTCGATGATAGCGATGTCGTTGTTGAACGTGTACGAGTGAAAGTTTTCGTGGATGGCGACTGATTTCACGCGACGAACTATCGCGGTTTTGTCCAATTTTGGATGACTGCTATCTGCTAGAACCAGTTTGATGCTCTTCATATTGAACCTGGAAGGAAATAACCGTTCTTGTAGAAACGTTTCGATGCAGCACGTTTCCACGACGATACACGTTTGCGATACAAGTATCTTGACGTTCGTATCGCGAGACGTTTACGACTTCTTTCACGCGACGATGAATTTTATTAGACTTCGAACGTTTGAATTTTAGAATTTTATATAGATTTATTTTGTTGAAGTAACAAATGTTACTTTTACTTTACATTATACTTAACAACGAAATTGAAAATTATTTTATTTAGTAATTCTTTTAATTTTGTCATTTTTACACTGCCGCCATTTTCTAAAATTATTTCCGGTTTGTCTGCTCACGATTTAACGAATTCTATAATTATAAAGTTTATAATTTAATGAAGAAGGGTTGACACTTCACTTTACACGTAATCCGCAATTTTCGCGATATTGTGTTTATTTTTATTTTTAATAAATATGTGGGATCAGAACAACGTACTAGACCAAATAGACTTGTTAGAAGTTAGTAAAAACGGAGAAGGCTCCGTGGGTCAGTGCGATAGACGATTGGCTACTACCAGAAAGTCCCGGGTTTGATTTCCGGTCCGGTGCCCTCGTTGTTTCTGCAATACTATTAGGTAAATCGGAAAGTTCCGTCCGTTTTTTTACAAAAAGTATAGCTTTATTCATGAAAGAAAATGAAAAAGTACGTTAATCAAAATATTGTCCATCGTTAGCGATGACTTTTTCCCATCTTTCGGGCAGCAAGCGAATTCCGCGTCGAAGGAATGATTCATCTTTGGAGATTATCCAGGCGGAGATCCATTTTTCGAGATCTTCGTACGAATTAAATCGTTCTTCAGCAAGTGCGTGTGCCATCGACCGAAACAAGTGGTAGTCAGATGGGGCACAGTCTGGTGAATAAGCCGCATGTGGTAGCACTTCCCAGCGAAGTGCTTCTATCGTTTCCTTGAC
>CM052097.1:13640304-13661613 GCA_028453745.1 Agapostemon virescens
TGACTGGTTTGGTAGTTCTAGTGTTAACTCGAGTTATTATAACATCTTCGTCACTAAAAATTTTACAGTAAAGAAAAGACTATTTCGATTTTATTGTAACACGTGATTCATTGAAGAAGTATATCGGAAAATTACTAATGAAAACATTTTTATAACTTCAGTAATTGCAAAAGACATAAGTAGGAATCAGTCATTTTGACTAGTTTGGTAGAAGTATCATCAAGAAACGACGAAGAACAGAAATATTTCTATACATTGAATAACGTTGAATCTTTCTATACACTGAATCTTTTTCACGCACGTCGAGGAATTGCCGTAAACCTACCGTAACGTTCGCAGGTGTCGTATCCTGGGGCGAAGGATGCGCGAGACCAGGCTACCCCGGCGTTTACAGCAGAGTAAACCGCTATCTGACGTGGATCAGCCGCAACACCATGGATGCTTGTTACTGTTGATTCGATTTGAATCGAGAAGGTGAACAACACATTCATCGCTGACATAATACTCGGCCGTCCTGACGCTGCAAGGACGCGATTCACCATAATATGCACCGTACCGCGGATTATTTAAATCTGGAAGCCTGAGTGCTCGAGGATTACTGCAAATATTCTCGAAAATTTCCATCTACGCAGACGGAACGAAGTAGCTTGGTTTATCCAAACCATTCGGAGACTGCGGAAGCGTATACGTGTACAGCCATAATATGCATAATGCGCTGACTACAGTGCGTCCTTAAATCATTCGAGTTCCTTGAAAGGGACGACTCCTGGAGATATTCTAAAAATCTTTTTCCTTTGCTGATTTGCAATCTGACGCTTCGGTTCTTTTGGGGATATTAACGAAAAACATGGAGAGATTTGTGCTTTTTTTTATAATCCCTTGACGCACAAATAAAATGGAATTTGATGGGTCCGAAGAATACTATTTAACTAGCTCAGCTCGAAAATGAAACATTTTATTTCGAAATTTACATTGCATTAAGATAAACATTATAAACAGCTACGTCAAGCAGATAAAAGAATATTTTGTTATATCCCTTGGTGCTCGAATCGAATCGAAATCGATGCACGATTTTCGGCGTCTGCCAGAGACAGCTCTTGACGTCTCGGAGACGTCAAAGTCTTACAATGGCACATGAAATGACGTCTAACAGACGTCATTGTATGCCAAGGGGTTAATAATACGAAAACGAAGCCACGTATGACATTTTTGCGAAGCAGAAAAATTTTCAGAATTACCGTTGCAAGGAACTCGAACACTTTTGTAACACCCTGTATAAGCCAGAAAAGAAAATATGCATTTGAAAGTATAAAATCGTAATCTTTAAAAAATTGTGAAATAGGTTTATGTTTTAGCACGATACGCTTGTTGCGCATAATTAGAGGACATTGTTATAATTTTTAATTATAGTATCGAAAGAAATGCAGTACACGCGACAAGTATGTAAAATATTCAGCGAGTACATTCGTAAAGAAATCGGATTTATGTAATCTATCATAACATAAAGCATTTGCATAAACTTCCGCAGTCTAGACGTTATACGTTTAGGCGAGCAAACATGGCGGACTTCTCTGGGTGAGCTGCATATTTAATTTAATCGAGTCTCGTAATTTATTTATTTTCTACGTCTTGGTTAACGAGTTTTGTGAAATCAAAAGTCTACGTACACGTGGTAGAAAGAAATTTCGAAACGACGATGATTTTTATCGCAAGAAAAATCGTGGATCGTACTATTCAGTTCTCAAGGGGTAGTTTAACCCTTAGCACTCCAGTGGCTCCTCTGAGGTGATGTTAATAATGATCAAACTATTATTCAAAACAATTTGTACATTATAAATGTTTGTATTTAAGAAGTTAGTAAAAATAGAAGTGTTGTCTTACGATTAACAGTAACAAATTTAATATGCACGAAAAAAATGAATTATTCTAGGACAGAAAGATGTCTCGAGTTAGGAATTAAAATTGCTTGGAGTGCAAAGGGTTAAAGCGTGCAAACTTTATAACGATCGTGTTAATAAGTGAAATATTTTTATTTCAATATCCCGGACGTAGCGTAAATTATCGCAGGCTCGTTTCCATCTTATTTGTGCTTTCCTTGAAGATAATTAGGAAGCGACAGTCGAAACTCGACGCGTGCTGGTAGAATTTTCTGGCTGCACATTATCAAGCGGGACAAAGCGGTGATTTTGACGCGTGTCGTTGGAACACGACACATACGGGTGACGAAACAATTGAAAATTAAGGCACGTATTCAGAGGCAAGGCTCGTAACATCGGACTTACGAGAAAGAAAGTCCCCGGAACTTTCTCTGTTTGTTTCGACTTGGAATTTCGGTGAAAACTCACGTACCTTTCCCGACACTGGCACATGACACCGACTGGGCCAATTGTTTCGTACATAACGTAATTTATACCGCAGACGATGCAAGAATATGGTGGTTATTTCTTCGAAGACGCACGACGAATGTCTCTTTATGCGATTATCGTACAAGTAAACATTTAAGAATTCTAGCTTTTAATTAATTCGTCGCTATTCCATCGATATCACATTTGGCGTAATTTAAATGAGAGTGGATATTTTCGAAGCTATTTATTTTATAACAAACAGACAATTTCCTTTTTTAATATTATAATCGATACAAATTGACAGACGCAGAACGTATCGGAGCAATTTAATTAAATTAAATTTAATTAATTTGCAATTTCACTGCAAAATTATAAAAACTTGGAAAATAGGAGCAGTGATGGATATCGATATGAATAAATATTTGCTTGAAGTATGTATTTTAGCAAAAAAGATAATCGCGTTTTTTGGATGATCAATGAAAGGACCATCTGTGTGAAATCTATTTTGGTGATGTATCTCATTCATGTAAATATATCGTTGACATTTAACTTCGTTTTAATGATACTCAATCTGTTGTGTACACGTTCGATCACTATTTTACGATACAAAATACTCTGTGCTGGTTATACGATAAGTATAAATATTCTGCGAAATTCTTTATCCGTTCTGATTTCTGTAAAATATTTCACGTCGCGGCGCGTGAACGGAAGATTACGAGTCTCAGATTGTGCCGTAACATTATGGAAATCAGAACAGGTTGTTATTTACTGCTAGTAATCGTATTTACAGTATTAACGGCGACTCAATTTATCAAGTTATGCGAAATAAGAATGGAAAAGGTAGACGGAGAACGGGATATGAAAACGACGAGAAAACGTTGCTGGAGGAATGATATTATAAGCTTCTGTTAATAGTTCTATCGTAATGTTCATTCGATATTTATAGCGCATATTTAAATAAATTTATACAAATTGTAGAAAGGGTGTTCGTACAGTTATTTGTAATAACAAGCGTGACGGGGTAAGCGTATTTAAACTAATATTTATCTTGGCCTGATATACAAATCATAATCGATCTGTGCCACGTGAAAACACTGTAATATTATCTTCTTCCAGATAACTGAACCATACACTCAAAATGTCTTGCATAACCAGTTGATATTGTTAATAATTGTTTGCATCAATTGCAAGATATGGGAGCTACATTGACATATGGTTCTTTCCTTAGTAATTCGAATGAGTTCGAATGAATGTAATATTCTTACAAAAATCTACAGTCTACTAATAATACTGTAAGCATTTTTGTTCTTCGAAACACATAATTGTTAGGCGTTCCGTTGGTTCAAATTGAGATACTCTCCTCCTATGTTGAAATTATTTGTTTTGTTGTTAAACAACACGTTATTAGACAAATTGGTCCATTTGATTTGTTTAATAGGAAAAGAGTTAACCCTTTGCACTCGAAGCTGTTTTAACTCGAAAATCAAGACATTCCTTCTAACCTAGAATATTCCCATTCTACCTGAACTGTTTTATTTTATGGATATGGGTTATTTTGCTATTACTCGTTCTTACAACAATTAAATTTTTATTGCAATTAAATTTACAGCAATTTGGATCATTATACCATAATACATGAAGGTGTGGCAATTTTTAGTGGTACCTCAGAGTGCAAAGGGTTAATCATTGGATAACGACAAACTAAAGTAAAGTTCTGCAGAACGTAATGACAAGCCACGTTAAAATTATATTACAATTATTTGAGCCGTTTATTTTGAAAATGGCTTAAGTCTATTTATGCTCGAATCGAGATATTGAAGGGTTTGCGTTGGATTCAATTTAAAAATATGGGTAACAGATAACATAATAGAATAATGTTTTTGGGTTTCTACATGTGTCAAATTTATCATCTTAATTAGCATAATTAACATTATTGAAGAGATAATATGTTTTTGATGGCTATGAATGGACTTACGCCATTTTCAAGATCAGTGAAAAGACGTTTTCAATTCTTAAGAAAGCACAAGTCCATAGGAAAAGTAAATTTCCCTTGAAATTAAAATAAATGTATACACTTTTATGTTATACAATCAAAAAAATATTCAACTTTCATTCTTTGTTAAATAATTTTTACATTAAAATTAATATAGTTTTATTAATTATTATTCAGTCTTCTCCAGTTTGTGTACGCGGGAGGGATTTAAAATAACTGTGGTGTGCAGGTGGTATATAATGTAATAAATCCATTAAGTCCTTATATTTTAGGTTTGTGGGTGGTCTCGGTTTTTTGTATAGTGATGCCAACTGGATATTATTAAAGTTTTTCGGTCTTCCCCATTACGGTAGTAAATCCAATGTTTTGAATGGTGTATCCTCGTTCATTGTCGTTTCATAGAATAATTTATATGAATCGCTTCTCAAAAATCTCATCCAATATACTTTAAACCAATTTACTCTTTCACCGTCAGTATTTTTTAGCCTTTTAAAAATCGCATTTTCTGTGGACAGGCACTGTTCGGTTGTTTAAAACAAATTCGTTGCACATTGATAATTCAACTGTTACTTTGATAATTAAACATAAAGCTGGGATCTCATAAAATTTTATTGCATAATTATTTTCCATATCCATTTGAAACTCTTACAATGGGACTTACGCCACTTTCAAAATAAACTTTTTCATCGCTTCATCAACTAGCAAATTTTCGTATTACAAAATCTTAACGATTTTAAATATATTAGTAACAAGTTGCCTCAGAATGAAAAGATCTTGTAAAAATGTAACTATTATGGTAGCTGACTCGAATTTTTTAAAATGGACTTACGCCACTTTCAAAATAAACGGCTCATTTTATGTAATGACGATTTGACGTTAAACCGAACAGACAAGTATTGACTTACACCAGTTTTGCATTAAACGGCTAATTTGATGTTGAAGAACGAACGCATTTTGTCGGTGCCTAATAATACGAGGAGTATACCCATCAGCTATTCAACCTGCAACTGCATCGAGCATTTAAAGCAACTTTACTGTAATTGCTAAAACATGAAACGATCTCTTTCTAAACATAGCTATTTGCTGCGCGCTAAATGACACTGACTAGAAGTCCTTCCGGCTGCGTGGCTTCTTCTACCGTCACTTGAACGTTCGCTTCCGTTTTCTTTTCGCATAACCAATAGGTCTCCATGTTGCCTTTACCCTGCGTAAGAATAATTTTGATATTAACCCGTTTCACCGTCAGAAAATCGGAGTTTTCCTGATACGAACCTTCACGGAAACCACGCCGCGTGCGTCAATTAGATAGCGATCTTCCGGTAATAATGCTTTGGTGTCTGCTGAGATGTGAACCTTCCCTGGCTGTGACACAGAATTTGTTGGAACAATTGTTCATGCAACTTCTAAATGTGTTGCTTGAATTTCGGTGCTAAATTTAAATTTATTTTTAACGCACATTTAAAATTTTCATTACGAATTGAAATAAAAATGTTTGAAAAAATGACTTTATTATTTTTCCATATAATTTCTACCAATTAGAATTATTTCAAAACTATTTCTGCATATCATTTAGTAAATCGATGCTTCCGGTTGCTCCAGAAAAGTTAAGTCGTTTGTTTCAATTTTGAAAAAAGTTATTTAAATTTAAAGACTACTCTCGAAAAATACTTTCGTGAGTCACTGTATACCTTACAATGAACATTGTATGAAGTTTTTAATAGATGCAGTCTCGTTATTATTACAAAGCAATGAATATCGTTGGATTTACTGTTCGGTAATTCTACTGTTAATGTCGAGCACCAATATTTCTGGAATGACTGGAAATATTCTCTTTGTCTTAGAAAATACACATTTTAAAAAGTGTACAACATTTTTCCAATAAAAGCAACTATTTTAAAAACGATTCTTAAATATCGTCTCACACTGTAATAACATTACTTTATGCGTTGCTGTATTTGATTAAAGTAAAAATGATTATCGTTCGTTCTGATGCTTAGGAATAATGTATTTTAATTAATCATAGCCGATCATGCCTATGTAAGGACGATTCTCGGGGATTTTAGGAACAGTAGATATCGAAAAGCATGTGCGAAATATTTTTTACGATACATTCGTTCATCATTGATACCGATTCAGATCAATTTTCGGCCGGGCTATTCAAGACGTTGTTGCTTCATCTTTCTTTAGTCAAAATGCAGCAGAAGTGAACTCACCAAACTAGTTGACTGCATCCTTGAGGCAGTATTCACCGTGTCCCCGAAGAAGCAATATCTCGGCACTTTGATGCCAACAACACCTGCCACAGCTGGTCCTGAATGAATTCCTAAGAAAGTAGATCACGTTTGTAAGCGACTCCATTCGTCCTCTAGCGAATCTTTCATATTTTTCACGAAGAACGGCGAAGATTTTTCGATCTCAGCTCTGACATAATCTTCGAGGATATCACAGTGAATCCATAAAGTATTTAAACGCTAAATTTCCGATTCCCGACAAATTCCGCATACTTGAACTGCGACGAACTTGTTAAAAAAAAATAGTGCAATCATAAATCTGAACTCGATCGAAAGCTTGTAGCTTCTGCTTTTCGCGAAGTATCATTCATTTTTTGAAAATTTTGAAAAGCCGAAGACACGTTTTCAATCACGACAATGCAACAAATTGAATCGTCTGAAAGGACAAATTTTTCCCCTGAACGAATATATTACAGATTTGAAAATTCAATCTTATCCTTTATTATGTCTGTTTAAAATTGCATCTACGATTCAATTAGGATTCTTTCATTGTTCATCTTATTGAAAGTTCGATAGATCGACTAGTTAAAGTTATATATAAAGTTTTAACCCTTGGCACTCCAATGGCTTCTCTGAGGCGACATTAAAAATTGTCAGACTATTATTTAAAACCATTGTTACATTACAATGTTTGTATTTCAGAAGTTAGTAAAAATTGAAGTATTGCAGTATGTAAATATTGTACTATTATGTAGAAGTATATGCACCAAAGGAAATGAAATATAATGGAATTCTTTTGGGACAGAAAAATGCCTCGAACTTAGGAATTCAAATTGCTTGGAATGCAAAGGGTTAAACGTTCATTGAAAAGGAGAAGCTTTAGTCTAAATTATCTTTGAATGAGAAATTTAGTGTCCAAATATTTTTGAATCCTGTGTAGTTCCGAAGAATAGAGAAGAAGAATAGTTTCGATAATGAAACTATTTATTTAATAAAGATACGTGAAACCGTGAGGCTTCACAAACATTTAAAAGGCTCGAGGCTCTCTTTTCAAGTGACAACTTTTAAGATATCCCATGTACAAAGTTACCTATGCGAATGTGTATGTCAAGGCCGGAGGGCAATTTAAGCGACTGCACATGCTTTATCAATTGCAACGAAACGTCTGCAATGTTCTGTGCATGCTTTTCGGTCCTATCGGGTGCACCACTGGCGGCCATATAAATTCGACCAACTGTTTCCACCTGTCGGAATTCATAATAATTAAACAACGTGTTACAAACACGCAAAATATTCGAGGAATTACCTTGTACACGTTGAACTGGTCCATCAAAGAGTCGAAGCATGAAAAAACAGCATTCATCGACGAGACGATGTCCATTGCACCCTCGATGGTCGAGTAATCGAAATCGCAAAGCTCGCAAAATAGAACGGAGATCGACTCGAATGACTATGAAAAACCGTCGAAATTTTTCCATAAATTCAAATATTTTTTAATCATCGTACGCGTTTAGAAAATACACTCACTAGAGATTTATGATTAATATTTGAGCCGCTTATTTTGAAAGTGGCGTAAGTCCATTGTGAGAGTTTCAAATGGATATGGAAAATATTATCCAACAAAATTTTACGAGATCCCAGCTTTATGTTTAATTATCAAAATAACAGTTGAAAGCATAAGTTTATTTTAAATTGAATGAAACGTGAGGAGTTCATTTCAACCAAGCCTCTAGAAAACGCGACTTTTAAGAGGTTAAAACATATTGACGGTGAAAGAGTAAATTGATTTAAAATATGTTGCATGAAATTTTTGGAAAGCGATCCGGATAAGTTATTCTAAAAAGCGACAATGTACGAGGATGCACCATTCAAAACTTTGGATTTACTACAGCAACGGGGAAGAATGAAAAACTTCAATATCAAGAAAATATCAAGTTGGCACCACTATACAAAATAACCGAGATTACTTACAAACCTAAAATATAAGGACTTAATGGATTTATTACATTATACAGGGGGTCCCAAAAGTATCGTAACAGCGGGAAATGAGGGGTTCCCTGAGGCAACTTTTTCCTTTGCGAAAATTCAATCTGCGGCTTTGTTGACGAGTTATGATCGAGTAATCACTGGTCAATGAGAAAAAAGCGCGCGAACTAACACGTGAAAGAACAAGTCAGATAATAATTTTAAGAAAAACGCTGTTCATTCTTATTTCAGAATGTCTAAAGAATAATTACTAATTTTTTAGACTCGAAATAATAAACAATTTAGCCGTATCAGCCGTTTTAATTTTCTGGTATGCGTGGCATCTTACGTGTACCACATGATATTTTTATACGATACGTACTTCGAAGATAAACAATAAGTAACTCCGTCGAAATACGTAAATGATATTTTTATTTAAATAATTCTTTGTCCGAACAGGATTCAAAGAATGATTCGCAAAACTAATTTAATAATAAATAATCGCGTTAAAGAACATGCAGGAATGTGTGTTTAAGAATTGTTAAAGAGTGTTATTAACAGTAAACTCACTCATTCAGTTGTAAATCCACTGCATGGTTGGAAATGTGGACAGTAGGACAGTGCGTTCATCCCTTACAGTGTATGCTGAACTGATTAGCTGATTCCTATTCGATGACGATGAACGCAGGTAGCGGACGAAGGCAAACTATCCCAATATTCACTTTCATTGCACTATCACTAAACACTGATACCATAACTTATTTAATAATATTTAACACGATGTTCGTTTAAATTGGAAAAAGCCGATTTTTAAAAGAAATACGTAACACAATGCCTAAACACACATTTCACACATGTCCTCCATCACACCGCACAAGAAGATTTAAAAAGATATTATAACGCAATAACGCGATCGCGACGTCCTTTCGATCGGAAGAACTGTGGAAGACTGGCGCGAAGGTCGTGAAAATGTTGTTTGTATCCTTGAGGGTTTCAAATGTTTTCATTCGGGCGACATACATTGTTCTCGACTGGGCTTCAAGGATGGGTCATAAATATGACAAAACCCTCACAGGCGACGACTTATTCCGAAAACGGTTCTATTGACAGGTATATATTTTCCTTTTCTGTTTTTTAGGACAAGGAATTTCTCTGTCCTCTTTCAATTCGTTTTACAAGCTCGCTTGTAGGAAAACACGACCATCACGCCAGTCTTCCACATTAAATTAGTTTTGCGAATCGTTCGTTGAATTCTGTTCGGACACAGAATTATTTAAATTAAAATATCGTTTACGTATTTCGACGGTGTTACTTATTGTTTATCTTCACAGTACGTATTGTATAAAAATTTCATGTGATACGCGTGAGATGTCATACATACCAGAAAATTAAAACGGCTGACACGGCTAAATTGTTTATTATTTCGGGTCTGAAAAATTAGTAATTATTCTTTCGACATTCTGAAATAAGAATGAACAGCGTTTTTCTTAAAATTATTATCGTCGCATAGTAAAAAAAATTAGGAAAGTTTGCGCTCTCTGACTTGTTCTTTCACTTCTGATCGCGCGCCTGGCCGGCGGACGGGTCAAAAAATTGTTTTAAATAATAGTGTGTAAATTTTTCGTGGTGATTCAGAATCACCACTCGAGTGCTAAGGGTTAATAATGGAACGGAGGGATAATGAATGAATCTTCAAATTCATATTTCATTGTAACACGTCCAAATTCCCCAAAAAACCGGTTTCTCATACCTCGCAAGTACTCAAAGGACTCGTGCCAGCCCTCAAACGATCAGCTACCGTCTGAGGGATCATAGAATACAAAAGTTCGTCACTTTTATTCTTCCATCGGTCCAGCAACGCGTAACTGTTCTCCAATTCCGTCGATCTCTGTTCCGCTCTTTCGAACATCATTTCCAATCTAAAACGAACACAATCGAGTGGCAGATCACAGAACTTTACCCAGAATGGAAAAATGATTTTGTACCTTCCGCAATGTTGCCATCCTGCTAGAAACATTTCTCGACTTAGGCCGTGGGGGTTCAAATCGTTCAAATACAGACCCATATTTAAAAGCTCGTCCAAACTGTTTATTCTGTCGAACCGTATATTTTTATTATGATCGTCGCATTATTATACATACTTAACACTAAAACTACCGAACAATAAATCCAACGATATACATTATCATAAAATACAACGATTAACACTTTAATGGACGCACGTTTACGCAGTTAAACGTTGCCAGGGGCTGGCAATATTTTTAAAGAATTAATTTCGAAGAACTTTATTAAATTCAGGAAATAATACAACATGTGCGAACATACACATAAAACAAAAAACAATAACAATTTAAGAACAAATATAATATTTTTCCTTTGTATGGTAATTATTAAAGCAATCACCTACATGTAACGACAACGGTTGTTCCGGCTATCACAAACACGTTATGTGAGCGGCCATTAACACTTTGACTGCCATGTCACCCATATATGGGTGACAGAATTATTAGTCCATATTTAAATCTAAATTTGTACGCTGATATATTCGTTGCATTAAATTTTTTTTATATCTAAAGAATACGATAAGCTTGATAGATAACTACAGTAGCGCACGAAAGTATTCGGACACTCTTCAAACCTAAATAACTTTTTCAAAATTGACTTTTCTGGAGCAACTAGCAGCATTGATTTACTAAATGATATGCAAAAATAACTTTGAAATAATTCTAATTGGTAGAAATTACGTGGGAAAGTAGAAAAGACATTTTTTTAAAACATTTTTATTTCTACTCGTAATGAAAATTTAAAATATGCGTTTTTCAGAACTGTGTTAGTTATACGCATGCTGAAAATCTCACCGAAATCGATTGACGCGGGAAAAAATGGCACGCGTAGAAAGATGTAAGAATTTCTGTAGTTTAAACAGAAACTGATCAAGAATCGTGAAAAACTGCGATTTTCACCATTTTCGATGGCACGTAGCTCGTGTGTACGTCGATCGATTTTAATGAATTTTTCTGCATGCGTATAACTATCATAGATCTATCAGATGCGTCTTTAAAATTTGTTGTGCGTGGCTCAAATAAAAAATATTTAAAAAGTTCCTTTTTTATTGGTCATGTAATTCACACAGTTCCAATATTTACAAAATTTATTTTGTATATCGTGTATTAAATCAATGCAACTAATTGCTCAAGAAAAGTCAAGACGTTTGGTCCAATCTTAAAAAAGTTATTTAGGTTTGAAGAGAGTCCGAATACTTTCGTATATGCCATACATTTAAAGTTTTCAGTCGCTGCCCCATTAAATGAATTAATTTGATTTTATGGAATTTTTGAGGTCGTCAGTTGGACAGTTAACGTAAAGTGTTAAAGAAGTAAATCGGAAAATTACTAATGAAAACATTTTTATAATTTCAGTAATTGCGAAAGAAATACGTAAGGACCAGTGATTTTGACTGGTTTGGTAGTTCTAGTGTTAAAGAAATATTAACTTTTCAAAGGGAAAATTACAAAATACTTAAAAAATAGAATTTAACTCAAATCTTCTAAAACTCTATTATATCAAGCAGATGCTTAAAAAGTTGTCTTTTTTAATATTTAATAATTGCTAAGGGACGGAGTTAAAATTTATTATTTAATTTTAAGAATAAGTGAACGAATAAAGTCCAAGAGAGGTCGATAGTTAAATAGCATGTTCCTGTTTGTACTTACAAGGGGCTGCACAAGTAAATGATCGCCTTAATGTCGTCCAAGTACCTCATTTGACCCTTCAACAAGATGCTCCTAGCTCCTTGGCTCCCTCGTCTATCTAAACTCGAGCTTGTACTTGCATTATTGTCCGAGTTCGATGATGTATTCCCATCGATCGATCGAATCAGTTCTAATTCAAACATCACCGAATGCAAATACATTACCTGCACAGGTTTATGCACATCGTTACTTGCGGTTGACAATATTCTCAATAGGTGTACATGTATCAAGTAGGTTATCGGTACGCGAGAATGCCTCTTATTCAAACGAAATAAACTGTGAAAGTATAGACTCGTATACAGGGTGATCGAGTAAACATTGATCTCGCTATTGATTTACGAAATTTCTATCTTGCACAAAGATCTGTAGTTTAGTAACAAATTTTTTTTTAAATTCGTAGAGTCAAAATAACGTGTTGACGTTGGCCCTGAAGCGTTAAATGTACAAAAGTTGATAAAAATAAATGTGAAGTCTGTACGAAATTAAATAATGCTTGCTTTTTTTCTACATAGTGTAGCCACTGTTTGAAAATGTTAACGTACTGCAGTGAATATAACAGATTGAAGTGAATTGTAGAAAACGAATCGATTAAGCAAATCATGTGTAGCATCGTAAATTTTTAATAGCGCTTGGAAGGCATATTAAGATATGACAAAAGTAGTTTATAAGGTTTTACGTGTAAAACGTTTCCTTACATTGCCCCACGTGAAAGAAACGCCTTTCGGTCTGCGCAATTTGAAGATTTCTGTGATGTGTTTGTTCAGAATGGACGAGCTTCCACTCCACGCCTGTAATAATCTTTCGCCGCCCCCAAGAACTCGCATATCCTTGTTTATCACAACTCCGAACGGAAAAAGCCTTAAAAGAAAGGTACAGGACACTGGTGCTAATTCCTTCGCCAGTGGCGTCTTTATTTTCTTGTCCTTCGCGATCTAAAAATATCGAACAATAAAATATGAATTGTTACAATCACGACTACACTCAATATTTATTATTGTATTCACTATTATTTGACTTCCAAATCTTTTTATCTTTAACGCAGTGTGTAACTACAGTCCGCGACAATAGAATAGCACACCTTCTAAATTTCGTAGTATTTTAAAAATAGAACAGAAATGAGAGCGTTCAATCCATATGCTTCTTGAGTTACTTCTTATATATCCATCTAAGTGACTGTGACACGTAAACACTGCCCCTAAATTCTTAGAATCGTTGTTTTGGTAGATTTCATGGAAACGTAATCCGACAAAATAATAGCATACATGCTACACTCTCACTTCTCAGTTGAACACGAGCAAAGGAAGGTGGCTAAGTATTTGATATATAGTGTGGTGAATTATTGCGGAAAACTTCTAAAAAAATGGGTCGTGGAAAGAAGTTAACAGATAGTGAAATGAAAACAATTATGACATTGTCTAAAGAAAATGTTTCTATTTCAAAGATTGTGAAAGTAATTCATAGAAGCCGGAAGGTTGTCATGAATTATTTGAAAAACCCCGAGAAATACGGTAATACAAAACGTCCTGGACGACCTGCGGCACTATCAGCACAAGAGAAACGTGCTATTCTAAGGGCAGCATCGAATACACCAATGACTACCAGGCCGATTGCTGAAGCAGCAGGCGTACAAACAAACGTCAGAAATGTGCAACGTGTCCTGCAAAGATGTAAGCACCTGCAGCGAAGGAAGCTTAAAAAAACCGCCTCTAACCGAAGCGCATAAGAAGGCAAGGCTGCAGTTCGCAGAGCAACATGCTCACTGGAAGAAGAAATGGAGAAAAATCATGTTTACCGACGAAAAGAAGTTTAATCTCGATGGACCTGACGGGTGGAGTTATTATTACCACGACTTACGTAAAGAAAAAATGTTTTTGATCCATCGCCAGATGGGTGGCGGAGGAGTCATGGTGTGGGCCGGTATCGGCTACCATGGAGAGACGGATATTAATTTTATTAGTGGAAAAATGAACAGCGTGAAATATCTAATGTTAATACGTGAACAAATAACCACACAAGCAACCAGAATTTCCGGGGAAAAACACATATTCCAGCAGGATAATGCAGCGGTTCACACCGCAAAGGTTGTGAAAGCATTCTTCGAAACGGAAAATATTCAAGTCTTGCAATGGCCAGCTCGTTCCCCTGACTTGAATATTATAGAAAACTGTTGGGGAGACCTTGCTAGAGCAGTTTATGCTAAAAGGAAACAGTTTAATAACGTAAACGAATTAAAAGAGTGCATTGCACTCGAATGGGAACGAATGAAGTAGAAAAGGATTAAAAAATTATTCATGTCGATTCCAAAGTGAATAATTTCCTTTATAAAAAACTCTGGAGGATCTACTAAATATTAAATATTGAGTTCCCTTCGTATGTATGCATAAATGTTAATTAATTGCAATAATGTGCTATTATTTTGTCGCACCGGTTTATCAAGATATATACATTTTTGCAGATGAAACAAAAAGGACCATCCTTGTATATAGAAACTTAGCGCTATTTGGTGTTCAACACTTATATGTACCTGTTTACATATTCAAAATTATATTTTTATACTTTAATAAATAAGAATTAACAAATTTTGCGGGGTGTGCTATTCTATTGTCGCGGACTGTAAGTTACATAGTTACTTACGTATTCACGATTGTCAAAATCGATTCGAAATTTAACCATCACATTCCTGGAACCTGGGATGTTATTTGAACTTTCTAACACACTGATGTTCAACTTCGTTTTGTAAATGTCTTCCGCTATTTGAAATAGTTGACCTATACGATGTGCGCGTCCGAATTTGTACAAAATTATAATTAAAGCTGATTTAGTCAATCAATTCTTATTGAATAAAATGAAATAGAGAAACAACAACTCGAAATGTAATTATATTATAAAAACAGAACCAATTAGAACTGCTATCTAGAAGAACTCGGAAACTATCCATCCTATGTGTTATGAAAGCAAAAATGCACTGACTTTGAAAAAATCCAAGATCACATTTATATTAGAGAAAAAATAAGCTCTTGTGACCATGCAGGTGCTTTGTGTGATGTTTGGCATAGTTTCAGGGATTTTGTTAAGTCGGTAGCATTGAAAGTCTAGCCGTGGCAGATAGATATAGAATCATTAACCCATTAGCTTTCCAATCTTGTGCCAACTTGCCCAATTTTCCCATTCCGAGAGGCAAATTTTTGGGTCAAAAAATTTAGATTCCCCGATTCTTGTCTAACTCTGGCAACACCGAACTGGACGCGTAGGAAGTATGTATACCAAATTTTAAGTAGATCGGAATTGAACTGCGGTCGTGGGGCGACTTTGAAATTTTCGGGATGTTCAAAATAGCGAAAATGAGCAAAATGGGGTTGATAAAATGAAGTGTCCTGAAGTTCCCCCGAAACGCTAGCCTAAAAAATAAGGGCTCTTCTTAAAGAGGAAGGTTTGAGGAAGATTTTCCCGTTGGGCCCATGTCGATAGCTCTAATAGTTTCGGCAAGGGACGCCTTCAAAGATTGCCAAATATCGTCAAATAGTGAAGGAACGTATCACCCCCTGTCGAAAATCTCGAAAAAATGGGGAAAAAATTTCAGGTCCCCGATTGCTTTGTAATTTTGTATACACGTTTGTACCTCCGAATAGGTACACAAAGAAGGTATATTCAGTTGTTTTAGATAGCAGTTTTTATTGGTCACCCTACATATTAGATATGTGAAAATATACGATAAGAATGTTTAGGTATTGCGTCCAAATTCACGAACATGTACTGTGTTCTCTATATTGCAAATTAACATCTCTTACCCATAAAGTAACGGGTGAAACCTTGCCTAGTACTTCGATATACTAACACTACGCCATCCTTGTCGATGTGCGTAGTATACATCGACGGACTTTTCATTTTTGGATAGGTGAATCTCATTTGCATGTGTATGTTGTCGACGCTTTGTAAAAAGTCGCAGAAATAACGACCGGTAGCTTTTATTGTATAAACATACCTGCAAAAATAAAGATACGGTTCTGCTAGTGGCTTCAAAGTAGTGTATCGAATATTTATTTACAGCGAATTCCGTATTAAATCAGCAACAATGAAACTCGTAATCAAATGGAACGTTCAGTGAACGGTGTCAGTTATCTGCGATAACGCTACGTCATTTTTATCGAAACGCATAATGTGTACTAACAGGTGATGGATTAAATTATCAACTGTGGATTCAACGGCATAATAAACTAATTTCAATCGCATTCTTTAACGCGTTCTATTGCTGAAATATATTGTACCACCTTCTAACTGTTACCATAATATGCATTGGTACTAAAATATCCAACTAGTTCTCACGCAGCGAACGTAATTGAAAACTGTGGTACGGAATTTATACAACTTCGAGGAAAAAGAAATTTTTCAGAAATATTAACTATGTAGTTACAGGTATTAGCGCCTACACGGAAACTACGATGACCATAATTGGAACTTACCCTAAGTTGCTAAAATATCTTACGAAACATTTGCCGAAGAATTGCATCACATTGTCCACAGAATCGCCGTTCAAAGCTGCCAATGCCGCTGCCAAATTGGTCATAAGCTCGTCAGGGTATATTTGTCGCGTGTTGAAAACCATGTGCTTGCAATCAGCCTTTTCCAGAACTTGCAGCCAAACTTCTTCGCCATACTCCACCTGCAACGAAAAGTTTCTCTTCAACACCACAATTCCTTCCAAAAACAATTTCTTCCATAACTGGACTGAGAATGTTATGCATTCATGACAAAACACTACTAAACATAATACGAAACTTTAATTACTGGACTGCGAATTTTTATCCACAATATAAATTATGCAGTTTGAAGATGTCAGTTCTAATTCGAATGACTTCGAATGCTGCGATTTCTGGGATTATCATGAGAAACTTTGTTCTCTGCCAATTCGCAATTGATTCTTCGTTTCGCATCGTTTACATTATTGATTTAGCGTTAAGACGTTCGTGAGAAACGGAAATTAAATAAAACTGCACTTTTGCATAGTTTCATTTCATCAGTTCAGTTTCGAATATACCGGAAGAGTTTAGTCGCGTTTTTTTTATCAAATACTGGAAAACTCGGTGTTCGAAAACTTCCGATATTTTTGCACGAGAAAATCCGTTTGCAAAATGCAAAAACGATGAGAGAAAATCTGTCCGATTCTTTTTTTTCGATATGCTGCGGATTTCATCCCGGAATTCATGATCGATTTTCAATAAAAGTAACCGAGAACTCCGAGGGAAGAGAGTATAAATGTATTGGACGTATAACAGTATCTATTGGTCGCGAGGGAACATTTCCTTCCAGTTCATTACACTCTCTCTCTCTCTCTCTCTCTCTTCCTCGTGCGAAACAAAAGACAAGTTGTAGGCTATCTCTCAAACTAGATTAACACGACTCGTTCGTGATCCGAAATACGTGCGGCGCTTAGTAGCATTAAACGTATTGGCAAAATCTATTTCACGTGTATGTAGCACGTACGATTGAACGAATAAAAGATTCACTCCATAGTTTATGATCGAAGATAGTTCGTGTTTTACAGAAATAATTCAGAATCTTCTTGGCATTATGTCAACTAAACTGCTTCGTACTCGTATTGATTTAACATTTTTCTAATGATAATACCAGCTTTGGAATGATTGAAAGCGATAGCTTGTTAATAACGCTTCGTCAAGATTTCATTACGATTAATTTTCCGTTTTACGTTAATGGGCGAGTCTCACGCGTAAAAGAATCAACACGCGTTTCAATTATTGCTTATAAATGTCAATAACGGGTTGTTATTGATTTTTCATTATGCGAAGAGTGTGTACGTACTCGAACGAATCGAGAAGGCAAATTAAATGCGTGTGCGAAACGCGTTTAAAGCGTAGAATCGTCGCGATAGGATAATAGGTGTAAAGAAAGCGATTTCTCTCACACGATCATGGTAAATTGATTGCCACAATCAAGCCGGCACATGCATGTATTAATAGAATAATTAATGCTCCTTCCAACATAATGACTCTAATCACGAAAATGAATATGGTCCCCACACCAATAAAACCTATAGAGATTCGATATACCAAATAGTCACGCGAATTTCCCGAAGCAGATCATTATAGTTTAATAATTGGATTTTAGTTGGCTTCCAGTCACGTGTGCGTGTTGGGATGAAGGCTGTGTTTATAAACGAGTGTCATTAGTGCAAGCATTAACTATACGTTCAAGCTAAATTGATAATGTAGAAACACTCGAATCAAGCATGGTGTAGTATACCATCCTAACTATTTGAACACCAAATTTCTCCTTTTCGAGCAATTGTCGACATTGGAAAAGTACAACGATATACTCGCTTTAAAGCTTGAAAATTTTATTTATATCAATCGTCTTTCTTTTATATCGGAAATATTTTTTCGGTCTAAAATATTCCAAATGCTTGTAAAGACGTCGAAAAATTTCTCTCTTGACTGAAACCATCGTTGATTTATAAATTAAAGCTTCTTCTTTGCAATGAGTGTTTTAGTGTTTTAGAAATATGCACATTTCTTCATTGAACTCGCCATTTATAAACGTTTTTATTTCTAATATTGTCTATTAATATGAAAAATACGTAAAATTCTTAATATTTAACATCTTTGCACTCGAATGGCGTTTCTAAAACGCTACGAAAAGCTGTTAAACTATTATTTAAAATAACTTTTACGTCACTAAGTAAACTGAACAATAAACTTTATTTTAGGCTGACCAATCTCTCGATTTTGGAATTAAAATTGTTTCGAGGGCACAGGGTTAATAATTTGTTTGCGCAGCCTTTGATTACGAGCGAATGAAACGCGCGCGACAATGGCGCAGAAAATAAAATCAACAGGTGTTGTTAAGTGCCGGAAGAAGTATTCTATTTTTAAAACTTTACAGTACAATTAAGGTATTGAACCGAAAGGAAGTCTGTGTCCATTCATATTCAGATATCTCGTTTATTGCGTATGTACCTTCAAACCGTTTCCTTCGTAGATTACGTGACAGCTTTATTAACCGACTGATTATTTGTACGCGTCGTGATAAAGTGCGAATGGAGGTTTACAAACACAACATAGTAAACACGAGCTACGTAGATCTAGTATAACCAATTTTACCAGCATAAGGAGAGCAATTTTTCCGGAATTCTACCGTTTTAATCGCTCCACTGCTTCGACGACGTCGACTACAATGTCCCGAGAAGACCTCCGTCAGTTTCCATTACAGCGTCCAAAGAATCTGAATTTATAATAACTATCGAAAACAGATAGGAATCTTCAAAATCTTCAATAGAAATTTTCAGTATAAGCGAGTTTCCTCTGGAAGTATTTTATCGAATATTCTACCAAGTTTCAAATATACAGTGGCTCACGAAAGTATTCGGACACTCTTTAAATCTAAATAACTTTTTTAAAATTGAACCAAACGACTTGACTTTTCTGGACTTTTCACTACAGCGTCCAAAAAATCTGAATTTATAGTAACTATCGAAAACAGATAGGAATCTTCAAAATCTTCAATAGAAATTTTCAATATAAGCGAGTTTCCTCTGGAAGGATTTTATCGAATATTCTACCAAGTTTCAAATATACAGTGGCTCACGAAAGTATTCGGACACTCTTTAAATCTAAATAACTTTTTTAAAATTGAATCAAACGACTTGACTTTTCTGGACTTTTCACTACAGTGTCCAAAAAATCTGAATTTATAGTAACTATCGAAAACAGATAGGAATCTTCAAAATCTTCAATAGAAATTTTCAGTATAAGTGAGTTTCCTCTGGGAGTATTTTTTCGAATATTCTACCAAGTTTCAAATATACAGTGGCTCACGAAAGTATTCGGACACTCTTTAAATCTAAATAACTTTTTTAAAATTGAACCAAACGACTTGACTTTTCTGGAGCAACTAGAAGCATTAATTTACTAAATGATATGTTACAATAATTTTGAAATAATTCTAATTGGTCGAAATTACGTGAGAAAGTAGAAAAGACATTTTTTAAAACATTTTTATTTCAACTTGTAATGAAAATTCCACTGAAATTGATTGACGCGGGATAAAATGACACGCGTAGAAAGATGTAAGAATTTCTGGAGTCTAACCTCTTAAGCACTATGCGCTACTATAGTGGCTTTCGCGGATGTCATCTTCTTGTACGACGCGCCACTCATTTGTATTATTAATTATTGAAGTAAATTGTTGAAGTCAACATACGTGTATCATATCTTTAAGAAGAATTATAATTTTATGATCAAACTTTTTATTGTTACAACAATTTTATGAAGAAACAGCCTTGCGCAAAATTCAGAAATGCCAAAGAGGTTCAGCAAAAACTGACCAAGAATCGTGAAAAATTGCGATTTTCACCATTTTCGATGGCATGTAGCTCGTGTGTATATCGATTGATTTCAATGAATTTTTCTGTATGTGTTTAACTATCATAGATCTAACAGATGCGTCTTTAAAATTTTTTGTACGTGGCTCAAATAAAAAATATTTAAAAAGTCCCTTTTTTATTGGTCATGTAATTCACACAGTTCCAATATTTACAAAATTCATTTTGCATATCATTTATTAAATCAATGCAACTAATTGCTCAAGAGAAGTTAAGACGTTTGGTCCAATCTTAAAAAAGTTATTTAGGTTTGAAGAGTATCTGAATACTTTTGTGAGTCGCTGTATATATGTATATATAACAGCCTGCGTTATTACCTGATCAGGTAAATGGACAAGTTACAGTAACTTCAATACAGCATGATAAATGATTTGTCTTCTTAGCTCAGAGAAATTTATGATCTTTATACTCTATTATCGACATGAAATTTTCATCTTTTCTGTAGATTTTTTATTCAAGAAGTATAATACATATTAGATCTAAAAAATATTTGAACACTAATTATCCAATTAGTGAAAAACTGTCGATAATCAAAGTGCGATAACTTCGTGAATAATGATCTTATGAAAATAAATTTAAAGTCACTGGAAAGCTAGAAGCATTTAGTTTTATACTCCATTATTCATTT